>OU343220.1:107761841-107878911 GCA_910596185.1 Chrysanthemum makinoi
TGCACAACAAAGTGCTTTGCTAGGCAAAATAAGAGAGATTAACTCTTGAGCTAATGAATCTACTACTTGGCATATGATGCTTAGTTTGAAAGTACATGGATGAAATTGTATTATTTGGTGTATAAATACATAATTGGCTCATTCAATCGGATTTGTGCGCCCCAAACGATCTCAATTATAAACTCTAACACTCCAATTAACATCTCTCTTACAAATCCCTAATTTTTAAAACCCTAATTCACGATGTTGAACAGAGACTTTGCCGAAATCACAATTTGATTGCCTTACTGGAAAAACCCATTCCAGAATCTGAAGGGTTTGCTGAAATCATTGATTTTCTTAATGCTTGCCCTATAAGGTATGCATTAATAGTAGCCCCTACTATATATCTTTCTCTCATTAAACAGGTCTGGAGTACTGCTAAGTCCAAAACAATTAAAGGGGAAGTACAAATTCGAGCCTTTGTGGACAAACATAAGAAAATCATAACTGAGTCTTCCGTTAGAAATTCTTTGGAATTAGCAGATGATGAAGAGATTGATTGTCTACCTACTCCTCAAATTTTTGAAGGTTTAGAAAAGATGGGGTATGAAAAGCAATCAAATAAATTCTTAATTTTCAAGCAAGTCCCTCCATCTTTTTGTAGGTTTCATATTTGTCACTTTTAGTCCCTTTGTTTCATTCTTATATTTACTTTGTCTCATCAAATCAAGAATCCCAACAATCTTCCCCTATTTGATGATGACAAAACAAACAAAGTCGTGTACGAACTTCCCTAGATGAAGTAGAGAAGTTGAGATGTAAACATCTCCTTGAATGAAACAAATCTTGTCTTCCTTGTCTTCCCCTTAATCCATGCTACGCACCATAAGATCTCTTCCCATTTTTGTTATCATACGAATAGGGAACATATGCAAAGAAGATCTCGACCACCACAAACCAATATCATACTATTAATCCAACCTTCCAATGCCTCAAAATACCCTCCATGAAAAATACCAAAAATCTTACAATAAATGAAATTAAGGCAATAAAAACTTGAACCAGCAGTAGTAATATCAATGAGAAGTAGCAAACACCTTCCCCTCAAATGATGCATGTAAGATAGTTAAACATGTAATCATAATCTTCCCCTGAAGCCAATATGTTAACCATCTTATGACCAAAATCAATAGAATCAACCATAAAAGTTTTACGAAAAACTAACCATCAATAACCACGAACACCATGTAGTACCAACCATTAATGAACATCTTAATTCCGCATTAGGTTCGTAGAATGACCACAATTCGAGACCAAGCAATAGTAATCTTTGAAGATCAGCTTTAATATGATCGAACATTAGAAAAATATTCTACTTAAGGTCAGCAGTAGAAAGTATCACGAATACCAAAGAGCAGTAGTAATCAAGACAAAAATTTCCTCATAGCTTCCATTACTACCTTGCACGAAAGCGTATGTATTCGAGACAGTTTATCCATCTCTCCATAACTCCAAACACAACTTCCAAAAACAAATCACGCCCACACTGTAACCATGTAAATGTCATGTGTATACATAAATCAATTTATCACAAACAAAATAAATTGTATCACATGAGTCTCCACCTTTACTGTCCCACCAATCAAGACCAATTTCATGTATGAGACCTCCAAAATATGTCAAATGAATTATTGAGGTCACGCTTAGAACTGGTCAAATATCACATGCTTACTGCCATCCATTAAAATGTCAACATCAACATTTATTCTTTAACCAACTTTAAGACACTAAATCTAGCAGATACCCATTTAAAACGAGTAGCAGCAGATATATCCAAAGCTAGCAGCAGATTTATAATGACTGAGCAGCAGAAGGAACTTTTAGAACGAGCAATAGATTACAATTTAAGCTAGCAATAGGTTTGTTTGTCGAGCAGCAGATACAAGTAGCATAGCAGTAGTAATTGTGGCAGACCCTACTTGTAAAAATAGCAGTTTAGGAATCAAAAATCATAAGTAGCAGCAGGTTCATTAAAAAAAAGTAGCAGATTTAAATTTCAAGCAGCAGATTCATAAGCGGCTTAACTAGCAGCAGTTACAAATTAACTGATAAGAACGAGCAGTCCAGCAGCAGTTTCAAAGTAAACTAGCAGTAGTATCACTAATCACGAGCAGCAGATAATATTAAGGAGCAGCAATACTGTGTAAGATCTTAGGGTTACAAAACCTATGGTATTCAATGTGTGAACAGTAACATTTAACCCCAACCAGTTACCAGATTTCAACTCCAATCCTTCTAATCTATATACACCATTCCAATAAATATTTGTTGATGTGTATCCGATCGTGGATCCATGTTGTTGCTTGAGATACCTAATAATTGACCTAGGGTTTCCTTTACATCAGAACCGTGGCGATTCTAGAGTTTTTGATAAACCCTAACAAAACCAATCGCCCTTTTTGGAAACCCTAATAACACAATCTATTGAAAAACATTTTGAAAGATGCTTTGTTGATAAGATTAGATCATGAAGTAATTCAATAATTGATTTCCATGTAGACAAAGATCAAAAACCAGAATACATGATATTTAGAGAAACCCTAATATCTCATTTTCTTTGAAACCTTTAGAACCAATCAAAAACCATCTTCATAGCTGTTTACTTCCATGAATTTTAGACACCAAATAACATATACCCAAGTTCCATAATCAATTAATACTAGTAAACACGAATTTAGGAAGTGGAATAGCAAGAAAACCCTAAAGATTCAAATTTCATACCTCTCTCTGCAGCAGTTTTCAACAGCCTGTATCTTTCAATTGAGAGCTCAGATGGAAGATCCCTTTGGTGAAAAGTTAGATGAATATATAAAGACCCTCCAGAACAAATTTCTTCCCGATCAAACGGTTAACCAAGAAGTTATCGCTGTTTGAAAACTGACTTGCAGAAACTTTACAAAAAAAATTTAGATTCAAATTTTTCTTCTTTTATTCATCGAAAAACCTTGTGAATCCCTAGGTAACGAGCCCCCTTGGCTCTGATACCAATTATGGAGTTTGATTAGACTCCATAGATCGTTTAGAGCACTAGGGATTAACAATAACAAAGACTATAACATGCACACCAAAATAAACTAATCAATACTATTATTGAAAAAGATTTTCATCATTATCATCAAGCCCTAATTCTACCTTAATCAATGGTAGAATGTGTTACCACCTGTAACAAGGATCAAGAACACCTTGATCTTAGGGCTACACCAATCACACTAGTCGACTACATTTTGGAAGACATATATAAAAACATGTAACCTAGATCTCTTTATAAAGTAGAGATTAGGGTTTACAAAAGACTACTAAGGACTAATAAATAAATTGTTCATTTTCAAGCAAGTCCCTCCTTCTTTTTGTAGGTTTCATCTTTGTCACTTTTAGTCCATTTGTTTCATTCTTATATTTACTTTGTCTCATCAAATCAAGAATCTCAACAGTTCTCAAATAAAGTGCATTTGGTTACCTAACCGGCTAACACAAATGGGGCGTCAACAACCAATAGATCTATCCACGATATTCGCGTTCACTCGCAAGTGATTAATGGTCCATGATATGATATGAGGGACTTTTAGTGGCAATAGCAGGTAAGTTAGGCAATAGAAATCAGGATAGCATACAGAAAAATACTTGTGTTCAAGTTTGTATCATGCATCTCCCCACGAGTTTGAAAAACATGTAAAAAGTAGGACTATGAACTAATCTTGATGATACAGTAGTTTATTTTGAAAAAAAATCAGGTTGTGAGAATAAACGGCTCCGACAAGTGACCTGTGTTGGTATTTCAAGTTTTAGTATTCGTATTCAAGTATATGTGATGTTAATCACAAGCGTTTTGTCGACGATTAAGTGTTGAACGAGTTAACATGAAGTCTCTTTAAAAGCTAGTGAACAATAATATTTATCATATTTCATTTTTACAGTTTGATTGATCATTAGTAAAAAAACACCATTTCGTATATAAGTTTTATCAAATCCCGAGTCGTTAAGTATTAAAATATATTTCTAAAATAATATATAAAATGTTACAATTTATAGCCTTATATTTTCATGTATTGATGGTTTATACCCTTAACTTTTTTAAAATGACAGTTTATACCCTTTGACTTTCATAAAATGATTATGTATACCTTTCAACTTTCATAAAATGACAACTTTTACCCTTCAACTTTCATAAAATGACAAATTTTACCCCTTAATTTTGATGAAATGATAATTTCTACCTTTTAGTTTCAAAAGTGACACTTTATACCCCTATGTGTCAAGTTGATTACAATTTACAAATATTGCCCTTATTTCGTTTTTAATGCGTTTTAGGTTTTGAAAAAGGTAAGGCTTTCTATGACTTGTCAATATAAGTTAATAATAGTTTGAAAACAACCTTATAACAGTTTATTAGCTTATATTCTAGTTTATTTTTGAAAAGTGCACAAAAGGAGGTACGTTTGAAAATGTTCGTGAGACACCTTGTTCAAGGTTAAATAAAAGCGAGGCATGAAAAGATTTTAAGAACGTTCTTGTCATTTTGGAAACTTGGATATGCCCTCTCCAAGATGGCATAACCATTTTATTTTATAGTGTTGTGAGTAAGTAGAAACAATTTCTTGAACTAGGCCACTTGGGTTGTCGCGACCAAAAAGAAAGAAAAGGAAAAACACATTTTTGACTTCTAAAACATACGGGTTTTATTTAAAGCCTTTGCAACATGATTTTTAACTTATAAAGAGTTTTTATTGTGTAGCTTATCACTTAGATTACCAAAAATTAACAAAATATATATATAGGTACATTTGGTTTTAGTGACTCGCGACAAGAATGGGGCATGAATAAGAGCGAGGCATTAAAGTTTTTCAACTAGATTATTGGGGCTTTGTAAAGTATCATGGAAGGTTATAAAAAGTGCTAATTGGTTGAGCTTATGGGTCAAAGCTTAATACTTCAAATTGGCTCAGAAGTAGGGTGCTCGGGTGAGTTTTAGCGCCAAGACCAGAAAAGAAAGAAACTAGTTTTAACATTGAAACGACTTATGGCCAATACATATAACCTATCATTTGATTATTTAGCTTGTTAATGGAGTCATTAAATATCCTTAAGTTTAAAATTTTGCAAATTTCAAAGTGGTGTTTGGTTTGGCTCGTTAAGAGCAGAAAAAATGGAACTTGGTTTTTGACCCATTTAACCTATTGTTACTTATTTACTAGCATGTTTATGAGTATTTAAGATCTTTGAAAGTAATTGAAAAGGGTTAGAATGACTTACAAATGCTTGAACTCGCCTAGGACCAATTGAGAACAAAAGACTTCAAACTTTTACCAAGCTTCTTCCAAAGCTCCTATACTCTTAATGCAAGCTTCTTTTACTTTCTTATGTATCTTAATATCATAATATGAGAGTGTATTTGAGTGTGGTAGGCTTGAATGAGTTGTGAGTGAAAATTAAGGTGTATGGGTTGACTCACAAAAAATATACAGGGGAGGAAAAAACTAGGGTTTCAAGAATTTTTATGTCACTATGTCATGAGAAGGAGGGACATGGTGATGTGTTTACTTGGTATGTGTAAGGGTTTGGGTGGTTTGAAGGTAAAAGGATATGTGTAACAATATTTACCATGAACCTTACTTACTAGTTTACTATTTTTGACCAAGGTTTGAAAGTCTAGGGGACATGGTGAGGTATGATACTAAGTGTCTTAATATGAGCCTCATTAGGGAACTAGTGGCTTAGAAAATGGTTAGGTCTCATATGCTTTTATCTTGGTTTGATTTGAACTAGAAAAGGAACCATGGTTCGTTTACTGCTTTAAGGTGTTGTACTATAGGTTAGTTGTGGTTGTACCTAGGGTTTAGATGTGTACGAAACTTGGTTAGGGTCTTTGGTTATGTTTTTTAAGGTTTAGATAGGTTTAAGTAAGTTTAAGATAATAAAAATATAGTTTTTTTAATTTCATGCATTAGGTACTTGTACTCTAGGCATTAGGGAGTTGTAATTAGGTTTATAAAATATATGAAAATTCTTATTTAAGACTTGTGCAATAAGGACTTGTATGGTATGTTTTAAAGTGAGTACACTAAGGTTTATAATAGGTTTTATATTAAAAGTTAGCTTTCATGCTTTAAAGACTTGTACATAGCGTTGAAAGACTTGTACACTTATATTTTATAGTAATGATGTACATACTAATTAGGGTTGTGATTTTATTACATAAAATCACAGTTTTGTAAATTTAGGGCTTCTACCAGGAAATATCGTAAAGTTATGGTTTTGTGCTTTAGAGCTTGTCCATTTGCTTTGATGTATCGTACTTTAGGGTTTATGATTTATTTACTCAAAATCATTGTTATCGTAATTTTGGGTTTCGAGAAAACTCTAATAGATAGAAAATGCTTAGCTTGAACGTTTTGAAATCGTACGTTAACGAATTAACGTAAAGTGGCAAATAAAAGTTGAAAAATTTTGGTACTTGACATATAAAGATGTTTATGTGAAATAAACATAAGTTCATTGGTGTCGGTTCACGTGTGAGCACGTTTATTGAGAATGTAAGTTACGTCACATGAATGGGTAGTTATGACCAAATAAACTGAGGACATAAAAAAATTATACATAGAAAATGGGTATGTATTCTTTATTTAAAGAAAGGTGAAATTTACCAGTTGTTACATTAGTAAACACGGATGGTGGTCACCAGTAAGTGCTGTTACTTCGACTAACCAAAACACGATCAAGAAATCTTAAATATCAGAAACTTATGTCTAAGAAGTTGTAGCCCTATCCCCTTTTGGCTAGTGTATTCCTTGCCTCTTGCCATTCATTCTTTCTCTCATTTTCTTCTCTATATGCCTCTAAAACCATTAATCTTCTTGTGTTCTAATCTCTTCTCTTATCATATTTGAAAGAACACATCTCCGCAAGAGAGACACACAAGTACCTAATCCACACTTATGTGTTGTGTCGAGGTATTTTTTTCTATATACCCTTTCTTCTAGAATCGAGTCCCTTGGTTTAAACTAATAACCATATTCATTTTCTTACAGTTGTAACAAGTCTTGTACCAGTCAAGCCAAGATTGGTGAAGGTCTTGTTGGGGTCAAGACAAGATTGGTGAAGGTCTTATTGGGGTTTGATACTTCTAGGGGAAGTTCTTTATGGTTTTAGTGCTCAAAGTGTTAATTTGAATCACATGATTCTTGTGGGTGGTTACTAAGGAAAAAATACCATTGGGTGTAGCTCTTCTTAGTGACCGCCCATATTTGTGCATATTGGTGGAGTGAAGTTGTAACGTTTTGCAATCCACCATAATATTATAGTTGAGTAATAGTACATGTGTCGTGGATTTGCAACTGGATTTACGGATGGTATAAATCCCCCACCCCGAATCAATATATATCGTGGTGTCAATCTCTCTATCTATCTCTTGGTTGTTTGATTATTTCACCACTTGGGCTCTTTAAGACCTAAAGTTGTTAAACTTCGAAAAAGTAAAACATAAACTATTTTCACCCTCCACTACGGTTCTACATATATTATGCTCCCTAAATGAACTCCTTTCAATTATCATTTGAATTTACTCTTGTTTTGTTTACATAGATTATGAGCTAACAACGTTTGGTGTTAGCTGAGTTATGACTTTTATGCTATTTACGAGTCATTTTCCTTTGAATTTAATGAAACTCTTGTTGGATATTTTATGCGTTTATTGTTAGCTCTGTTTGCTTGCATGTTTATTATGTGAAATTTGTTGCTAGGTTATAAATGTTTACATGACCATTTTGATATTTAAGACCAATATCATAGTGATTTGTATTTGTGATAACAATAACCTTCGTTTGCACTATTGCTAGGACAAGCTAGAGATGGACCAAGCCCTAGGGTTAGATTGATCATAACTAAAATGTGTAAGTTCGCGTTTAATCTCATATAGATGACCATTCACGTGAGATCAGGTAGACACTATGACCATTAGGTTTACTAAGATAAGTCACATATGATAGTTGAAATGCGCAATGGGTTATTGAGACTAGTTAGCACCGTGACATGGGGTTAATAGTTGATATTCATAATACCAGGTAATCGTGACCATCTAGCCTAGTTTTCATTACAAATCACCAACAAGGATATTTGTTAGTTCATAGCCCTTGTAGACAAATCAAGTAGGCATAAGAGGAATAGCTCAGCTAATATGTTCTTCCCTATTTGATTACAAACTTGCATTTATTTTATTGTTTAGTTATTATTTTCTAAGTCATTTAATCGTGCTAACCTTTCAGATTGAAAACCCCCTTTTAAGTGTATTTGTTTAGTAGTCATTTCCACTAATTTAGCATTAGACAATTCACTCCTTGTGAACGACCCCATACTTACCATTTCTAAGCTATACACGATCGGGTACACTGCTTGTAAGTGTTATTTTATTGGTTGAGTTGGTTCTTTATATGTTTAATACTAGGTTTAGCACATCACTCACTGTTTTGCTTATAACTCTCAAATCGCTTAGTGTTAGCTGGCCTCGTTAGCGGCTATGAATTCGTAATTAAACTCCAAAGAAAATACTATCGTGTAGGACCTTGTTTTTCTCAACCTTATCACGTTACCTAGCTTAGCATACTAGTATAACACGTAAAACACAAAAACTTATGCGTAAAGATGAAACAGGAAAGATGGTGACTGGATGATGTATTATGCGTATGGGTAGAGAGAAAGATGAAAACAAGAGAAGTTTTATTTCAAAGAAAAACACACACTTACACACTCAAGCACACCCCTCAAATGAAACATTTGAGGGGTATTTATACTCTTAAACAAAACGCCCTATTGGGCTTGGCATGGGCTTGGATTGGGTTAGATTGGACTCTAACTTACATAAGGCTAGCTGAACTTAACTTCTAACCATTTAGCTTAACCCAATCCACGAGCCCGTTGACTATTCTTGTAAGATCTTGGTTTGTCAAACAAGAGGTGCGACTACTAGGTTAAGAGTTTAGAGAGAGAAAGTGAGAGAGAATAGGAACCCTAGAGAGACAAAGAAAAATGTATTATGAAAGCTCCAACCCTTTGCCTTGGAGGGCAAAGGGTATTTGTAGGTACAAGCTAAGGCCTACTTTAGGCGTGGATCGGGCATACGGCGGGTAAGGACCCATCCGTCCTCCACGGTGTTACAACGTAATCTAAATACTAACACTGAATAACTACGACTCGAGCTTTCTACGAGTATACATACTTGAGGTGACCGATACTTTAAGTACTGGATTTACTAAATCCCAACAATCTCCCCCTAAGGGAGGTCACCCCAACTAGACCTCAACTTACAATTATTACAAACTGATATGACATTTCGTTGTTCTTGGTTTCTTTGATTGAGCACTTTTGTTCTTTAGCTCGTAGTCTTTGATTCATCGAGTTCTGCATGTTTTGTTAATTCAGGTGGAGGTCATTAACGATCCGTGTTGTTTGAGTCTTTGAACCAGCTTTGAGATTATCAGCGACCATAAATCTCTGACTCTTCCTTTGTGGTGTTGATAGCATGTCATGTTGTGACTTTTGGACCGACATGCTCACACTTTCTGGATCATGACATCTTTTTCATCAGAGTAGAGGAAGCTTTACTGGTTCATGATATTTGCACCTATCAGAGTCAGGTTATGTATATTAGCACTTGTCATGATTTCTTTAATTAAGTGTGGATGCTGTGAACATGCTGCTTTGGATTGAATTCTCAATTACGATCGGTACAACCGTCGGTGTTTGCATAAAACAGTTAGCAATAAAGCGCACAAAAGTGTCTTTGATCACTTTTGTAGAATTGAGGTGCACGGCCCACGGTTCCCCGTTGATCATACAAGTACGCACTTTGATCGAGTATAATTCGAAGAATCTCCTTGACAGGTTTCGCATTTGCTCTAGCTGTTCTCTCAAAGCGGAACGTCTCAAAGAAGACAACACGGGTGAGTGAACCGTGAGATTCAGCGATTGATGAAAAGTGATTTGAAAACAATCGTGTATTGCTTAATAAAAAGTGTTTTGCAATACAACGAAGGTTTTATGGAAAATCAATTATCAATCATAAATACCCTTTAATTTTTGAAACATTAATACACAGTCGATGTGCTACGAAAAAACTTTTAAGCACAACGACCGGTTTTTCAAAGGTATCCGTCAATTCATTTCTTGGACCAAGGTTGATTCAAGAATGAATCGCCCCATCGTTTCTATCGGTTGTCACAAGCATGATCTTTTGCAAGATCTCACATGTCACCCACCAAGAGCTTGTTTGATGTTGGCTCTAGAAGGATTTCCATCTTCATCATGAATATTTAGAATATCACTTTCGGATGTTCCGCAATACCACAAGGATAATGCGTAGGACTCTTAATATATATTCTCACTTTCCACATTGTGTGAAACAGCAAGTCTTCATTAATTCTGTGTCCTAATGAGATATTGTGAATGGTCACTTGGCTCTAGACTCAATAGTGCACATTTGGTTTCCTATGTCGGAGACTAAGGAGAGGGTCTCCTTCTTCAATATCAACCATCTCTAAGAGAAAGTCGATAGATAATGTCGGTTCCCCGTGAGAATGAAACAAGCCCTTTTAAGAGGAACTTGAGTAGCTTGGGAAGTTTAGTGCGGTGCATCACTGGGTCCATGATGTCTTGTCTTCAATACTAGTGTTACCGGTAACCACCGATAGCATATGTATTGAACCGGTTTCTGCTAAAAGGTTGAATTATTGGGGCCATTTCTTTTCACTTTCACATTCAATTCTTTTCATTCTTCAACCCCTTCAGGCGACCGAGACTTCATTACTAGAACCTTGTTGGGTTTATTCCAGTACTAGCTCAATCTCAGTCCGCACTCTTCCCATTTCTCACTTTTCTCCTTTTCTCAATATACCTAAGGACTCTACACTATCTAGTGGATTGTCCATGGGTAGATCCCTCCGGCTCTGGCGGGATCGTGGGAACAGATACCTAACCTAACCATCCTTATAACACCATGCATAAAGTAAATTGGTCGGTCTTTTTGGTATTGTTCATCTGCCATTGGAACCAATTGAAAACCATTTGAAAATCAATCCAGATACATATGATATATTATCAGCATTTTGTACACGAATATTTTTGATATTTTTAGAACAAGCTCCCCTCAACATGTGCATCAGGTATTTGAAATCATTTTGCACACGGAGGCAAGAGACAGAAATAACTTCTTTGATTATCATTTTCTAAAAGATATCAACATCACTTCCCTAATTAACTTAAGTAGATAAATCCTTTCCGGGAAGGATGAGGTTTTCATAAACTTGCTCCCCCTTAACATGTGCATGGAAAATTTGAAATCATTTGGCACATGTGGAAAGGAGAGCCTTAACATCCATATAAAACCATTTCTTTAATTATCGAGTTTAAGTCCAATTTAAATCACAAATTCTCCCCCGATCACAATTATCAAATCATTGAGATTTGTGATCTCTGTAGATTTAAATTGATTTTGAAAGCTTTTAAGGAGAATTGTGACTCGATTATGAAAATGTTTTAACTGATAAGGATCGAATATAGAGACTTTAAACTCCATTGATAAAACATGCATGAAAATATTTTGAAAACAATTGAGTGCCAAATATCTTTTTAATTTAATTGAAATCATTCTCCCCCTCAATCAATGACATAGGTTGTTGATTGAGAGATTGATATTTTGACAAATAAGTCCAGATGATTATCAAAAATAGAGTCCGAGTTATTTTTTCAAAGCAGTTAGTTTTTAGTAGATAAATGTTTATAGAATCAGAGCATGGAATTTTGAAAACATGATAAAGTATGGCTCACCTTTCTTTGAAAATCGGTTCTTATGCGAGATGACAATAAACCAACATTTTTCTCCATCTCATTTTTTGTGAAGATGTCGCTGGTTGATGATAGGTCCTTACGAAGTATAGTTCAACTACGCTTTTCAACTTGTTCCCTGATGAAGTGATTTGTGAATGTGATGTGCTCTAGAGGTGTTGAACATTATTGCGGCAGAGAGCAATGGCACTTTTGTTATCACTTTACATAGGAACTTTGTTGAATACAAAGCCATAGTGAATAGTTGGGATCTCATCCATAAGATTTGAGCACAACACGATGACATGGCATATTCAACCTCTGGAAATGATGATATGGAAGTGCTCATATGTTTCTTGAAGACCAGGTGACAAGCTTATCACCTAAGAATTGAGCACCACGGCGTACTTGACGTGTATCTTGACGGCTGCTGGTGGCATCTGGAGCGTTAGTGACATACCGAGTCCTTCGGATACCAAAGACCCATGTGAATAGTTCCTTGGAGATACCAAAAGACCCGTTTAACCGCTTCAAGGTGCCTTTTGGTAGGCAGCCTTTACATCTAACACATGCATACAGCGAACAAAATGTAAATTGCTGAGGTACATCAGGGATCCAATCATACTACGATATTTCGTTTGATCTACTATGATCCTTGAGTGGTCCTCATCCAGTTTTGCAGCTCCACCAGGAGTGTCAACGGGGTCCTTTGGAGGTAAATCCAAATTTCTTTAATATTTCATTAGCATATTTTGATTGATTTATAAAAATGCCTCGGGACTTTGTGAAATTTGTAATCCCAAGAAAAATGACATTTGTCCCATCTTTGACATTTGAAATTTGGAGCCCATCTCCATAGAAAAACGGTCACATTCATTTGGGTCAGGTCGAGGAAAAATAATATCATCAACATAAATTTGAGCGTGAATTAAATGTTTGCCGACTTTCACGGTGAACAATGTTGGATCAACTGCTCCTTTCTGAATCCGGGTGGATAGAAGAAATTTTGATAGCGTATCATACCATGCCCTTGGAGCTTGTTTCAAACCGTAAAGGGCCTTTTCAAGCGATAGACATGAGTAGGATGCTCTGGATTCACAAAACCTTCGGGCGGCGAATACCACTTCTTTAAGATCTCCATTAAGAAAGGCGGTTTTCACATCCATCCGATAAACTACCATGTTTTTGCTAGCAGCATTAGCCAAGAAGATTCTGATGGCTTCGATACGTGCAGCAGGAGCAAAAGATTCCTCAAAGTCGATACCTTCTTCCTGACGATAACCTTTTGCCACTAATCGTGCCGTATTTTGAGAAACACCAGTGCTCATCAAGCTTCACTTTGAAGATCCACTTGAGAGCAATGATCATACTGTCAGGGGCAGGTACTAATTCCCATACATCTAGACGATCAAACTCATGAATTTATTCTTGCATTGCATTAAATCTTGTCCTCGGACATTGCAGTTTTAACATCTTTTGGTTCGATCTTAGAGAGTACTGAGTTGAAGAAGCACCATAAGGCATCAACAGCTAATTGTTTTCGAGTTGATACGGAACGAGAAGGATTCCCAATGATATTATCCAATGGATGGTCATGTGTCCATTTTCTAAGATGTTCGTGTGGTTGTTGTTGAAGGACTGATGTAGTAGAGTTTATATCCCCGATGAAGATGATTGGTGTGGGTTCAAGGGCAAAGATGTTTTCAAATGGAGCATCTTCGGGAGTAGCAAAGGGATTAACTTCATCATTGGATCCAGAGACAATTCCATGATGTACATTCGAAGCTTGATGATTTGTTGATGGCGAGTGATCGGCAGCGGCGCTTCTTGACTTAATGACATTGGCGAAGAGTTGACTTCATTGACGAGATAAAGCGCCTCTGTTGATTGAGTTGATAGATCAGTGGCACTTGGCTCATAATATTCATCAAACATTAGATCAAACAATTTCTTCAAATCATTTTCAGATGGAGGTACATATGGAGTTCTTTGGAGAAGAATTTGGTACAAGGGATGAACCAATGGGACTGTTATAAGTACGGGTCGAGGCGGGTTGTCCAGGGCGCTTTGACGGACGACTCATTCGAGCGTAACGTGAATAGTTTCCATGATATCTCGAGTTCTTTGTCATCGATATCTTTTTCATGAGATGAGGTGTGAATAAGGGAGCGATTTTGGGTGTAGCGGCGTGGCAATGGCTTCGCCCATAGAAACATTGGAACCTTTGAATAAATTAACATTGTTCTTGCGGCTTCCACAAGTTCGTTTAGATCTTTCAACTACACCGTTCTGTTGAGGAGTTCGTGGAACACTCCTTTGATGACCGATTCCAATACTTTCATAAAATTGACTTAAGTCTCGGTTAACGAACTCACATTGCCATTGTCGGTTCGAACAATTCTAACCGTGTTGTTAAGACGAACCTGAAGTTGCTTGATAAGTTTGATGATGACGGCTGGAGTTTCATCCTTAGTCCTCAAGAACTTTACCCAAGTAAATCTAGAGTAGTCATCAACAACGACTAAAATATATCTCTTACCATTAATCGTTTGCACTCTCATTGGTCCTACGAGATCCATATGAAGGGTATGAAGAACTTCCATTATAGAGTTTGTGGGTTTTGGTTTGTGGGCATATTTCGTGCTTTTTCCTGACAAGGCTGAGCAAAGATGATCTTTCTCATATTTTAATGCGGGTAAGCCTCTAACAAGATCCTTTACGGAAGATTGTTTATGGTACCAAAGTTCAAGTGATTGAGACGACGATGCCATAACCAAGATTTTGTTTTAGAAGCCTTTGATAGCAAGCAAATTAGAGAGGACTTCATCATGTCATCGATAGAGATGGTGTATAAGTTAGAACCTCGAGTGCCTCTTAATAATTCTACACCATCAAGTTCTCTAACGAAGCAAGTATGTTTCTGAAAAGCTACTTCAAGATTGGAATCACGAAATTGACCAACGAAAACAAGTTATGACCAAGACCTTCCACATAGTATACCCAGGAAATTACACTATCTCCGACCACATAATCACTATATCCCATAATAGCTTCAAAATGGTCATTTCCGAATCTAACAGTTCAATAAATTTACTCATGAAATTCATGAGCCGTGACGGTCACCAGTCATATGCTTGGAGCACACGAGTCCAAATACCAGAGGACGATTTGTACGACCTGCATTTGAACCGCAGACGAGGAATGGATAATGGATAATTTGGAACCCCATGAGCGATGGGGTTCCGTTTGGTTAGTACACATTATTGGAGCACCCACAGGTAATAGGAGATATGACCTCATTAGTATTGGTTGCAACACTAGTAGTGACAGTGGACCTGTGTGAGGTATGTTCACTTCTTAAAGGTATGATTCTACCAGTGGGCTTCCATTTCTTAGAAGGCATGGATCTAGACAACTTAGGGCAAGATTCATTCAAATTGAATTTTCGCCATAGGTTTCCATTGATAACCCAAATTGCTAAATTTTTTTCGTAGGCTTCCAACAGGTTGCTAAACTTTTTCTTTTTAGGCTTCCAGATCTCCTTAACATGTCTAGCATATTTTATATTCTTGGAGGTATTCTCAACATTAATCACCTCATTCTCAGAACAATTATGATTAAGACCAGAAATCAAACATTCATTACATGTTTTGCAAAAGGCAGTAGAATTGATTAATTACGATGCGCTTACAGCTAATACTAGAATCAACACGATTCGTTTTATTCAACTCAAACTTATTCTTCCTAGGGTGTTCTTCTACTAGCTTTTCTTCAACACTTTTGGTTGGCAAGATCCTATATCGCATTGGATTGCACGAAGGCTTTGACCCGCTAACCTTAGTATTGCCGATTACTCTGTAGAAGGAACAACAGAATATTAGTTGGTGAAACTACACTATGCCTTGGTGGTCTAGAAGTCTTTGGGTTCTGAAGTTTTGTTAGGCACATTAAAGGTCACATTCTTATCCTTAGGCATAGCACTGGGTGCTACTATTCTATCTCGCCTATTTCTAAATTTTGGACATGTGGCAATTATGTACTCTAAGAGTTCTTGAGATCGTTTGGCATCCATGCAAGCATAGGCAATGGTACTATCAAGAGGTTTTCTAATCTTTCATCTTCAACAATCTCACGAAGACCCTTTAAACATTCCTTAAGAGATGAGAGATATGCTTTATGTGCAAGTTCATTATTCCTAATGGGTGGGGAATATATAACATATCAATAGCATACTTATCACAATCAGAGACTTTAGGAACGGAGTACTTGCAATTGGGGATTGGCAACTTTCCTTTTACCTCACGCTTAAGATCCTCAATATCATTAAGTAAAGAAGTTATCTTTTCAATTTGTTTATCATGTGTAACTTTAAATGAATCACATAACTCTTTGTTTTGATCATTAACCTTGGAATTTTCAGTTTTAAAACAAGCATTTTCCTTTTGTAAGTTATAAATGATGTTTTGAAGTTGGAAACTCTGAGAATCTAAAGGTGGAGGCACATGGGAACCAGTTACATCCCTCTTTTCACCTTTCAGTTGTGAAATTTGAGCTTTCAACCTTTTGATCGTGTTATAATGAGCTCGAATTTGTTCATCACGTTTGTTGATTTCAAAAAATGCATCAAACTCGGGAGCATCGGGCGATGTCTTGATATTTGAGGTTTTAACATTTTCTTTGAGATGTTGATATTTTAATTGCAAAGCAAACTATTCAACTTCTAATTTTGAAAGATGTTTAACCAGATTATCATGATCATCCTGTTCAATTTTCTCATGCAATTTTGAATTCGTTTTTTCAAGCTCAATGACACGATCATGGGAAACTTTTAAAGCAACAGATAATTCATGAAATTGAGATGCAGTAATAGAAGAATTTGTAGCAACATAGAACACATCTTGAGTAACACATTGAGAGATCAAGTTCTCATTTAGTATATGCAGATTCTTCCTTTCAATTTCATTGTATTTTAGTTTCTGTTCATAATCATTGACTTCAACTATCATTGCATCGAATTCCTTTTCCATTTCTTTAATATCGGTGTTTATTCCAATTTTAAGACTGTCAAATTGTCCTTTTAATTGTTTAAAGAAAGGCATGACTTCGGTTAAGTAGCATTCTTTCATTTGCTCAAAACCCCTTTCCCCCTCAGAAATTCCAGTGGGTGTGATTCTCTTCTTACGTTTTCTCAAAGTCAACAAACGGTGATAAACAACATATAGGCTGATTAAGGTCCTACTATAAGTGGCAATAGATCTAGGAACTATGTGCATTGGTGTATTAGGAGGATACACAGTTGCTTTTGGCAATTTCCTAAGGGGAGGGTTAGAAACAACAAGATTCTCGCTTTTGCTTATCTAAATCCATTTTCGAACAATTGTTCGGAGTTAGAAGTGTCGAGCCTTAAACTTGTTTAAGGAGATCCATTTTCCTAGTGTAATCATGAGGTTTGATTGTTATGTTATTCTTTTTACACTCAGGATTTTCAAGCTTCTTGTTCATTTTCTCCCTAGTGACTTCATCGATTTCTTATCTTCTCGGTGCACTCAACGCCTCTAGGTTTTACGCTTCTAGGCTTAAGGATTTCGTTACCATCATACAGTACCTTATGAGCAGCTCTAGCCTTTTTAATAACCTCAGGACTTGTTTCCTCAACAAGGGAATGCTATGCTTAGCTAAGATTCTATGCTTAGTGATCATGTGAGCGTCTGAATGGTATTCCCTTGTGCATACAACTTATTCTCAAGTTTGTTTTTCAAAGTTTTAGATTGGAAAAATCATTCAAAAGTTTTGATTCCTTAGCATTGAATTCTTGCTTAAGCATTTTCACATTTTCTTGAAGTTCTTGTTTTTGCTTAGCATTTTAGAAAGCTTTTCTTGTAAGGAGTTTAACTCTTGTTTTAATACTTCTTCTCTAAAATTACTTTTTCGAATAATTGTACGCATTTGGTTATCCATATCCGCTCACGGGTAGTTAACTCAAACTTAGCATCTTTGTTCATAAATAGCAACTTGTTCCTTATAGGTATTGAGCTCCGTGGTCAAAGAATCATCGGGCATGAATGCGGTGTATTCATCATGCATGCATTCATTGTTAATTCTGAAGATTCATCACTAAGTACAACAAGACATCATCTTGTTTCACATATTGTTCATATGGGATAACATTGTTATTTCCCATATTTTCAGTATCTGACTCAATGACTTCATGGATTGTACTTCATGGTGAATCTTTGCTCATCAACCACATCATATAGTTTGAGTACCTCTTTAATGATGGATTCCTTGGATGGACTGGCTTGTTGAGATGAAGAGGTCATTGGAGAGATATTAGCCATGAATATAGTTTGTGCACATGGTTCATCATCAACGTCTGAGTCAAATGCATCACAATCTGCAACTTGAAAGGCGTTGGGATTGTTCTGGCGGCATGCACTGGTTGTTCGTCCACATCTCCATCATATGTTCTAGCATTCCCATCAGACAAGAACAACAGCTCCTCTTCATTCAACATTACACCACTATCTTGTGCTTGAACCAACAACATCTTGTCCACTGAAGTATTCGCATTTTGAGGCGTTTTGGTTGAGTACAGTTTCTAGCAATGTGCCCTTCTTCACCACAGTTGTAGCATTTTATTGGCTTTGCTTGACCACGGTTTCCATTCCTTCCCCAATTCTGATTTGCAGCATAGCCTCTACCAACTCCACCTCTTCCTTGTTCGTACTGCCTTTCTAGAACTGGTTGAACTGTAACTTTTCCATCTCTGACCAAAGCATGGTTGTGTAGATTGGATCAGATCGATCTCATTGTTAGTGTGAAGTCTGTTGGTATGTGGAGAGAAGGTTAAGTTTTGTTTAACCATAAAAGCCAATTTATTGATAAAGTGCTCCATGACTTCATCAGAGTTAGGTTGCTTATATCGAATCAGAACAGGCTTGTGATTATCATTTCCAGTGGGTGTGACTTGTGATGCTTTGGTGAAGAATGCAGTTGTATCATTTGATGAGCTTGTTTCTCCTGGTTGAGATTTGAACTGTTCTAGAATCCTTTTTTCAAACATAGCATGTTTCTCATTCTGAAGAAGGAAGGCATACAAATGCTCATAGTTGGTGTTCTTTAGTCCTTTTGTAAGCTTCACAGAAGTGACAAACTTGTGCCATTCGTGATTCATATTGTTTACAATTTTGAGTTCGTGAATGTTTGGCATAGTCATCTTGATATTCCTCATATCATTCACCAGCTTGTGGAATCTCACGTAATATTCATAAACACCTTCTTGAGTTTCATCTTAAAATGCTCAAATTCATCATACAGCTTGTGATTCTTTGTCTTCGATAGTCAATTGAACAGAGAAGCATCTTGACATTATCCCAAAGCGCCTTGGCCATTGTTGTGATTGATAAGCTTGTAGATATCTTTTGGAAGACCTTGAAGAATAATATTTGAAGCCCCGATATCAGCATCGAATCTCTTTTTCTCCTTATCAGTGAGTTCATCATACATCTTAGGTCTATCCATTCCATAAACTATTGTTCCATTTGCAGCAGTATCAATCATGTCTCTAGTAGTCTCAACATGATAAGGTCCTTCATCAATAGACTTAAGGATGTTAACCCCATTCTCCTTTCCTAAGCGATGCAGCTGATTCTTTGTGACCAAGACTCATAGTCAGTTTCTGTAGCATAGGAGGACGAGTATCGAATCCAGCTTGCACATCATCAACAGCGGAAGACATGTTTAAATTCTACAGATTTTACAAATCTTTGACTTAACCGGAAATAGAAAAATTTCACGGGATTTTAAAAATCAAGAGATAAAGTAAAACTTATGCACTTATGCGTGACAACGAGTTATGCGTAGGAACTTATGCGTAGATGAGAGCTTACGTGAGACGGCAGTTTGGCGTAACACAACTTACAGTAGACAGGCTTCTGCGTGAAGCAGAGTTTACTGGCGTAGACTAGAGCTTACACGTAGGATATTAGGGTAAAATACTTAAGTTTATGCGTAAACCAAAGCTTAGGCGTATGAACCTTATGCGTAAGTTTCCCTTAGGTAAGACAAGCTTATGCGTGAAAAAGCTTCGCGTAAGAATTGTTACTGTAAGTAGTTTATGCTTATGCGTAAAATTAGGGTTTTACCCAAAACGATCTCATAAACTTCGATTAATGCGAGATATCCAAAGTCGAAGTGTTTTTCGGGCTTATCCAAGCAAGAAGAACAGCGAGTAATCACCAGATGAAGATCAAGAGAAAAATTCCTTCGGCGTAGGATTAGGGTTTCGTTATGCGTAGAAAGTACAAATTTTGCCAAACACGTTTTATGATCAAAAGCGTTAAGACACTTGAATAAAGATGATAACACAACCTTAAAAACACCAAAACAACAAGTCTCGAAGATCAAAACCACCTTTCTCTCTTACGCGTAGGTTCGTACACACGTATCCAAACACTCTTAAAAACCAAGAAAAACTCATAAAGTTCGAAACTTTTTGCAAGAAACTGAAAGTTTAACACTCAATAAACCTTAACCCACAAGAATCTTGGATTAAAACGTGAAAAATTTAAAGCTTTAATGATTCAAGAATATCGGTGTCTGAACAACCTTTTCGGCGTATAAACCAAACCTTAACCCAAGAATGACAATCAAACCAAGAACATGAGAGATGGATGATCAAACCATGGCTCTTGATACCATTTGTAAGATCTTGGTTTGTCAAACAAGAGGTGCGGCTACTAGGTTAAGAGTTTAGAGAGAGAAAGTGAGAGAGAATGGGAACCCTAGAGAGACAAAGAAAAATGTATTATGAAAGCTCCAACCCTTTGCCTTGGAGGGTAAAGGGTATTTATAGGGTACAAGCTAAGACCCCTACTTTAGGCGTGGATCGGCATACAGCCAGTATGGGACCCATCCGTCCTCCACGGTGTTACAACGTAATCTAAATACTAACACTGAATAACTACGACTACGAGCTTTCTAACGAGTATACATACTTGAGGTGACCGATACTTTAAGTACTGGATTTACTAAATCCCAACAATTCTATTACGATATCTAACACACGTTACAAAGTTCCTAAACGTAAATAACCATCACTTCTATTAATTATTATTAAGGCTAACAATCTCCCCCTAAGGGGTGGTCATTAAAAAGATGCTCTACTTGATTAGGTCTTTACTCTTCTTGAGCTTGAACTTTGTGTGTCGATATAGAATAGTCTTGATTTTCGTTCCTTCATGCTTTGTAATCAGTTAATGGTGTTGTCTGTCGTTGGTCAACTTCTTTGGGATAGGTGTCTCCACGTCTTTCTCCACCATGCTCATACTTCTTTTGACTTTGAATTTCCAATGATGAAGTTCTCTTGTCTTTAAACTTTGTAGATTCTTTGACATTGACGAATAATCATCTTTAACTTTGCGTTGCCTTTGATTTTGATGAGAACTTTCATGAGATGTTGTTGGTATGAGCATGGGAAGATGGTGCGGTCTTTCCTCCAAGGAACAATCATCAGTACCTGCATGAATATGTTAGTAGAAAAATACCAATCGATCATTGTGGACTTTTCTTAAAGAATTAAACACTACGATTGTTATACTGATGAATTTCTTGATTCCATTCACCTTGGTCGGGTGAATCAGCTGTCCGAATCCCATTGAGGGACAGTTATCATTACCATGAATAGATTCAAGTAATGACCCACCTCTTCAGGATTCGATTTGTGAAAGGAATCTCCTTAGCGGGATTTCCAGCACTTACAAGTTCGAATGTCGAGGGTGTTAACGGCATAGTGTGAAAACACATCTCCAATTCTTACAAAGGCGTTCTGACCGGAGGCCCTCAAGAAGGCTAACACGATATACCAAAGTACATCTACAATTCGGTGAGTCATTTGAAGTACACTGAAGCATCACTTCACGACTGTAGACCGTTTGAGACACACTAAGCGTAATCCATAAAGAATTACCGAAGTGACCTGCTGTCAGGGCTGTTTGATGTTGACCCTGGCAGGAGTTTCCATTCAATCACAGAGGATTACAATTGTAAATCCTCTCATAAATGTTCTGGCAGATTGCTAAGATCTGCGTAGGACTCTAGAATATATCACTTGTGTCCTTATTGTTGAACAACAAGAGATGAAATGTCAAGTGTTCCTAAGAGATCTTTTAATGAATCTCGTGGCTCTAGACTCGATTAGTGCATTTTGGTTTTCCTAATCAGAGACTAGGGAGAGGGTCTCCTTCTTCAATACCAACTATCTCTAAGATCGATAGATTATGTAGGGTTCGGTGAGAATGAAACAAATCCTTTTAAGAGGAATTAGTGGCTAGAAGGTTTAGGTGCGGTCGTTCTTGGGTCCATGACGTCTTTGTCTTCAATACCGATGTCATCTTAGTGACAACCAGTAGCATATGTATTGAACCCGGTTTCTGCCCTAAGGTTGATTATGGAGGGCTATTTCTTTTCACCCTTTCTTTTACTTTTCTTTTTAATTCTTCAACCACTTATTTCTCTTTTCTCACATTACTCCCTTTTTTTCAATCATTCCTAAGGACTTCTAATACTAACTATGAGTATTGTCCTTGGGTAGATCCCTCCGGCTCTGGCGGATCATAGGACGGATTTTCCTATCCTTAGTCACCTTATAACTCCATGATTATCCTATGTTGCCATAAAACCTTTTTTTTTGAAAATCTCTCAAGGTGTTTATGATTATAAAATAGATTTTGTTAACACCTTGAGAGTTTTGTATTTTCAGAAACACTCCCCCTTCACATGGCTTATATTTTTTTATAATATCTACACAGTGATACTTTTGAATTGATCGACTTTCAATGAACAAGACTGATTCGAGACACGTTTACATCACTAGTGAACTAGCTTGAAATTATTACCCGTCCTGGTCAAGTCCATAGAAAGTTTCTCGAAATGGTACTCTTCCTGACTTTGATTTCTCATCAATTCATTGGTAACGACTGTGCCGAGATCTTTTGAGATTCAAACAACGATAACTAAACATTTTGATCACATTTTAATCATGTCTTCTCCCCCTCAAAAATAGCATATTCGTGATATTTTTTATATCAACGGATTAATAAACATTTTTAGAATCTTTTGGGGTGACAAATGATTTTGATTTAGCTTGAAATTGGAACATTTAGGTTTTATACTCCCCCTTTAATAAAGCATATTCAATAAAGGGTTTGGAGGGAGTTATCTTGAGCACAAAATATTCTAAAAGATTTGGAAAAATCTTTTTGAACAATCTTGAAAAGGTGCTCAAGATTATGATGATTTCTCACCAGTTTTAAATGTAGTGCACTGAAGCGTACACTCGAGATTTTCTTTTGACACGAGTTTTGATTTGCAATAATCAAAAGTCATCATTTTTTTCCTGGTTTCGTACTAAAGTATACGAAAGCCATTGTGAAAGAAATTTTGAGAAACGACATGTTTTAGAAAACAGTGAAAGAACTCTCACTCAATCATATGTACATGTCCGTATCATTGTTGAATGACATTTCTAGAAATGTACAGAATATCGATTATACAAGAGACATGTCGTCAGAAGAATATTTTTGGATTTTTGATTTTATATTGTTTTTGTATTTTTTGAAAGTTTTATATTTTTATATTTTGCTTTTGTTGGTTTTTCAAATTTTGTATTTTGTTTTTCAAAAACATTTACAGCGAAGCTTTTTGGAAAATCATTTCCAAGAAGATTCGAGAAGACGTTTCAACTCCTCAGGGGTTAGGCTTCGCATTCCAATTCTTCGAACTAAATTATCAAACCGTTCTTTTGAAAGGGCTTTAGCAAATAGATCGGCGAGTTGGTAATCTGTCTTCACGAAAAATAATTCAATAGTACCTTCTTCTACGTGCTCTTTTATGAAGTGGTAACGCACACGAATGTGCTTAGTCTTTGAGTGATGAACGAGTTGCATGATATGGCTATGGCACTTTTCGAGTCACAATACATAGGTATTTTATCGAAAGTAAAGCCATAATCTGTGAGTTGTGCTCTCATCCATTGAACTTGAGCACAACACGCAGATAGAGACACATACTCAGCCGGCGGTTGAAAGTGCAGTGCAATCTTGTTTCTTTAAAGACGGTGACTAACTTTTCACCCAAAAATTGTGCTCCTCCCGATGTACTTTTTTCGTAACTTGATCACTGCGTGGTCCGCATCTGAAAAGGCGATTAGATCAAATCCGTATTCCTTCGGATACCAAAGTCCCATGTGAATGGATGTCTTCAGGTACCAAAGATCCGTTTTAACCTCTTTGAGGTGCAGTTCGGTAGGCTTTGCCTGAAACCGTGCTAATAAGCAAACAACATAATGAATATCGGGTCGACTAGCAGTGAGGTACATGAGAGAACCAATCATGCTCCGATATTTCTTTTGATCGATAGGTTTCCTAAATAAATCGGCTCTAAGTTTTGGTGAAGTTACCATTGGTGTACCGACCGAATCACAATTATCCATACCATGATTTTTCAAAATCTCAGTTGTATATTTAGATTGATTAATGAAAATTCCACGAGGGGATTGATGTATTTGTAAACCAAGAACAAACTTTAGTTCCCCCATCATGGACATTTCAAATTTGCTATTCAAGAGATTTTCAAAGTGTTTTGAAAGATTCGGATTAGTGGACCCAAAAATAATATCGTCCACGTAGATCTGAACAATCAAAATGTCATTGTTCTATTTTCGAGTAAACAAGGTAGGATCAACAGTTCCTTTGGTGAAATTGTTTAAGATAAGGAAAGAGGTCAGTTCGTCATACCACGCTCTCGGAGCTTGCTTTAAACCATAAATTGCCTTTTTGAGTTTGTAGACGTAGTTTGGATGTTCCATATCGATGAAGCCTTCTGGCTGACTCACGTACACTTCTTCTTTCAGAGTTCCATTCAAGAATGCGGTCTTAATATCCATATGATAAACCGTGATGTTTTTGTGAGCTGCATAGGCTAAGAAAATCCTGACTGCTTCAAGTCTAGCTACCAGCTCGAATGACTCTTCAAAATCTATTCCTTCTTCCCGTCTGTATCCTTTGGCCACAAGACGAGCTTTATTGCGAATTACAATCATTTCTTCATCCCTTTTGTTCTTCCATAACCATTTGAGATCAATGACGCGAATGTCAATTGGTCTTGGAACCAAATCCCAAGAGTCATGTAGACTGTATTGGAGAAGTTCCTCCTGCATCGCTTCTATCCATGCTGGTGGTTCCATTGCCTCGCGAATGTTCTTCGGCTCGATAGTGCTCACAATCGGTGGCAAGTTGGTGTCTCGTCTGAATTGGCCTTGAAGGTTCACCAATAACTTGTTCAATTGGATGGTCTTTTGTCCACTTCAGAGTAGAAGGATACCGAGGGTTTAACGTATGCGAGTTAGATGGTTCTTGTAAGCTTGAAGATGATTCAGCTGATTCCGTAGCAAACGGGTTTTCGAATATGTCTTCATCTAACGTTGCATCGTTTTAGTTTTGTGTAGGTTCTTATTGAAATGATATGTTTTGGTTTTACTCATCAACTGTTGGTAGAATGGTTTCAAGAATTGGAGTAGATGATGATGATGATGATGATGATGGAGTCGGTGCATTGGTTTCGACCGTTGTAGATGCTTCTTCTGTTGGTGGTGGTGGATGATTTTGAGCGGGTGCAACTGAATGATGGTTTGATGCATTTGTCAAAGTTCCACCATAGTATTCATCGAACATTAACTCGAAGAAATTCTCCCATTCTTGTTCTGAAGGTTTGTCAAACGAAGTTGATTGAGCTGTTTGGGGTACGAGTCCTGAACTGATGTGTCCAGAAGTCTGCCGGTTTGGTGCGGGTTCTAATATGTTTTGATTAGAAGCCATAATCTAATTAAGCGCGGGTTCTAGAGCGAGTCTCTCAGAAGCCATATGTGAAATTTCATCAAAATTCATATGCATCGTCTCCATTATCTACCTAGTTCTTCTGTTATACACCCTAAATGCCCTCGAGTTATCTAAATATCCAATGAAGATTCCACTATCACCTTTAGCTTTCAGTTTTCCTAGATCTTTTCTGTCATTTGTTGGATAGAACAAAGCGCCAAACACGTGAAGGTAAGAGATATCAAGTTTTCTATTGTTCACTAGCTCATAGGGGGTTTTATTGAATCTCGGATGGATTAGGGATCGATTCTGAGTGAAACAAGCAGTGGCAACAACATCAGCCAATAAAAATAACGGTGCACTAGAATAAATTAACATTGTGCGAGAAGCTTCAACAAGAGTTCGATTTCTTCTTTCAACTACCCCATTCTGCTGTGGAGTTCTAACGACTGATGTCTGATGTGTGATGCCAACATCTTCAAAATAAGTTCTTAACTCCTGATTAGTAAATTATGTGCCGTTGTCTGTTCTTACAACCCTTATAGGAGCTTGTAGAAGTACTTAAATACACTTCAGAAAGGTGATGATGATGCCTGGTGCTTCGTCTTTTGACCTCAGAAACTTAACCCATGTATACCTTGAATAATCATCGACGATAACAAGAATATACTTTTTCCCGTTAATGCTTTCAACTCTCATTGGGCCACATAAGTCCATGTGCAACATATGCAACTTTGCTTCCGAACTGGGTACGGATTTTGGTTTATATGATGCTCGTTTGCTTTTTCCTTGTTTGCATGATGGACATAGGTGATCCTTGGTGTATTCGAACTTTGGAAGTCCGTTGACGACGTTGTTTTTGGCAAGTTTTTTGATGGTGTCGAAAATGAGATGGGATAGTCTCCTATGCCACAACCAGGACTTTGTTACAGATGCTCTTGTCATAAGACATATTGGTGATGAAGAGGCCATTTGATTTTTGTCGATTGCATACAAGTTTGTATCACGATTCCCAGTTAAGAGATCAGTGCCATCCAAGTTTCTAATGAAGCATGCATTTCTCCTAAATGCAACCTCTAAATCTGCATCACAGAACTGCCCGACTGAAAACAAATTGTGTCCCAACCCTTCGACATAATAGAACCGAGTGATCAAATAATTTCCAAAAGGTAGATCTCCATAACCCATGATAGCTGCTACATGATCATTTCCAAGACGAACGGTTCCCATGAATTTCCATACGAAATTGATCAGCAGCTTCAGATTCCCGGTCATGTTCTTGGAGCACCCGAGTCGACGATCCAAAGACATATTTCAAAAACCTGCTGGTATGTGCAAAAACACATACCATTTCTTTACCAAATCGGGCCCAAAATAACCAAGAAAGAGCCGTTTATTCCTAATATTTGTTGGTTTCTTGAGTTTATGCATGTGCAGGTACGAATATGACAAAACACACAAAAGAAAGACAAATCAAACAAAAATCCGAGCACGAGAAGAAAGAGAGTGCTAAAGCTGGAGCCGGGGAAGCAAAAGATCAAAGATTTAGTGCATATTGTCAAAATCAACCTTAGAAACTCAGAGAAGTACAAAAATGGTCCTTGAATGAAGTTTGAAGAACTTGGCAAGAATGGTCCTTTAACTTTCAGAAATTGTCAAATATGGTCCTTGAAGAATATTTTTAAGAAATGACATGAATGGTCCTTCAACTTTCATCTAATGACAAGATATGCCCTTGGATAAGCTTTGGTTAATTAGCGGTTTTAGTCCTTGAAGTTTGAAGAAATATCAAAAATTACCCTAAACTCTATAGCCATAACCGGACTTTTATACATTTAATCCAAATTTATTAGTCTATATCCAAATATAAACCCACGACCCAAATCCATTACCCAAGCCCAACAGCATATCCGGTCAACACCCTTTGCAAACCGGTCAACCCTCCCACTTAATCCCAGTCAAAAAGTCAAAGTAAATAAAATATTACCCCAAAGATTTACCCGCCATGTAAAATCCCCAATTTTCCCAGCCTTAGAACCCTAAATTGCCCTCACCACAATTAGCTCAAATTAACACAAAGGACAAATTGGTACTTTCCTCTGACACGCACAGACAAAGGAATGCCACCTTGGCAATCCGTGTGCCAAGGTGGCCACTGATTGGTTGATGGTACGTGGATGGGACTGATCAAAGGCTGTGATTAAAAGGAATGAGGTGGGATTTGATTAAATGGATAAGATGCACTCAAAGAAGCACACAATTAGCCTTCTGGATCCTTCCCAAGCTCATGATCTCTCCTATTTAAACCCTGGATTACACACAGTTGTAGCATCTAGTTTTCTCAGTAGCTTGTATTAGTTTTTAATTACTTTTAGTAGTTTTCTTATAATTTCATTATTGTATTCTTCTTATTGTATTTAGATTTCAAGTTTAATAAAATTCTTCTTTTAAGCTCAAATTTCTGTTTAGCTCTTAATTGTTTTTATTTGCTTTTCAGTATCATTTTAATGCATTTTAGCTTAATTCAAACTCAATTTAGCTTGTTTCTCATACTAAACCAAAAATAACAAAAAATAAGAAAAAAAAAAAAAAAAAAAAAAAAAAAAACAATCTGCTTATAAGCTTCATTCAGCTTTAGCTACTGTTAATATAAGCTCATTTAAGCTTCATATAGCTTATTGTGAGCTTATTACTATTTCAAATTCATTATACACTCAAATCTCAAATTCAGTCAAAATAAGTCAACTGTGGAGCAATGGAAGAAGGATTGGGTTAAATAGCTGGTTTGGTTTGGAATTGGGTTGAATTTAGCTTGAATTGGATTGGGTAATGGTTTAGGATAGTGATAGTTGGTTCTCAGTTTCCATCATTTTGCTGGACCATTTGTAAGTTCCAAATTCTGTCCAAATTTCATCTCAGTAGTTTAGAAATGATTAATGTAGCTTAATTATGTTTAATATAGTGTGATTCATCATAAATATGCTTGTTTAGTTTGTTGATAATCTGTTTTAATCTATTTTGATAATCTGCTGTCAAATCTGATTCTATCTGGATTATCTGGATGTTCATGGTTTTTACCTGAGATTGCTGTCTAATTCATTTAAATTAGGCTTAATATTGATAATAGAATTTGGATCTAGGATTGTTGTAGCTTGTATCAGTGATTTGGATTGCATAAGTTTCATATCAGTTTGATAAGGTGTGTTTGTATCAAGTAGTTAATCTGAGATTGAGGATTGCTTAGTGTTTAAGTAAAGTTGCTATATGTTCATTTAGGATTGTTATAGTCATATAGGTCATAAAATTACATCTGCATTTGCTGAAAAGTCAAATTAAGGTTGAATCTCCTTTTACTTTCATTTCAGTTAGTGTAGAATTAGTATAAGCTTACATATAATTATAGAATTAGTTTAGTTTGCATAATTTAGTCATATCTCAGTTTAGAACATCATTTAGAAGAAAATTGAAGCACTCAAAATTCATTTTAGTCAAACTGCTTGTGCATTTCAAAAAGTCAAAAATTCCTTTTTTAGTTCTGATAGCTGGTTTTTCTAGATTTCTAATTCACTAAATTATAAGACAAATCTGTTGAAATTCTAGATTCATGCACTTTGGTTGATGACCTTTCATGTGATATTTTTATTTTATTTTTAGAAATTTTCTAAACCAGTCTAATCTGTGCTCAAAGTTGGTCAATCTTCAAGCTAGTGTCCTGTGCACAGCTTTTGCTGTTGACACAGCTTATTGCAGAGCTTGTAGAGAGCTTATTATAGCTTCTCTTAGGCTTATATTTGGTTTATAAGCCCCTTGCCAGGTCTATTTGAGGTTGATGTATCTGGTTTTTAGTTTCTAGCTTATTAGCTAGCTTATTTTTAAGTTGCAAACCAGAGGTTTAGGACTGTTTGGTAAAATTCTGTTAAGACTTGGATTTTTGCTTAATTTCTTTTAGCCTGTGTTTCTTTGATCACTATTAGTAGCATTAGGTATCTTTGAGTTAGTTTAGACTTGATTTTATTTGTAGTAGCTTCTGGTAGCCTACTTTTAGCTTTTAGCTTATTCTTCATTAGCTTACTCAATTCTGTTGCATACAAGTAGCATATTATGTATTCATAGCCTGCATTTAACAATTTACAGAGCATCTTAATATCATTTAGGATTTTTCTGGAATTTTTCATAATTTTCTGTAGCTTCTAACTATTTATCTGCACTTAAATCAGCTTTTAATACTTTTTAAATAGCTTTTAATAGAAATAAATCAGAAAAATCCCACAAAAATATAATTTCAAAATCCCACAAAAATATAATTTCAATTTTATTATATTAAGAAAAATAAAAAAGACATAAAAAATATTTTTCCTCATTTTTCCTAGTTCAAATAGTAATTTTTAGCCATTTAATTTGTCTTAAATAGTTTTAAATTCATAGAAATTAGATAAAAAGTCAGAAAAATACAAATTCGTTTTTAAAAATTATTTTTAGTTAGTTAAGATTTTTTAAAAATATTTTTGAAATTTTCTCATAAGTTTTCATAATTTTTAGCATTTTAGATCTATTTTAAATAGTTTTTAATTCAAATAAAATCAAGAAAAATCACAAAAATTAATTTAAAATTTTAGATAATTTTCAAATCATATTTTTAGCTGTATAAAATTATTAGATTACTTTTAGAGGTTAAATTAGATTAATTTGCATTTAATTCACTTTTTAGATAATTCACATTTTTGCGTTTTAGTGTAAATTTACGTTATTAGTTGAATTTACTAGTTTGCATCATAGATTTAGTTTTTCTAATTGCTTCTCTTTATTATTCCTTGCCCTGTAGTTTAGAAATCACCAAAATTCCCTATTTCTCATTCAAATCTCGAATTACGCGACGTGAGTTGAAAATTCCATTCATCTCTCGCTAGGAACGATCCCGGTGCTCAAATCTAATACATTTGAGTTACAAAATACTATAAAAAATTACTATAATTGGTCTCTTTCCTAAGAATCACCTGCCAAATACATAAGAAGAAGTTTTTGGAAACAGTTTTGATTTTGGTTCCTTTAGGTTAGAGGTAAAATCCTGATCACACTCATAGAAGTTTCTACTGGGTATACTAGTTTATCACTCATTCTTCAATTCTAGAGTGTGAAAATTCTACCCGTCAGTTTCCAAATATCATCCCTAAAGTAAAGACTATGCTTCTTATCAGTAGTGTAAGACCTAAATCTTGCAACTAGTATGACAACTCGTAATTTCAGGTCATTTCTCAAATTTACTATTCATCTCGGGAATTTACTATTCACTGGTTACTATTCATCATTTTTGAAGTCGGTTTGAGACTTTGAGAGGTTATTTCAAAATTTTACTATTTACGAAACACTATTCATTCCCGGAGAAAAATCACTATTCATGATTCACTACTCATTATTTTTCGTAAACTAGGTTTACGAGTATCAAATACGCGTAACCTTGAGGGTTAAGCTGCGTATTCATGGAACATCATTGAGAACAATTTCATATAAACAAGAGTTAGTCTACATATCATCAGTAACATCATTTCCATATTAGTTCATGCATGGGTTTGCATATTTCATTAACGTATATTTATTTATTAAATAAACGCTATTGCACGATCATTTATTTTGAATAATTGATCCGACACTTCCAACAAATATCCTGATATATTTTTATACTCATTTTAAGACTATAAAAATTATATTATTAGTTTACCCGATGTTTTGAATTTATTTTGTATATATATTGTTATATATATATATATATATATATATATATATATATATATATATATATATATATATATATATATATATATATATATATATATATATAATTACGACGGTTTTCGTAAATTCAATTCGATAAATATTTATTCACTCAATACTTGCGAGAAATGTTTTTTTTTTATAATTTTTATGACTTCGATATATTTTAATTTGTTCCATTAGAATCGATTTCTAGCTAACGCTACACTTAATAACAAATTATATGTACAAGATACACATTATACTTCAACTTATATACATTTAAATCATCAAAATACAAAACCTATCTATCCAAAAAGCCCTTGCCGACCTCCCCCCCCCCTCCTAGTCACCATCTTTTTTTAAAATTTTGACTTTAAAGATGTACACATACACATTTTGATAGATATTTTGTATAACACAAGAATTATATTCATTCCAAAACACATAGCAACACATTTTTAAAAGGTGAAAACAAAAGGGAACTCCCTCTACTTCATCCTCATGGTCGGCCAAGCATGGAAATAAGAAGAAACTATTGATTTTTCAAAGCTTCAAGTGTTAATCAAGTCTTAGTGATAATCTAGTTAGGGTTTTGAAATAAAAACCTCAAGATTGTTAGGTTTACTAGCTCAAAAACCTCATCATACTACTAGTAAGCTTTTCATATTTTTTACTACTCTTTCATACTCATTCTTGATATATTTTTATGATCTAGTAAAAAAAACATGCAAGTATCATATGTATTTATACCACTTTTACTTGTTTTTATTACTTATTTTTAGTATAAACTATCTTATAATTATTCCCATGAAACCTATCATTGTTGATGAATTTTAAGAACCCATGACACCCTAAGAAGGTGTATGGTAGGGTTAAAATAGCTTTGGTGTTGATTGGAAGGGTTTAGAACAAGTATTACACTAGAAAAATCATTTTCTGACAAATACAAGCTGTCAAGGTTTATTTAAAGGGGAAAAATGAGTTTTAAGCATTATCTAAATGAGTCAATTTACTAAAAATATATTGGTATACATTAACACGAAACCAAGGATATATAAAACGTAGAAAACGGACTTATAACTACTAAGTTACACGCATTATAAATATGGCTATTGTAACTATTTTACACAATATTTTTACTAGACCAAAATGGTTATCGCAAGTGACCATGTTTGGAGCCATTTTTCATATCGATGTAATATTTTTGGGAAAACGATGTCTTCAAGTAAAAGTGAGTTCGCCTATTCTATTTTGCAAAATGTTCAACCGTTTGTCAAACGAAGGTATAACGAATAATTTACGATCACTCAAAATTAGTCATTTTCATTAATTGTCTAAGTGTATTATTACGACGAAAAACTATAATTTCTTAATAAATCACTAAATGACTATCGTAGGATATCATTTCAACATAAGTACTTGTAAAGTAATTTATAACTTGACAATACATTATAAACTTATTTTTCGATGATAAACTTCATTTTCAAAAATGCACAAGTGGTATAGATTACATGTGGATTTGCATGTACAATATATATTCATAATTTATAATAGATCATATCATTCATATTAGGTTGTAGATAGAGATTGCACCTCATTTCAGTATTGCCACTATATCATCATAATCATTGTATCAGGTGAGTTTTCATAGCCCCGTTTTACAAGTTTATACTTTATTTCAAACCTACGGGGGAGAATACATTGCACATCATTTTATTACGAGCCCAAGTATATCAAATTCATTTACATTGCTTAAGTTACCTCATTGCCAATTGAATGTCCCCATTTCATAATCATGAACCGTTAATTCCGGAAGAAGCGAGAGTGAGTGAATAGATCTATTGAGGGTGACTCCTCCATCCGGGTTGGTGGTTCCAACTGGTCAAACGGATGCATTTCATTTAATATCAGAATTTGAGTTGTTTGGCAAACACTCTGTTGGGGCGAACATCATGGTCAGTCTAGCTTCGGTGTCATGTGCTTATAGCAATTGTAACATTTTTATGTGACATATTTGTCATACATTGCTTAGACTTGTGGTGGTCGTATAAAACATTTACATAAACTCTATGAACTCACTCAACCTTTGTGTTGACACTTTTAGCAATGTATTTTCAGGTACTAAGGCATATACTTTATGGCATGCATAAGGACTTATCATAGAGTCGCAGTGACGACGCGTCTCACATGGGTTTTATGCACTTTAAAACATCGTTTGGATTGTAACAAACTTATTTCTAAAAATGTTGACTACCTTTTGGGACCTATCTTTTGTAAACTCTGAAGGTTTTATTATATCAAATGATGTGTTTTCAAAACGACACTTTAGGTCGTTCAATATAACCCAGAATCTGTGATGCTATGGCAGTCATCCCCAGAATTCCATTCCACTGCAAAACAGGTATTTTGGGGGTGTGACAACTAGACTTCCTATTGGTTTAGCATAAGTTCTTTTTCGAACGTTCTTCTGAAAAGGCTTATCATTCACTTTCTTAGAAACACAATCATCTTGAACATTAATTAACGATTTCTTGCAAGTTAGACAAACAGATTCAACACATTCATTAACCATAGCAAGTTTCATAGGTTCATTACATTCAGATGAAATGTATTTCTTATTATAAAGCGGTAAATTCCTAGGGTGTTCTTCTACTTTCTTCTCTTTATTCAGGCTACTACTCTTAGAGGCAAGCGAGACTCTATTGTTCCTTGTATTGCTCTTAGGCTTTAGTCTGCTGCTCCTAGAGGTGCTTTCTAGTCTTGTAGAAAGTAAGGCACACGCATTAGGATTCACATTTTTATCAAGAGAAGTGGTTTCAGCTTTCCTAGTCTCTTTAGAGTGCTTTTCTATACTTATGTCATTTGTTCCACATGGTTTAGATGTGGAGGCAGACGCATTAGTGGTACTCATCTTAAAAAGGCCAGGTGCTAAAACGTTTGGTTTCAGTTGGAATCACTCCTAAACTATATTTCAAGTGTTTGTAATTAACATGTAATAGGTTGCTTAATTAGGCTTTTATGTTTGTATTAAAGGCAAGACTTATGTAGAAAGCCCATAAGCCTTGGCCCATATCCAATAAGGAAAGGAAGGGAACTTGTGTGTTGCCCTAGTTCCTTTCCCTATATAAAGACTTGTAAACCTTCCTTAGAAGGTTGGTTGTTCATTTCACACATAATACATTACGCTTAACCTTTGTTTACTTTCATACGCGTGTGTGTCTGTGTGTGTTTGTTCATCCGATCACCTTATCTATATTTCTTACATATTGATGCTTGTGTTACAATATGGTAACCTAACAGTGGTATCATTCGCCATCTAGGTGAAACATGGCTATTGTAACTATTTTACACAATATTTTTACTAGACCAAAATGGTTATCGCAAGTGACCATGTTTGGAGCCATTTTTCATATCGATAGAATTTTTTTGGGAAAACGATGTTTTCAAGTAAAAGTGAGTTCGCCTATTCTATTTTCCAAAATGTTCAACCGTTTGTCAAACGAAGGTATAACGAATAATTTACGATCACTCAAAATTAGTCATTTTCATGAATTGTCAAAGTGTATTATTTTACGACGAAAAACTAAAATTTCTTAATAAATCACTAAAGGACTATCGTAGGATATCATTTCAACGTAAGTACTTGTAAAGTAATTTATAACTTGACAACATGTTATAAACTTATTTTTCGATGATAAACTTCATTTTCAAAAATGCACAAGTGGTATAGATTACATGTGGATTTGCATGTACGATATATATTGATAATTTATAATAGATCATATCATTCATATTAGGTTGCAGATAGAGATTGCACCTCATTTCAGTATTGCCACTATATCATCATAATCATTGTATCAGGTGAGTTTTCATAGCCCTGTTTTACAAGTTTATACTTTATTTCAAACCTACGGGGGAGAATACATTTGATAACATCAAATAGTCCTGAATATTAAGTGTCAATATCCCCCAATAATGCTCGTTATTTATATCATTTATATGGATTTACGCTTGTTTTCCATTGTTTTCCACTTTCAGGTAAATTACGAGCATTGGAGCTAAAGAAATGCGGAACTGGAGACTTATCTAAAGATTTATCACAGTATGCTGTTTTGAAGAAGTTACGGCGTAACTCTTCTCTCACATTACGCCATAACTATTGCGTGACTCAGAATGCCAACTTATCAGAAGGTTACGGCGTAACTCTTCCCAAAGGTTACGACGTAACTACATTAGGTCAAATGAGGTTCCACGCCGCCGATACTTACGCCAGTAACTCATCTGCTTCACTTACGACGTAACCGAGTTTATTGAAGACTACGGCGTAACAACTAATAAGGTTACGCCGTAACCAGCAGATCTAGTGCATTTTACGAAGAAATAGAAGGTTACGGCGTAACTCCTATATTGGTTAACCCAGATCTGGCCTATATATACCCCACGAATTCCATCATTTCTATTCATCCCATTCCACACACAACACTCTGACAACGTGGGAAAAAGCTCAAGGCAGGTCTAGAGGAGCATACGGAGCTGTTTCCAAAGGAGAAGTCACTCCATTACGATAAGCATTAGCGTTTTATATTTCATTTACTTTCAATTCATGTATTTCGTACCTTTGAATATTGAATTGATTTGCATGATTAATATGAGCGGCTAAGCACCTTTTGGTGCTAGCCTGGTTATGATTCCTTAATTGTTTTGTTTGCGTTTACCTTTACTTCCGTACAATTATTTCTAAGTGTATGCATGCATAGTTCATTGGTAGCCACCCTTGGTTCGGTAGTTTTGAATGGCGGTAGATGCCAATTGCCTAGGAGATATGACCAACTGACCCTAGGTGAGCGGTGACCGAGATGGAAGGGTAAGATATGACCAACCGACACCCTTTATACTTGTGCGATTTGACCAACTGATCACCTATCGTTTGGATGAACTTAAGAGTTGGGGGTGTAGTGTCTAAGTTCCTAACGGCCGGGCACTCACTATTATGAATCTAGCATGTAGCGGTACTTAATGACTTGGCTTAGGGGACCAGAACAACAGGACTTATGACGGTGTGCTGATTTCTCCTGGTGGCATCTCTTTGCTGATAGGTTAGGGCGAATTGACCAAATGTTGTCCTCTCGAATTTGACCCCACCTGAAGTAATTGGAAGTAAGTAGACGTAAACATAACTAGCTAGGAGGATTAACTAGGTTAGTACCACTCTCCTCTATTGATTTCCCTTTATTCATTTATCTGCTTTATTTTATTCTGCATTAGTAGTTTAATTAATTAAATCCTTATCGAAACTATTATTATTCTGTGACAACTAGAATTAGTAATAATCCATCACACATAGCTCTTGGGACGACCTCGGTTTTACCATTTACTACACTACACACGACCGGGTACACTGCCCGTTAATGCACTAGGGTAGACCATAGGTATAGCGAGACACTATAAATATTAAGTCCTGGTCAGTAAAACCTGCATCAAGTTTTTGGCGCCGGTGCCGAGGAGCTATTTTAGGATTTCATATTAAGTCTGTTTTTAATTTTCTTTCTGATAATATTAAGTCCTGGTCAGTAAAACAAGACTCGCGGCTCGAGGCCTTTTCTGGCCACCCCATTCGATGACCCGGAGAAGCAATTTTGAAGAAGGAAAGTCTACTCTCCGGTTCCTATTCACAACATCTTCTCATATTACTAATCGTAACCCGGTCGGACGCAGAACCGAGATCATCAATAAAAATAATATCGATGAACTAACTATGGAGCAAGATTTAGAGCGACCAAATGAGAACGCCAACTAAGCTTCACTCAAGATTCTCACACCGAAAAATACTCTATTCCAGATCATATTATTCGAGAGTTACATGAACTTGAGTTTTCTAGAAATGAAGATGAGGACGCCAAGATCACGTGAGAAGAAGTTCTCCACTTGTCCTCTCTTTTCAACGCCGAGGTACTCCGAGCTATTCAACACTCCAAGGATTTTTCCTATGACTCTTCTCGGGACAGCGAAAAGATGGTATAACAAACTCCCTAACGATTGTAAAGGAGCATGGGATAAAATTAGAAAAGAATTCGATCCCCGCGATTTTGTCCTCCTTCAAAAATGGCCAAGCTTTTTGGGAAAATCTATCAATTCGTTCAGGTTGGAGAAGAAACGTTTTACCAAGCATGGGAAAGATTTAATGAGCTTCTCTATCGATGCCCTACCCATGATTTAAACAAACATCAGATCATATACATCTTCTATCGTGGGATTAATGCGCGAACACGAGAACTTCTCGATTCACCAAGACTTATTCCTAGCATGACTCTCGACGGGCCCTAGAATATATTCCGCCAATGATTTATGAACATTGCTACAAGTGGCACATGGATACAGTGGTCGAGAGAGACAATTTCGATCATAAGGTAATGAAGACGATAACAAAGCAAGAATACAATTATGGGGAAGTTTTCGAAAAACGAAGGTTAGAAAGAGAAGCTGAAGCATGCAGGGTTGAAAAGGTTAAGAGCGTGTTTGGGACCAAAACCGGGAGCGATCTTGAAAGAAAGTTCTTGACCACGTCAGGGAATCAAGAGAACGAGATGATAGGATTGAAAAATTGATGAGGACATTCGTAGATAATACAATCTCTTCTCTCAAAATGCACGATGATAGGATTAAAAGATTGGAGAAGAGTGTTAGTTCATGTTCAGAAGCTATCTCTGATTATTTAGCAGCTAGGGATGAGGAAGTTGTCCACACTGTAGAAACTATCCTCGAAGAACCTTTGACCTTTTCGAAAAAGTTAGTTTAAGCGTTTAATCAAGATGGAGAGAAAGTCACTTCGACCAAACTTTGCCGTAAACCCTCCTATCAATAATTATGTTAATACTAATCTTCATGATATTGCGCAGGAATTAAGTATTGATGAGACAATTCACCTCAATGAAAGATGTTCAGCGGTTTTGAGGAACGAGCTACCGCGAAAAACTAAAAAGATCCAGGATGCTTCACTCTCCTTGCTATATCGGAGTCTAAACATGTGTAATGCCCTAGCTGATCTTGGAGCAAGTATTAGCATAATGCCTCGCTCGATGTTTTTATGCGTATGGGATTGGTAACTTAAAGCCGGCCAAGATGAAAATTGAAATGGCTGATCGATCTATGCAATCGCCATTGGGAATTGTTGAAAATGTGTTGGTGAAGATTAAGAAATTCCTTTTCCCAAGAGATTTTGTGATATTTGACATTCCGAAGACAAAGTAATACCTAGCCATTTTAGGAAGACCTATGCTTGCCACTGCTCATACTAAGGTGGATGTTTTCGTCAATTTTGAGGAAGAGGATAACTTAGGATTGAGTGCTGAAGACCTCTCTAGTCACGTCGAGATGTCCCATTGGCAAGATAACTCGTAAGACTTTTCAAGAACAGCCAACCTAAATTTCATGATGTAGGAACACGCATACATCATAGAAACCCATATTATCTTAAGATCTCATGCAAAATCGGGTTCATCGACTTCCACCCATTTATTATCACTACTTCCCCAGTCAACATCATGTCAAAAGAATGCTACAACCAAGTTATGAAGAAAGAGTTAGAATATAAAGGGAATAATTTTCTTGAATTTGCAACTAACATCCATGTCTTTGTTGGAACTCATTCATTTTTGGTAGACTTTATGATTCTAGACGACGTAAGTGAATTTGTGGAGGATGGTCTTACGGGAGTAATTTTAGGGAAGCCCTTTCAGGAAATGTCGGGTTTAGATAAAAATGAAAAAGAAGGGTTAGTATGGTTGAAGATTAACGATGACAAGACTATTTTCAAAATGCCGAGAAGGATCAAGAACTTTAGAAATTGGACCAAGAGGCAGTTGAGCCAAGCTCAACCTTTACTTGATATCACTGAGGAAGACAAAGAAAAAGGCATTGATCACCCTTACCAGAAAATCAAAAGTTTCTACCGTGTCGCTTAGAATTGGGAAATGACTACAAAAGGATAAGAATTTGGTAAGTTGGATCCAAATGGAGATTGCCATGTCTACGTAAATAAACAAAAGCAATCGGTAGTCCCGCTGCTCGAAGTCTAACTTAAAGACTCAGAAATAAAAGTGCTCTTTCGGGAGACAACCCAATTATCCCTTTCTTTGTTTTATTTTCTTTTCTCAAGGTTTTGTGTTTTCTAACTAGTTTTGTAGGAAACGAGGAACTAATTGCTCATTTGCCGCAGCTACGTCAGAACTCATCTTGGTGATTACGCCGTAACCAACTTTTAGCAGTTGTAATTCTGACGATATTACCACCACGCTGTAATACCATCTCGCTGGTTACGCCAGAACTACTCGCTTTGTACCTTATATCAAAGTTTTGCGCATGGCAGAACTCCCTTAAAAAGAGTTACGACGTAACCTTCCTCTACTTTAATTCTTTCATTTTAAAACACAATAACCTTGTATTAGTTTTAAATGAACTTTGTGGGTGTGTTACCTGTAAACCCTCACGAGACTTCACTCGTCCACTTGGGACACCAAGTGGTTTAAAAGGCTTGCTGCATTAGCTAAATGCAACCGTGATTCCTACGAAAGTGAGTTAGGTTTGTTTTTCATTTTTCATTTTTTTTTTAGAATTATGCTTGTCGGTATTGTGATTTCGTGGGATTGAAGTTTGTTCATGATGCTTATACGAAGGCACGTCTCTTGTTCGTGGGCCTTCCTTATTTATGGAGCAAATTTGGGGAAGTTCTCGCCTAATTCTACCTGCCTCTTCCCTTTATTTAATGCCTAGTACAAAAGGGACTTTGTACAATTCAAGTGGGGGACGGGAGTAGAATTATCTCTTGAACTTTATTTCGCCCTCATTTTTCTAGTTTATTTTGAAAAATTATGCCATTTTTAAAATTTTGACATGTTGGTATGTGCTAAAACACATACCTTTTCATTATCAAATCTGACCCAAAACAACCAAGAAAGAGCCGTTTATTGCTAATAATTGTGGTTTTCTTGAGTTTGTGCATTTGCAGGTACGGATATGTTAAAACACACAAAAAGGAACCAAATCAGACGTAAATCCGAGCACGAGAGATCAGGAGAGAGTTAAGCTATGCTGGAAGGTCGAGATTGTGCATTTGTGAAGATTTTATTCTCTGAGGATGATTTTTGAAAGTTATAATCAAGTTTGAAGAAATGTCAAAATTGGCCCCTCAAGTTTTAGCATTTGACAAAAGTGACCCTTGAAGATTCAAAAATTGCAAATTGGCCCTTGGTTTATTTGAAGATTGACAAAATCAGTCCTTGGAAGATAGTTTCAGATTTAAATCTATGGTCCCTCAAAAATCCGAAAATACAACTTTGGTCCCTATATTGCTACTTGGATCACCTAACTAGTCCATATCCAATCCTTTATACCAAACTATACCCGGCCCAAGCTTACAACCCAAACTATACCCGGCCACCCTTATAATCCCAACCCGTTTAATACCTTTTACCCATTACCCGCTATTTTAACCCAAGTCAATACCCAAGACCCGGTCAACCCCTTCAAAATATAATAAACAAATCCCAAACGCACCTATACAGTGTTTCTTCCCCAACCCAAACAACCCTTTTACCCATCCACCATTTTACCACCATTTACCCACAACCTCGTACTAAGCATCTATTGCCCTTCTAGAAGCTGACAAAGCAGATAAGGATGCCCACGTGGCCAATCCAAGCTCTACCATTGGACACGACACCTCATGAAAGGAATTGGAAGGCAGTGATTGGCTATTGTGACTCGGAGATGACATGTGGTCGTGGATAAGCCTCTAGGCTCTTCAAGAGGATCCAAGCTCTTGAAGGCTATAAAAGACCCTCTTGGCTCACCATTTGATGGTGCATTATTTTCCTTTAATTTCAGCTTAATGTTTTTTATTTCAGGTCTTTAGTTAAGTAATGTTTTCTTAAAGGTTTATGTAATCTCAGCCTCCTTGTACTCTCATTTTCAGCTTTTAATAAAAGTTTTAAGTTTAATTTTTGTCTTGCATTTCACTATTTGAAAACTAAAGAAGTGTTTTAAGATTGAAATAAGCTCATATAAGTCTGCCCATAGCTTTTGTGAGCTTATTTGTTGCTTACTTGTGGTATTTCAGTCATTCACATTCACAAAAAGGTTCACCAACGAAGTCAACTGTGCCTCATTTGGTTTAGAAATGGATAAGGGTTGATTATAATGATGGATTTGGTTGTTGTTTGGTACTCTTGATTAGAATAGTACTATTATCATGCTCAAATTTGGCCGACTTCTTGTAAGTGTGAGCTTGATCTCATTTCTAGCTTATAAAGAGTAGTTATAATTTCTCATAGATCATTTATAAGTAGTGTTATTTGTCAGCCACATAGCTTCATTTTTAATGTACTGAATCTGTTATGTAGTTTGAATGATCTTGTCATTGTGATTCAACTAGGATTGATTGCATTTTCTCACATAAAGGAGTGTTTGGTTTAAGGCTTAAAACTATTTTAGAGGCTAAAATCACCATACATTTGATCTTAAATCTCATTAAAGTCAAATTTTCAAACTGTTCTTAAAAGTCAAAAAATGGTGTAAAATCGCTTTCCTCAGATCTTGCAAAGAATTGCACGAGTTCATTTCAAATAGTTAGGGTCTCAAACTTGGCACATTTTCTCTTTCTTTGGGTGGTCTTGAAGACCACCTATCCGGTTTTCACATAAGTTCCTTGATAAGTCAAGCACTAAACAAGAGGGTCGTAAGAGTTTATTTGCTCAAGTAGAAGTTAGCTCATAATCTTGGTAGTCACCTTAATTGAGGTTAGGAATAGCTATAATAAGTTGTTTTAGAGTAGTTATAGTATAATTTAGCTTCTGTAGCAGTTTGGTAGCTTGTAGTACATTTTAGCTTATTCTAAGAGCTTATTTACAAATCAGTTGCACTACGGCCCTTATATCTCACACATAAGCATCATATTTTATATTTTTCATAGAACCAGAATAATAATTTAGAATTTTCCTGAGTTTTTCATAATTTTTGGTCACAAGCTTACTATTTTTCTCTAATTAAAATAGTTTTTAGTCACTTTTAAATAGCTTTTATTGCAAATAATTAAGAAAAAGTTCAAAAAAAAAATAATTTTTCAATTTTCCCAGTTTGAGAAAAATATAAAAAGCAAAAAAAATATTTTTCCTTATTTTACCCCTTTTATTTGGTATTTTTCACAATTTAAATTAGATTTAAATAGTTTTAAATTAGTAGAAAATAGGAAAATAATCAGAAAAATAAAAAAAATAGTTTTGAAAAGTCTCTTATGGTATTTTAGATTTTATAAAAATAGTTTCATATTTTTCTCTTTGATTTTTATAATTTTTAGTATTTTAATTTAATTTAGTATTTTAGATAAAATTTAGACGTAGTTGCTTTTTAATTACGTTTTGTTAATTACGTTTTAGTATAATCTGCATTAGGATTTCCCTTAAAATAGATTCCCTTAATTACTTTCCCTATTCCCGTAGTTTAATAAAATCAAAATCAAACAAATCAAAACATCGAGAATTAAATTCCAAACCAAAACGACGCTTGGTAATTCACGCCGTTGGGAAACGATTCGGGTTGACTAATCCGTATCAACGATCACACACGGGATTTGATTTATTATTCTTTTCCTAAAGGAATTTGAATCTATCTTCGTGATTATTTTTATATCGATATTGAGGTTTTATCCGTACACACATACCCTTAAGCCTTCATTATCGCGAAATCGTCCGAACTGCTTTTAAGTTTCTACTTAGTCATTCACAAGTGGTTAGCTTGTGTGAGATAACTTGACGGGTTGGTATCATTGAAATCAAATTTTGGCGCCGCTTCCGGGGAGGTTGTGTCACGACAATATCGTTTGAGGTTTGACGACTAGTGACTCGAGATCCTTCATTCGTGAAGTTACTATTTTTCTATAAATTAAAAAGTAAAAAATATTTTCCTTTTTCTTTTATATATATATCACATTAAAAATACAAAAAGATTTTCTTGTGTTTTTGCTAATAAATAGAAGACACCAATTATATAACATTCTCAACGGAGGTGTTATCATTAATAAGTTCCCGAACTAAAGATCAAAAACTTCCCTTTGTGTCGCTTGTGAATTTATTTATCTTTATCGGATAAACAAACTATGTGGTGGGTATAAGGACGGCCTGACATTAAATTGCGGCCAGAAGAAGCGGGTTTTATTAAGCTTCGCATACGACCTACAAAAGCTTCTCCGCCGCTTGTGCGCTTGTCTTATGAGGTGATTTATTCACTTGGGATTATTGGTTAAGTTCACGTGTTTTCGAATCGCTCGCTTTAATTGCCTTGGTTTTTAAAGTGCATGCACACTCGTTCTAATAACTACAGACCGATACTTGAAACCGCTACAATTCCGAGAAGGCGAAATAGGCGTGCTCCATTAGTCGAACCCGAGATTCGAACTAATCAAACCCCGCCCATCATCGAAATGGCTGAGGACAACCGATCCATGCTAGAGCAACTCCAAGCACCCACCGAGGGTTATGGAGAAGCCATCGCCGTCTCCAAAGAATCGCTGTCGTATAACTTTGAGCTTAAACACGGATTGATAAATTTGGTTTCGCTAAGCCAATTTACTGGATTTGAGAGGACGATCCTCACTCTCATATCAAGCCGGTTTAACAAGCTCACGTCTACGATCAAGTACCGTAACGTTCTGGAAGAGGCTATCAAGCTACTACTCTTCCCATTTTCACTCGAGGCCGCCGGATTTGGCTCAAAAACTACCCCTCGATCGATAACCACATGGGAGGATTTAGTTTCAAAATTCGTGAACGAATTCTTCCCACCGTCTAAAACAACAAGCCCTAAAAATGAAATAACAAAATTCACACAAAGATTTGATGAATCATTTAGTGAGGCATGGGACCGATTCAAAGATTTGCTTAGGCAATGTCACCATCATGGTTTTTCCGAAGTTGCACCAACTTGATACGCTTTATAACGGTTTGAATGAGACTGATCAAGACTCTCTCAATGCCGCCGCGTGTGGTAATCTATTGACACGATCAACGAGAGATGCCTTGTCCATTATTGAGAACAAATCTAAAGTTCGTACTCACGAAGCAAATCGGTTGTCTTTGCCGAGTGAATGTTACACCATCGCCCTCGCTCACGGAAATACGTCTAGCACCGATGCTAAGATTGATAAGCTTACGGATATGATCCGTGCTTTGGTTAAGATTAAGATGGCTAAGATTAATTCTTCTCCACCCGCTCAAGTCAAAGCGGTGGAAACGACTTGTACTACTTGTGGTGGCCCGCATGCCTACTACAATTGTACCGCCACTGATGGCAATCCTTTCGGCTAATGCCAGTAACGGAGGTAACCAATACCGCCCTCAAGTTGAAACAAACCCTCGTGTTAGTAATCAAATGGGACCTCCGGGCTTTTCTCCATCAAATAATCGAATCGCTTTAATCGTAATCAAGTTCGTGGACCAACTGTTCAAAACCAATTCAAAGTCCCAACAAATCAATACCCAAACCAAGGAGTTAACTACAATCAAGGATATCAAAATCCAAGCTATCAAGCTCCACCTTTGCCCTCTAATGAATTCTCGATTACGTTCGGAACAATAATGCTACCATCCAAACTATGAGAACCCAGATTTCGTGTTTAAGAAACGAAGTTTCAATCTTCGTTAACTAGACAAAGCAATGAGTTTAGGAATGAGATCCGACTTCAGAACAACAAATTGGATGCTTCGCAGAATAAACTTGAAAGTATGTTGAATGTCGCTTTGTGCCAAATGAGTCAACCCCGAGGTTCCGGTTCTCTCCCAAGTAACACCATTCCAAACCCGAAGGGAGAAATGAAATCGTAACCTATTCGAGATGATGGGCCCTCAATGACTACTTTCTCTCCGGTGAGGAATGTAGCACGAGAGACCGAGGTGACAAAGGACCCGGTAATTCCTCATGATAATGGAAAAGCCAAATACGTCCAACCTCTGGTTGCCCAAGTTCCTTCTATCTCCGTCATAACACCAAGTTCTAATCTCACACCGCGTAAATCGATTCAATCACGATTAGACAAAATGAAAGTTGTTTCTGGAACAAAGTTTAAACTTACGACTGATATGATCAAAGCTGTTGACATGATTTATGAAAAGAAATTGGAACAAATTTCAAAGATTTCACTTGAACCTACACCGTTTAATTCTTCCTCAAACCAAGCTCCCGAGAAGCTTGGTGATCCCGGGAAATTTCTCATTCCTTGCTCTTTGAATGATATTGAGGAATATAATGCCTTGACCGACTCAGGTGCAAGCATAAGTCTTATGCCTCTTGCGATATATCATAAGCTTGGATTGAAGACTCTTATACCGACTCGTATGACTATCGAATTAGCTAATCGAACAATTGCTCACACGGTTGGTGTAGTCAACGATGTTATGGTACAAGTGGATGAATTCCATTTTCCCGTGGATTTCGCCGTCATTGATATAGAGGTTGATGCCCAAATCCATCTCACTCTTGGAAGACCATTCTTGAGAACCGCGAAAGTCCTTGTGGATCATTACCAAGGAACGTTGACGATCAGAAAAGGGAATGATAAGATTGTGTTTTATGCCGAACAAACGTCAAAACCTCCACCCGATGATCATTCTATTCATAGCATCGGTGTGATTGATTTATCTCAAGAAAGTGGTGATCCCGTTTATCGCCTAATCCGAGTATGACCACTACGAAAAGTCCCCTGATGATCCGGATGATGTTGAGAAAGTTAAACCTAAACCGTCTCGAATTGATCTTTCAAGGTTTACGATTAAGAGTATGTCGGCAATACAAGCTGAACGGACAAAGCAACAAGAAAAGGAGACTTCAACGGTAGTGGTGGAAAATGCTAACTCTAAGAGCACACCACTTGTCCCACCTCCGATTTCTAAGAAAATCAACCTTCCTTTGAGTGGCAATCCCACTCCTTCTTCTGAAATTATGGAAACTTCTTCTGAGACATCTTTCAATCCAGAATCTTTCAAAACGACATTCACAAATCCCTTGTTTGAATTCGATTCTGAAGATAATCAAATTTTTGAGAATCAACTCTTTGACGAAGAAAGTGAGGAGTTCACCGATGAACTTGCTCCTACCGAATCGATCCTTTCTCAGAATAAAGAAAATGAATACGATGATCCGTTTTTCCCGAAGAAAGAAAAGGAAGTGAAGTTTTCGGCAGATGAACTTGTTGATCCTGAGGTCCAACATTATTTTTTATCCGCGAGTGATTCCTCTTCTCGTGAGGATTTTCACGTAGATGATACTTTGATTTCCTTCCTCTCCGAGGACAAGATTTTTAACCCTGGGATACTCTTCGGAGAGGACATTCTTACAACAAAAGTTAACCGTAAAAAGGATCCTCTCTTGGATGCCTTCGTTGATGAACCATCAAGTAACACTTTTCTATACCATGGACTCCCTTCGTCTATGGAATATTCTTATTGTGATCCGTCATCCCGACGTCCGCCCGCAAAACCACCGGATGATGGATCAATCTTTCTTGAAAAACCTCATGTGAGTTTGGGAGAAGTTATCCCATTTGTGCTTAAGCCCGACATTTTCTTTCCCTCCCAACCCACCCAGTCTCATTCTTTCAGGAATGAGGACACCGTTTTTGACCCTGGTATCTCTACCACTTTCTTCCCCAAGGACAAATGAATTCGGGGACGAGTCAGGCTAGCGACTTGGTGAAGAAAAACAGTAGCGCTTTGTGGGAGGCACCCCATGCTTATCCATCTATCTTCTTTCTACTTTCTAATAAGTGACGCCGAAGGGGTCTCGATTTCTCGTGTTTGGTTGTTTGTGATGTTGTGTTTAGGATGTTCTCGATATGAAGACTCTCGTGCTCGAAGTTTGTCTTTTCTCCACTCGAGTTTCATGATCTGCTCTTGATGGAAACCGATATCCGAAATCTTATCGACTAACGTTTATCTTCTAGCATACTTAATAAACGGCTTTTAGATTTTCGCGATACCCTTGCCTTTAAACATTGAGGACAATGTTTCGTTCTAGTCCGGGTAGAAATCTTTGATTTGATTTGACCGCACTTGCTTTATTTTTGTCGTGTACTCTCGTAACCCCGTTTTTCCTTAGAAAATGAAAAAATTGTGCAAAATGTGAAAAATTTAAAAAATTTTTGTAAGCTTTTGTTAAGTCTTTTGATTGAAAAGTTTGCTAGTCTCTTAGATAAGAAGCTATAAAATGCGAATTCTAGCTCACAAGGCCAAGATTTTGCAAGTTTCCCTAAGTGACTTTAAATATGCATGGCTTGATTTCATTAGACGAAGCATTTGCTAAGTTAATATATGTTTTGACACCTTGTTGACTTTCCGCTGGTGAGTGTAGGAATAGAATTCGACTTGGTACGTGTTGAGCCCTAGCTTGTTCCCTTAACCATAGATAATCTAAAAATTATCGGCTAAGCATCCGCGGATCTCATTATTTGGGATTTTAAATTTGGGGAGATCGAGAAATGATAGAGTTACTTATGAGTTTAGATGCTAAACGTGTAGTAGTTGGTTCTCTTTAGAGCCCATCGAAGGTACTTATGGCTTTTTGTTCCCACAAAATTGTTTCACCCCATATCTGTCTAATCAATAATTAGAGATGTTGAGTTTTTGGCGATAGTTAGTTCTTTATCTTCTTAAAAGAATCTTTGTTTTAAAAATTGGGTACACATCAAGGATCCGTAATAAATAAGCAGTAAGTGATAAGTGATAAAGTAATAAGTAAAGTTGTGAGCTGCGGTGTCGAGATCGGACCCTTGGATCTTTAGGCGGGATTGAGTGAGGTCTTAGCCTAGCCAGCCGGGATCCTCATTTCATGAAGCCTATAGTCTTGGAATTACCCCGTGAAGCTCCGTAGTTCATAGCTCATACAAGTAAAAGTTCATGTGAAAAAAAAAATAAAAAAATAATAAATAAATAAATAAAAAAAATGAAAAAGGTCAAAAGTATAAGTGAATAAAAATTCCTTGATGTGGACCTCATTTTTGGGACAATGATTCTTGAGAGAAGGCGGATAACTAATTATCGACTTAGCTTTATATCTTTATCTGAATAAAAGTTATCGAAACGAGAATTATGAAGAAATTCATGTCTCACAAAAATAAAAAAATCTAGAGGAAAATAGGAAAATGGGAGCAAAAGGAAATACAAGTAACTTCCATGGGTAGTGTTAGCATCTAGAGTCATATTTAACAATGATTTCAATTTTACGCTTAGTTTGGGGACTTGTGAAAAATCAGGGGCGATGTATTCTATCCGTATGGTCACTTCACGCTGTGTTGTGTTTTCTACTCCGTGACCCTAACGTGTCGTTTGAAAAATGTTAGAGTTATTGATCGACATGAAAGTTCAACAAACCGTCATTCATAATCGGAATGTGCTTAATCGTAATATCTACATGTGAATTAAAAGGTAAACGGGGCGTTTTAGAATTAAGGCTTTCTTAATCTCTTTTGAGGAATCTTTGCTACTTCTTCATAGGTTTAGTAGAAAGAGATTGAAATCCTTAGTTTTAGAAGCGTGAGTTGATTACATTGCGTGAGGACACGACAATGGTCTCGTCTGGGTATTTTGGTATGTGCTAAAACACATACCCTTTTCATTATCAATCGACCCAAAACAACCAAGAAAGAGCCGTTTATTGCTAATATTTGTGGTTTTCTTGAGTTTGTGCATTTGCATGTACGGATATGTTAAAACACACAAAAAGGAACCAAATCAGACGTAAATCCGAGCACGAGAGATCAGGAGAGAGTTAAGCTATGCTGGAAGGTCGAGATTGTGCATTTGTGAAGATTTTATTCTCTGAGGATGATTTTTGAAAGTTATAATCAAGTTTGAAGAAATGTCAAAATTGGCCCCTCAAGTTTCAGCATTTGACAAAAGTGGCCCTTGAAGATTCAAAAATTGCAAATTGGCCCTTGGTTTATTTGAAGATTGACAAAATCAGTCCTTGGAAGATAGTTTCAGATTTAAATCTATGGTCCCTCAAAAATCCGAAAATACAACTTTGGTCCTTATATTGCTACTTGCATCACCTAACTAGTCCATATCCAATCCTTTATACCAAACTATACCCGGCCCAAGCTTACAACCCAAACTATACCCGGCCACCCTTATAATCCCAACCCGTTTAATACCTTTTACCCATTACCCGCTATTTTAACCCAAGTCAATACCCAAGACCCGGTCAACCCCTTCAAAATATAATAAACAAATCCCAAACGCGCCTATACAATGTTTCTTCCCCAACCCAAACAACCCTTTTACCCATCCACCATTTTACCACCATTTACCCACAACCTCGTACTAAGCATCTATTGCCCTTCTAGAAGCTGACAAAGCAGATAAGGATGCCCACGTGGCCAATCCAAGCTCTACCATTGGACACGACACCTCATGAAAGGAATTGGAAGGCAGTGATTGGCTATTGTGACTCAGAGATGACATGTGGCTGTGGATAAGCCTTCTAGGCTCTTCCAAGAGGATCCCAAGCTCTTGAAGGCTATAAAAAGACCCTCTTGGCTCACCATTTGATCGTGCATTATTTTTCCTTTAATTTCAGTCAATGTTTTTTATTTCAGTCTTTAGTTAAGTAATGTTTTCTTAAAGGTTTATGTAATCTCAGTTTCCTTGTACTCTCATTTTCAGTTTTAATAAAAGTTTTTAAGTTTAATTTTTGTCTTGCATTTCACTATTTGAAAACTAAAGAAGCTGTTTTTAAGATTGAAATAAGCTCATATAAGCTGTCCATAGCTTTTGTGAGCTTATTTGTTGCTTACTTGTGGTATTTCAGTCATTTACATTCACAAAAAGGTTCAGTCAACGAAAGTCAACTGGTGCCTCATTTGGTTTAGAAATGGATATGGGTTGATTATAATGATGGATTTGGTTGTTGTTTGGTACTCTTGATTAGAATAGTACTGTTATCATGCTCAAATTTGGCTGGACTTCTTGTAAGTGTGAGCTTGATCTCATTTCTAGCTTATTAAATAGTAGTAGTTATAATTTCTCATAGATCTGTTATAAGTAGTGTTATTTGCTGTCACATAGCTTCATTTTAATGTACTGAATCTGTTATGTAGTTTGAATGATCTTGTCATTGTGATTCAACTAGGATTGATTGCATTTTCTCACATAAAGGAGTGTTTGGTTTAAGGCTTAAAACTGTTTTAGAGGCTAAAATACTGGATCAGATCAGTGGCTTTAGGCTTGATATAGTTTATTGAGTTGATAGCTGTCTTTGTTTTGCAGCCTATTGCATTAAAAGTCAAAAGTTCATTTAATCTGTTCTTGATCTCATAGCAGTTGGAACCAATTGCTAAAATCTTGTAGAATAGTGTAGAATCTGTTAGGGTAGCTTATTTGGGTCTTATTACATCCACTTTTAGCTTAATCAGTCATACATTTGATCTTAAATCTCAATAAAGTCAAATTTTCAAACTGTTCTTAAAAGTCAAAAATGGTGTAAAAATCAGTTTTCCTCGATCTTGGCAAAGAATTGCACGAGTTCATTTCAAATAGTTAGGGTCTCAAACTTGGCACATTTGCTCTTTCTTTGGGTGGTCTTGAAGACCACCTATCCGTTTTCACATAAGTTCCTTGGATAATTTGGTGCTACAGCTAAACAAAGTAGGGTCGATAGCTTATTTGCTCAAGTAGCAGTTAGCTCATAATCTTGGTAGTCTGCTTAATTGAGGTTAGGAATAGCTATAATAAGTTGTTTTAGAGTAGATATAGTATAATTTAGCTTAGGGTTTGGTAGGTTGTAGTACATTTTAGCTTATTCTAAGAGCTTATTTACAAATCGGTTGCACTACTGACCCTTATATCTCACACATAAGCATCATATTTTATATTTTTCATAGAACCAGAATAATAATTTAGAATTTGCCGAGTTTTCATAATTTTTGGTCCTGTTTACTATTTTTCTCTAATTAAAATAGTTTTAGTCACTTTTAAATAGCTTTTATTGCAAATAATTAAGAAAAAGTTCAAAAAAAAAAAATTTTAATTTTCCCAGTTTGAGAAAAATATAAAAAGCAAAAAAAATATTTTTCCTTATTTTACCCCTTTTATTTGGTATTTTTCACAATTTAAATTAGATTTAAATAGTTTTAAATTAGTAGAAAATAGGAAAATAATCAGAAAAATAAAAAAAAATAGTTTTGAAAAGTCTCTTATGGTATTTTAGATTTTATAAAAATAGTTTCATATTTTTCTCTTTGATTTTTATAATTTTTAGTATTTTAATTTAGTTTAAAAAGTTAAAAATTAGTTTTTAATTTTAAATAAAATCCAGAAAAATCCAAAAAAAAATAGTTTTAATTCATAATTAGTTTTCACATTGCATTTCTAGAGTAAAAGTATTTTTAGGCATTTTTAGGATAAAATTTAGACGTAGTTGCTTTTAATTACGTTTCGTTAATTATATTTTAGTTAAATCGCACTTAGGATTTCCGGTAAAATAGATTCCCTTAATTACTTTCCTATTCCGTAGTTTAATAAAATCAAAATCAAACAAATCAAAACATCGAGCATTAAATTCCAAACCAAAACGACGCTATAATTCACGCCTCGTTGGGAAACGATTCGGGTTGACTAATCCGCTTTCAACGATCACACACGGATTTGATTTATTATTCTTTTCCTAAAGGAATTTGAATCTATCTTCGTGATTATTTTTGATATCGATATTGAGGTTTTATCCATACACACATACCCTTAAGCCTTCATTATCAGCAAATCAGTGTCTGGACTGTTTTAAGTTTCTTACGGTTAGTCATTCACAAGTGGCTAGCTTGTGTGAGATAACTTGATGGTTTGGTATCATTGAAATCACATGTTTTTCTTAACCTAACTAGATTAGACCTTAGCCGAGCACATACAACTGATAACATCAAATAGTCCTGAATATTAAGTGTCAATTTCCCCCGTTAATGCTCGTTATTTATATCATTTATATGGATTTACGCTTGTTTTCCATTGTTTTACACTTTCAGGTAAATTGCGAGCATTGGAGCTAAAGAGACGCTGAAATGGAAACGTTACTAAGGATTTATCACAGTATGCTTATTTTGAAGAGGTTACTGCGTAACTCGTCTCTCACATTACGCCGTAACTATTGCGTGACCCCGAAGTCCAACTCATCAAGAGGTTACGGCGTAACTCCTTCCAAAGATTACGGCGTAACTCCATTAAGTCAAAAGAGGTTCCACGCGCCGATACTTACGCGTAACTACTGCATCACTTACGACGTAACCAGGTTTATTGAAGACTACGGCGTAACCACTTATTAGGTTACGCCGTAACTAGAAGATCTAGTGCTTTTACGACGGAATAGAAGGTTACGGCGTAACTCATCTATTGGTTATGCCGTAACCCGGACACTGGCCTATAAATACCCCACGAATTCTAGCATTTCTAATCATCCCATTCCACACACAATACTCTGAGAACGTGGTAAAATACTTAAGGAAGGTCTAGGGAAGCATACTGAGCTTTGTTTCCAAGGGAGAAGTCACACCATTACGATAAGCTTTAGCGTTTATTATTTCTTTTACTTTCAATTCATGTATTTCGTACCTTTGAATATTGAATTGATGTGCATGATTAATATGAGCGGCTAAGCACCCTTTGGTGCTAGCCTAGTTATGATTCCTTAATTGTTTTTTTTTGCGTTTACCTTTACTTATGTACAATTATTTCTAAGTGTATGCATGCATAGTTCTTTGGTAGTCACCCCTGGTTCGGTAGTTTTGAATGGCGGTAGAGGCCAATTGCCTAGGAGATATAACCAACTGACCCTAGGTGAGCGGACTGAGACGGGAAGGGTAAGATATGACCAATGGACGACCCTTTCTACTTGTGCGATTTGACCAACCGATCACCTATCGTTTGGATGAACTTAAGAATTGGGGGTGTAGTGTCTAAGTTCCTAACGGTCGGGCACTCACTATTTAGAATCTAGCATGTAGCGGTACTTAATGAATCGGCTTAGGGACCGGGAACAACAAGACTTATAACGGTGCTGATTTCTCCTGTGGTGGCATCTTTGCTGATAGGTTAGGGCGAATTGACCAAATGATGTACTCTCGAATTTGACCCCACCTGAAGTAATTGGAAGTGAGTAGACGTAAACATTACTAGTTAGGAGGATTAACTAGGTTAGCACCACTTTTCCTCTATTGATTTCCCTTCTACCATTTAATTGCTTTTATATTCTGCATTCGTTGTTTAATTAATTAAAACCCTATCAAACCATTTATATTCTGTGAAAATTAGACTTAGTAATTATCCGACACACATAGCTCTTGGGACGACCTCGGCTTTTACACTGCCCGTTAGTGCATTAGGGGTAGACCATGGGTATAGCGAGACACTATAAATATTAAGACCTGGTCAGTAAAACCTGCATTAAGTTTTTGGCGCCATTCGGGAGCTATATTAGGATTAATATTAAGTCTTTCATTTCATATTTAAACTTTTCTCACGATCATACTTCAAGTTTTCAGGTACCATGGAAGTGGTTAACATCGATGACCTCACTCTTGAGGTATACTTGGCGTTGACTAGAGCGATCAAGGGCGGGTCTCGTAAGACCGGCAATCGGAGCTGATGTTCGTTTTGAGATTAAAGACCAATTTATGAGGGAGCTTCGTGCTAACCCTTTTTTAGTAAACAGGGACGAAGACACATATGAGCACGTTGAAAATCTCCTATACATCGCTAGCCTTTTCAACATTCCCGGCGTGTCTCATGATCTTTGTTATGCTCGGGTCTTCCCTATGACTCTAACTGGAGCGGCCGAAGATGGATCGAAAGATTGCCGCCGGGCGGTTAATACTTGGCGCTACTTAAGAAACACTTTATCCAAAGATATTGCCCACCATCAAAGATTTCTAATCAACTCTTGGAAATACACAATTTCAAACAAGAAGACGGCGAAACTCTGTATCAAGCTTGGGACAGATACAACGATCTTCTTTATAAGTGTCCTACCAATGATCTTAATAACAAGCAGAAGGTCAATATTTTCTACAAAGGAATAAATGTAACTACGAGACAGATGTTGGATTATCAAGGACCTATCCCGAATATGACTCCTACTACGGCAATTGAAGCAATTCAAAAAATGGCGGACCATTCTCAAAAATGGGACGACGGCGGAAGTAAAAGAAACCAAGGTGGAAGTTTCGACGGAATTGCTGCAATCGCTAGTAAAATTGAAAACCTCAGTCGAGATATGCTGAAAGTCAGGGAAACCGTTCATGCCATTCAAGTGGGGTGTGAAAGCTGTGGAGGAGGACATCTTACAAAAAATTATCCTCATATGGACGAAGAGGATATCGAAGAAGCTAAGTATGGAGAAAATCGACCATTTTACGGTGACAATCAAAATGGGTATCGTAGTAATTACAACCGTGGGCCTTATGGAGAAAGAAAGCCCAGTCTTGAAGAAACAATTAATAAATTTCTAGAAAATTCAGCCCAAAAACAAAAGGAGCAAGATGAATGGTTGAAGGAATTCCAGGAAAACACTATTAGAAACATTTCCAAACACGAATCAACTCTTAAAAACCTTGAATCCATGGTGATAAAGCTCAGCGAAAAAGTAAGAAGGAATAACGATAAACCTGAAGGGTCTAGACCAGCTATGGAATGTAAGGTAATTTTCTCGGATAATAACTCGAAGGTTCAGGCCAGTGATACGAGTTTAGGGGATGATTTCGTCAACAGATCTGAGTTACGCCGTAACATACCTAATGAGTTACGGCTTAACCTCGTGTTTGACAGCGACAACGGAATTGTGATGAGTACTGAGGAATACGACTCTAATGAATTACGTCGTAACCAAGAATCTCAGTTACGGCGTAACTGGAATACATGGGCAGAAAAATTCCTCGACTTGGACGAATCAGAAAAACTCGAGGAACTCTCCCTTGATGATGAAGAAGAGCCACTTATCACTCACTGGTGTACTCCTATCGCCATTACTGATGAAGAAACCATAAGGGCATGGCCTACATGCATCCCTTTCCATGAGTATTGCAATGGAGGAATGGACATGCCCTCATGAGCGTAAAAGACACGGGATAAAATTCGGTAATTTAGCCTTTAAAGATTGGTACGCAATTCAATTTGGGAATGCCAAGATCAATCCAAATCTTCTTATGAAGCTAAAAGTTGATTACGCGAAGCACATTCGAATGGACGAGACTAATAAAGATATACTCTGCACGGAAGAGCATGTAAATGAAACTGACAACATAGAACTACGCAGTCACTGGTGCGAGAAAGTAAAATACCCTGGGGAAATTTTCTGGGCATCATGTAACCCGTATGACGATATGTGTGATGGTGGAAGCAACTCTGGAAGATTAGGAAAAGATGAATTCTTTTGGTCCTCAACCAATGACAAGGAGAGAAGAAGTTTACCTTGGATAGACAACCTGGGGTTTGATAGTTGGGTAAAAATTAAGTATGGGCATGTGGATGCATTAACAAAAGATAAGATTTGGAAGGAATACATGGATCAAGAAAATTCTAACGACAAAAGTAGCGAAAATACGAGTAAAACAACAATTGACGTGGATATAGAGCGGGTGAGTAATGATAAAGAAGAATGCAAGCGCGTTCTGGTGGAGAATTTGCTCGATGAAGAATGGTTCAAGGGTACTGATTCCGATGACGATGATATCGAAGGGGTGCTAGATTACCTTGAGTTGCAAGGAAATGAAGAGTTCACGATCCCGATGACGGCTTACGAGCAAAGAAGGTGCAAGCTCACGGGGATACCCTACAAAATACCACCCCCTATTATAGTAGAAAAATATGAATTCACTCGCTACCACCTAGGTCCGGAGGAGAAATTATGTAAAGTCCGAAATATCGAAACCATTGAGTTCCTCGAACTGCCTCTAATGTTGCATGGATGAGGCACAATTTGATGAAGGATATTCAAGAAGTGGGGCAAGCTCAAAGACCCCCATAGGAGCCCGCGGCTCTGAGTCTAACTTAAAGACTCGTTAATAAAGAAAAGTGCTCTTTAGGGAGACAACCCGAATTATCCCTTTCTTTTGTTTTTATTTCCTTTCTGCTGGGTTTTGTGTTTTCTAATCGTTTTTACAGGAGATAATGAAGTAATTACTTTGCGATTCTGATCGAACGAGTTACGCGTAACTCATCTTGGTGATTACGCCGTAACCAACATTTTAGCAGCATAATTCTTGACGCATTACCAACTATGGCGTAATACCATCTCAGTGGTTATGCCGTAACCATTCGCTTCTTAGCTCATACCAGGTTTTGCAAGTTACGGCGTAACTCTCTTATTGGAGTTACGACGTAACTCTCCTCTGCTTTAATTCTTTCATTTTAAAACACAGTAACCTTGTATTAGTTTTTAAATGAACTTTGTGGGTGTGTTCCCTGTAAACCCTCACGAGACTTCACTCGTCCACTTGGGACACCAAGTGGTTTAAAAGGCTTGTTGCATTCGCTAATTGCAACCGTGATTCCTACGAAAGTGAGTTATGTTTGTTTTTCATTTTATTTTTTTCTTTTTAGAATTATGCTTGTCGGTATTGTGATTTCAGGGATTGAAGTTTGCTCATGACTCTTTAACGAAGGCACGATCCTTTCTCGTGGGCCTTCTTCTTTTTTGGAGCAAAATTAAGGGAAGTTCTCGCTCTAATTCTACCTTTCTCTTCACCTTTATTTTAATGCCTAGTACAAAAGGGACTTTGTACAATTCAAGTGGGGGGACGGGAGTAGAATTATCACTTGAACTTTATTTCGCCCTCATTTTTCTAGTTTATTTTGAAAAATTATGCCATTTTTTATATTTTGACATGTTTTTCCGAACCTAACTACATTAGACCTTAGCCGAGCACATACAACCCTTGATATTACATGGTGAGATTAGCCTTATCCGTTTCCTATATTTTACCCAAATCCACCAAATTATGAATATGCCGGTAGCTTGTAAACTTTAGAACTTGGCTTTTGCATCATTTCGAGACCATAGACGAGGTATGTTGAGTTAGCTCGATGTATTTGGACTTTTCAGTTTTAGAAGGCAGTATTATAGGATTATCACCCAAACAGCCTACCATTGTGAGTCTATCGATTAGTCACCTCGACTTTTCGACCCCCATGTGAAACCCTTTTGTTGCACTCCCCTTTAGTGCAAGATACCCCTAGATACACCCTTCTGAGCCATTCCTTTCATTTTGTCACCCCAATATATTGTTTCATTACACCCTTACACCTTAACCTACCTTGTAGTCTTTATTTATAATTAGGAAGTCATCATTTGCCTAAGCTCAAGCTTCGAGTGGAAAGGTTTGGAAATCATGCTTTCATCGACAACAATTATGAAGATCATTGAAGACCCCCCGAATTCCCTTTGTTCATCTCAAGTGGGGGGATGTTATGTTATCAGTTATGATTCAAAAAAAAAATAATAAAAATAAATAAAAATAAAAATCTAATATATATATATATATATACGTATATATATATATATATATATATATATATATATATATATATATAGTTGATTCAGTTATGATTTTGTAAAGTGCAATGTTATAAGCACTATAGTATGAGCTTTATTGTTTAGTATCGAGGAGGCCACCTCGGTCACATTTGAAGATTGGAGTTGGAGTAATACCAACTGAAGAAGAAAAGGTAGTGTGCCCATCACGACGTCCCCTAATGACACATCTACATTGCATTTCATGATCCGGTCTCTAGACTTCTAAGCTTGAACTTTGGGCGGACGGTAAGTGGTGATGATTTAGTTATAGATATAGACTACCTGCTTGCTTTTTTTCATTTTACACCATTTATACATCCCATGTCTTATCCTACCCTTTAGTCATGAAGCATGTCTATGTGATGCAGCGAGCAATCTTTGGTGTCTTGGCCATGGATTTGGTTATGTATCATTGAATTTGTCCACTTCGCCGTGACATGTTAGTAATGACGAGTCACCCCTTAACCTTTGCTGTGTCTACCCATATTGCCTTCGAGAATTGTTTAGCCCTTAACTCCAGTGGTGGAGATTTGTGTAACCGCCAAGCTTATGATAGAATACATGCTATGACTATGCGATTGAGTGATCATCCCGAAATTGACACTTAGAATAGTTGAGAGATTTGAGTGTTTGTTCCCTTTTCGTGAGGTGTTCGGCTTTGTTTTATTCTAGCATAAGGGATTTGTAAACTCATATTTTCCAGGTTTTGGGAGATATCTTTTAGGAATCTATCTAATAAGGTCTACTTGAGGGCAAGTAGAGTTCAAGTGGGGGATATTTGATAACATCAAATAGTCCTGAATATTAAGTGTCAATTTCCCCCGTTAATGCTCATTATTTATATCATTTATATGGATTTTCGCTTGTTTTCCATTGTTTTACACTTTCAGGTAAATTGCGAGCATTGGAGCTAAAGAGACGCGAAAATGGAAACGTTACTAAGGATTTATCACAGTATGCTTATTTTGAAGAGGTTACGGCGTAACTCGTCTCTCACATTACGCCGTAACTATTGCGTGACCCTGAAGTCCAACTCATCAAGAGGTTACGGCGTAACTCCTTCCAAAGATTAAGACGTAACTTCATTGGGTCAAAAGAGGTTCCACGCCGCTGATACTTACGCCGTAACTACTGCATCACTTACGACGTAACCAGGTTTATTGAAGACTACGGCGTAACCACTTATTAGGTTACGCCGTAACTAGAAGATCTAGTGCTTTTACGACGGAATAGAAGGTTACGGCGTAACTCATCTATTGGTTATGACGTAACCGAGACCTGGCCTATAAATACCCCACGAATTCCAGCATTTCTAATCATCCCATTCCACACACAATACTCTGAGAACGTGGGAAAATACTCAAGGAAGGTCTAGGGAAGCATACGGAGCTGTTTCCAAGGGAGAAGTCACACCATTACGATAAGCTTTAGCGTTTATTATTTCTTTTACTTTCAATTCATGTATTTCGTACCTTTGAATATTGAATTAATGTGCATGATTAATATGAGCGGCTAAGCACCCTTTGGTGCTAGCCTAGTTATGATTCCTTAATTGTTTTGTTTGCATTTAGCTTTACTTATGTACAATTATTTCTAAGTGTATGCATGCATAGTTCTTTGGTAGTCACCCCTGGTTCGGTAGTTTTGAATGGCGGTAGAGGCCAATTGCCTAGGAGATATGACCAACTGACCCTAGGTGAGCAGACTAAGATGGGAAGGGTAAGATATGACCAACTGACGACCCTTTCTACTTGTGCGATTTGACCAACTGATCACCTATCGTTTGGATGAACTTAAGAATTGGGGGGGTGTAGTGTCTAAGTTCCTAACGGCCGGGCACTCACTATTTAGAATCTAGCATGTAGCGGTACTTAATGACTCGGCTTAGGGACCAGGAACAACAGGACTTATGACGGTGCGCCTGATTTCTCCTGTGGTGGCATCTTTGCCGATAGGTGAGGCGAATTGACCAAATGTTGTCCTCTCGAATTTGACCCCACCTGAAGTAATTGGAAGTAGGTAGGCGTAAACATTACTAGTTAGGAGGATTAACTAGGTTAGCACCACTATTCCTCTATTGATTTCCTTCTACCATTTAATTGCTTTTATATTCTGCATTCGTAGTTTAATTAATTAAAACCCTATCAAACCATTTATATTCTGTGACAATTAGACTTAGTAATTATCCGACACACATAGCTCTTGGGACGACCTCGGCTTTACCATTTACCACACTACACACGACCGGGTACACTGCCCGTTAGTGCATTTGGGGTAGACCATAGGTATAATGAGACACTATAAATATTAAGACCTGGTCAGTAAAACCTGCATCAACAACCCTTGATATTATATGGTGAGATTAGCCTTATCCGTTTCCAATATTTTACCCCAAATCCACCAAATTATGAGTGTGCTGGTAGCTTGTATACTTTAGAACTTGGCCTTTGCATCATTTTGAGACCATAGACGAGGTATGATGAGTTAGCTCGATGTATTTTGACTTTTCAGTTTTAGAAGGCAATATTATAGGATTATCACCCAAACAACCTACCATTGTAAGTCTATCGATTAGTCACCTCGACTTTTCGACCCCCATGTGAAACCCTTTTGTTGCACTCATCTTTAGTGCAAGATACCCCTAGATACACCCTTCTGAGCTATTGCTTTCATTTTGTTAACCCGATATATTGTTTCGATACACCTACACACCTTAGCCTACCCTGTAGTCTTTATTTGTAATTGGGAAGTCATCATTTGCCTAAGTTCAAGGTTCGAGTGGAAAGCTTCAGAAATCACGCTTTCATCGACAACATTTGTGAAGATCATTGAAGACCCCCCGAATTCCCATTGTTCATCTCAAGTGAGGGAATATTATGTTAGTATTGATTGTTAGATTCAAAAAAAAAAAAAAAAAAGTTGTTATGATTATTGTAAAGTGCGATGTTATAAGCACTGTAGTATGAGCTTTATTGATAAGTATCGAGGAGGCCACCTCGGTCACATTTGAAGATTGGAGTTGGTAGTAATGCCAACAGTTAGAGAAAGGTAGTGTGCCCATCACGAAGTCCTCTAATGACACATCTTCCTTGCATTTCATGATCCGGTTTCTTAACTTCAAAGCTTGAACTTTGGGCGGACGTTAAGTGGTGATGACTTGGTTATAGATTTAGACTACACCTTGTTTTTATTTTACACCAATTATATATCCCATGTCTTATCCTACCCTTTAGTCATGAAGCGTGTCTAAGTGATGCAGCGAGCAATATTTGGTGTCTTGGCCATGGATTTGGTCATGTATCATTGATTTTGTCCACTTCGCCATGACATGTTAGTAATGACGAGTTACTCCTTAACCTTTGTCGTGTCTACCCATATTGCCTTCGAGAATTGTTTAGCCCTTAACTCTAGTGGTGGAGATTTGTGTAACCACCAAGCTTATGATAGAATACTTGCTATGACTGTGCGATTGAATGATCACCCCGAAATTGACACTTAGAATAGTTGAGAGATTTGATTGTTTGTTCCCCTTTCGTGAGGTGTTCGGCTTTGTTTTATTCTAGCATAAGGGATTTGTAAACTTATATTTTCCATGTTATGGGAGATATCTTTTTAGGAATCTTTCTAATAAGGTCTACATGAGGGCAAGTAGAGTTCAAGTGGGGGGATATTTGATAGCATCAAATAGTCCTGAATATTAAGTGTCAATTTCCCCAATAATGCTCGTTATTTATATCATTTATATAGATTTACGCTTGTTTTCCACTTTCTGATAAATTACGAGCATTGGAGCTAAAGAAACGCGGAACTGGAGACTTATCTAAAGATTTATCACAGTATGCTGTTTTGAAGAAGTTATGGCGTAACTCTTCTCTCACATTACGTCGTAACTATTGCGTGACTCAGAATGCCAACTTATCAGAAGGTTATGACGTAACTCTTCCCAAAGGTGACGACGTAACTACATTAGGTCAAATCAGGTTCCACGCCGCTGATACTTACGCCGTAACTACTGCTTCACTTATGATGTAACCGAGTTTATTGAAGACTACGGTGTAACCACTAATAAGGTTACGCCGTAACCAGCAGATCTAGTGCATTTTACGAAGAAATAGAAGGTTACGGCGTAACCCCTATATTGGTTACGCCGTAACCCAGATCTGGCCTATAAATACCCCACGAATTCCAACATTTCTATTCATCCCATTCCACACACAACACTCTGAGAATGTGGGAAAAAGCTCAAGGCAGGTCTAGAGGAGCATACGGAGCTGTTTCCAAGGGATAAGTCACTCCATTACGATAAGCATTAGCGTTTTATATTTCTTTTACTTTTCAATTAATGTATTTCGTACCTTTGAATACTGAATTGATTTGCATGATTAATATGAGCGGCTAAGCACCTTTTGGTGCTAGCCTGGTTATGATTCCTTAATTGTTTTTTTTTTTTTTGCGTTTACCTTTACTTTTGTACAATTATTTCTAAGTGTATGCATGCATAGTTCATTGGTAGCCGCCCTTGGTTCGGTAGTTTTGAATGGCGGTAGAGGCCAATTGCCTAGGAGATATGACCAACTGACCCTAGGTGAGCGGACTGAGACGGGAAGGGTAAGCTATGACCAACTGACGACCCTTTCTACTTGTGCGATTTGACCAACTGATCACCTATCGTTTGGATGAACTTAAGAATTGGGGGGTGTAGTGTCTAAGTTCCTAACGGTCGGGCACTCACTATTATGAATCTAGCATGTAGCGATACTTAACGACTTGGCTTAGGGGACCAGGAACAACAGGACTTATGACGGTGCGCCTGATTTCTCCTGTGGTGGCATCTTTGCTGATAGGTTTGGGCAAATTGACCAAATGTTGTCCTCTCGAATTTGACCCCACCTAAAGTAATTGGAAGTAAGTAGACGTAAACATAACTAGCTAGGAGGATTAACTAGGTTAGCACCACTCTCTTCTATTGATTTTCCTTTATCCATTTATCTGCTTTACTTTATTCTGCATTAGTAGTTTAATTAATTAAATCCTTATCGAAACTATTATTATTTTGTGACAACTAGACTTAGTAATAATCAATCACACATAGCTCTTGGGACATCCTCGGCTTTACCGTTTACTACACTACACACGACCGGGTACACTGCCCGTTAGTACACTAGGGTAGACCATAGGTATAGCGAGACACTATAAATATTAAGACCTGGTCAGTAAAACCTGCATCAACATTGCACATCATTTTATTACGAGCCCAAGTATATCAAATTCATTTACATTGCTTAAGTTACCTCATTGGCAATTGAATGTCCTCATTTCATAATCATGAACCGTTAATTCTAGAAGAAGCGAGAGTGAGTGAATAGATCAATTGAGGGTGACTCCTCTATCCGGGTTGGTGGTTTCAACTAGTCAAACGGATGCATTTCTTTAATATCAGAATTTGAGTTGTTTGGCAAACACTCTGTTGGGTCGAACATCATGATCAGTCTAGCTTCGGTGTCATGTGCTTATAGCAATTGTAACATTTTTATGTGACATATTTGTCATACATGACTTATACTTGTGGTGGTCGTATAAAACATTTACATAAACTCTATGAACTCACTCAACCTTTGTGTTGACACTTTTAGCAATGTATTTTCAGGTACTAAGGCATATACTTCATGGCATGCATAAGGACTTGTCATAGAGTCGCGGTGACGACGCGTCTCACATGGGTTTTATGCACTTTAAAACATCGTTTGGATTGTAACAAACTTATTTCCGCAAATGTTGACTACCTTTTTGGACCTATCTTTTGTAAACTCTGAATGTTTTATTATATCAAACGATGTGTTTTCAAAATGACACTTTAGGTCGTTCAATATAACTGTAAATGTGATGTTATGGCAGTCATCCCTTAGGAATTCCATTCCGCTGCAAAACAGGTATTTTGGGGGTGTGACAGATTGGCATCAGAGCAAGAGTTATAGAGAACTAGGTTGTATCATTGACCCTAGACTATAACTACATCATCATAGCATCTCATCATTTCATCATAAGTGCATATTCACTATACATGCGGTTTTATACGCACATTTTGCGAGTTATTTACTTTCATTTCAAATCGATTGTCACATAGATGTCTTCAGATACCCATTCCATTATCCTTTGTTCATACTACAATGTGGAGAATGCCTTGTCATTCCCTATCACAATTTTAGCATCAGTTGACTCTACACCAGACTCACCACTCATATTATCCGATACTGAGACTGAACCCTTTGAGGAGGACAAAGTGGCACCTACACCACCACTGTCATCATTGATTCATCGTAGGAACAAGGCAGTTCCTATCATTCTGTCGGGACAAATCATACCATTTGGTAGGACTTATAGGATTAGTCCTAATGGACCTATTAGGATGCTTACTGCGAGGAAGAGAGTTTATCCTCTTACCCCTCCCCCCCTCATTCTTAGATCACGTGCTACTCATGTAATACAACCACCATCAGCTACTCATACCACTATTAGTCGTCCAATAGTGCATACTCTAGCTTTACCTTTGACACGTCGCGAGACAACATGAAAGAGGGTAGTATTTCATTCACCATCATCACCATCATTTCCTAAATCACCACTAGGATTTCCATCATCATCATCGTCATCATATCATCATCATTATTATCTAGAGAACCATCCGTACCATCACATCTCATAGACACTACTCATACATTTGACTTGCATCTTGGGAAGCGTGCATGATTTGACACACCATTACCATCTATCACTAAGACTATAGACACTACACCATCTTATAGGTTTGAGGACTGTGAGAGTTCTAGGGCTGTTGCTGCTAGACAGCCTACTGCTCCTACACTTGAGACATGATTAGACCATCAACAGGAATAGATAATAAGTACCTTTCAATCTAACGTAATCCTTATCCTTTATTATCTCCACGATAATCACAACCTTTGTTTATTTCATTCCCTATTCCAATTGCCCAATTTTCAATCATTTCGCAACAATATACCGCTATCTTACTAGGGATTAGGCCAACTTTATTCTTGACCAATTAGGAGACTATTACCATTCTATGAGGTTCTCCCATGTATCCTACAAATCATTCAACAAATCGTATTTCAAGTTATTTTGCTACCACTTTATAAAATTATTTCACATATTTTTATTTCAAGCTATTTTACTACCATCCTAGGAAAATTGTTTCACAAAATTCTAAAACAAGTTGTTTTGTTACCACCCTACAAATTGATTTTCAGTCATTCTATCAACTATTTACTACCATTAGGCGAAACGATTTTCATGTTACTCTGAAAAAAAAATTGTTAGGCCATTATCTTACAAAACAACACGTTGAATACCATCTAAAACTTCGGAGAAACATAATACCATTTCAACAAAACCAAGCGTCACATCATTTGCCCTCGATTATACATAGCCTGATCACCTATGTATAATTCAGGAAGTATTATGTCATGAAAGAAACAAGCATCATTTCAAACTTCCTAAAACAATCTTCATTCAAAAACAAAGCTTTGTAATCAGATAAATTATTCATAAACATCGCTTTTTGTTAACACTCTATAGATACCTACGCCACTCATCACTCACTCAACCGATAAGTTAAAATTTTACCAGTGACTTTTTAGGAAAGACTTTCCATACCATCTATGAGGAGGATTCCTTGATACAAGAAAACAATGAAAGGATTTCAGAACTACCAACAAGGACTAGAAGTATGTAGTAAGATGTTTCAAAACTCAATAGAAATTTTAAGACATCACGAGATAATCTGAACCACTTCTTGGGACTAGAAGCCAAATTCTATCATTTCAAAAGTACCAGCTAGACCGAGTTACAAGATTTAGTACAAAGCGAATACACACTAAGCAACACTGTAGAAATAAACCAAGCCTCCTAACTGAGACTACAGAACATTCCATTAAACATGGCCTCAGCAACATGTAAACTTCCTTACAATGAGTTTTCCCTCAAAGGATAATTGAGTTAAATTAAGGTTATCGATATAAACTTCCCTTAAGGCATTGTGTTCTCTAGAAATTCCAGATAACCTCACTTCCATATCAAGAGATGCAACAGGTCTGAACATATCGGACAATCAATGACTCTCCATCTACATGTGAAATCAGAACAAACATTCTTCGACGTAGTATGAGCGGATATCTATGTTTCTGCCAGCATGATAAAGAGCGGATATCTATGTTTCTGCCAGCATGATAACAATCTCAGTGATGAACCATTTTAGAAACACTCAAGTAAGATTGAATACCTATGCTTGTAGATTTTGCCTAACATCGACTGATAGACATTATCCAACATTAGAAACCAAACATTCATGCAGACATACCTACCCGACTACTCCATCCTTTATAGTGCTTTCAATTTAAATGGATTTTATTTAAAATGTATTTATACAAATCATATACCTTGTAAGAAATATTTTTTTCCTGAAGTACCTGTTTTAACAAGTAAGTTCTTTTTGGTCAATCTTTAACAAAACATCGTACATTAAGAAATGTATAAACATCAATCTTTGATAAAGAGTCCTATTTTGCATAAATATTAAATTTGGAATCATCAAGAAAAATATTACTTAGAAAATCGTTTGTTCAAAAATTGTAAATTAATTCATTCAAAGAAAAGATTTCAAACAAAACACTCAATATCGGAACAAATCTTGAAAATCAACCACCACACCATATCACATAAATATTTAGGGTTTTGTGACTTGACAACATAGAGCGTGGAAACAATTCGATAAGAAAAATTAAGAGAGACATCATCAAACAATAAACATCTTAGTAATGGAGACTAAGCGCCTTAGGAAAAGAAGACTCAAGTCATGACATTCGCTAGAACTAGAAACGCGAGGAACCACAACTGTTACCCATAATCTATTCTTTACAACAATGCCCTTTTCGACAGACTTGACATTTTGGAATTTGTCATGAGACACATGGTATCAATTTCAATTATACCTAATATAAGGTAGTCGATTCACCTCAGACTTCTGACAATCATTTCAAGATTCCCATGGAACCTACTAGGACATGAGTACCGCCTATTATCATCAGCTCAATGGACAGAGCAAGAGAACGATACAAACATCAGAAGATATACTCAAAGCATTTGTGATTTTCTGGAAATGATTAGGCAAATCATTCTTCATCGAACAAGTTCCCTTACAACAATAGTTAGCACATGAACATACTGACTGCACCATTATGGTTGAATTGTCAATCACCTATTGACAGGCCAAAAATTAGGAAATCCAACTCACTAGTACATAACTTATTCATGAAACAACAAAGAAATCGTACATATCAAGAATCAGTTACAAGCAAAAACAAATAGATAGAAAAGCTACGTCGATATGCGACGCAAAATACTGGAAATGTGTTCCATAAGTCAAAAACCATTAGAATTTCAAGCTGGCAACAGAGTTATGTTGAAAGTCTCGCCTTGGAAAGGCGTGGTACGATTCAGAAAATGTGGGAAGTTAAGCTCGAGGTATATTGGGTTATTTAAGATTCCGGATAGAGTATATCCCTTAGCATACAAACTTGATCTTCTGTCAGAACTCGCCAATTTACTTAACACAATTCACGACTCAAATATCTTCACCTTTTAACCAATAACACCGTAGAAACCAACATGGACAGAATTCAGAGACTGAATTCCTTTTTGGGTGGGCGAATGTGACAACTCGTAATTTTAGGTCATTTCTCAAATTAACTATTCATCTCGGGAATTTACTATTCACTAGTTACTATTCATCATTTTACTATTCATCATTTTTTAAGTCGGTTTGAGACTTTGAGAGGTTATTTCAAAATTTTACTATTCAGGAAATACTATTCATTCCAGGAGAAAAATCACTATTCATGATTCACTATTCATCATTTTTCGTAAACTAGGTTTACGAGTATCAAATACGCGTAACCTTGAGGGTTAAGCTGCGTATTCATGGAACATCATTGAGAACAATTTCATATAGACTAGAGTTAGTCTACATATCATCAGTAACATCATTTCCATATTAGTTCATGCATGGGTTTGCATATTTCATTAACGTATATTTATTTATTAAATAAACGCTATCGCACGATCATTTATTTTGAATAATTGATCCGACACTTCCAACAAATATCCTGATATATTTTTATACTCATTTTAAGACTATAAAAATTATATTATTAGTTTACCCGATGTTTTGAATTTATTTTGTATATATATTGTTATATATATATATATATATATATATATATATATATATATATATATATATATATATATATATATATATATATATATATATATATATATATATATTCACGACGGTTTTCGTAAATTCAATTCGATAAATATTTATTCACTCAATACTTGCGAGAAATGTTTTTTTTAATAATTTTTATGACTTCGATATATTTTAATTTGTTCCATTAGAATCGATTTCTAGCTAACGCTACACTTAATAACAAATTATATGTACAAGATACACATTATACTTCAACTTATATACATTTAAATCATCAAAATACAAAACCTATCTACCCAAAAAGCCCTTGCCGACCTCCCCCCCCCCTCCTAGTCCCCATCTTTTTATAAAATTTTGACTTTAAAGATGTACACATACACATTTTGATAGATATTTTGTATGACACAAGAATTATATTCATTCCAAAACACATAGCAACACATTTTTAAAAGGTGAAAACAAAAGGGAACTCCCTCTACTTCATCCTCATGGTCGGCCAAGCATGGAAATAAGAAGAAACTATTTATTTTTGAAAGCTTCAAGTGTTAATCAAGTCTTAGTGATAATCTAGTTAGGGTTTTGAAATAAAAACCTCAAGATTGTTAGGTTTACTAGCTCAAAAACCTCATCATACTACTAGTAAGCTTTTCATAATTTTTACTACTCTTTCATACTCATTCTTGATATATTTTTATGATCTAGTAAAAAAAACATGCAAGTATCATATGTATTTATACCACTTTTACTTGTTTTTATTACTTATTTTTAGTATAAACTATCTTATAATTATTCCCATGAAACCTATCATTGTTGATGAATTTTAGGAACCCATGAAAACTTAATAAGGTGTATGGTAGGTTTAGAATAGCTTTGGTGTTGATTGGAAGGGTTTAGAACAAGTATTACACTAGAAAAATCATTTTCGACAACACAAGATTGAGGTCTGTTCATTTTTACAAAATCTGAAAATTTCGACAGGTCATGGAATATTTTGGTTTATATTTTCAGAAAATAGACTTTAAAACGAAACCGTGGTCGCTTGAACGGGTTAAAACGGATTTATAACGAAGAAGTTATGCTATTTTCATGTTTAACGACGAAAACTAATTTTTCTGACAAATACAAGCTGTCAAGGTTTATTTAAAGGGGAAAAATGAGTTTTAAGCATTATCTAAATGAGTCAATTTACTAAAAATATATTGGTATACATTAACACGAAACCAAGGATTTATAAAACGTAGAAAACGGACTTATAACGACTAAGTTACACGCATTATAAATATGGCTATTGTAACTATTTTACACAATATTTTTACTAGACCAAAATGGTTATCGCAAGTGACCATGTTTGGAGCCATTTTTCATATCGATAGAATATTTTTGGGAAAACGATGTCTTCAAGTAAAAGTGAGTTCGCCTATTCTATTTTGCAAAATGTTCAACCGTTTGTCAAACGAAGGTATAACGAATAATTTACGATCACTCAAAATTAGTCATTTTCATGAATTGTCTAAGTGTATTATTACGACGAAAACTATAATTTCTTAATAAATCACTAAATGACTAACGTAGGATATCATTTCAACATAAGTACTTGTAAAGTAATTTATAACTTGACAATACATTATAAACTTATTTTTCGATGATAAACTTCATTTTCAAAAATGCACAAGTGGTATAGATTACATGTGGATTTGCATGTACAATATATATTCATAATTTATAATAGATCATATCATTCATATTAGGTTGCAGATAGATATTGCACCTCATTTCAGTATTGCCACTATATCATCATAATCATTGTATCAGGTGAGTTTTCATAGCCCCGTTTTATAAGTTTATACTTTATTTCAAACCTACGGGGGAGAATACATTGCACATCATTTTATTACGAGCCCAAGTATATCAAATTCATTTACATTGCTTAAGTTACCTCATTGCCAATTGAATGTCCCCATTTCATAATCATGAACCGTTAATTCTGGAAGAAGCGAGAGTGAGTGAATAGATCTATTAAGGGTGACTCCTCCATCCTGGTTGGTGGTTCCAACTGGTCAAACGGATGCATTTCATTTAATATCAGAATTTGAGTTGTTTGGCAAACACTCTGTTGGGGCGAACATCATGGTCAGTCTAGCTTCGGTGTCATGTGCTTATAACAATTGTAACATTTTTATGTGACATATTTGTCATACATGGCTTAGACTTGTGGTGGTCGTATAAAACATTTACATAAACTCTATGAACTCACTCAACCTTTGTGTTGACACTTTTAGCAATGTATTTTTAGGTACTAAGGCATATACTTCATGGCATGCATAAGGACTTATCATAGAGTCGCAGTGACGACGCGTCTCACATGGGTTTTATGCACTTTAAAACATCGTTTGGATTGTAACAAACTTATTTCCGAAAATGTTGACTACCTTTTGGGACCTATCTTTTGTAAACTCTGAAGGTTTTATTATATCAAATGATGTGTTTTCAAAACGACACTTTAGGGCGTTCAATATAACTGTAACTGTGATGCTATGGGAGTCATCCCCCAGGAATTCCATTCCACTGCAAAACAGGTATTTTGGGGGTGTGACAACTAGACTTCCTATTGGTTTAGCATAAGTTCTTTTTCGAACGTTCTTCTGAAAAGGCTTATCATTCACTTTCTTAGAAACACAATCATCTTGAACATTAATTAACGATTTCTTGCAAGTTAGACAAACAGATTCAACACATTCATTAACCATAGCAAGTTTCATAGGTTCATTACATTCAGATGAAATGTATTTCTTATTATAAAGCGGTAAATTCCTAGGGTGTTCTTCTACTTTCTTCTCTTTATTCAGGCTACTACTCTTAGAGGCAAGCGAGACTCTATTGTTCCTTGTATTGCTCTTAGGCTTTAGTCTGCTGCTCCTAGAGGTGCTTTCTAGTCTTGTAGAAAGTAAGGCACACGCATTAGGATTCACATTTTTATCAAGAGAAGTGGTTTCAGCTTTCCTAGTCTCTTTAGAGTGCTTTTCTATACTTATGTCATTTGTTCCATATGGTTTAGATGTGGAGGCAGACGCATTAGTGGTACTCATCTTAAAAAGGCCAGGTGCTAAAACGTTTGGTTTCAGTTGGAATCACTCCTAAACTATATTTCAAGTGTTTGTAATTAACATGTAATAGGTTGCTTAATTAGGCTTTTATGTTTGTATTAAAGGCAAGACTTATGTAGAAAGCCCATAAGCCTTGGCCCATATCCAATAAGGAAAGGAAGGGAACTTGTGTGTTGCCCTAGTTCCTTTCCCTATATAAAGACTTGTAAACCTTCCTTAGAAGGTTGGTTGTTCATTTCACACATAATACATTACGCTTAACCTTTGTTTACTTTCATACGCGTGTGTGTCTGTGTGTGTTTGTTCATCCGATCACCTTATCTATATTTCTTACATATTGATGCTTGTGTTACAATATGGTAACCTAACAGTGGTATCATTCGCCATCTAGGTGAAACACTTTTGTTTTTGAAGTTTTTTATCTATACGCGTGGGTTTTATGTGCTAAACTTTCATACGCATAAAAGCTCAAATTTTTACACTTAAAAACTCAAGATTCTTGTGGTTTTAGGTTTATTTGGTGTTAAAGTTTAAGTTTTTTGCATCAAGTTTTAAACTTTACGTGTGTAGAATAGTTTTTGAGCTTGTTTTTGTACGTTTGGTACTGCCTACGCGTAAGGGTGAAAGTGGATTTGGTGATATTGAAGCTATTTCATCATTAAAATCAGGTTACAAAACACTTTGGAGCATAAAATCAGTTTTGGTGCATTTTTGGTACTTTCTACTCGTAACAAAACCTTAATCTTACTCGTAAGCAGTAAGTCTACGCTTAAGCTGCAGTTACGCGTAAGGATTTCTTCATTTGATCTTCATAGTTGTTGGTTTACTCAGTGTTTTCTTGCTTGGATAAGCCTGAAAACACTTCGACTTTGGATATCTTTTACACTGGTATAAGTGTAAAGTATTTTTGGGCAAAACCCTAATTTTACGCCTAAGCTAAAATCTTACGCGTAGAATTCTCTTTGCCTAAGCATTTACTTACGCCTAAGCTTGTCTTACGCATAAGGATTCTACTACTAAGCCTTTGGTTTACGCCTAAGCTAAGTTTTCCTCAAGTCTACGCGTAAGCTATTCCTACGCATAAGATTCTATGTTTACGCGTAAGTTGGGTATTACGCATAAGGTGATTTCTACGCCTAAGCTGATTTCTACGCATAAGGTTACTTCATCAACATTGTTTCATTCGACTACAAAGATCCATCATCAACACAAGTTTCAAGATGTCTCAACCACCATACTCTAGCTATTTTCCTCATGTGTATCCTCAACAACAACAACAACAACTCTATCAACAATATCCTCCACCAACACAACAACAAGTGCAACAATTTCAACAACAATTTTCTCAAGGAGCAATTCCTCTTCTACCACAAATGGTTCCACCAAACCCTAGTCAACAAGTACAACATTACACATACTTTCAAAATTAGTATCCAGCCAAGTATGCTATGAATCTTACAACTCCGAAGGAACCCTCATGGTTTGCAAAGATGTGTGAAGCTTTAAGTAGCCAACAATCCATTCATGAAGCGGGATCACTTGATAGACCTCCAATGCTCACTCCCGGAAACTACGATCAATGGGTGATAAGGTTTTGTGATCTAAAGAAGCCACATGGAAAGTTCTTGAAGAAGGTCATCCTTGAAGGTCCATTTCAGATGCCTACTCTCACTGTACCCGGAGATCCGAATGCTGTTCCACCAAGAGATGATATTACCAACGTTGTCGGTCTTGATCAACTTACTACTGACCAACTTCTACACTTAGAAGCCGATGAACTTGCAATGCAATATATCCTTTTGGGATTACCCAATCCGATACTTCGTAGTGTTGATGCTCGGAAGACTGCTAAAGCAATGTGGGAGCACATTCATCTTCTAATGGAAGGCACATAACTCAATCAAGAAGACATGGAATCCAAAATCTACTTAGCATATGAACACTTCATGATTGAACCAGGGGAGACATTAGAGTTATATCATCACCGATTCTCATACATCATCAATGACTTGGAGAAACATAATATCATTATGCCAAGAATTGCAGTCAACACTAAGTTCCTTAGTAGTCTTGGTCCTGATTGGGAAAAGTATGTTATTTTCATCCGTCAAGCGAAGAATCTTCATCATGCTACATACGGATTGTTGTATGACTATTTGAATCCCCACCAAAAGGAAGTTGACAAAGAAAGGATCATCCGTGGAGTCCATGCTTCGCCCTCACTCCTGGATAATCAAACTCTAGCTTTGTGGGCTCAAGCATGTTATCCTCAATTCCCGACTTTGCCAACAACCTTCACAAATCCTGCTCAACCAACTGCTCAGATCACACCATATGATCCCTCACAAGAAAATCAACTGGTTCCATACAACAGCAATAATGATCAAGCACTTTACAGTGAATCTAATGACTATGCAGAAGCTTTTAATGCATTGCAACAAGGGTTTGTCATGATTGCTAGAGGATTCGGCCGCTATTCCAACAAATCCAACAATCGCATTCGTACCTCATCCAACACAAGGAATCAAGCTGTTGTTAACAACGGGAGAGTTGAAGTTCAGAATTGTGGTAATGTTCGTCAAATGAGAAGTGGTCAAGGATTTAATCCTAATGGAAGGAATAACATGGGTACTCCACAACAACAAAGGGTTCAAGTGGTTGATCAGGGAAATGCTCAGACTGGGATTAATGGTCTCCGATGTTATAACTATAATGAGAAGGGTCATTTGGCTAATGCATGCCCAAAGCCGAGGACAAGAGGCAACGCTTATCGCAAAGAGGTTTTACTCTTGGCTCTCAAGGATGAAGCTGGTGGAACTCTTACCAACAAGGAACAGAGCTTCATGGCAAATGCAGATTCTGATGATGACATGGAGGACTTGCAGGCTAATGCAGCAGTGATGTTAATGGCAAACATGCAAGAACTCCACATGAGTGACACAGGCCCAGTGTATGACACTGACGGCTTGTCTCAGGTACCGGATCAAACTATATTCATTACTGATCTGATATCTCCGCCAACATCTGCATCCGACGAGGATCAGAGTGTTCAACATGACTCGTCTACATCTCATTCCGATGATAATCAAATAGATCTCGTAGTTATATTTGAAGATCAAAATGACCTTATGGTTAATATTGATAATCAAGTTGACTCCGTGGTTATATTTGAGAATCTAAATAATGATCATGTTGAGACTCACGTTGAACAAGCTGAACCTGTGTCTAATCCAGATCTTGAGCTCATGACCAACTTAATTAAGACCCAAAAATCTCGAATGGAAAAGTGCCAAGACATCAATAAGCAATTACAGGAAATAATTGCACTGTTGACTAAGGATGATGAATGCTATAAGTTTCAGCCAAGGCTGAGTTGTTAACTTGTCAAAAACAGTTCTCTGAGTACAAAAAGCATTCCACGAAACAAATAGATAACTATCTTGATGAAATTGTCGACTTACAAAACAAAATAAAAGAGTTTCGAAATGTTGTTTACAAACATGGTGAGTCAATCACAACTATTCAAAAGTTTACTTTTAAACCAAATGAAAATGGATATGGACCTAATCTTGCTGATTACAAACCACATTTTTCACATAGAGCATTCAAACCAAATCCTCAAGTCTACAGTGCAGAACACAGAATTGATGATTCAATTATGATTGTTGTTGAATATAATCGCATGGAGGAATTAGATGCAGAAGACGAGAGTCGGTCAAAAATAGAAAATGTTGTTTATTGCAAACCATTTAACTATTCAAAAGCCATAACTTTTGTTTCACAACAGGATAATTCTAACACACCTTGGGTTATCACGCCTACTCCTGAGTCCTCTTTTAATGATAGTCACCGATCTAATGTTGCACAAATAAATGGTCATTTACCTTCTTTTAGTGAAATTAAGCCATTAGCTGAACGATGTCAGGTTCTCAAATACTTTGACACTTTCATGTCTGACATCAAACTTTTGGAACATGCAATTGAAGTTAATTCTGAAATAAAAGCTGAACATTTTCAATCGCCATTTATGCGACAACAAAGAGATATTTTTCATAATGGGCTTTTACCACATGTCCGAAATTTAAAAATGTGTGCAATCTGTTGGGAACGGGAACTTCAAAAGGAGATTGGGCTTATGAAAACAGTTTTCGAGCAAACAGAAACATCGATTTCAAATACTAAACGTAAAAAGAAATTGTTAAGAAATCATGTTGACCGACTCTTGGAAGATGTTATCTGTGCTGATACCATAAATGTTGTGTTACTACATTCTGTTGCATATGCATTTGATTATATCGCTGTTGATTCTGTTGATTCTATTGAAAATGTTGAGAATACAGATACTGTCTCACAAATCAAGTCCTTAAAAATTGAATATGAGCGATTGTTAAATGAGCTTTCCAACACAAAACGTCGTCTTCAATGGTGTCAAAAAGATTTTCAAAATCGTGAACTTGCTTTGCAAAACAAAATCAACCAGTTGAGTTCCAAAATCTCTAATCCAAAAATAGAACAACTGGATGATGAAAACGTGTCTTTAAAGTGTCAAATTTTAAAATATGAACAAGAAATTGCCAAAGTCAAAACTGAATATGGTGTCATATTTGATCTACTTAAAGAGACTCGTGCTCAAGCGTCAAAAGATGTTGATGATCATCTTGCATATACCAAAGAAGTTTTACGAAAAAATGGAAACACTCGCTCTGAAAATCAAGATTTGTTACAAACTATCCATGACTTAAAAGCAGAGTTGGTGAAACTTAAGCAAGATAAGATTAGTAACACTAATGCACTTGCCCCAGGAATATTTAAAATTGACACTAGAACGCCTAATGACAAACCACAAGATACTAATGTGCTTCCTTCCACTAAAACAGGAATAGTTGCCTCTTTTCCCAACGCTAGCACTTCACAGCTTAAGAGCAAATCAAGGAAGAATAGGAAGTTGCGACGTAAGAAAAGAACAATAAAGACCTCTAAAGTAGAAGAACACCTTAGGACTTTGAATAAGACTCAAGTTGCACCCACTTTAGACATTGCGTTAGACAAATGTAATAGAAAAAGTGATGTAACGAATGTTGAACCTTTAAGTACTTTGAATATTTTGTTTGAAGCATCTTGTGTTGGTTGTCGTAAAAGCATGTTTTCTGGTTGTCATGATAAATGTGTTGCTAATGCTATCTTATCTAGTAAGCGGAACAATGGATTACGGAATACCTCTAGGCCCACTAATGCTTCTAAGTATGTGCTAGGTAAACCGCCTACTAATGTTTCTACTACAACCATTGATGTATCCATAGAACCCCCTTCACCTCCTAGGAAGAAATTATCACCTAGTGCATTCACTAAGACCCAATGTTGAAAAAATCGTGAATCGGTAGTTGGGCGGTCGACCACCCTGCAGCGAGTAATCGGTCAATTCGGGATTAATCGGTGATTAATCGGATTGGTATTTCTTGCAATTTTTTGGTATTTCTGGAGACCAAACTAAAAATCTTAACCGATTCCAAGCCTGTTATGTTTCCAAACCTCAATAAAAGGCTCTAATTCTGATTATGATGCCCTTTGTGCGTTATAAATGAAATATACGATCCCCAAATTAAGTAGAATGCCTAAATTATTATTATTTTTTAAATGACCGATTTGATCGATTCGGCCGATTAATTGGCCGATTCAGCCCATTTTTTGACTGCTTAGTGTTGACTTTTTTCCTAGGTCGATTTTTTGACCGATTTTCAAAAATCGACAAGGTACTCGGCCAATTAACGATTAATCGGCCGAGTTGACCAATTTTTGCAACATTGCTAAGACCAAAGCTAAGACTAGTTGGAGATGGCAGAAATGGTTACATAATACACTTGGATTTAAATGGATTCCTAAAATCATTAACATGTGTGTGTCGTTTGTAACTGTAACAGAACCCTCTAAGTCTTCGGGTTCCACCTCTACTTCTATTCCACCTGTGTCGTCTGTGTGTAATGCAGGTGATACAGATCATCCTCTGGATTGTTGATACCGGATGTTCCCGGCACATGACAGGCAATCTCAAACTGTTATCAAACTTTGTTTCAAAGTTCATTGGCACTGTCTGGTTCAGGAATGATCACTTCGCAGCTATCATGGGCTACGGAGATTACATCAATGGGAACATCGAAATTAGCAGGGTTTATTATGTGGAAGGTCTCGGTCACAATCTCTTTTCAATTGGTCAATTTTGTGATGGAGATTTGGAAGTTGCCTTTCGGGAGAAAACTTGTTTCATTTGTGATCTACAAGGAAATGTTCTTATGTCTAGAAATCGCACATCAAGTATTTACACAATTTCAATGCAAGACATGATTGCTTCATCTCCCATATGTCTACTTTCAAAGGCAACATCTACAAAATCTTGGCTATGGCACCGTCGTCTTTCACACTTAAACTTTCAAACCATAACCAATCTTGCACGTTACAAACTTGTTGAAGGTCTCCCAAGATTTTGGTATTCTAAAGATCCCCTATGCTCAGCTTGTGAACAAGGGAAAAGCACTCGTGCTCACTTTCCTTCAAAGCTGAAACACAGCTCACAGCATGTGCTTCATCTTCTTCACATGGATTTGTGTGGTCCGATGCATGTGCAGACGATTAACGGCAAACGCTACATCTTGGAAATTGTGGATGACTACTCAAGATGGACTTGGGTTTATTTTCTTTGAAGTAAAGATCAAGCTCCACAGATGATCATCACCTTTCTCACGAAAATTCAAGTTCAGCTCCGGAACACAGTCAGACAAATCAGAACAGACAAAGGAACTGAATTTGTGAATCAAACTCTTCATGCATATTATGAGAAAGTGGGAATTGAGCATCAAATATCAATTGCACGAACACCAGAACAAAACGGAGTTGTTGAAAGACGAAACCGTACGTTAGTGGAAGCTGCAAGAACAATGTTGATAAATGCAAAACTTCCAGATTACTTGTGGGCTGAAGCCGTGTCAACTGCATGTTATACTCAGAACCGTTCAATGATTACCAAACGCCACAACAAAACACCTTATGAGCTTATCCACAACCACAAACTGAACTTAAAACACTTTCATGTATTTGGATCCCTTTGTTACCCAAATAATGATCGTGATGACTTTGGTAAGCTCAAGGCTAAAGCTGACATTGGAGTCTTTGTTGGATACTGTGAAAACTCTAAGGGTTACTGGATCTGGAATCTTCGTATAAGGGATATTATGGAAACGATTCATGCAAATTTCGATGAGCTTACAGAAATGGCTTCTGAGCAAAACAGCTTGGAACCCGGCCATAACCGTCTAAACTTCCCCCAAACCCCATCATGAGCTGAACCAAGCTTACAGCTTACTCGACGTCTAATGGAACAACTATTTGCTCCTTTGTTTAGTGATGATATTGATCAACGTGCTCCAGATGTATCAAATGTTTCCGCTGCTCAACCTGATAATAATCCAATACCTGATACACCTGAAACAACAACAACTATTGAAGAAGCACCTCCAATTGATTCTACAACAATAGCTGAACAAACCGCATCCAATGTCGCTGAACCAGCTGATGATCTTCTGAACCAACAAGTACCTACACCTTCAGATTATGATCCAAATGGGTTCTTCAATCCTTTTGCTAATGAAACTGCCACTTCTGATGTTGCGGAATCATCTACAAGCCATTTGAATCCTCCTAATCTGCACAATGTATATCAACATCAACCCTCCACACATCGTTGGACTAAAGACCATCCTCTTGTGAACATTATTGGGAACCCGAATCAACTAGTCGTAACTAGACAACGTCTTCAGACTGACGGTGAACATTGCATTTATGCACTTACCGTCTGCCAAGCTGAACCCAAAAATATTAAAGAAGCAATGACATATGACAACTGGATTGAATCAATACAAGAAGAAATTAATCAGTTTAAACGTCTTGAAGTATGGGAATTGGTTGCAAAACCAATAGGGGTCTATGTTATTGGTCTGAAATGGATTTAGAAAAACAAGTTGGATGTTGAAGGTACGGTTATCAGAAATAAGTCACGTCTGGTGGTTAAGGGTTATAGACAAGAAGAGGGGATTGACTACGAGGAATCATTCGCACCAGTTTCTAGACTTGAGGCTGTACGGATTTTTCTAGCATTCGCGGCTCACATGCACATCACGGTCTTTCAGATGGATGTCAAAACCGCTTTTCTGAATGGTCAACTAAAGGAAACGGTCTATGTTAGTCAGCCAGAAGGATTTTTTGATCCAGAGTTCCCTAATCACGTCTACAAACTGAACAAGGCTCTATACGGTCTCAAACAAGCCCCTTGGGCGTGGTATGATAAATTGTCATCCTTTCTCAGATCTCACAATTTTGTCAAAGGATCGGTCGACCCAACACTGTTCATATAATATCAAGGGGAACACATTTTAATCGTTCAAATTTATGTGGATGACATCATTTTTAGGTCAACACATCTAAAGTACTCAAACGCTTTTTCAAAACTTATGAAAAAACATTTTGAAATGTCCATGATGGGTGAACTTACGTTCTTTCTAGGACTGCAAGTTCATCAATCACCCCATGGTATTTTCCTGAGTCAGTCCAAATATGCTCTTGAAATTTTAAAAAACATGGAATGCAAAACTGTGATACCTATGCCACACCAATGGCACACACCAAGAAACTGGATGCTGATTTGTATGGGAAATTGGTTGACCCTACCAAATACCGAAGTATTATTGGGTCTCTCATGTATCTAACAGCAGTAGACCTGACATTGTATTTGCTGTATATCTTTGCTCCCGTTGTCAGTCGAGACCAACTGAAACTCACCTCTCTAAGGCTAAAAGAATCATCCGATACATCAAGGGAACCAATAATTTGGGGATCTGGTATCCGAAGGATTCTGGTTTTGAACTAATAGCTTTTTCAGACGCTGATCACACAGGTTGCTTAGATTCTCGAAAAAGTACTTCAGGTGCTCTAAAATTTCTTGGTGATAAACTGGTAGCATGGCAATCGAAGAAGCAGGATTGCACATCGCTGTCATCAACCGAAGCAGAATATGTAGCCATGTCAGCATGTTGTGCTCAAGTCATTTGGATGAGAACACAACTCAAAGACTATGGTTACGTATTTGACAGAATCCCGATGTTCTGCGACAATCGAAGTGCAATTGCAATCTCATGCAACTCCGTCCAACATTCGAAGTCTAAGCACATCGATCTTCGATACCATTTCATAAAGGAGCATGTGGAAAAAGGGTACTGTTGAATTATATTTTGTGGGTACCGAATATCAACTGGCAGACCTTCTCACCAAAGCCTTAGCTCCTGCTAGGTTTACTGAGTTGGTCCACCGGATTGGCATGAGGTGTTTGACTCTAGAGGAACTGGACGAACTTTTGACACATTCTTAAAACCAGTCAAACACCAAAACCTCTTTTGTAAATATTTTAGCAAAAACAAAATAGAAAAATATAAAACCTCATAAAATTCAAAAATATTCTTCTATCTAGATTTCTTTCAACATTGCAAGTACAAATCTTCCGTCAACACTTTACTCTTTTAAACAATTCAATATTTTCACGGTCAAGTGTCGAGGGGGAGAAAGTAAATATTTTCTGTTTCATAAAACCTTGTACTTACATGTTACCCAATTTTGGTTGTATCTTTGATAATGGTGGATTCGTTTCTTGTTTCTTGACACTCCTCGGACCCAAATTTGTAAAATTTCTCTATTTTTAAAGTCGAGGGGGAGTGTCGTTAAGTTCCTTTCAAAATTTATACTTCTTGCTTAACCAAAATGGAAGTTATGGGTTGTGGTTGAAAATGGTTGAGGTGGAGGGGCTATTATTGTCAAAAGTTAAAACTGAATTTATACAAAACTCCCCACCTAATATTTTTTCACATTTATTACAATCATTTAATATCTCAACCACCTTCATCCACGCCTAAGATCAAAACTCAAATCCGTGCTTCATAAACTGAATTTGTAAGTTGTTTTAGCTTCTAATCATCGTTACAAACATTGGTTTTTAATCCTAAACAATTTCAACGGTTAGATCTTTCAAACGAATGATTTATGTGTTCATACGCTTACGCATATAAAATGGTTTTGGAAAAGGATGTTTTTGATGAAAGGGATAGTGTCAAAGTGTCTAAAATCATATCTTCTAAGCATTTTCATCAAAAATTTCTACCCATAAATCATTTTTTCCCCATACGAAAGTTAGGGTTTATGCGTGGATTTGGGGGTTCTCTATTGTGAGTGTTTTTGGATAATTAGTTGCTTGAGTTATGTTTGATACATGTTTAATTAACTATCAGCACCTTTGAATCATACCCAGAATCCTCAAATTTGAAGAATCAAACTCTAGGGTGTATGTATGCGTAGAAATGGGTATTTTTTATTCATGACACTTTTGATGTTAAAACTTGTTGGAAACCTCTCACATAGCTTCTAAGATGTCCCAGAAAAAGTTTGGTTGAATTCACATGGTTGAAACTTTTACGAGTAGGATTTGAATAATTAGGGTTTAACTTTACGCCTAAAGCAAACTCTACGCGTAACTGGATAGTCCTTGTGATAACATGTGATTTTGATAGAGGTTGAATAAAGTGTTAATTGAAATGTTATGAATGATTTATTTTAAGTTTTACGCGTGCAAAGTCAGAATCAAGGGTAAAAATGGACTTACGCTTAAGGATCACCTTATGCGTAGCCATTACGCATAAGAGAAATGTTACGCGTAACCTTTACGCATAAGGTTCTACAAAAAGACTACGCGTATCCTGTGAAGGATATGCATAAACTTGGATTCTTACGCATAAGGTTCACTCTTACAAGTAAACTTTACGCATAAGCTCCAACCAATGCTTACGCGTAAGCTTTATGCCAAGAGTCTATTCCTACGCGTAAGCTTTCTTACGCGTAAGATGGACTCCTACACATAAGCTTAAGTCTACGCGTATGGTTACACAATGTTTACGCATAAGCTTACATTCTTACGCTTAAGCCAAAACTTTAACATTACTTATGAAATGTTACGTGCACAAACTTGTAAATAAGTTACTCATAACGTCACAAGACTAAAATGTCACTAATAAGCTATAATTTGTTAAAATGTTTTGTGAATGAGTGAAATTTTGGACTTTAAAATTCAAGATTAATACTCACGTAACTTATCACATCAACTTTGGACAATTGGACAAACAAGTGACTTTGGACTCCTAACATTCATTAACATAACAAATTCAGTAATTGAACAATAAAATCAACTTTTGACTACATAATGTCTTTCGATATGTTGGTTCTTTTGGCTCAATATCTTTCAGATCATGATATGGACATCACTATGGAAAACGTTAACGCACCAAACGAGCTCACAATGGAAGACATATTCCCAACTGGTTATAGTATGAAGTTTGGAAAGAACAATCTCAAGGTTGATTTTGATAACTTCACCTGCTCTGAATCCTCTTGCCGAATTGCAGTGGATATTCTTAAGACTCATCCCTACAACAACATGCTCACCAACACAGCAACTGTACCAAAGATTTATAGTCATCAGTTCTGGCACACAATGAAGAAAATTGATGGTCAAGATGCTGTTACAGTGACTCTCAACGATAAACAAGTCACCGTCACTGTTGCTGATTTACGAGCAATTCTTCTGCTCCCTGCTATCTAGCCTGCTGAGTATGTGCCAATTCCAACTGAAGAGGCTACACTACAATTCATGGTCGATATTGGCTATGATGAAGCTGCAGGAATCATTACCAAGCATTCTTCGGTCGACTTAAAGAACATTCCTCAGCCATGGAGAACTTTATACATCATGATCGCAAAGTCTGTTTCCGGAAGAGACAGTGGTCATGAGCATCCTAAGCTAAAGCAACTACAAATCTTCTAGGGCATGGTCAACAAAATGCACATTGACTACGCAAGTCTGATATGGGAAGACATGATGTCTCACCTCAAGAAGCCTGGCACAAAGATTCCTTTCATCAGATATACATCCAGAGGATACTCGGGAATAATCAGGACATTCCCTTGAGAATTGATGACCCCAACCATCATTCTGCATTTTTTGAGGCTACAGTAAATGTTGTCAGATTCAAAGACTCATCAACAAAGAAACAAGGTGTAGTGTTGACAGACTGCCTTCTCACTGATGATATTAAAAGACTTCAATCGTATTCACGATATCAAGAAGCAGTGGCCTTAGGCAAAGTCGGCTTCATGGATGAAATGTATTCCGCCATCCCAGTCAAGAAGACCAGAAGATCGGGCAGTGCTGGAAGTGTTGCAAGCACTGGGAGTGCCCGTAAGTATCCTAAGAGGAATCCTCCACGAAAAAGAAAAGTTCCATCTGAGGGTGCCATTCCTACTCCTAAACCGGCACCTAAATTAGAGGATCAAGACTCCGAGGATACTGAAACTGATGAGGAGGTTCACTACTCAGAGTCTGTTACTGATGATACAACATCACTAAAGATTGCTGACAAGCCAACTAGTCCCAAATCAGACAAGGGTAAAACTCCAGTTACAGAGCATGAAGAAGAGGAGAGTTTAGATGAAGAACCAAAGGATGATGAGAAAGACTACCACAAAACACTGAAGCATCTAAGGATTCAGCATGCTGCTACGGAATTTAACCTTCAACAAACTCGTGGCCCTAGAGGTTCAAGTGGTGGTGCACTAACCACACCAGTTCTCGATGCGGTTAATCAACCCGATAAGGGAACTGGTACCACTACTCACGAATCAACAAAGCAACAGCAGCAAGAGGATGAAATCATTTTTGATTTTGAAGAAGAGGAAAAAGAGAAAGATGAAAAGATAATTGATGAAGATATTGAAGAAGCTGCTAAGGAAAGAGCTGAAGAGGAAGCTCAAGCTAAAGCAAAAGAAGAGGCTAGGGTAAAGGCTGAAGAAGAGGCTAAAGCTCGCAAAGAAACTGATGATTATATTCTAGATAATCCTGAACACAACCCTGAAGGAACTTCTGAGCCACCAAAAGACCCAGAGCCATCTCATCACTCATCTTCATCAGATTCATCATCTCATTCATCACCACCACCATCCAAAGATGCTACCACCAGATCCACATCCAAATCGGTCAAGAAACCAACCGATACTTGGGCATCACGTGCAAAAACAAAGATTGTCAAAGCTGTCAGACAAGCAAGGAAACGCAATGTTGTTAACAAGAAACTGAATCAGCTTGCGGACAGAGTCAATCTACTTCAGAACGTGATAAACGAGTTTTCGGATGAAAGAGAACAAATCCAGCAGTTTCTCAATCGAGATATCCAAGGGGAAATGGACAAGACGATAAGGGACTACACTCACAAGTTCCTTCTCGACACTGTCCCTGGAGTCACAAGAGAGATGTTCGCCAGACAACTCTATCCGTATCTCATGTCATTGGTCAAGCAGACCATGTCTAAAACCCCTGTGGTCATGGAAATCAAACCTGTTCCGTCTACTGTTGTCAGTGATGCAGAATTGATATCTAAGTTGGTTATTCAAATGTCACAACGATCCGCAACTTTCTCTTCGGACGAAGCTAAACTTTTTGAGGCATTGCTAGAATATCAACTCAAGACATCGTGCAAAGAGTCGGCTAGTAAGGTTAAACGACCAAGAGACGACGATGATGCGGACAAGGATTCTGAGCCAAAACGCAAAAAGAAAACTGACGAATCATCATCTATGCCTCCACCACCCCAAAGGACCACCACCACTAGAAGATCTTCACAACGTTCTCCTGCTAGCGAGAAACCTCAGGACTCTGAGTCTCCACCACCAACGGAGAAAACTGGTGATCATTTCGAATACACCGGTGGTGATGACGAAGAGATTCCTGAGCCCCAACAACAACCCCTTTCTTCTACATCAACTAAGCAACCAGCATCATCCTCCAAGCCACAGAAGAAAAAGTCAACATCAGTTGTATCATGGCTAGATGAAGATGAAACTGACGAATATGAATGGTTTTCAAAGCTTGTTGACGCCACCCCTCAATTACCGGAAGGCCAAGAACCGGTAGATGGTCGAACTATGGAGCATGTCAAGATTATCCAAGAAAAGTTCAAGGTGAAGAAGATGATGAAAGCGGAGTTGAAAAGAATTAAGAACGATGCTTGTCAACTGCTTAAGGGCAGCTTTGACAGTGCCATAGAAGTCGAATATCATCTCGACAACATAGCACGAGCCATGTCCAACAATATTGATTAGCTCAACCCTGAATCCAACATCGACTTCACCAGACCTGACAAGGCTCCATACTACACCGACTGGACAAAGCCACTACCCACCATTGGTCGACCTGATCAACAACGGATTCCCTACCGGTACTTCTTCAACAATGACCTGGAATTTCTTCAACACGGTAGCGATGTTAGCAAGAAATACGCTACCTCACTCACCTTCCCCATCCCGGCAGCAGTCTTCTCCAACAATGTGGCCATCGAGGAAGAAGCCACACGAATGTTCGTTGATAATGTGGTTAATTATGACCTCGATGCACTGTATGGAATTCATCACTGGCCTAAACGAAGAAGAATCTACTACAGAAGCTGCCAGGTACTCAAATCTAACAAAGAGGTGTACAGTGACCAACGGATCATTGCCATAATGCATGTTAGCCTGTCTACTAAGTGGGACTACTCATTCCTGAAGAAAATCGTAGTCAAACGCCAAGACGAACAGGAATATGACTTTTCTGAAGCGGATTTTCTGAGATTGTCACTCAATGAAATTGAAGACATGTATCTTGCTAAGGTACAAGGTCGAATGCGACAGTTCTCCACCAACATCCAGCTCCAGTACTTTAAATCATTGCTGATATTCATCAGAAGCATCGTTATCTAGGAACGTGTTGAAGACCTTCAACTTGCCGTGGAATCATACCAAAAATGTGTTAATCTCACAAAACCACTACTAAACATTCCCGATATCAACCACCTGGCTCAGTACACCATTCTCAAGAAACCAAAGTTTGGCGTAGTCTACCGCAGTGAACTTCACCATAACTGTTTCATGGCATGTAATGAGCTTCACAAGTTTTGTGATCACACTTTAAAGAAGGTTCAGAACGGGTTAGCATATCGGTTAAAGGAGATTCATGAAGGCATCGGGTCACAAAAGCGGTGAAATTCGAGGGAAAAGAGGGATGTGAAGAAAATCATCACAAGGATTGATGAAAGGTTGTTTCGTCGTGATCAGATAAGGACTTTGGAGAGCTTCGTGGGTGGACGACTGAGTATCTCTCTAACAGGCTATCAACGTCCAGAAAGAACTCCCGGCGTTATTGACGGACTTCCTGGTACTCCTTGATTATTTTCTTGATTAATATTTGGATGTGTTGATCTTTATTATTAACTATGGCTTGTGCACACATAATAGTGTACAACCCGTTCTTGTAATGAAAGGACCCTGTGGTACGCATCAGTGCCACAATCCTTATAAAAGGAGCGAAAGCTTCTTACTTTTGAGTAAAACTTATCAAAACTTTCATTTTTCAAAGTTTTGCTCAAAAGAACAAGTACTTCCCCTTATGTTTTCAAAACCTCAAAAGTTAATATTACTTGTTGAGGGGGAGTACTTGCTAAAATCTTTGTTCACAAATGGTTCTTCGTGGAAATCTTCCCACAAAACTCGAAATGGACATATTCGATATCAAAATTTCGTCAAAAATAACATTTATATGCCATTTTTGAGGGGGAGAAAAATTGTGTGATACTAATATGTTGTGAAAATTGTGATTGAATCCTCGTGCTAAAGACTTAACCCATGAATTGACGAGTTCTGAACTGTCATACATCGAAAAGATTTGTCCTCAAAGACTTATCCGAGTAGATTGTACCTATTCGAGAAACTCTTGATAGACATGAACTTTGACGGGTTTGACAACCTTTCGAGGTTTATCCACACCTTCAAGGTAGTTATTAGAGCTAGTTGTCTCCTAAAGGCTGACAATGTAACTCTTTAACTATGCAACGTAACCGTGTCTCGCGGGGAATTGTCTATCTTGAGTCAATCAATTCAAAAGTGCGCGCTCTTCTCTCACCGTGCAGATTTCTGTCAAAACACTTAAGCACGTGTGGAGAGGGAGTATTTCTACAAAATATAAAAACTCTCACATTGGTACAAAATGTTTTACTCATAAACACTTTGAGAGATTTTTCAAGAAAATGGTTTTATGACAACTTAGGATAGTCATGGAGTTATAAGGTGACTAAGGTTAGGAATAACCATCCTATGATCTGCCAGAGCTGGAGGGAGCTTCCCAAGGACACCACCAATAGTTAGTACTTAGAAGTCCTTAGGTATGATTATAAAAAGGAGAAAATGAGAATCGGAGAAAGAAGGAGTTGAAGAATTAAAAAGAAAAGTAAAGAAAAGGGTGAAAAGAAATATCCCTCCAAATTATTCAACTTAGGGCAGACACCGGGTTCAATACATATGCTACTGACTGTCACTAGATGACACCGGTATTGAAGATCAAATTCGTCATGGACCCAGTGACACATGCACTAAACCTTCTTAGCCACTCAAGTTTCTCTCAACAGAAGCTTGTTTCATTCTCACAGGAAACCCTACGTAAACTATCGGCTTTCTCTTAGAGATTGCTGGTATTGAAGAAGGAGACCCTCTCCCTAGTCTCCGCTTAGGAAAACCAAAGCGCACTATTGAGTCTAGAGCCACGAGATTCATCAAAAGATCTCTTAGGAACACTCGACATTTCATCACTTGTCGTTCAACAATAAGGACGCAAGTGATACTATTCTAGAGTCCTACACAGATCTTAGCAATCTGTCGAGAACATTTGTGAGGGGTTCACAACTGTGTTCCTCAGTGATTGAATGGAAACTCCTGCCAGGGTCAACATCAAACAGCCATGACAGCAGGTCACTTCGGTAACTCCTTGTGGGTTACGCTTAGTGTTGTCTCAAACGGTCTACAGTCTTGGGGTGATGCTTCGTGTACCTCACCACTCACTGAACTGTAGATGTACTTCGGTACATCGTGTTATCCTACTTGAGGGACTCCAGTTCAGGAACAGCCTTTGCTAGAATTAGAGATGTGTTTTCACACTATGCTGTTAACACGCTCGAAGTTTGAACTTGTAAATGCTGGAAATCCCGCTAAGGAGATTCCTTTCAAGAATTGAGTCCTGAAGATGTGGGTCATTACTTGAACTTGTTTAATGTAATGCCAATTGTCCCTTATGGGATTCGGACGGCTGATTCGCCCGACCAAGGTGAATGGAATCAAGACATTCATCAGAAGAACAATCGTAGTGGTCAATTCTCTAAAGAAACGGCCACAATGATCGATTGGTGTTTATCACTAACCAATTCTTATGTTTTCTTCTTATGGATGCTCCTGGGAGATGATCGTGCAGATTCTCCACATGCTCATACCAACAACAACACAAATTGAAGTTCTCTCGAAAGGCAACACAAAAGTCAAAATGGTTCTTCGCCAAAGAATCTACAAAGTTCAAAGACTAAAGAGAACTACATCAACACTGAAATCCAACGTTAAAGAGTGTGTGAGCATGTTGGAGAAGGATGTGGAGACACCTGAGCAACGAAGCGGACCTGATGCAGATTACCACAACATAACATCACCATATCCACACCAGAACAAAGAACAAAGATAAATGAAGACGCCAAAGCTGAAAAATTCAAAGAAAACAAGATCCTCACACTAGGGAGATTGTTAGAATCAAGGCAATTCTACTCACAAGAAAGAAGAATGTCAGAAGATGTCAAAGCAACTATTACATCAGCACCAACAATGATTAAAGATTACTTATGTCATTAATTACCAACACTTAGGGGGAGATTGTTGGAATCACTCCTAAACTATATTTCAAGTGTTTGTAATTAACATATAATAGGTTGCTCAATTAGGCTTTTATGTTTGTATTAAAGGCAAGGCTTATGTAGAAAGCCCATAAGCCTTGGCCCATATCCAATAAGGAAAGGAAGGGAACTTGTGTGTTGCCCTAGTTCCTTTCCCTATATAAAGACTTGTAAACCTTCCTTAGAAGGTTGGTTGTTCATTTCACACATAATACATTACGCTTAACCTTTGTTTACTTTCATACGTTTGTGTGTGTGTTTGTTCATCCGATCACCTTATCTATATTTCTTGCATATTGATGCTTGTATTACAATATGGTGACCTAACATTTTCTCGATAACCGATGTTCATTTTTAACAATCTTTTCTTTTTTCTTTGACAAGGCAGGTGGAGTGACTGATTTTGAAAAATCTTTTTTTCTCATTGACTTTTGGAGGAGGCTGAGAAATAGACATTTTTGGTTTCAAAACCGGCTTCGAAACATTTTCTTTCTCCTCGGTCAATGGTTTGCAATCTTAGTATTGTTGGAATCACTCCTAAACCTTAATTCAAGTGTTAGTGATTCATATGTAATAGTTAGCTTAATATGGCCTTTATGTTAGTAATTAGCCTTAGGCTTATGTAGAAGGCCCATAAGCCTAGGCCCAAGTCCACTAAGGAAAGGAAGGGACTAGGAGTGTTGCCGTAGCTCACTCTCCTATAAATACTATGTAATAACCCTTACTTGAGGGTTGGTTGTTCAATTTATTCACTCTCACATTTCCTACGCATAACCGGTCAAGTCATACGAGTGTGTGTGTGTTTATTGTTCATCTGATCTCTATCTCTTCTCTATTTCTACATACTGATGCTTGTGTTACATATATGGTGACCTAACAGTGGTATCAGAGCCAAATAGTTGGGTGAACATATTCGTTTTTGAAGTTTTTGTTTTGGGTCGTACGCTTAAAAACAGTCACAACTTTTTCACGCTTAAAAATCGATTTTTTACACTTTTTAATCCAAGATTCTTGTACTTTCAACGTTTTTAGGTGTTAAACTATCTGTTTTTGGCAAAAAGTTTCAAACTTTACGCGTGGATCATAGTTTTTAAGCTAGGTTTTTTACGAGGGTTTCGTTCTACGCATAACTTGTCTTTAAGCTTTGGATCATCAAGTTTCACACTTTTGTGTTATTTTGGTGATATTGAAGCTATTTCATCACAGAAATCTGGTTTGGAAACATCTTTTGGCATAAATCACTTTTTGGCTATTGTCTACGCGTAAGTAAACCCTAAACTTACGCGTAACTTTTCATTGGTTTGATCTTCAGTTTTCGTGGTTTACTCCGTGTTTTCTTGCTTGGATAAGCCTGAAAACACGTCGACGTTGGATATCTTTTGCACTGTGATAGTGTAAAAGATCATTTGGGCAAAACCCTAAAATTACGCATAAGCATAAGCTTATGCGTAGAATTGTTTACGCATAAGATTTATCTTACACCTAAGCTTTGTCTTACGCATAAGGTAATCCTACGCCTAAGTTTTCTACGCTTAACTTCTTGTTTACGCCTAACTTTAGTGTTGTCTCCTTACTTACGCGTAAGCTAATCCTACGCGTAACTATTGTTGTTACGCGTATCTTTGGTGTTTTTACGCTTAAGTGGTACTTTGCTCTTTTGTGATTTCTACGCCTAAGGATACTTCATCAACAACGGTTCATTCGACTACAAAGATCCATTTAACAACACAAGTTTTCAACATGTCACAACCACCATACTCTAACTATTTCCCTTACACTTATAATCAACAACAACAACAACAACTAAGTCCACAACATCAACAATTTAATCATCAACAACAAATTTATCAACAACAATTTAATCAACAACATACTCCACAACTTGCAGCAATTCCACAACCTCAAATGGTTCAACCACCACCAAGTCTTCAAGTACAACCTTACACAAACTTCTACAATCAACATCCATCCAGGAATACTATGAAGGAACCGTCATGGTTTGGCAAGATGTGTGAAGCCTTAAGTAGCCAACAATCAATTCATGAAGTTGGCTCACTTGATAGACCTCCAATGCTCACTCCTGGGAATTATGATCAATGGGTGATAAGGTTCTTTAGGTTCTGTGATCTAAAGAAGCCACATGGAAAGTTCTTAAAGAAGGTCATTATGGAAGGTCCATTTCAGATGCCTACTATTGTCACACCCGCAGATCCAGCTGCCAATCCACCAAGAGATGCTGTCACCAATATTGCAACTGTCTCAGACCTCACAGGTGATGAACTTCTACATTTTGAAGCCGATGAACTAGCAATGCAATACATCCTTTTGGGATTACCCAATCTGATCCTTCGAAGTGTTGATGCTCAAAAGACTGCTAAAGCAATGTGGGAACATATTCATCTTCTTATGGAAGGCACAACACTCAATCAGGAAGACATGGAATCCAAAATCTACTTGGCTTATGAACACTTCATGATTGAACCAGGAGAGACATTAGAGTCATATCATCATCGCTTTTCAGACATCATCAATGATTTGGACAAACACAATATCATCATGCCACGAATTGCTGTCAACACTAAGTTCCTAAGTAGTCTTGGTCCAGAATGGGAGAAGTATGTCATTTTTCTCCGTCAAGCTAAAAATCTTCATCATGCTACATATGGATTGTTGTACGACTATTTGAAGCCTCACCAAAAAGAAGTTGACAAAGAAAGGGCTATCTGTGGACTCCCGTCTCCATAGTCACTTCCGGACAATCAACAACTTGCTTTGTGGGCTCAAACTAGTGTTCCTCCTCAACCTGCTCCTCAACCAACTGCAACCATCACACCATATGATCCATCACAGCAAAAACCTCAACAAACTCAATTGGTTCCATACAACAACAATAATTCTCAAGCACTTTACAGTGAAGCTGATGAGGACTCCGATGCTTTTGATGAATTGCAACAAGGATTTGCTATGATTGCTAAAGCCTTCGGCCGGTATACAAACAAATCCAACAATCCCATTCGTTCCTCATCAAACACAAGGAATCAGGCTGTTGTGAACTATGGACGCGTTGAAGTTCAGAATCGTGGTTATGGTCGTCAGATGGGAGGTGGTCAAGGGTTTAATGATATGGGCAGGAATAACCAGGGTGCTCCACAACAACAAAGAGCTCAAGTGGTTGAACAAGGGAATGGTCAGAATGGGGTTAATGGTCTTCGTTGTTATAACTGTAATGAGAAGGGTCATCTGGCTAATGCATGTCCTAAGCCGAGGACAAGAGGCAGTGCTTATCACAAAGAGGCTTTGCTCTTGGCTCTCAAGGATGAAGCTGGTGGCACTCTTACCAATAAGGAACAGAGCTTTATGGCAGATGCAGATTCTGATGATGATATGGAGGACTTGCAGGCTAATGCAGCAGTGATGTTGATGGCACATATGCAAGCTCTACACATGAGTGACACAGGCCCAGTGTATGACACTGATGGCTTGTCTCAGGTACCAGAACAAAACATACTCATTACTAATCTGATATCTCCGCCAATTTCTCCATCCGACAAGGATCAGAGTGTTCAACATGAGCCATCCACATCTCATTCCGATGATTATCAAATAGATCCCGTAGTTATATTTGATGATCAAGATGACCTTATGGTTAATATTGATAATCAAGTTGACTCCGTGGTTATATTTGAGGATCTAAATAATGATCATGTTGAGACTAACGTTGAACAAGATGAGCTTCTGTCTAATAGAGAAATTGAGCTCTTGACCTTAATTAAAGACCAAGAATCTCGTTTGGAAATTTGCACAAAATTAAAAGAGAAAAATGCACTGTTAATTAGGGATAATGAATGCTTAATTCGACAAATCAACTTTTTCAAAACTCAACAAAACCGTGAAAAAGGTTTTGAAGCCGCTTTTGCCAAATCACATCAAAACGAAAAATCTTTGGAACGACAGATTCGTGATCTAGCCGCTTCGAAGAATGCTTTGTTGTCTCAAATAGAACAAATGAAACATGAACATAAACAACAAATTAACGCTCTTACTTTGGAAACTCAAAAAGCCAAGGCCGAGTTGTTAACTTGTCAAAAACAGTTCTCTGAGTACAAAAAGCATTCAACGAAACGAATAGATGACTATCTTGAGGAAATTGTCGACTTACAAAACAAAATCAAAGAGTTTAAAACTGTTGTTTATAAACATGGTGAATCAATCACAACGATTCAAAAGTTTTCTTTCAAACCAAATCCAAATGGATATGGACCGAATCTTGCTGATTACAAACCTAAGTTTTCACACAGAGCATTCAAACCAAATCCTGAAGTTTACAGTGCAGAACATAGAATTGATGATTCAATTATGACTGTTGTTGAATATAATCGCATGGAGGAATTAGATGCAGATGACGAGAGTCGGTCAAAAATGGAAAATGTCGTTTACAACAAACCATTTAACTATTCAAAAGCCGTAACTTTTGTCACACAACAAGATACTTCTAACAAACCTTTGGTTATCACACCAGTTTCTGAAGTTAGTCCCCAACACAATGGTGCACAAATTAACAGTCCTTTACCTTCACTCAGGTGAAGTAAAACTAAAGCAGAAAGTTGTCGCGTTATCAAATATTTTGACACTTTCTAATCTGACCTCAAAATTTTGAAACGTGAGATTGAATTTCATTCAGAAATAAAAGTTCAACATTTTCAATCGCCAATGGCGCGAGAACATAGAGATATTCTTCAACAAAGAATTTTACCCCATGTCAAAAATTTGAAAACTTGTGCACTATATTGGGAAAGGGATTTTCACAAGGAACTTGGTCTCATGAAAACAGTTTTCGAGAAAACAGAAACATCGATTTCAAATACTAAACATAAAAAGAAACTATTGAGAAAAGATGTTGATCAACTCTTGGAAAGTGTTATCTGTGCTGATATCAATAATCTTGTGTTATTACAATCTGTTGCATATGCAACTGATCATATCTCTGCTGATTCTGTTGATACTGTTGAAATTGTTGAGAATACTGATAATGTGCTTCAAATCGAGTCTTTAAAAGTTGAAAATGAACGATTATTAAACGAACTTTCATATGCAAAACGTCGTCTTAATTGGTGTCAAAAAGATATTCACGATCAACAACTTGCTTTTCAAAACAAAATCGCCAAGTTGCATGAAAAAATCTTAATCCAAAACTTGAGCAACTGGATGATCAAAACGTGTCTTTTAAGTGTCAAATCTCAAAATATGAACATGAACTTGCAAAAGTTAAACAGGAATATGGTGTCATATTTGATTTACTCAAACAGACTCGTGATGAAGCATCAAACGAACTTGATCATTATCTTGCACACACTAAAGAAGTCATGAATTTTGCTGGAAATCTTCGTTCTGAAAATCAAGATTTGGTGCACACTATCATTAAGTTACGGGAAATGTTAGGAAAGTATGAACAAGTTCAGCCTAGCATCATTAAGAGAATTGCACCTGTAACACTTAGTAAACGTGAACCTAGAATGCCTACTGACAAAACACAAGTTACTAATGTGCTTCCCTCTACTGAAACAGGAATAGTTGCCTCTTTTCCAAACGTCCGCACTTCACAGCCTAGGAGCAATACAAGGAAGAATAGGAAGTTGCGACCTAAGAAAAGACAAATAAAGAATGCTGAAGTAGAAGAACACCATAGGACTTTGAATAAGACTCCAGTTGCACCCACTTTAGATATTGCGTCTGGCAAATGTAATGGAAAAAGTGTTGTAACTGATGCTGAACCTTTAAGTACTTTTGATATTAAGTCTGATGCTTCTTGTGTTATTTGTCGTAAAAGTATGCTTTCTGATTGTCATGATAAATGTGTTGCTAAGGCTATCTTGTCTCGTTTACGGAATCCTAAGACTCGGAATACCTCTAGGCCCACTACTGCTTCTAAGTCTGTGCTAGGTAAACCGCCCTCTTTAGATTCTAAGAAACGAAATGATGTCCTTGTAGCTCCAGTATCACCTCCAAGGAATGTAGTACCACCTAGTGCATTCACTAAGACTAAAGCTAAGACTAGTTGGAGATGGCAGAAATGGATACATAATACACTAGGATTTAAATGGATGCCTAAAATCATTGATGTGTGTATTTCTACTATAACTGCTAAGGAACCCTCTAACTCATCGGGTTCCACGTCTACTTCTATTCCATCTGTGTCGTCTGTGTGTAATGCAGGTGATATAGATCATCCTTTGGATTGTTGATTGTGGATGTTCCCGACACATGACAGGCAACCTTAAACTGTTATCAAACTTTGTTGCAAAGTTCATTGGCACTGTCAGATTCGGAATGATCACTTCGCAGCTATCATGGGCTACGGAGATTACATCAATGGAAACATCGAAATTAGCAGGGTTTATTATGTGGAAGGCCTCGGTCACAATCTCTTTTCTGTTGGTCAATTTTGTGATGGAGACTTGGAAGTTGCTTTTAGGGAGAAAACTTGTTTCATTCGTGATCTACAAGGAAATGATCTTATGTCTGGCCAACGCTCATCCAGTCTCTACACTATCTCCATGCAAGACATGATTGCTTCATCTCCCATATGTCTACTCTCAAAGGCTACATCTACAAAATCTTGGCTATGGCACCGTCGTCTCTCACATCTAAACTTTCAAACCATAACCAACCTTGCTCGACACAAACTTGTTGAAGGTCTCCCGTGATTTCGGTATTCTAAAGATCACCTTTGCTCAGCTTTGAACAAGGGAAAAGCACTCGTGCTCATTTTCCTTCAAAGGTGGAACACAGCTCTAAGCATGTGCTTCATCTTTTTCACATGGATTTGTGTGGCTCGATGCGCGTGCAGACAATTAATGGCAAACGCTACATCTTGGTAATTGTTTATGACTACTAAAGATGGACTTGGGTTTATTTTCTTCGAAGTAAAGACCAAGCTCCACAGATGATCATCACCCTTCTCACGAAAATTCAAATCCAGCTCCGGAACACCGTCAGACAAATTCGAACAGACAAAGGAACTGAATTTGTAAACCAAACACTTAAGGAATATTACGAGAAAGTGGGAATTGAGCATCAAACATCAATTGCCCGCACACCAGAACAAAACGGAGTTGTTGAAAGACGAAACCGTACGTTAGTGGAAGCTGCCAGAACGATGTTAATCAATGCTAAACTTCCAGATTACTTGTGGGCTGAAGCTGTCTCAACTGCATGCTACACTCAGAATCGCTCAATGATTACAAAACGCCACAACAAAACACCATTTGAGCTTCTCCACAACCGAAAACCGAATCTTAAACACTTTCATGTATTTGGATCCCTTTGCTATCCGAATAATGATCGTGATGACTTTGGAAAGCTCAAAGCCAAAGCTGACATTGGAGTCTTTATTGGATATTGTGAGAATTCTAAAGGTTACCGGATCTGGAATCGTCGTACAAAACAGGTTATGGAAACGATTCATGCTAATTTTGATGAGCTTACTGAAATGGCTTCTGAGCATCACAGCTTGGAACCCGGTCACAACCGCTTAAACTTCCCCCAAACCCCATCATCAGCTGACTCAAGCCCTCAGCTTACTCGTCAACAAATGGAAAGACTATTTGCTCCTCTGTTCAGTGACGATATTGATGAACGTGCTCCAGGTGTATCCAATGTTTCCGCTGCTCAACCCGATAATACTCTTATACCTGATACACCTGCTACAACAACTACTGTTGAAGAAGCACCACCAGTTGACTCTACAACAACAGTTGAACAAACTGCATCCAACGACGCAGAACCAGCTGATGATGTTCTGAATGATGTACCCCCACCCGCAGATTTTGATCCAAATGCATTCTTTAACCCGTTTGCTAATGAGACTGCTGCACCTGATGTTGCGGAATCATCTACAAGCCATTTGAATCCTCAAAATCTGCATAATGTATATCAACATCAACCTTCCACACATCGTTGGACGAAAGACCATCCTCTTGAGAATATTATTGGTAACCCGAATCAACCAGTCATAACGAGACAACGTCTTCACACAGATGGTGAACATTGCATTTATGCACTCACTGTCTGCCAATCTAAGCCTAAAAACATTAAAGACGCAATGACAAAAGACAACTGGATTGAATCCATGCAGGAAGAACTCAACCAATTCAAACGTCTTGAAGTATGGGAACTGGTTGAAAGACCAACAGGGGTCTTCGTCATTGGTCTAAAATGGATTTGGAAAAACAAATTGGATGCTGAAGGGAACGTTATCAGAAACAAGTCACGTCTGGTGGCTAAGGGTTATAGACAGGAAGAGGGTATTGACTTTGAAGAATCATTTGCTCCGGTTGCTCGTCTTGAGGCTGTTCGGATTTTTCTGGCATTTGCGGCTCACATGAACATCACGGTCTTTCAAATGGATGTCAAAACTGCTTTTCTCAATGGACAACTGAAAGAAACGGTCTATGTAAGCCAGCTAGAAGGATTCTTTGATCCAGAGTTCCCTAATCATGTCTACAAACTGAAGAAAGCTCTCTACGGTCTCAAACAAGCCCCTCGGGCGTGGTACGATAAGTTATCATCCTTCCTTATTGCCAATAAGTTTACCAAAGGTTCGGTCGACCCTACACTCTTTATACAATATCACGGGACTCACATCTTAATCGTTCAAATCTATGTGGATGACATCATTTTTGGGTCAACACATTTAAAATATTCAAATGCTTTTGCAAAACTTATGACAAAACATTTTGAAATGTCAATGATGGGTGAACTCACATTCTTCCTAGGAATGCAAGTTCATCAATCACCCCGTGGTATTTTCTTGAGTCAGTCCAAATATGCCCTTGAATTGTTAAACAAATTTGGAATGCAAAACTGTGACACCTATGCCACACCAATGGCTCATACCAAGAAGCTAGACGCTGATTTACATGGGAAATTGGTGGACCCTACCAAATACCGTAGTATCATTGGGTGTCTCATGTATCTAACAGCTAGCAGACCTGATATTGTTTTTTGCCGTCTATCTTTGCTCCCGTTATCAGTCGAGACCAACTGAAACCCACCTCTCTGAGGCTAAAAGAATCCTCCGATACATCAAGGGAACCATTAATTTGGGAATCTGGTATCCGAAGGATTCTGGTTTTGAACTAATCGCTTTTTCGGACGCTGACCACGCAGGATGCTTAGATTCCCAGAAAAGCACTTCAGGAGCTTTACAATTTCTTGGTGACAAATTGGTGTCATGGCAATCGAAGAAGCAGGATTGTACATTGCTATCCTCACCGAAGCAGAATATGTAGCCATGTCGGCGTGTTGTGCTCAAGTCATTTGGATGAGAACACAACTCAAAGACTATGGTTACGTATTTGACAGAATCCTGATGTACTGCGACAATCAGAGTGCTATTGCGATCTCGTGCAACTCAGTTCAACATTCGAAATCAAAGCACATCGATCTTCGATATCATTTCATCAAGGACCACGTGGAACAGGGTACTGTTGAATTATATTTTGTGGGTACAGAATACCAATTGGCAGATCTTCTCACCAAAGCCTTAGCTCCTGCTAGGTTTAATGAGTTGGTCCACCGGATTGGTATGCGGTGTTTGACTCAAGAGGAACTGGATGAACTCTTAAAACATTCTTAAAAACCAGTCAAACACCAAAACTCTTTTGTAAATATTTTTCAAAAACAAAATATAAAAATATAAAATCAGATAAAACAACAAAAATATTCTTCTATCTATATTTCTTCAAACATGGCAAGTACAATTCTTCCGTCAACACTCAAATCTTTCAAAATTCACTATTTTTCCGATCAAGTGTTGAGGGGGAGAAATCTATCACTTAACAGTTTCATTAAAAACCTTGTACTTGCATGTTATCTTATCCTGGTTGTTTCTTTATTAATGGTGGTCACATTTCTGGTTTTCTGACACTCCTCGGACTAAAATTTATAAACTTTCATTATTTCTTAAGTCGAGGGGGAGTGTCGTCAAAGTTATTTCTAAATATTCTTCGTTTGGTAACCAAAATGGAAGTTAAAGGCATTGGATGAAAATGGAAAAGGTGGAGGGACTAAATCTGTCAAAATCTTAAAGTTATTTTTAATAAAACTACCCACCAAACACATTTAATTCATCACATTTATTATTTCACCAAACAAATCCTACGCATAAAAATCGTTCTACAAATCCGAAGTTTTGATCATCAATCTGTAAGTGATTCTGTGTTTGGAACACGTTTTTAAACAATGGTTTTGAATCTTTCATTAATCCAACGGTTAAAACGAGAGATTTAGTGATTTTTGTGTTCTACGCATATGTGTATGAACACATGATCATGTTTATGTGTTTGTTGTTAGAATAATTGTGTCAAAACGTTTCTAACATCATTGATACATTTTTATACTCAAAACGCACCCAGAAACACGTATTGATTGATTTTGAAAAACTAGGGTTTATGCGTTAATTTAGGTGTTTTCAAATGAGAACGTTTTTGGTGAAAAAGATTGTTGTAGGAGGTTGTTGTCAAGTTGAATTGATCATATCTAGGCCCAGATATCACCCAGTAACACTCATGTTTCATTAATTGGAATTTAGGGTTTATGTTCATACGGTTTGGGTATTTTTGATCTATGGCATGTTTGATGTTAAAACTTGAACAAAACATCTCATTAGGCATCTAAGACCTCCCATAATCAGTTTGGTACAAATCCTATGGCTATATTTCTTAGGCGTAATCTTTGAAACCTAGGGTTTAGTTTTACGCACAAACTGTTCTTACGCGTAACTGTTTGATGAGTTCTTCATGCTTGATCTGATGAATATTGAATGTATGTGTTAATAATTGGTGCTATGATTAACTTATTTCAGGTTTATTACGCGTGAAATTCAGAATCAAGGTTATTAGCAATCTACGCATAAGGATCACCTTACGCGTAGAAGGTTATGCGTAGGAGTAATCTTACGCGTAACTGTTACGCGTAAGGTTCTACATAAGGGACTACGCGTATCCTGTGAAGGATATGCGTAAAAAGTGACTTCTACGCATAAGGTTGACTCTTACGAGTAAGCCTTACGCGTAAGGTTTTATATACGCTTACGCGTAAGCTTTACGCATAAGGTCCCCTTTTCCTACGCGTAATATTTCTTACGCGTAAGTCAGGATCCTACGCATAAGCTTGCGTTTACGCGTATACCTCTCCTGTTTACGCATAAGCTGCCATTTCTACGCCTAAGCCTTGTTTAACCTTAATCATGAATTGTTACGCGTGCAAACTTGTGAATAAATAAATCATAACGTCACGAAACCAATAATGTCACTAATAAGCTTAAATGTTTAATATGTTGTGAAAAAATAAGTGATAACATGAACTTTAAAACTTAAAGTTAACTAACTCACAAAACTTATCACGACGTCATTGGACTATTGGACAAACAAGTGACATTGGACTCGTAACAATCATCAACATATCACATTCAATAATTAGACAATAAAACCATCTGTTGACTAACATAATGTCTTTCGATATGTTGGTTCTTTTGGCTAAATTTATTTCAGATCACGACATGGACGCTCAAATGCAGAATGTGGATGCACCAAATGTTCTCACCGTTGCTGATATCTTCCCAAATGGTTATCCGATGAAGATTGGAAAGAACAACCTTCGTGTTGACTTTGAAACTCTCACCTGCTCAGAGTCCTCTTGTTTAATTACTGTGGATATTCTGAAGAATCATCCCTATCAGAACATGCTCACCAATTCTGCTACAGTACCAGAGATCTACATTCAGCAGTTCTGGAACACAATGCAAAGGATCAAAGGACAAAACGCTGTGACGGTGACTCTCAATGACAAACAAGTCACCATCACACCTGCAGACTTACGGGCTGTTCTTCTCATTCCGATCATCGAGCCAACCGAACTCAATGCCACACCAACTGAAGAGACTGTTCTACAGTTCCTGATCAATATTGGTTATGACGAAGCTACAGGAGTAATCACTAAGCATTCACATGTGGATCTTAAGAATATTCCTCAACCTTGGAGAACTCTCTACATCATCATCAACAAATCTGTTTCTGGTCGCGTGACAGTGGCTATGAGCATCCCAAGCTCATGGAACTGCAAATCTTTTGGGCTTTGGTCAACATGAAGCACATTGAAGTCGAAGCTCTGATATGGGACGACATGATGACATTCCTCAAGAAGCTTGGCTCAAAGATCCCTTATATCAGATATACTAAACTGTTGATCCAAAGAGCACTTGGGTTTAACCCTGATATCCCCAAGAGAATCAATGACCCCAACAATCACGACATGTTGTCTGAACCTACTCTAACAGTCAGATTCAAGGAATCAACAACAAAGAAACAAGGTGTTGTGTTGCCAGATCACCTTCTCTCTGATGAAATCAAACAGCTCTACTCTTACAAAAGGTATCTGGTAGCAGTTGATGAAGGTAAAGTTGGTTCTCTCGATGATAAGTCTTCTGGAACACCTACAAGGAAAACCAGACGAGGCAGTGCAGGGAGTGCCACAACCACTGAGAGTCAAAGAAAGTTCCCTAAGAGGAAACCTCCACTCAAAAGAAAGGTTCCCTCTAAGGAAGTTGTTCCTATTCCCACTCCTAAGCCTGAACCGCCAAGAAAGCTAGTGGACGAAAGCTCTGAGGAAACCGAATCAGAAGAAGAGGTTATCTACTCTGAAACTGCAACCATTGACACTCCAAAAGTAGCTAAGCCTCCCAGTCCAAAAGCTGAAAAAGGCAAAAGAAAAGCTCCAGTGATTGAGCAAGAAGAAGAAAGCTCAGATGAAGAGCCACTGAACACTGACTACAGGAAGCAGTTCCAAATCATTAGACTCCAGCACATTGCGAAAGAGTTTGCAAAACATCAAATGGGTGGCCCCGGAGGGTCAAGTGGTGGAGTTCAATCTACACCAATTCCTGATGCGGTTAATCAACCCGATAAGGGAACTGGTGCCACCACTCTTAAGCAACAACAAAAACGCCTGGAGGAACGAAAAGAGAAGTCTAGAGAAGAAAAAGCTGATGAGGAAGCTAGGATTCAGGCTGAAGAAAAGGCTAAAACCGATCAAGATGACGAAGTGAACTATGATGATTTTCTTCTCAATAATCCAACTCGTTCCAAGGAGAAAACTTATGAACCTCCTAAGGACCCTGAACCTCCTCATGACTCTTCATCATCAGATTCATCCTCTCACTCTTCACCACCACCATCCAAAAGAACAACCAGATCCACATCCAAATCTGTGAAGAAACCAACAGACTCTTGGTTATCCCGGGCTAAAACAAGGATTTTTAAAGCTTTCAAGCAAGTACGGAAGAAGGATGTTACCAACAAAAAGCTGAATCAACTCGCTTACAGAATCAACTTTCTTCATGACGGGATAAACGAGTTGTTGACAGAAAGGGAACAAATCCAGAAGTTTATCAAAGGAGATTTTCAGAAGGATTTGGAGAAGATGGCAAGAGAAGACACTCACAAATTTCTTCTCGATACCGTTCCTAAAGTGACAAGGGAATTATATTCCAGACTACTTACTCCAAATATCGTTACATTGGTCAAACATATAATGGCCAAAGAATCTGATCTCTCTGAAGCTGAATTGATTACTAAATTGGTGATGCAAATGTCAAAAAGAGCTGGAACCTTCACTTTGGATGAAGCTAAATTCTTTGAGACTCTATTAGACTATCAACTCATGTCTTCATGCAAAGAATCAGCAAGTCAACCAAAACGACCAAGAGATGACGATGATAAGGACAAGGATTCTGCACCTAAACGTCTAAAGAAGTCTGGTGAATCTTCCTCAATGCCACCTCCACCCCGAAGGACTTCATCACGAAGACGATCTCCTCCTCGCTCTTCTGCTGACAAACCTCAGGATTCTGAGTTACCACCCCAGTCTCAGAAAACTGGTGATCACTTTGAGTATACGGGTGGTGACGATGAGGAAATCCCTGAGCCCCAACAACAACCCACCTATCCCACTTCAACAACAAAGAAACCATCATCCTCATCAAAGCCGAAGAAAAAGAAGAAGACTGCCAGGCGTGATGTCGTCTCATGGCTTACGATGACGACACACCGAGTATGATTGGTTCTCCACACTTGTTGCTACTACACCCGCTATACTGACGACCAAGATATGGTAGAAGGTAGTACGTTGGAGCATGCAAAGTTACTTGCAAGAAAAGTTCGAGTGAAGAAGATGACGAAATCAGAGTTGAAGCGAATCAAGAATGAAGCCTTTCAAATACTCAAAGACAGCTCGGAAAGTGCTATTGAAGTTGAATATCACCTTGAAAACATAGCACGAGCCATGTCTAACAACATTGATTGGCTCAACCCTGAAGCAAACATCGACTACACCAGAAAAGACAACGCTCCATACTACACAGATTGGACCAAACCTCTACCTACCATTGGTCGACCAGATCAACCTCAGATTCCATTTCGATACTTCTTCAACAACGACCTGGAATTTCTTCTACATGGTAGCGATGTGTCAAGGAAATATGCTACATCACTTACACTTCCGTTCCCGGCAGCATATACTCCAACTGCATAGCCATCGAAGAAAAGGCTACCCACATGTTCAACAACTGGAAGTGGAAGAGTATGACATCGATGCAATGTATGGGATTCACCATTGGCGGAACGCGACGAATCTACTACGAAGTTGCCGAGGTTAGTAAATCTCAACATGAAGTGTATAGTGGTCAAGGGATCGTTGCTATTAAGCATGTTGCTCTTTCGTCTAAATTGGACTACACCTTCCTAAAGAAGATCGTGGTCAAAAGACAAGACGAACAGGACTATGCTTTCTGTGAAGCAGACTTTCAGAATTTGTCTCTCAACGACATTGAAGATCTGTATCTTGCAAAAGGTACAGGGACGCATGAGACAATTCTCGACAGAAATTCAACGTGAATACATCAAGTCCTTGCTTATCTTCATCAGAAGCATCGTGATCCAGGAACGTGTAGAAGATTTGCAACTTGCTGTTGAGTCGTATCAGGCTCGTGTCAACTTCACTAGAACCTAAGCTAGAACTTCGACATCAACCATCTCCTCAATTCACTATCATCAGCAAACCCTTTGGAGTAGTCTACCGCAGTGCACTCCACCGTGAATGCTTGATGGCGTGTAATGAGCTTCATAAGTTTGGAGATTCAACATTGAAGCATGTCAGGGATGGGCTAGCATATAGGTTAAAGGCGATTCAACAAGGCATTGGTTCACCAACGAGATGGAATTCTCGGAAAAGGGGATGTAAAGAGAATCATCAAGATGATTGATGAAAGGTTGTTTCGAAGGGACCAGTTCAGAACATTGGAAAGCTTCGTAGGTGGTCGTCAACGCATTAATCTCACAGGCTATAAATGACCAGTTCGCATTCACGAGTTCTTGCTGACCTACTTGAAATTCCTGGTACCCCTTAATCTGTTTCAATTTCATATTTATTTGGTTGTGTGATTATATATGACAATGGCTTGTGCACACATAACAGTGTACAACCCGTTCTTGTAAATAAAGGACCCTGTGGTACGCTTCAGTGCCACAATCCTTATGAAAGGAGCGAAAACTTCTTACTTTTGAGTAAAACTTATCAAACCTTTCATTTTCAAAGGTTTTACTCAAAAGAACAAGTACTTCCCCTTATGATTTTTCAAAACCTCAACCGTTTATATCACTCGTTGAGGGGGAGTATTTGACTTAAAAACTTTGTTCACAAAATGTTCTTTGTGTAATCTTCCCACAAAACTCAAAATGGTCATATTTATTCTCAACAGTTCTTCAAAAATAACATTTATATGCCATTTTTTAGTGAGAGAAAACTATGTGATAAGAAATATGTTGTGTAAATGCAAATGAATCTTTGTGCTATAGACTTAACCAACGAATTGACGAGATCTTAACTGTTAGTAACTCGAAAAGACTTGTCCGGGACGGGTAATAATTTCAAGCTAGTTCGCTAGTGATGTAAACGTGTCTCGCAAAGGACTTGTCCGAGTAGAATGTACCATTCGAGAAACTCTTGGTAGACATGAACTTTGACGGGTTTGACAACCTTTCGAGGTTTGTCCACACCTTCAAGATAGTTATTAGAGTTAGTTGTCACCTAAAAGCTGACAATGTAACTCTTTAACTATTCAACGTAACCGTGTCTCGCGGGGGATTGTCTATCTTGAGTCGATCAATTCAAAAAGTGTGCGCTCTTTCTTCACTGTGCAGATTTTCGTAAAAACTCTTAAGCACATGTGGAGGGGGAGTATTTCTGAAAATCTAAAACTCTTAAAGTGTTCAAACATGTTTTTTATTCACAAACACTTTGAGAGATTTTCATGAAAATGGTTTTATGGCAATGAAGTTATAAGGTGATTAAGGTTAGGAATAACTGTCCTATGATCCGCCAGAGCCGGAGGATCTACCCAAGGACACTACCAATAGTTAGAATTAGAAGTCCTTAGGTATGATTATAAAAAGGAGAAAATGAGAATCGGAGAAAGAAGGAGTTGAAGAATTAAAAAGAAATGCAAAGAAAAGGGTGAAAAGAAATAGCCCTCCAAATTATTCAACTTAGGGCAGACACCGGGTTCAATTCATATGCTACTGGTTGTCACTTGATGACGCCGGTATTGAAGATTAAAAGTCGTCATGGACCCAGTGACGCATGCACTAAACCTTCTTAGCCACTCAAGTTTCTCTCAACAGAAGCTTGTTTCATTCTCACAGGGAACCCTACGTAAACTATCGACTTTCTCTTAGAGATTGCTGGTATTGAAGAAGGAGACCCTCTCCCTAGTCTCCGCTCAGGAAAACCAAAACGCACTATTGAGTCTAGAGCCACGAGATTCATCAAAGATCTCTTAGGTACACTTGACATTTCATCACTTCGTGTTCAACAATAAGAACATCAGTGGTACGTTATCGAGTCCTTCACAGATCTTAGCAATTCGTCGAGAACATTTATGAGAGGTTCACAATTGTGATCCTCAGTGATTGAATGGAAACTCCTACCAAGGTCAACATCAAACGACTACCACTGAAGCAGGTCACTTCGGTAACTCCCGTGGATTACGCTTAGTGTGTCTCAAACGGTCTACAGTCGTGAGGTGATGCGTCACGTGTACCTCGCACTCATCTGAACTGTAGGTGTACTTCGGTACATCGCGTTATCTCACTTGTGGGACTCATCTGAGAATTAGAGTTGTGTTCTCACACTATGCTGTTAACACTCTCGAAGTTCAAACTTGTAAGTGCCGGAATCCGCTTATTACTAACCTTTCTTATGGAAGCTCTGGAGCGGACTGATCGTGCAGATTCTCCACATGCTCATACCAACATCATCACTTATGGAAGTTCTCTCATAATCAAAGGCAACACAATGTCAGAACGATTCTTCGTCAACAAAGAATCTACAAAGTTTAAAGACTTAAAAACTTAATCAACTATAATCCAAAGTTAAAGAGCGTGTGAGCATGTTGGAGAAAGACGTGGAGACACTGGAGCAGCGAAGCTAACCTGATGCAGACAACAACAACATACTATCACTTTCAAAGAACAAAGAACAAAAGAACAAAGAAAATGATGACGTCAAAGCAGAATACTTCAAAGGAAACAATTTCTCTACACTGGGGAGATTGTTCGAATCACGACACTTCTTCTCACAAGAAAGAAGAATGACAGAAGACGTCAAAGCTACTATTACATCAGAACCTACATCGTTTATTACTCTTTCATTCATCACTAACACTTAGGGGGAGATTGTTGGAATCACTCCTAAACCTTAATTCAAGTGTTAGTGATTCATATGTAATAGTTAGCTTAATATGGCCTTTATGTTAGTAATTAGCCTTAATCTTATGTAGAAGGCCCATAAGCCTAGGCCCAAGTCCACTAAGGAAAGGAAGGGACTAGGAGTGTTTCTCTAGCTCCCTCTCCTATAAATACTATGTAATAACCCTCACTTGAGGGTTGGTTGTTCAATTTATTCACTCTCACATTTCCTACGTATAACCGGTCAAGTCATACGAGTGTGTGTGTGTGTTTATTGTTCATCCGATCTCTATCTCTTCTCTATTTCTACATATTGATGCTTGTGTTACATATATGGTGACCTAACAAGTATCCACAGCCTTTCCTTTTTGACATTCCAGCTGAGTCCTCAAAAGATCATTTTGTTCTTTCATGTCTTTGTAGGCACGCTCATACGACAATTTGTCATACTTGCATTCCTCAGTTTTTCGATCAAGTTGTTTAAAATATGATACATTTTCTTTTTCAAGTTTTTCAAGAGCTTTTTCATAATTTGAAACAATTGAGGAGGTCTCAGACTGGAGTCTCTCATGATCTTCAACAGAATATGTTTGTAAAACAATGGACATGATATCGATAGTTATAACATCTTCGAAGAGAGAATCATTTAAATTTTCCAAAACTTTGATGTGTTCAAAACAGTCATTAGCTTTCTTTACCAGGGATTTATGGTCCTTGAAAAAGTCACCTGTTTCTTTCAAAAATGCTTGTTCAAAATGAATTACCCTCGCACTGATGTTATTAAGTGGAGTGGCAATTTGAGTTTCAAAAACCTTTTTTATTTCGTCATCAAAACTAGAAAGCCAGTTGTTAGTACTGATGTTGATTTTAGATTTAACAATCTGTTGAAGTTGCCCAATTCTAGTTTTAACGTCATCTAAAATGTTGCTAGCATCACTTGTGTTAAAAGGATTGTTTGAAGACATTTGTTACATGTTCGAAAATGATTTTGAAACAACAATTGGTTTTGAAATTGATTTTGACTCTTTGTTTGAAACACTGGGTGTGATGGAAAACTTTGACTTTTCTTTTTGCGAAACAAAAGTAATTCCAGAAATTTTGTTATATTTGTTGTAGTCGATTGGTTTTATTTCTAGATTCTTTTGTTTTATTTTTGATCTACTCTCGTCAATGAGTTCTATCGTTTCATGAGAATCACAAACTTCTACGGGTTCATTTTATCTAACAAAGCTTTTCCATTATACAAAACATTCTGTTCTTTCTGAGCTTTCTTGAGTGCACAAGGAGGTTTGTTACCAAGAGCCATTTTTTGAGTTTTATGAAAATACGGATTTATTTTGTTAACATATTGACTGTTTGAGCTGAATGACACATTGTAACAAACAAAGTTTCCAATTTGTTGATTTTTTCATTTTTCTCAAGAATTTCATCATGAAGAGAATCTTCTCGTTTTGAAAAATCAGCTATCAACTTTTTCTTCTCTTTTTCAAGATCAGAATAAGTTGCTTTTTGTTTAGAAAGTTGGTTTTTAATATCAGAAATTTCCTCGTTTAAAGATTTTATTTTCAAGATCAAATTAACATCAAGTGTGTCATACTTGATTTGCAATTGTTTTTCCCTTAAAAGGAATTTCGATAACCAATTTCTAATTCTGACTCTTTGTTTTTGTGAAATTCAAAAGCTTTTGCATTCTTCTTGTACCTCTCAAGCTCAGCAGTCAATTTATCATTCGCGGCCTTAACATCACGATTGACCTTTTTCACTTTCTCAATTTCAATGCCACAATTATTAATCAATAATTCAAATAAGGCACATGTTTCCTCATCAGTCTCAGAATTTTGTGCCACACAGTCTCCACCAGGATCCATATCTGGAGTTTCAGAGTTAATATTACTACTACTCGGATTGTCCAGGTATGTATCATAAGTAGGTGCTGGCGTCATAGAATGTTGTTCATCATGAGTAAACACATCAAATATGACATTGTTATAGCATGGATCAATGATTGGTACCTCAGATACTGCATTGGCGTCATAAACAAGAGGTGTGTCAAAATCAGTGTCGTACGTAGCCTCCTGAAGATTTTCCATGAAGATGCAGTTTGCATTGATATCCTCATGCTCTTCCATTTCATCCATAATAGCAATAAAGTCATGTTCCTCAGCACTCAACTGCATCCGTGCTTCTGACTTCTGTGCCAACAACAATGCTTTCTGAAGATACACAGAATTCGTCTTTTTCGGCTTAGTAGGACAATTCCTTGCAATGTGACCCACTCCTTGACAGTTGTAACACGTAACCCGATTAGCCTGATTCACATTTCCATAATTCCCAATGACTGGAGCTGCAACATTCCCATTCTAATTACCCACTGCTCTATTCCCAACATTCTGACCCAACTGATTTCCAACATTCTGACCCAACTGATTACCATGATACGGAATCGCCTAATTACCCGTGTGAAATCCAGTAGTATATCCCTGTGGATTCCCAATAACTCCAACCATTTGTCCTTGTTGACCCATATTCACACCCGGCTGTGCAATTTGCTTGTTGCGAGTGTTAGATGAAATCCTTTGGTTGTTGTTAGTTGGTGTGGAATAGCGTCCTTTGAATACTTTAGTCAAATACGCAAATGCATTTGACAAAGCCTCTGTTTGTTCAACTTCAAGGTCGGTGATTCCTTGTTCCTGGTATTGTGGATATTGTTGTTGTTGTTGAATGACTTATTGTTCTGATGGATAGAATTGTTGTTGAGGGATAACAGCTTGTGTTTGTGGAATGTATTGCTGCAAGTTGTTGTTAATGGAAGATGATGAAGGTTGTTGTTGAGTGTTCACTGGAGATTGTGATTTTGCAATGAGTGCTAAGGGATTATGATTCTTTGCCAATCTTTCTTTCCTAACTTCATTGACTTCAGCTTGGTTTTGTGAGAAAATCGTGGAGTTGATCAGAGTTCTGATCAAAGTTCACATGATGTTGAGTCCTTTGTTTGATTGACATAGTCATCCCTATTCTTCTTCTAGAGTTAAGGAATTTGATGTTACTCACGATAGTCTTGGGTGTCAACTTGTTTCTGATAAGCTCATTCATCAAAGTGCAAAACCTTCCATAGTAGGATTCAATGGATTCTCCTGATGTTGATGTAAACTTCTCCCATTCAGGAGCGCTTGTTCTCCATGTCTTGTTTACCAATTTATGTTCCATAACATAGCCGTCTAACACGTTCCCACATATCATAAGCAGTTTCATAGCTGTCTACAGCAGCAAATAGGTCTCTTGGAAATCCCAGTTGGACAATGTGTATTTCCATGTCATCTGCTTCGATTTGCTTCTTATCCTCGTCAGTATATTCAGATTCATCTTGATCACGAAAAGTTGGTGGGACGGGAGGTGTTGCATCAGGAATTCCATGGTCTTGGACTTGTCGAGGCTTGAAGGGTCCATTCGTAATGGATTGAATCATGAGTTTTTCATTAGGTTTGGTTTTGATGTAGCGGAGCATATGACTTGTCCATTGAAGATATCCACCTTTTTCCAGCATAGGAGGACAGTTTTCAGCACCAGCTGCATGAATGTCTTGTTGAGTTGCCATTGATGAAGGTATTACTGATAAATTTGATGTAGGATCGATTCAACGATAAAGGAGTTGTGTTTGATGAAGATTAAGCTCGTGTGTTGTAGTGAAAATTGGGTCTGAAAACTTAAAAACCTCAATAACTTCTGTTTGGGGCATTTGTAGGACTCGAAGGTTGACCCAAGTTCATTGGCGTGCTATTCTCCTCGCTCTCACGGTCGTTTTGATGAGTAGAACGCTGAAAACGGAATTACGGTTCAAAAGTTATGGTCGTTTGAAGTTTTGCTGAAAATCTTACTCGTAAACCTGTTCTTAAGCGTAGGATTTAGTGCTTAGGCGTAAACTTCCTTAGGCGTAGGATGAAGCTTATGCGTAGACTCTATCTTACGCGTAAACTTAAGGTTAAACGTAAGCTTATGCGTAAACTAAACTCTTATAAGTAAAGTACCTTACGCGTAAGATTTAACTTAGGCGTAAAGTGCTTACTCGTAAGCTTTTAGGCTTAGGCGTAAGATTAGGTTATAAACCAAAATCCTTCACACTTGTCCAAGTGTGAGAGATATCCACAAGTCGAAGTGTTTTTCAGGCTTATCCAAGCAAGGAAAACACTGAGTAACAGTTGTTGCACGAAGATTCTTCACCAAATGCTTAAGCGTAAACCTTTGGCGTAAAGTTCACTGCTTACGCATAGACCTTAAGCGTAAGAAAAGGGTTTTGACTATTCCTTCGGCGTAAAACTAGGGTTTTGACTTTCTGTACTTGAAATCCTTACGCGTAAACTGCCCAGATTTTTGCAAAAACACGATTTTTCACCCAAAAACACGATTACAAATGATTTATTTTGCACAAACTTCTTCCAAAACACTTAAATATTAATTAAAACTACAACTTTAGCTTAAACAACACGTAAAAATCAAAACTTTATGAAAAAAAACACACGTTTTAATGAAAAAACGCAACTTTTGTGTAAAGTTTCAACAAAAAACGTAACACAAACACTCCTAAACCATTGTTAGGCGATTGATACCAATTGTAGGACCTTGTTTTTCTCAACCTTATCACGTTACCTAGCTTAGCATACTAGTATAACACGTAAAACACAAACACTTATGCGTAAAGATGAAACAAGAAAGATGGTGACTTGATGATGTATTATGCGTATGTGTAGAGAGAAAGATGAAAACAAGAGAAGTTTATTTCAAAGAAAAACACACACTCAAGCACACCCTTCAAATGACGCCCTAATGCGCTTGGCATGGGCTTGGATTGGGTTGGATTGGATTCTAACTTACATAAGGCTAGCTTAACTTAACTTCTAACCATTTAGCTTAGCCCAATCCACGAGCCCGTTGACTATTCTATTACGATATCTAACACACGTTACAAAGTTCCTAAACGTGAATGACCATCACTTCTATTAATTATTATTAAGGCTAACATATCGGAATAGCCGCTCCGTAGCCTTGACACGCCGCTACACGCCACAGTAAGTCGACAGTCATCCAAAACAAATCGTCACTTTTTTAGTTCTACGTTTAATCGTTGCGATTGGTTGCCAACAAATTCTTGATTAGTTATCATGATAACTATCTTGCTTTTCATTTTATTTTTCTTTTTTTAAGTATTTTTATATTTTTAGTCTTTAATTCGAGCTTTCGCGATTAAACCGTTCGAATTGTGAAAGGTATTAGACTGTATTAGGTTAGTTGGCCCAAATACGATTGCTAGTTTGGGTCTGTTAAAGTTTTCTCTCATGCAACCTCTATATATCGTACATCAATAAACATGATAACTACTAGGAATTACAACATCCAACAAAAGCTATTAGATTTGAAACCAGAGAAAATTGTTAATAAGTAAAAGAATAATAACATGATATACATAAATCAACCATATATATGGGACAAGTGAATGCATGGCGGAAGAAAAGAAATTTAAGCCAAATCAGACTTGGTCATGTCAGAAAATCGTTAACGTCAACATGCATATAACTATGTAAGCTATTAATATTTGCAAACTTTTATGTTAAGGAAATGTTAAATCTATACTCTTATGATGATTTTAAAAAGCCAAGACATGAATATATTCGTTGGAACACGTATGGGTAATGATTATTTTGAATGTGATACTAGCTATCTATGTCGAGTGAACCTTATATATGTTGAGTTAGAGAAGCTCAGTTTCGATCTCATATTTGTGTGCCGGAGCATGGTACCAGGACTCTTTGCTCTATTTATTGCATATGATTCTTCAAATAACACTTAGTAAGTGTGAAACAGATTGATTATGGTTTCTAAGGTTCTTACATCTTGAAGAATAAATAATTGTGTTTTGTACCCTATCTACGATGTAAAGTTTAATAGATGGACTGATAGGGATTTGCATACAAGAATTCTTCAATAAATCATGACTATACCGGGAGGAATATATTTGGTGTTAGGACCAGATAGGCTATAGTACAAACTAGTGGTAGTAAGCATCTGATGCAATCTTTGTAGAAACTAGCATTTAGGTAAAAGACAATCTCTTTTGCATTTGATGTTATTCTCTACAACATTTAGTGGAAGGGTATAATATAAAGCTACTTTAGGCCATACGTGCCACTATGGACCATTAGCTATAGAGACACGATTGCTCAATAAGGAAGAAAATATGATGGTGTAGCAACTTGCCCTTGGAATGAATAGAAGAGTACGAAACGAAAGTTTATTTAAACTCCTACCATAACAATAAAATAGAAAGAATCTTTGAACATCTTGTAAACATTAAGTTGTTGACTACGAAAACCCTTGACTCACATGTCATCATATAAGTGTAGTGTCAAGGACGGAACCAGAGGTTCCTGTGAGGTCTCGAAACACCTATAAATTTTTTCTATTTAGTGTTAATTTTTTGAAAAAATGTATCTTAAATACACACGGTCAATCAAAATACGATTCTAGTGAAGGAAGTCCTTTGGTGAAGATATATGTATACTGATAACTGGATGGTACATGTGAAATGCGCACCTGATCAGCGGTAACCATTTCACGAACAAAATATATGTCAATATCTATATGTTTCATCCGTTGATGTTGAATAGGGTTGGCAAACAGATATATGGCACTAACGTTATCACGGTAGACAATAGTTGCAGTAGAGAGAGGAAAACGTAGCTCACACAGAAGGTTACGAAGCCATGCAGTCTCATCTACAGCATTAGCAACACCCCGGTACTCAGCTTCGGCCTTGGAACGGGAGAAAGTGTGTTGTTACTTGCAAGACCAAGAAAGTAGATTATCACCCAGAAAAACACATTATCCCGAAATAGAATATCGTGTGGATGGGCAACCCACCCAATCTTCATCGGTATATCCAACAAGAGAAGTGATAGATGATGAATATAGGTGAAGACCAAAATCTAAAGTCCCCCGAACGTATCGTTAGGTACGTTTAAGGGTAGCTAAATGTGGCTCGCGGGGATCATGCATGTAAAGAAAAATCTGTTGGATAGCATAAGTTATATCCGGTCGAGTAAATGTGAGATACTGGAGACCACTTGCAAGACTGCAGTATAAAGTAGGATCCTGAACTGGAACACCCTTGAGACCTAGTTTGGATTTTGTATCAACAGGTGTTCGATAAGAGTTACAGTTGGCCATGTGAGCATACTCAAGAAGCTCAGTAGCATACTTCCGCTGAGATAGAAACAAACTGGTAGAATGTCGAGTAGCAAAAATACCAAGAAAATAATTAAGTAGCTCGAGATCAGTCATGTCAAACTCAGTGTGTAGAAAAGCAATGATCTGCTGTAGAAGGGCAGTAGAGGAGGCTGTGAGAATAATGTCATCCACATAGATAAGTAAATAAACAACTTGAGAGTCCTATCGAAGAATAAATAATGAAGAGTCACAATGACTATGGTAAAATCCAACTCGAGTAACATAGCCTGCAAATATCTGAAACCAAGCACGAGATGCTTGCTTTAGCCCATATAAATATTTCTGCAAAAGGCAGACATGATGAGGGTACCGAAAATCCACAAATCCCGGTGGTTGGTGCATATATACATTCTAAGATAAATCCCCGTTAAGTAAAGAATTTTAATGTCAAACTGATGAATAGGTCACTTACGAGACACCACAAGACTAAGAACAATGCGAATGGTAGCCGGTTTTATGACCAGACTAAAGGTCTCATCATATTCAATACCAAGTTGCTGACTGCTGCCATTAGAAACCAAACGAGCCTTATAACGACTCAAAGTTCCGTCAGCATGAAATTTATGCTTGAATAACCACATAGATCTCACCAAATTAACACCGAAGGGCCGTGGTACAAGAATCTAAGTACCGTTTTTAACTAACGTGTTTTACTCATCATACATAACATTAATCCAATTAGGGTCTTGTAACGCGAGGAAGGGAGATTTAGGTAATGCCGAGATAGGAGAAGTATGTAAAGAGAGACGTTCAATGGGTTTGACAATGTTTGATTGATACCGAGTGACTTGCGGTGAGTACGGGGTGGTTTGGCGGGAGGTTGGTTACATTGGGTCAAGACGCTGGGGTTGGCTTTGTTCGTAGTAGGTTGGTGGGCTGGTGATGGTTATTGTTGGGTTGCGGTTGGTGGGTTGTTGGGTTGTTGTTGTGCTGCGATTGGTGGGCTATTGGGTGACCCCGTTTGGGCATGGGGTATAAGGGGAGAAGGTTGGCTATGTGGCGTAGTGGGCAACCTATTTTGGTGGGCTGGTGATGGGGTGTAGTGGGCTGCGAATTGGAAGTATGGTGAGTATTAGAAACGGCTTGCGGTAGATTTGGTGGTGATGGGTTAGTAAGCACTTGGTGAAGTAGATAGGACGGTGTAGGGTTTAAAAAGGTGTAGTACGATGGAGATTCGGGTTTCATTGAGCGGTAAGGAAATTGGGTTTCGTCGAAGGTGACGTGTCGTGAAAGTAAAATTTTGTTTGTTTTGAGGTCTAGACAACAAAAGCCATGGTGATAAGCGGGATAGCCCAAAAAATGCACGGTGTTGCTCTTGACGCGAGTTTGTAAGGGGAGTGAAGGTGAGGGTATCATAGACACCGAAATATGCGTAGTTGTTGATGGCAGTAGAAGGTAAAAGGTTGAGGAGATAAGTGACCATATGTAGGGCCTCGACCTAAAATATGGGGGGGGGGGGTAGATTAGCTTGAAACAAGAGTGTACGAATGACATTGTTGATTGTTCTAATCATGCATTTTGCCTTGCCTTTGTTGAGAAGTATTTGGGCAAGAAAATCTAAATTATATACCGTGGGTAGCAAAAAGTGTATGTAAATGATTATTGTCAAACTTGCCACCATGATCAGATTAGAAACTCTTTATTTCACATTTAAATTGATTCTTAACATAATTATGAAAATGAAAAAATTTATCAAGCATGTGAGATTTGTTTCGAAGAGGGTAAATTCACAAATAATGAAAGAAGTGATCAAGAAATAAGACATAGTATTTGAAACCACTTTTACTAACAATTGGGGATGTCCACAAATCGGGATGAATAATGTCAAAATAATGTTAAAAAGTAGAATTGGAACTATGAAAATAAAGCTTCACATGCTTACCAAGTTGGCATGCATGACAAACATGTGGAGACTTTTCTTTATTACATGAAATAAATTGACGAGAAACAAGAGATCGTAGCACTTCGTTACCATGATGATCGAGGTGTAGGTGCCACGTAGAGGAACTTGTGGAGAGAAGAACGGTTGGGATGGTTGACGGCTTGGTAACGGGATAGAGATCACTTGAACTATCACATCAAAAGAGGATACAGTGAGTCCAGAAGTCCTTCACTGAAAAACCAAAAGCAATAAATTTGATATTGCAATTATTATCTCTAGTAAACTGACGAACAAATACAAGATTTTTAATGATATTGGGGGTGACAAGAACATTGTGAAGGTGAAGGGGCGATGAAAGGAAGTAATAATGTTATACCTAGTGTTGGTGACGGGAATAGAATTACCGTCGCCAACATGTTAAAATATGGGGAATAACGTTTAGTATAAATGGTACTTAATTACTTGCATTGGAATTTAAATAAAGAAGAACTACCTTGTATCCATGTTCCATTGAGGTCTTGCAAGGTCATAGTGCTAAACGCACTAGAAGTGAGTAGCTTGCGATGGGTACAGGCGGTGCGGGTCCAGTATTCAGTGTTGCTAGCTGTGTTGGAATTGGGAAGCATATTGGGCTTTGCTGTGGGGGAAAATTTGGCCTATCAAAATTGTGGTTGAGTGAATTGGTCGGACGTGACCAGGGGTGTTACAAAACCTTGTTATAAGTTTTGGTGTGCTTTCGTGGAACTTGAGAAGGTGATGGGGTTGGCTGAA
>OU343220.1:107879011-108020431 GCA_910596185.1 Chrysanthemum makinoi
GGAAAGAATGTAAGTTCACCCATCATGGACATTTCAAAATTTTTCTTCATTAGTTTTGCAAAAGTTTATTGAAAACTTTTATGTGTAGACCCAAAAATGATGTCATCCACGTAAATTTGAACAATTAAGATATGTTCCCGTGATATTGTATAAAAAGAGTTGGGTCAACCGAACCTTTGGTGAAATTATTAGCAATGAGGAAAGATGATAGCTTATCGCATTCATGCCCGAGGAGCTTGTTTGAGACCATAAGAGCTTTGTTCAGCTTTGTAACATGGTTCGAACTCGATCAACGAATCCATCCGTTGGTCGACATAAACCGCTTTTAAGTTGTCCATTGAGAAACGCAGCTTTGACATCCATCCGATAGACCGTTATATTCATATGAGTTTTAACGCTAGAAATATCCGAACGTACCAAGAGACGAGCAACCGGAGCAAAAGATTCTTCAAAGTCTATTCCCTCTTCCTGACGATAACCCTTAGCCACCGACGTGACTTGTTTTCGATAACGTTCCTTCAAAGATCCAATTTGTTTTTCCAAATCCATTTTAGACCAATGACGACTCTCGTTGGTCTTTCAACCGCCCCATACTTCAAGACGCTTGAATTGGTTGAGTTCTTCTTGCATGGATTCAATCCGCTTGTCTTTTGTCAAGGCCTTTGATGTTTTAGGTTCGATTGGCATGCGGAGTGCATAAATGCAATGTTCACCGTCTGTGTGAAGACGTTGTCTTGTAACGACCGGTTGATTCGGGTTGCCAATAATGTTTTCCAGAGGATGGTCTTTCGTCCATCTATGTGGGGAGGGTTGATGTTGGTATACATTGTGCAGATTCCGAGGATTCAAATGGTTTGTTGAAGATTCCGCGACATCCGTGCGCTAGCCTCATTAGCAAACGGGTTGAAGAACGATTTGGATCAAAAATCAAGTGTGGGGTATTTCATTCGTAATATCATCACCGTTCATCATTGTTGGAAGCGTGTTCAACTGCTGTGTTGGAGTCAACCGGTGTAGGTGCTTCTTCAACAAGAGTTGTTGTAGTGTGTATCGTATAGGAATATTATCGTTGTGCAAATGAAACAATGGATACACCGAGCACGCTCATCAATATCGCCACGAACGTAGGAGCAAATAACCTTCCATTTGTTGACGCAGTGTCGGGGGCTTCACCGATGATGGGGTTGAGGGAAGTTTAAGCTGGTTGTGACCGGTTCTAAGTCATATACTGAAGCCATTTCCGTAAGTTCATCGAAATGAGCATGAATCGCTTCCATCACCCGCTTTGCGACGATTCCGATTCGAAACCTTTGGAATTATCACATCCGATAAAGACTCCAATGTCAGCTTTGGCTTTGAGCTTTCCAAAGTCATCACGATCATTATTCTGATAGCAAAGAGATCCAAATACATGAAAGTGTTTTAGATTCGGTTTTCTCGTTATGGACAAGCTCGAAAGGTGTTTTGTTGTATGCTTTGATCATAGAAGAACGGTTTTGAGTATAGCATATAGATACGCCCAAGTAATCTGAAGTTTAGCATTGATTAACATTGTTCTGCACTTCCACTAACGCTCGGTTCGCCTTTCAACAACTCCGATTTGTTCAGGTGTACGTGCAATAGATGTTTGATGCTGAATTCCCACTTTCTCATAGAATTCACGAAGGGTTTTGTTAACAAATTCAGCCTTGTCTGTTCTTTCGATGATTCCGACTTGTCATGGAGCTGAACTTGAATTTTTGTGAGAAAGGTGATGATCATTTGTGGAGCTTGGTCTTTGCTACTAAGAAAGTAGACCCAAGTCCATCGAGAGTAGTCATCAACAATTACTAAGATGTAGCGCTTGCCATTGATCGCTTGCACGCCAAGATCGGGCCACACAAATCCATGTGAAGAAGATGAAGCACATGCCGAGTCGGTTCCACCTTTGAAGGAAAATGAGCACGAAAGTGCTTTTCCTTGTTCACAAGCCGAGCAAAGGTGATCTTTTGAATACCGGAATCGCGGGAGTCCTTCAACTAGTTTGTGTCGAGCAAGGTTGGTGATGGTTTGAAAGTTTAGATGAGAGACGACTGCCATAGCCGGATTTTGTTGATGTAGCCTTAGAAAGTAAGCAAATGGGAGAGGAAGCAACCATGTCTTGCATAGAGATAGTGTAGAGACTAGAATTACGCTGCGCATATAAGGTCATTTCCTTGTAGATCACTTAATGAAACAAGTTTTCTCCCCGAAAGCAACCTCCAAATCTCCATCACAAAATTGACCTACTCAAAACAGATTGTGACCGAGGCCTTCCACATAGTAAACCCCGCTAATTTCGATGTTCCCATTGACATAATCTCGTAGCCCATGATAGCCGCTAAGTGATCATTCCCAAACTCGACAAAGCCAATGAACTTTGCAATAAAGTTTGATAACAGCTTAAGATTGCCTCACATGTGCGGGAACATCCGCTATCAACAACTGAGAATGATTCAGACACCGCATTACAACAATGCATCATACAGATGGAATAGAAGTAGATGTGGAACCCGAAATGTTAGAGGGTTCCATAGCAGCTTTAGTAGATATACACACATCAATAGCTTTAGGTATCCACTTAAATCCTAGTGTGTTATATATCCATTTCTCCCATCTATAACTACTCTTTGCTTTAGTCTTAGTGAATGCACTAGGTGGTACTACATTCCTAGGAGGTGAAACTCGAGCTATGGACAACGCTTCTTAGAATCTAAAGATGGCGGTCTACCAAGCCAATGACTTAGAAAGATTAGTGGCCTAGAGGTATTCCTTCTTAGATTCCTTAAACGAGAGATGATAGCTTTAGCAACACATTTATCATGGCAATCTGAATTCATACTTTTACCACAAATAACACAAGGTGCATCGCTCAATATCAAAAGTACTTAACGGTTTAGCATTCGTGACATCACTATTTCTATTACATTTGCTAGACGCAATATCTATAGTGGAGGCAACGTGTGTCTTATTCATAGTCCTAGGGTGTTCTTCTACTTTAGCATTCTTGATTGATCTTTTCTTAGGTCGCAACTTCCTATTCTTCAATTGAGTGCTCTTAGGCCGTGAAGTGGACGCTTGGAAAAGGCTCAACTATTCCTGCTTTCAAGAGAAGGAAGCACGCTAGCTACTTGTGATTTGGCAGTAGAGATTCTAGGTGCATGAGTACTAAGTGTTACGGGAGCTAATCTCTTAATGATGTTATGAAGTTGTTCATACTTTCCTAACATTTCTTTAACTTGATGATAGTGTGAATCGATCTTGATTTTCGTGATCTAACATTTCCAAAGAAAATGCATAACTTCCTTAGTGTGTGCAAGATAATTATCAAGTTCATTTGATGCTTCATCACGAGTCTTTTTGAGTAAATCAAATATGACACCATATTCCTTTTAACTTTTACAAGTTCTTGTTCATATTTTGAGATTTGACACTTGAAAGACACTTTTTGATCATCCAGTTGCTCAATTTTAGAATCGTTGTTTTGCACGAATCGGTTGATTTTGTTTGAAAAACAAGTTGTTGATCGTGAATATCTTTTTGACACCAATTAAGACGACGTATTGCATTTGAAAGTTCGCTTGACAATCGCTTGTTTTCAACTAGCTAAGGACTCGACCAAGCACATTATCGTTCTCAACATTTACCACAGACAATAGATCGCAGAGATATTATCAAATGCATATGACAAAGAATTCAATAACACAACATTTTGAACATCCGCGACGATAACATCTTCCAAGAGTCGATCAACATCTTTTCTTAACATTTTCTTTTTACGCTTAGTGTTTGAAATAGATGTTTCGCTCTAAAACGCTTTTCATGACCCCAAGTTCCTTATGAAAATCCTTTTCCCAAGCAATTGCACAACTTTTCAAGTTTTTAACATTAGGTAAAAGATTTTTCTCAAAAATGTCTCTTTGTTCTCGCCAGAGGCGCATTGAAAATGTTCAACTTTGATTTCAGAACAATATTCTATCTCATGTTGTAAAATTTTGAGGTCAGCCATGAAAATGTCAAAATATCAAAGAATTTTTCGATTTTCAGGTTGTGAGTTTACTTCACTAATGGAAGGTAAAGGACCATAAGTTTGTGCAAAGTCTGCTTTGGGATTAACATAGAAGACTCAGTGTTCTATGATAACTCTTGGTGTGTTAGAAGAATCCGCTGGTGTGACGAAAGTGACCGGTTTAGAATAATTAAAAGGTTTGTTGTAAACAACAGCTTTTAATTTTGATCGACTCGCCTTCTCGCATCTAATTCCTCTTGACGATGATATTCAACAACATTCATAAATAAATTATCAATTTTATATTCTCGTGACCGAAACTTCGTGATTTGGTTTGAATGATTTTATTGAAAGCTTAGGTTTGTAATCAGCAAGATTCGGTCCATATCCATTTGATTTGGTTTTAAAGTAAACTTTTCAATGGTTGCACCGACCATGTTTGTAAACAAAAATTTTAAACTCTTTAAGTTTGTTTTGCAAGCCGATGATTTCTTCAAGATGATCATCTATTCGCTTCGTTGAATGCTTTTTGTATGCAGAACTGCTTTTTGACAAGTTAACAACTCAACCTTTAGCTTTTTGATTTTCCAAGGTGAGAGCACTTAATTTGCTTTTTATGTTCATGTTTCAGCTTGTTCTATTTCGACAACAAAGCATTCTTCGGCTGCTAGATCACGATCCGCCGCTCTAAATATTTTTCGCTTTGATAAGATTTGGCAAAGGTCGCTTCAAAACCGCTTTCACGCTTTTCTTGAGTTTTGAAAAAGTTGAGTTGCTTTTGTAAACATTCAAAATCCTTTGTTAGCAGTGCATTTTTACTTTTCAAGTCTCGATTTAATGCAACACATGCTTAATTTGGGATTGTTGGTCTTGGTAAAGCAAGATTCGATGGGCAAAGGTTCATCTTGTTCAACGTGAGTCACAACATGATCATTATTTAGATCCTCAAGTATGACCACGAGTCAATTTGATTATCGGGCGGTTGGTCATCATTGATCGCCAAATATAACTACGGGTCTAGTTGAAAATCGCTCGAATGAGATGTGGATGACTCATTTTGAACATTCCGAGCCTTGCCGGATCGGCATGTTGGCGGAGATATGAGATCGAGATAAATATGGTTTGTTTCGGTACTGAGACAAGCCATCGTCATATACTGGCCTGCGGTCACTCATGTGTAACGCATCATATTAGCCATCAACATATAATGCATTGGCCCGCAAGTCCTCCATATCATCATCCGAGTCAAGATTTGCCATAAAGCTCTATTCTTTGTCCGTGAGAGTTCCACCAGCTTCATCCTTAAGAGCCAAAAGAAGAGCCTCTTTGAAATAAGCACCGCCTCTTAGTCCTGGCTGGGCATGCATTAGCCAGTGTCCCTTCTCATTGCGCTTGTAGCATCGAAGACCATTCAACCCATGCCGAGCATTTCCTGCTCCACCACTTGAGCTCGTTGTTATTCCTACCCACAGATTAAACCCTTGACCACCGCCCATCCGACGCACCATAATCATTCTCAACTTCAACACGCCCATTGTTCACAAAGCCTTGAGTCCGTAGTTAGATGAGGAACAATAATACGATTGTTGGATTTGTTGGTATAACGGCCAAAGGCATTAGCAATCATAGCAAATCCTTGTTGCAATGCTTCGAACGGATCGGATTCTCCCCGCTTCAATCGACATATGCTTGAGCATCGTTGTTGTATGGAACCAATTGATTTTGTTGAGGTTGTTGTTGTGAAGGTGTGTTTGAAGCATTTGGTTGAGTCTTGCCGGGAGAATAACGCTTTGAGCATATAAGGCAAGTTGTTGTTGATTTTCCTGATGTGTTGAGATCAACTTCCTTTTATTGAGGTTTCAAGTAATCGTACAACAATCCGTAGGTAGAATGATGCATGTTCTTCGCTGGACGGAGAAAAATGACATACTTCTCCCATTCAGGACCAAGACTACTCAGAACTTAGTATTCACTGCGATTCTTGGCATGATGATGTTGTGTTTATCCAAATCATTGATGATGTCCGAAAATCTATGATGATAGGACTCTAGTGTCTCTCCGTGTTCAATCATGAAGTGTTCATAAGCCGTAAATTTTGGGATTCCAAATCCCTCCGAGACATACGACTTCCATAAGAATGTATTCCCAGTTCATCCTTCATAGTGTAGAATTTAAATCAACGCGAGCAATGTTGGTTTGTTCATCTCTTGGTGGAATGGCATTTGGATCTCCGTGTACAATGATAGTAGGCATCTCAAATGGACCTTCTAAGATAACCTTCTTTAAGAACTTTCCATGTGGCTTCTTCTGATCACAAAACCTAAAGAACCTTATCACCCATTGATCATAGCTCGGAGTGAGCATTGAGGTCTATCAAGTGATCCAAACCTCATGAATTGATTGTTGTCCGCTTAAAGCTTCACACATCTTTGCAAACCAAGTGGGTTCCTTCATAGTGTTCCTTGATGGATGTTGATTGAATTCATTTGTGTACGGTTGAACTTGAGGACTTGGTGGTGGTTGAACCATTTGAGGTTGTGGATTTGCATGCAAGTTGTGAGTATGTTGTTGATTAAATTGTTGTTGATAAATTGCTTGTTGTTGATTCCATTGTTGATGTTGTGGACTTAGTTGTTGTTGTCGCTGAGGATAAGTGTAAGGGAAATAGTTAGAGTATGGTGGTTGTGACATGTTGAAAAACTTGTGTGGTAAAATGGATCTTTGTAGTCGAATGAACCTTTGTTGATGAAGTGTCCTTAGGCTTAGAAAAGACAAGAACCAAGTAGCACTTATGCGTAAAAACACCAAAAGTTACGCTTAACAATGAGGAGTTACGCAGAGGTTTTAGCTACGCTAAGTAGGATAAAAGCACTAAAGTTGCGCGTGAGAAAAAGTAGGAAAGTTAGGCGTAGGATTACCTTATGCGTAGACCTGTTTACGCCAGAAGTGAATCTTATGCGTAGGATTTCTACGCCGTAGTTTATGCTTATGCGTAATTTTAGGTTTTGCCCAAATGATCTTTTACACTTCACAAAGGCAAAAGATATCCAAAGTCGACGATTTTCGACTTATCCAAGTAAGAAAACACCTAATAAAACCAGAAAATGAAGATCAAACCAAGGAAAATCTTACAGTAATTTTAGGGTTTTGATACTGTGATTACTCAGAACTTTGATTTGCCCAAATGTGTTACTAAACCAGATTTTTGTTATGGAATAGCTTCAATAGTACCAAAAGAACACAAAAGTGTGAATTTTGATGTACCAAAACCGCTAAACGGGTTACTGAGAACCACACCCACGAACAAAAACAAGCTTAAAAACGAATCCACGCTAAAGTTTGAAACTTTATGCCAAAAACAAGTATTTTAACACCTCAAAACATTGAAAGTACAAGAATCTTGATTAAAAGTGTAAAAACGAAGTTTTTAAGATAACCAAAGATCAAGTTATCTTTACGCTGCAGAAGACACAAAATCAAAACTTCAAAACAAACGAAAGTACACCCAACTATTTGGCATTGATACCATCGTTAGGTCACTAGTTTTACAACACAAGCTTATAAGAAAGGAGATGAGGCTATTGAACAAGATCTAACACACACACACACAATAATAAGACGGTATGCGTAGAGAGTATGTGTGAAAAGAAAAACTTGAACAACCAACCTTCAAATGAAGGTTATTACATGGTATTTATATAAAGGAGCTAGGGCAATACTCCCTCTCCTTCCCTATTCCTTATTGGGCTTGGGTCAAGCTTATGGGCCTTCTACATAAGCTTGACCTTAAACAAACATAAAGGCCATAATAAAGCTACCTATTACATATGAAATATAAATACTTGAAATACTGTTTAGGAGTGATTCCAACATAAAATGATTTCAAATATCCTACGCACATATTGAGGGGGAGAATTTTACCAAGAAAATCAAATGGCTCTTTCTAATGAAATTGTGATCAAGAACATTTCAAAAGAACTCTTGCCTCCATGTCCTAAACAATTTACTACTAATCATATGCACATGTCAGAGGGGGAGGCTTTCTAAATGATCAAAAACTATTAAGGTACAAAATGCTTTGATCTCAGATCACAATTACCTTGATTGTTTTTCCAAAATGATTTTCAAATTGGTTTCAAGGAAGAATGAACTCACCAAAAGACCTAATTCATTTTGATTTTTATGTATGAGTTATAAGGATGGTAAGGTTAGGTTTAGTTCCTACGATCCGCCAGAGCCTGAGGTGGATCTACCCAGGGACAATCCACTAGATAGTGTAGTCCTTAGGTATGATGAAAAAAAGGAGAAAAGTGAGATATGGGAAGAGTGCCGATCGGCATTTAGCTAGTAATGGAATAAACCCAACAAGGTTCTAGTAAATGAAGTTCTGGGTAGTAATCGGGAGGGTTGAAGAATGAAAAGAATTGAATGTAGGGTGAAAAGATATACCTCCAATAATTCAACCTGTATGCAAACCTGTTCAATACATATTAATGTGTTTACTAAGGTAACACTGGTATTACACAAGACGTCATGACCCTGACGAAATTGCACTAAACTTCCCAAACTACTCAAGTTCCTCTAAAAGGGCTTGTTTCACTACCTGAACCGTTGATAACTCATCTACTTTCTCTAGAGATCGCTGATATTGAAATATGAGACTTTCCCTAGTCTCCAAAGATAGGAACCAAATGTGCACTATTGAAGTCTAGAGCTTATATCACTTCCATACACATCTCGTTAGACACAAATTAATGAACACTTGTGCTTTACCACAATGTGGAAAGTAAGAATATATTGAGAGTCCTACGATTATCCTTGTGTGGTATTGCTAGAACATCCGAGTGATATGAAAATATTCACCATGAAGATGGAAATCCTTCTAGAGCCAACATCAAACAAGCTCTTAAGGGTGCATGTGAAATTTTGCAAAAGATCAAGCTTGTGACAACTGGATAGAACGATGGGCCATTCATTCGAATCAACCTTTGGTCCAGATTGAATTGACTTAATACTTTGGAAAAACCGCTCGATGTGCAAACCTTCTCTAGCACGCCAATGTGTATTCATATTTCAAACTCAAAAGTATCTCTCATTGAAAAAATACTTTTGAAAAACTGCTCGATTGCAAATCTTCTTTTCTAGCACGTCGAATGTACTCTTCAAATACAAAAGTTATTTTGATTGAAAATTGATCTTCCCCATAAAACCTTCGTCAAATAAAAACTCTTCTTCTAAGGACGCATTGTTTTCAAATCATTTTTTCATCAATCGAATCTCAATTGGCCGATCACTCACCGTTGTCTTTGAGACGCTGGTTTGAGAGAACCGCTAGAACAACAATAAAACCTCGCAAGGAGATTCCTGAATTATACCTGATCACAAGCGCATCTGTAACTGACATCAACGGGAACCGTGGGTTGTAGCCTCAATTCAACGAAAGTGATCAAAGACACTTTCGTGTTTTGCTTTATTGCTAATTTCGATTTGTGTACACCCTGACGAAAGTGCACCGACGTAATTGAAGAGTCAATCCAAAAGCCGCATGCTCACAAAGATCCATTTTAATAGAAGAAATCATGATGGTGCATATCTACAAATGGTTCTGAATATTTTTTATACTATGCTTAAATGCAAGCAAATATCATGAACCAAAGAAAGCTTCCGCTACTCATGGAAAGATGTCATGATCCGAAGTGTGAGCATGTCGGTCCAAAGTCACAACATCACATGATGGCAACATCACGGCGCATCCAGAGATTTATCAGGCTTTATGATCTCAATGAAAGTCAAGATCATCAAAGATGTATCGCTTAAAGGCCTAACAAAGTACAAAACTATGCGACTTGAAGAATCGCTACTTAAGCACAAAGATTGCGTGAATCAAGAATTAAAGTCTACTAGCTCAAGAACTAAAGACATAGAAAGAATGCTAGATGCAAATGTTTCATGGGGGCGAAGCCCCTGTGGGAGACTGTTAGGAATTGGAAATTCCATGTTAAAGAGTCTGTCACCCCAATTATGGCTTTAAGAAGCTCGTAGATGTTTCGTTAGTTACGCTATTTATCGCTCTTATTAGTTATTAGTTTGTAGCGTAAGTTTAGCGAGTGTAAATCGGGAGGAAGGACGGTTTACCACCCATGCCCGATCCACAAAATTTGATTAAGAGGTCGTTATGTCAGAACTATAAAATACCTTCCATCCACGGAAGGGTGAGCTTTTCTAATCTAACCTACAATTTTTGTGAACCAAGTCTCTACCAAGAAATCTCCATCTCTCTACTTTCTCTCTCTAATGGCAAACATGTATTTTGATCATCCAAGACCACCAATCATCATCAACACAATAAATATATCGATCCTACAGATTGGATGATCAATGACGCATGATAAGAGCTCTTTTCACAAAGGATAAGGAGAAAAAAGAGATATGATGCTTCTATATCGTGGCTTCAAACATTATATACTCGTGGTCTTCCAAAAAAGACATCTACAAGTTGATCAATCACAACACCGGCTAAGCAGTTGGGATAATGTCAAAATGCTTCTCTCGCTGAATTGACTAAGGAAGATGTAGAATCATTAAATCAGTATGATGAATTTGAACACTTTAAGATGAAACCAGAAGAAAGTGTCTATGAATATTACGTGAGATTCCACAAGCTTGTAAATGACATGAGGAATATCAAAATGACCATGCCAAATATTCACCTGAACTCAAAGTTTGTGAACAACATGAATCCCGAATGGCACAAATTTGTCACCTCCTGTGGAAGCTAACCAAAGGATTAAATAACACCAAATTATGAGCAATTGTATGCCTTCCTGCTTCGAATCGAGAGACATGCTATGTTTGAACGGAATGATTCTGAACAGTTCAAATCAAAACAAGGAGAAGCAAGTTCACAAATGATTCAACAGTTTTACACCAATGTAGGAATTTACCACCAAAGCTTCTCAAGTCATACCCACGGTAATGGTAACTACAAGCTCATTCCCATCCAAAGATATAAGCCTCCAAACTCAAACACAATCATGGAAAAACTTCATCAATCAACTGCCTCATGGTTAGTCAAAATCAATACCACCTCACACCAACAATAACCTCTGAACAAAGATCCAACCCACACAATCAAGCTAATGCCAGAGATGGAAAGGTTATGGTGCAAACCAGCTCAAGGAAGGCGATGAACAGTGGAAACAGGTAGTGGAGGTATGGCTAATCGTGAATTGTAGGGAAGAAATGTCAATCAGTGGACAAGTAAAGCCAATCAAGTGCTACAATCGTGGTGGTGATGGACACATTGCAAGGGATTGCACATCTCCAAACGCCTCAAAATGCGTAATAATTCCGAGAGACAAGATGTTGCCAGTGCTCAGACAATGGTGCGTTTTGGATGAAGAGGAGTTTCATGTCTTTCAGTGCAGGAATGCTACATTACAATGATGCATGTGATGAGCAAACACCAGAAATAGGTCACAATCATCAAAAATGCCTTCAAGTTGCCGATTGCGTATATGATTCGATGTCGCATGATGAACCCGCCGCCCAACAATCTTCACTAGCATTTCCAATGGTCTCCAAAGGTCTCATCATCAAGCAAGTCGTCCATCCAAAGAATCAATTATCTCAGAGGTATTAAATATATGATGATTGATGAGCAAAGATATGATGACAAAGTTCAATCACATGAAACTTATGAAATGATATTGATAATATGGGTAATAGTAATATTGTCCCATATGATCAATATGTGATCCAAAGTGAAAGTGTAATTGTACCAAGTGATATCTTCGCAATAATGATGACTATGTTTTTGATGAATACACTCCATATGCCCTGACTACATCTCTGAACTTAATGCCTATAAAGAACAAGTTGCTATTTATGAACAACGCGCTAAGTTTGAGTTAACCACTCAAGTGAGCGTGAAATGGATGACCAAATGCGTCATAATTATTAGAAAAAGTAACTTAGGGAAGAAATATTAAAACAAGAGCTAGACTCCTTAAAAGAAAAGCTTAATAAAACGCTAAGCAAAACAAGAACTTCAAGAAAATGTGAAAGTGCTAACAGAATTTAATGCTAAGGAATCAAAACTTTTAAATGAATTTTCCAACCTAAAACTTTGAAAAACAAACTTGAAAACAAGTTGTACGCACAAGTAAAAACCATTCAGGACGCTTCACTATGATCACTAAGCATAGAGTTCTAAGTGACAAACATAGTGTTGCATTAGTTGATGAACCAAACCCCGAGGCTTATAAGAAAGCTAGAGAAGCAAGAAGGTAATTTATGATGGCAATGAAATCCTAAGTCCGCAGAAACCTAGTTAAATGAGAATATCGGGAAGATAAGCAATTAGAAGAAGTCACTAGAAAGAAATTGATGAAAACTTAAGAGCCCTTTCATGCATAGAAAAGAAAAATTAGTTATAAAACACCCAACTATGCTAAGGAAAAATTGATTGCATTTAACAAGTTTAGACTCAAACACATTGACCCTTGAACAAGTGTTCTGGAAAAAGGATATGGACATGAAAAAAGCTTATGAGTTTGTTGAACATAATCCCCATGTAGGAGAAATGCTTCTCGCCACAAATGATATCCCCCAATACACCAATGCATTTAGTTCCTAGATCTATACCCACTAAGAGCAAGACCTTAATCACCAGATATGTTATTTATCAACTATTTGTTGATTTTGAGAAGACATGTACGAAAAGGATCACACCTACTGGGATAATCAAGGAAGGGGTTTTGAGCAAACCAAAGAATGTTATTTAACCGAGGTCATGCCTTTCTTTAAACAATTAAAAGGTCAATTTGAGAGTCTTAAAAAGGGATGGATTCAGATATTAAAGAAATGGAAAAGGAATTTGATGCAATGATAGTTGAGGTCAATGACTATGAGCGAGAATTAAAATATAATGAGATTGAAAGGAAGAACTTGCACACCTTAAATGAGAATCGATTAATGTATCACTCAAGATGTGTTTTACACTGCTACTAATTGTTCAATTAATGCATTCCATTTCATGAATTATCTCTTGCTTGAAAGTCTCCCATGATCGTGTCATTGAGCTTGAAAACTAACTCTAGAAGTGATGAGAAAGTTGAACAGATGATCATGATAACCTCGGTGAAACAGCTTAAATTGAAGTTGAAAGCATCTTGCTTTGCAATTAAAATATCAACATCTAAAAGAAAATGTTAAACCTCAAATATCAAGACATCCTGATGCTCTTGAATTTGATGCGCTTTTGAAATCAAAGAAACGGATGAAATTTATTGCCACAAAATCATCAAAAATGAGACCCAAAATTACAATTAAAGGGTGAAAGGAACAATGTGATCGGTCCCAAATGCCTCCTCCTTTAGATTCTTCGTGTTCTCAAACTTTTCATCTTCAAAACTTGGTTAATGTTTTACAAAAGGAAAATGAGAGTTTTCGAAGAAAAATGAAAAGGTGAAAACAACACTTAAAGAGTTATATGATTCAATGAAAGTCACTCGTGACAAGAACAACGAAATAATAACGTCTTTAAAAAAGGAAATTGAGAATCTAAGGAGTCGTGTAAAAGGAAAAATGCCACTTGTCTTTAATGAGAATGTTGCATCAAAGTCATCTCCCAGACTCTACATATATCATGACTGTAAATATATTCCTCCTCATCTTAGAAATAATGAACTTGTGTTTCATAACTATTTCGCTTACCTTAAGGATAGTCTAGAATGTCTCCGAGATATTGTAGAAGAGGATTTCATAAATAAACCACTTGATAGAGAAATTAGGTTTGCTTGCATTCAAAGCCAAACAATCTCAGGAGCTATTAGAATGTTTAAGATCAACATGTCCTAAATCTTTGTGAGAAAGGTAAAGCCATGATGCCTTGTTCTATGCCTGGCATTAAGAAAGTGAATTTTAATATGCCGGTGGTAGCTCAGATCCCAACACTTCTATGCCCATTATTAAGAAAGTGAACTCAGAGTGCCTTCATCAGTTCAGATTCCAAAGACGCCTAGTTCAGAATGCAAAAGGTAGCTCAACCACTAATGTTCCCATAATTCCCTCTACAGAGTAATCAAGGACAAAAAGCAAGGGTCAAAGCCTTCGGCAATACAAAGCAAGATAGGACCTCGCAAGCTGCTAGAATGCAATGAAAGAAAGTAGAAGACCACCCTAGGAACATTAAGTTTGAGTTGAATAAAACGAATCGTGTTGATTCTAGTATTAGCTATAAGCTGCATCAGAATTAATCAATTCCGCTACTTTGGCAAAACATGTAATGATGATTGCTTGGTTTCAAGCATTAATCATGAATGTGGTATGAATGAGTTGATTAATGCTGTTAAATGCCCTGTTAAGATTGTTAATGCCAAAATCAATAGAAGGCTAAAGCAAATGCAGCTAAGAAGGTTAGAAAACATTAGAAACCCACAAGAAGGAAATTTAGTAACATAGGTTATCGTTGATACCTACTGGCCACAAATTCAATCTTGATGAGATGCTCCTAAATTAGCTAAGTCAATGCCCATTAGAAATGGATGCCTACCGGTAGAACTATTCCTTTAAAAGTGAACATGCTTTGAATAGGTCTAATGCATACACTAGCAATCGCATCAACTCTCGATGATTCCATTGTTTCTACTCCCGGCGTGGGTGTCCCAATCATTGTTATAACCAAATGGAACCATTCTGCAGATCCCAATTATCCAGTTATCCATTCTTGTCTCAGGTTCAACTGCAGATCGTATAAATTGCTCAGGGTACCGACTCGGTTGTTCCAAGCATATGACCGAGACCGTCGCTGCTCATGAACTTTAAGTAGTAAATTCATCTGACTGTTAGATTCGAACGATCATTTCGGGCAATTATGGGTTATGGAGACATGTTGTTGGTGAAAGTGTAACTCCAGGTATATTATGTTGAAGGTCTTGGTCCTAACTTATTTTCTGTCTGTCAATTCTGTGATTCTGATCTTGAAGTAACCTTCAAAAAACATACTTGTTTCGTTAGAGAACTTGATGGTGTGGAACTTTTAAGAGGAACACGGTATTCAAAACATATACACCATCTCTATCAAGATATGATGAAGTCTTCTCCAATTTGCTTGTTGTCGTAAAGGCTCAAACAAAGTCATGGTTATGGCATCGCCGTCTCAATACTTGAACTTCGCCACCATAAATGATCTTTCCAGAAAGGACTTAGTAATAAGCTTACCTAGACTAAAGTATGAAAAGGATCATCTTTGTTCAATGCCAATTGGGAAAAAGCAAGAAGTATGCCCACAAACCCAAACCTACAAACTCTGTTATGGAAGTTCTTCATACCATTCACATGGATTTATGTGGACCCATGAGAGTGCACATTTACTGAAGAAATATGTGCTAGTTGTGGTTGATGATTACTCTTGATTAACTTGGGTCAAGTTCTTAAGGACAAAGGATGAAACTCCAGATATCATCATCAAACTTATCAAACAAATGCAGTTCGAATTTAACAAAACTGCCGTAATCATCCAAATGCATAATGGAACTGAGTTTGTTAACAAGGAACTTAGTGAGTTTTATGAACGTGTTGGAATCAGTCATCAAAGAAGTGTTCCACGAACTCCTCAACAGAACTAAGTAGTTGAAAGACGAAATCGAACTCTTGTGGAAGCCGCAAGAACAATGCTGATTACTCAAAAGTTCCATGATTCTCTCTGGTCAGCCATTGCCATCAAGCATCGACGCTACACTCAAAATCCATCCCTAATTCACACTTCTCATGGAAAAACTCCATATGAACTTGTCCACAATCGAAAACCTAATCTTTCATTCCTTCGTGTTTTTGGTGCATTGTGTTATCCAACTAATGAGGGTCAAGACTTAGGCAAACTTAAAGCTAAAGCAGACATAGGAGTATTTGTAGGATATGCACCAAGCGTAAAAAGGATACCGAATCTACAACAAAAGAACCCGAAATATCATGGAAACAATTCACGTTACGCTCATGAGACCGGGTCAAATGGCTCCGGACAATCCAGCCTGACCATCACAATCTTAGTATTGTTGGAATCACTCCTAAACCTTAATTCAAGTGTTAGTGATTCATATGTAATAGTTAGCTTAATATGGCCTTTATGTTAGTAATTAGCCTTAGCTAGTAGAAGGCCCATAAGCCTAGGCCCAAGTCCACTAAGGAAAGGAAGGGACTAGGAGTGTTGCCGTAGCTCACTCTCCTATAAATACTATGTAATAACCCTTACTTGAGGGTTGGTTGTTCAATTTATTCACTCTCACATTTCCTATGCATAACCCAAGTCATATGAAAAGGCTGTGGTGTTTATTGTTCATCTGATCTCTATCTCTTCTCTATTTCTACATACTGATGCTTGTGTTACATATATGGTGACCTAACAGTGGTATCAGAGCCAAATAGTTGGGTGAACATATTCGTTTTTGAAGTTTTTGTTTTGGGTCGCATCGTAAAAATGGGTCACAACTTTTTCACGCTTAAAAATCATTTTTACACTTTTAATCCAAGATTCTTGTCCTTTCAACGTTTTTAGGTGTTAAACTATCTGTTTTTGGCAAAAAGTTTCAAACTTTTACGCTGATCATAGTTTTTAAGCTAGGTTTTTGTGGTTCGCTTCACGATAACTTGTCTTTAAGCTTTGGATCATCAAGTTTCACACTTTTGTGTTATTTTGGTGATATTGAAGCTATTTCATCACGTAACTGGTTTGGAAACATCTTTTGGCATAAATCACTTTTTGGCTATTGCTCACGCGTAAGTAAACCCTAAACTTACGCGTAACTTTTCATTGGTTTGATCTTCGCCAGGTTTTACTCCGTGTTTTCTTGCTTGGATAAGCCTAAAACACGCCGACGTTGGATATCTTTTATGTGATAGTGTAAAAGATCATTTTAAGCAAAACCCTAAAATTACGCATAAGCATAAGCTTACGCGTAAAATTTGTTACGCATAAGATTTATCTTATTACTAAGCTTTGTCTTAACGATAAGGTAATCCTACGCCTAAGTTTTCTACGCTTAACTTCTTGTTTACGCCTAACTTTAGTGTTGTCTCCTTACTTACGCGTAGTAATCCTAATACAGTAACTATTGTTGTTACGCTGTATCTTTGGTGTTTTTTACGCTTAAGTGGTACTTTGCTCTTTTGTGATTTCTACGCCTAAGGATACTTCATCAACAACGGTTCATTCGACTACAAAGATCCATTTAACAACACAAGTTTTCAACATGTCACAACCACCATACTCTAACTATTTCCCTTACACTTATAATCAACAACAACAACAACAACTAAGTCCACAACATCAACAATTTAATCAACAACATACTCCACAACTTGCAGCAATTCCACAACCTCAAATGGTTCAACCACCACCAAGTCTTCAAGTACAACCTTACACAAACTTCTACAATCAACGTCCATCCGAGAATACTATGAAGGAATCGGCATGGTTTGGCAAGATGTGTGAAGCCTTAAGTAGCCAACAATCAATTCATGAAGTTGGCTCACTTGATAGACCTCCAATGCTCACTCCCAGGAATTATGATCAATGGGTGATAAGGTTCTTTAGGTTATGTGATCTAAAGAAGCCACATGGAAAGTTCTTAAAGAAGGTCATTATGGAAGGTCCATTTCATATGCCTACTATTGTCACACCCGCAGATCCGTGCCAATCCACCAAGAGATCTTTGTCACCAATATTGCAATCTGCTCGACCTCACGGTGATGAACTTCTACATTTTGAAGCCGATGAACTAGCAATGCAATACATCCTTTTGGTTACCCAACCGATCCTTCCGAAGTGTTGATGCTCAAAAGATGCTAAAGCAATGGGAACATATTCATATTCTAATGGAAGGCACAACACTCAATCAGGAAGACATGGAATCCAAAATCTACTTGGCTTATGAACACTTCATGATTGAACCGGGAGAGACATTAGAGTCATATCATCATCGCCGCTTTACATCATCATGATTTGGACAAACATAATATCATCATGCCACGAATTGCTGTCAACACTAAGTTCCTAAGTAGTCTTGGTCCGTGAATGGAGAAGTATGTCATTTTTCTCCTCCGTCAAGCTAAAAATCTTCATCATGCTACATATGGAGTTGTAACTAACTATTTGAAGCCTCACCAAAAAAGAAGTTGACAAAGAAAGGGCTATCTCTGTGGACTCCCTCCCATAGTCACTCCGACAATCAACAACTTGCTTTGTGGGCTCAAACTAGTGTTCCTCCTCAACTCTCCTCAACCAATCAAAACCATCACACCATATGATTCGTCACAGCAACAACCTCAACAAACTCAATTGGTTCCATACAACAACAATAATTCTCAAGCACTTTACAGTGAAGCTGATGAGGACTCCGATGCTTTTGATGAATTGCAACAAGGATTTGCTATGATTGCTAAAGCCTTCGGCCAGATAACAAACAAATCCAACAATCCCATTCGCTCATCAAACACAGGAATCAGCTGTGTGAACTATGGACGCTGAAGTTCAATCGTGGTTATGGTCGCAGATGGGGAGTGGTCAAGGGTTTAATGCTATGGGCAGGAATAACCAGGCTGCTCCACAACAACAGAGAGCTCAAGTGGTTGAACAAGGAATGGTCAATGGGGTTAATGGTCTTCGTTGTTATAACTGTAATGAGAAGGGTCATCTCGCTAATGCATGTCCTAAGCCGAGGACAAGAGGCGCGCTTATCACAAAGAGGCTTTGCTCTTGGCTCTCAAGGATGAAGCTAGTGGCACTCTTACCAACAAGAACGAGCTTATGGCGATGCATTCTCGATGATGATATAGAGGACTTGCAAAGCATGCAAGCAGCTGATGTTGATGGCACAAATGCAAGCTCTACACATGAGTGACACAGGCCCGGTGTATGACACTGATGGCTTGTCTCGTGCAATGAACAAAACATACTATTACTAATTGATATCTTCAATTTCTCCATCCGACAAGGATCAGAGTGTTCAACATGAGCCATCCACATCTCATTCCGATGATTATCAAATAGATCCTGTAGTTATATTTGATGATCAAGATGACCTTATGGTTAATATTGATAATCATGTTGACTCCGTGGTTATATTTGAGGATCTAAATAATGATCATGTTGAGACTAACGTTGAACAAGATGAGCTTCTGTCTAATAGAGAAATTGAGCTCTTGACCTTAATTAAAGACCAAGAATATCGTTTGGAAATTTGCACAAAATTAAAAGAGAAAAATGCACTGTTAATTAGGGATAATGAATGCTTAATTTGACAAATCAACTTTTTCAAAACTCAACAAAACCGTGAAAAAGGTTTTGAAGCCGCTTTTGCCAAATCACATCAAAACGAAAAATCTTTGGAACGACAGATTCGTGATCCAAGCCGCTTCAAGAATGCTTTGTTGTATCAAATAGAACAAATGAAACATGAACATAAACAACAAATTAACGCTCTTACTTTGGAAACTCAAAAGCCAAGGCTGAGTTGTTAACTTGTCAAAAACAGTTCTCTGAGTACAAAAGCATTCAACGAAACGAATAGATGACTATCTTGAGGAAATTGTCGACTTACAAAACAAAATCAAAGAGTTTAAAACTGTTTTCTATAAACATGGTGAATCAATCACAACGATTCAAAAGTTTTCTTTCAAACCAAATCAAAATGGATATGGACCGAATCTTGCTGGATACAAACCTAAGTTTTCACACCAGAGCATTCAAACCAAATCCTCAGATTTTACAGTCGGTAACATAGAATTGATGATTCAATTATGACCGTTGTTGAATATAATCGCATGGAGGAATTAGATGCAGATGACGAGAGTCGGTCAAAATGGAAAATACCCGTTTACAACAAACCATTTAACTATTCAACAACCGTAACTTTTGTCACACAACAAGATACTTCTAACAAACCTTTGGTTGTCACACCGCCAAGTTAGTCCCCAACACAATGGTGCACAAATTAATGATCCTTACCTTCAATTGAAGTAATAAATAAAAGCGGTGTTGTCGTTATCAAATATTTTGACACTTTCTTATCTGACCTCAAAATTTGGAACGTGAGATTGAATTTCATTCTGAAATAAAAGTTCAACATTTTCAATCGCCAATGGCGAGAACATAGAGATATTCTTCAGCAAAGAATTTTACCCCATGTCAAAATTTGAAAACTTGTGCACTATATTGGGAAAGGGATTTTCACAAGGAACTTGGTCTCATGAAAATAGTTTTCGAGAAAACAAAAACATCGATTTCAAATACTAAACATAAAAAGAAACTATTGAGAAAAGATGTTGATCGACTCTTGAAAGTGTTATCCTGGCTGATATCAATAATCTTGTGTTATTACTAATTGCATATGCAACTGATCATATCTCTCACGATTCTGTGATACTTTGAAATTGTTGAGAATACTGATAATGTGCTTCAAATCTAATCTTTAAAAGTTGAAAATGAACAATTATTAAACGAACTTTCATATGCAAAACGTCGTCTTAATTGGTGTCAAAAGGATATTCACGATCAACAACTTGCTTTTCAAAACAAAATCGCCAAGTTGCATGAAAAAATCTTAATCCAAAGTTGAGCAATGGATGATCAAAACATGTTTTTTAAGTGTCAAATCTCAAAATATGAACATGAACTTGCAAAAGTTAAACAGAATATGCTTGTCATATTTTATTTACTCAAAATGCACTCGTGATGAAGCATCACACGAACTTGATCATTATCTTGCACACACTAAATAAGTCATGAATTTTGTTGGAATTCTTCTAAAAATCAAGATTTGGTGCACACTATCATTAAGGGAAATGTTAGGAAAGTATGAACAAGTTCAGCCTAGCATCATTAAGAGAATTGCACACCTAACACTTAGTAAACGTGAACCTAGAATGCCTACTGACAAAACACAAGTTACTAATGCTTCCCTCTCCCGAAACAGGGAATAGTTGCCTCTTTTCCAAACGCCCGCGACTTCAACCTAGCAATATACAAGGAAGAATAGGAAGTTGCGACTCCAAGAAAAAGACAAATAAAGAATCTTGAAGTAGAAGAACACCATAGGACTTTGAATAAGATTCCGTTGCACCCACTTTAGATATTCGTGCTGGAAAATGTAATAGAAAAGTGTTGTAATGATGTTTAACCTTTAAGTACTTTTGATATTAAGTCGATGCTTCTTGTGTTATTTGTCGTAAAGGTATGATTTCTGATTGTCATGATAAATGTGTTGCTAAGGCTATCTTGTATCGTTTACGGAATCCTAAGACTCGAAATACCTCTAGGCCCACTCTCGCTTCTAAGTCTGTGCTAGGTAAACCGCCCTCTTTAGATTCTAAGAAACTAAATGATGTCCTTGTAGCTCCAAAGATCACCTCCAAGGAATATTGTACCACCTAGTGCATTCACTAAGACTAAAGCTAAGACTAGTTGGAGATGGCGGAAATGGATACATAATACACTTGGATTTAAATGGATGCCTAAAATCATTGATGTGTGTATTTCTACTATAACGCTAAGGAACCCTCTAACTCATCGGGTTCCACGTCTACTTCTATTCCATCCGTGTCGCCTGCGTGTAATGCAGTGATATGATCATCCTTTGATTGTTGATGGATGTTCCCACACATACGACGTGCAAACCTTAAACTGTTATCAAACTTTGTTGCAAAGTTCATTGGCACGTCGATTCGGAATGATCACTTAGCCTATCATGGGCTATGAAGATTACATCAATGGAAACACCAAATTAATGGGTTTATTGTGGAAGGCCTCGGTCACAATCTTTTTCTGGATCAATTTTGTGATGGAGACTTGGAAGTCGCTTTTATGGAGAAAACTTGTTTCATTCGTGATCTACAAGGAAATGATCTTATGTCTCGCCAACGCTCATCCAGTCTCTACACTATCTCCATGCAAGACATGATTGCATCTTCTCCCATATGTCTACTCTCAAAGGCTACATCTACAAAATCTTGGCTATGGCACCGCCGTCTCTCACATCTAAACTTTCAAACCATAACCAACCTTGCTCGATACAAACTTGTTGAAGGTCTCCGTGATTCCGGTATTCTAAAGATCACCTATGCTCAAATTTTGTGAACAAGAAAAAAACACTCGTGCTCATTTTCCTTCAAAGGTGGAACACAGCTCTCAGCATGTGCTTCATCTTTTCACATGGATTTGTAGTGGCTCGGCGCGTGCAGACAATTAATGGCAAACGCTACATCTTGGTAATTGTTTATGACTACTAAAGATGGACTTGGGTTTATTTTCTTCGGCAAAGACCAAGCTCCACGTATGATCATCACCCTTCTCAATTAAAATTCAAATCCGTCCGAACAATCGCCGACAAATTCGAAAGCACAAAGGAACTGAATTTGTAAACCAAACTCTTAAGGAATATTATGAGAAAGTGGGAATTGAGCATCAAACATCAATTGCCCGCACACCAGAACAAAACGGAGTTGTTGAAATCGAAACCGTTAGTGGAAGCCGTAAGCGATGTTAATCAATGCTAAACTTCCGATTACTTGTGGGTCAAGTCTCCAACCGCATGCTACACTAAGAATCGCTCAATGATTACAAAACGCCACAACAAAACACCATTTGAGCTTCTCCACAACCGAAAACCGAATCTTAAACACTTTCAAGTATTTGGATCCCTTTGCTATCCGAATAATGATCGTGATGACTTTGGAAAGCTCAAAGCCAAAGCGGACATTGGAGTCTTTATTGGATATTGTGAGAATTCTAAAGGTTACCTGATCGGAATCGTCGACAAAAGCGTGTTATGGAAACGATTCATGCTAATTTTGATGAGCTTACCGAAATGGCTTCGAGCATCACAGCTTGGAACCCTGGCCACAACCGCTTAAACTTCCCCAAACCCCATCATCACCACCGCCCCTCACTTACTCGTCAACAAATGAAAAGACTATTTGCTCCTCTGTTCAGTGACGATATTGATGAACGTGCTCCGGTGTATCCGCCTGTTTCCGCTCAACCTGATAATACTCTTATACCTGATACACTCAAGCTAAACAACTACTATAAAGAAGCACCACCATTGACTCTACACAACAGTGAACAAACGCAGAACCACCGATGATGTTCTGAATAAGGTACCCCCACCCGCAGATTTTGATCCAAATGCATTCTTTAACCCGTTTGCTAATGAAGTAACTGAGCATGTTGCGGAATCATCTACAAGCAATTTGAATCCTCTGACCGTGCATAATGTATATCAAATTCAACCTTCCACACATCGTTGGACGAAAGACCATCCTCTTGAGAATATTATTGGTAACCCGAATCAACCAGTCATAACGAGACAACGTCTTTCACACAGATGGTGAACATTGCATTTATGCACTCACTGTCTGCCAATCTAAGCCTAAAAACATTAAAGACGCAATGAAAAAAGACAACTGGATTGAATCCATGCAGGAAGAACTCAACCAATTCAAACGTCTTGAAGTATGGAACTGGTTGAAAGACCAACAGGGGTCTTCGTCATTGGTCTAAAATGGATTTGAAGAACAAATGGATGCGAAGAAACGTTATCGAAAACAAGTCACGTCTGGTGGCTAAGGGTTATAGACAGGAAGAGGGTATTGACTTTGAAGAATTATTTGCTCCGGTTGCTCGTCTTGAGGTCGGGATTTTCTGGCATTTCTCACTGAACATCACTTCTTTCAAATGGATGTCAAAACTGCATTTCTCAATGGACAACTGAAAGAAATGGTCTATGTAAGCCAACTAGAAGGATTCTTTGATCCAGAGTTCCCTAATCATTTCTACAAACTGAAGAAAGCTCTATACGGTCTCAAACAAGCCCCTCGGGCGTGGTACGATAAGTTATCATTCTTCCTTATTGCCAATAAGCTTACCAAAGGTTCGGTCGACCCTACACTCTTTATACAATATCACGGGACTCACATCTTAATCGTTCAAATCTATGTGGATGACATCATTTTTGGGTCAACACATTTAAAATATTCAAATGCTTTTGCAAAACTTATGACAAAACATTTTGAAATGTCAATGATGGGTGAACTCACATTCTTCCTAGGAATGCAAGTTCATCAATCACCCCGTGGTATTTTCTTGAGTCAGTCCAAATATGCCCTTGAACTGTTAAACAAATTTGTAATGCAAAACTGTGACACCTATGCCACACCAATGGCTCATACCAAGAAGCTAGACGCTGATTTACATGGAAAATTGGTGGACCCTACCAAATACCGTAGTATCATTGGGTCTCTCATGTATCTAACAGCGCACTGGCGATATTGTTTTGCCGTCTATCTTTGCTCCCGTTATCGGTCAAGACCAATGAAACCCACCTCTCTGAGGCTAAAAGAATCATTCGATACATCAAGGGAACCATTAATTTGGGAATCTGGTATCCGAAGGATTCTAGTTTTGAACTAATCGCTTTGACGTGACCACGCAGATGCTTAGATTCGAAAAGCACCGGAACTTTACAATTTCTTGGTGACAAATTGGTGTCATGGCAATCGAAGAAGCAGGATTGTACATTGCTATCCTCAACCGAGCCGAATATGTAGCCATGTCGGCAGATTGTGCTCAAGTCATTTGGATGAGAACACAACTCAAGGACTATGGTTACGTGATTTGACAATCCCGATGTATCATGACAATCAGATAGTAATGTATCTCGCAATTCAGCTCAACATTCGAAATCAAAGCACATCGATCTTCGATATCATTTCATCAAGGACCACGTGGAACAGTGGTATGTTGAATTATATTTTGTGGTAGAATACCATTGGCGAGATCTTCTCACCAAAGCCTTAGCTCCCGCTAGGTTTAATGAGTTGGTCCACCGGATTGGTATGCGGTGTTTGACTCAAGAGGAACTGAATGAAATCTTAAAACATTCTTAAAAACCAGTCAAACACCAAAACTCTTTTGTAAATATTTTTCAAAAACAAAATATAAAAATATAAAATCAGATAAAACAACAAAAATATTCTTCTATCTATATTTCTTCAAACATGGCAAGTACAATTCTTCCGTCAACACTCAAATCTTTCAAAATTCACTATTTTTCCGATCAAGTGTTGAGGGGGAGAAATCAATCACTTAACAGTTTCATTAAAAACCTTGTACTTGCATGTTATCTTATCCCAGTTGTTTCTTTATTAATGATGGTCACATTTCTGGTTGTCTGACACTCCTCGGACTAAAATTTATAAACTTTCATTATTTCTTAAGTCGAGGGGGAGTGTCGTCAAAGTTATTTCTAAATATTCTTCGTTTGGTAACCAAAATGGAAGTTAAAGGCATTGGATGAAAATGGAAAAGGTGGAGGGACTAAATCTGTCAAAATCTTAAAGTTATTTTTAATAAAACTACCCACCAAACACATTTAATTCATCACATTTATTATTTCACCAAACAAATCCTACGCATAAAAATCGTTCTACAAATCCGAAGTTTTGATCATCAATCTGTAAGTGATTCTGTGTTTGGAACACGTTTTTAAACAATGGTTTTGAATCTTTCATTAATCCAACGGTTAAAACGAGAGATTTAGTGATTTTTGTGTTCTACGCATATGTGTATGAACACATGATCATGTTTATGTGTTTGTTGTTAAAACAATTGTGTCAAAACGTTTCTACAACATCATTGATAACATTTTTATACTCAAAACGCACCCAGAAACACGTATTGATTGATTTTGAAAACTAGGGTTTATGCTAATTTAGGTGTTTTCAAATGAGAAGTTTTGTTTTGAAAAAGATTGTTGTAAGAGGTTGTTGTCAAGTTGAATTGATCATATCTAGGCCCAGATATCACCCGAACACTCATGTTTCATTAATTGGAATTTAGGGTTTATGTTCATACGGTTTGGGTATTTTTGATCTATGGCATGTTTGATATTAAAACTTGAACAAAACATCTCATTAGGCATCTAAGACCTCCCATAATCTTGGTCAAATCCTATGGCTAGATTTCTTAGGCGTAATCTTTGAAACCTAGGGTTTAGTTTTACGACAAACCGTTCTTACGCGAATGTTTGATGAGTTCTTCATGCTTGATCTGATGAATATTGAATGAATGTGTTAATAATTGGTGCTATGATTAACTTATTTCGTGTTTATTACGCGTGAAATTCAGAATCAAGGTTATTAGCATCTACGATAAGGATCACCTTACGCGTAGAAGGTTATCGTAGGAGTAATCTTAGCGCGTAATGTACGCCGCGGGTTCTACATGGGACTACGCGTATCCCGTGAAGAATATGCGCTAATAGTGACCTCTACGCATAAGGTCTACTTACTGCGCCTTACGCCGTAAGGTTTTATATACGCCACGCATAAGCTCTACGCATAAGGTCCCCTTTTCCTACACGTAATATTTCTTACGCCGAAGTCGGATCCTACGCATAAGCTTGCGTTTACGCTGTATACCTCTCCCGCTTAACGCATAAGCTGCCATTTCTACGCCTAAGCCTTGTTTAACCTTAATCATGAATTGTTACGCGTGCAAACATGTAAATAAATAAATCATAACGTCATGAAACCAATAATGTCACTAATAAGCTTAAATGTTTAATATGTTGTGAAAAAATAAGTGATAACATGAACTTTAAAACTTAAAGTTAACTAACTCACAAAACTTATCACGACGTCATTGGACTATTGAACAAACAAGTGACATTGGACTCGTAACAATCATCAACATATCACATTCAATAATTAGACAATAAAACCATTTGTTGACTAACATAATGTCTTTCGATATGTTGGTTCTTTTGGCTAAATTTATTTCGAGATCATGCATACTGACGCCAAATGCATGTGGATGCACCAAATGTTCTCACCGTTGCCGATATCTTCCCAAATGGTTATCCGATGAAGATTGGAAAGAACAACCTTCGTGTTGACTTTGAAACTCTCACCGCCGAGTCCCTTGTTTAATTATCGTGGATATTCTGAAGAATCATCCCTATCGAACATGCTCACCATTCTGCATACAGCACTGCAGATCTACATTCGCCAGCCTGAACACAATGCAAAGGATCAAAGGACAAACGCGGATTCGGTGACTCTCAATGACAAACAAGTCACCATCACACCGCAGACTTACGGGCCGTTCTTCTCATTCCATCATCGAGCCAACCGAACTCAATGCCACACCAACCTAAGAGACTGCTTCTACGCCTCGATCAATATTGGTTATGACGAAGCTACTGTGAGTAATCACTAAGCATTCACATGTGGATCTAAGAATATTCCTCAACCTTGGAGAGAACTCTACATCATCATCACCAAATTGTATTTCTACGTGACATGGCTATGAGCACCCCAAGCTCATGGAACTGCAAATCTTTTGGGCTTTGGTCAAAATGAAGCACATTGAAGTCGAAGCTCTGATATGGGACGACATGATGACATTCCTCAAGAAGCTTGGCTCAAAGATCCCTTATATCGATATACTAAACTCGTTGATCCAAAGAGCAATTGGGTTTAACCCTGATATCCCCAAGAGAATCAATGACCCCAACAATCACGACATGTTGTCCGAACCTACTCACGTCCGATTCAAGAATCAACAACAAAGAAACAAGGTGCTATGTGCCCGGATCACCTTCTCTCGATGAAATCAAAGCGTACTTACTCTTACAAAAGGTATCCGTAGCAGTTGATGAAGGTAAAGTTGGTTCTCTCGATGATAAGTCTTCTGGAACACCTACAAGGAAAACCGTGACGAAAACGCAGGGAGTGCCACAACCACTGAGAGTCAAAGAAAGTTCCCTAAGAGGAAACCTCTACTCAAAAGAAGGTTCCCTCAAGGAAGTTGTTCCTATTCCCACTCCTAAGCCTGAACCGCCAAGAAAGCTAGTGACGAAAGCTCGAGGAAACCGAATCGAGAAGAAGAGGTTATCTACTCAAATCGCAACCATTGACACTCCAAAAGTAGCTAAGCCTCCCAGTCCAAAAGCTGAAAAAGGCAAAAGAAAAGCTCCAGTGATTGAGCAAGAAGAAGAAAGCTCAGATGAAGAGCCACTGAACACTGACTACAGGAAGCAGTTCCAAATCATTAGACTCAAAGACATTCGCAAAGAGTTTGCAAAACATCAAATGGGTGGCCTGAGGTCAAGTGGTGGAGTCAATCTACACCATTCTGACATGCGTTAATCAACCGATAAGGAACTGGTGCCACCACTCTTGAGCAACAACAAAAAACTGGAGGAACGAAAAAAGAGAAGTCTAAGAAAGAAAAATGATGAGGAAGCTAGGATTCAAAAGAAAAGGCTAAAACCGATCAAGATGACGAAGTGAACTATGATGATTTTCTTCTCAATAATCCAACTCGTTCCAAGGAGAAAACTTATGAACCTCCTAAGGACCCTGAACCTCCTCATGACTCTTCATCATCGATTCATCCTCACTCTTCACCACCATCCAAAAAAGAACAACCGAGATCCACATCCAAATCTGTGAAGAAACCGACTCTTGGTTATCCCGGCTAAAACAAGGATTTTAAAGCTTTCAAGCAAGTACGGAAGAAGGATGTTACCAACAAAAGCTGAATCAACTCGCTACATAATCAACTTTCTTCATGACGGGATAAACGAGTTGTTGTGAAAGGAACAAATCCGTAAGTTTATCAAAGGAGATTTTCGAAGGATTTGGAGAAGATGGCAAGAGAGACACACAAATTTCCTCGATACCGTTCCTAAAGTGACAAGGGAATTATATTCCGCTACTTACTCCAAATATCGTTACATTGGTCAAACATATAATGGCCAAAGAATCTGATCTCTCTGAAGCTGAATTGATTACTAAATTGGTGATGCAAATGTCAAAAAGAGCTGGAACCTTCACTTTGGATGAAGCTAAATTCTTTGAGACTCTATTAGACTATCAACTCATGTCTTCATGCAAAGAATCAGCAAGTCAACCAAAACGACCAAGAGATGACGATGATAAGGACAAGGATTCTGCACCTAAACGTCCAAAGAAGTCTGGTGAATCTTCCTCAATGCCACCTCCACCCCGAAGGACTTCATCACCAAGACGATCTCCTCCTCGCTCTTCTCACGACAAACCGTGATTTCCGAAGTTACCACCCCGCCTCGAAAAAGGTGATCACTTTGAGTATATGGTGGTGACGATGAGGAAATCCCTCGAGCCCCAACAACAACCCACTTCTCCCGCCAACAACAAAGAAACCATCATCCTCATCAAAGCCTAAGAAAAAGAAAAAGACGCCAAGGCTGATGTCGCCTCATGGCTTGACGATGACGACACCGAAGTATGATTGGTTCTCCACACTTGTTGCCGCTACACCCCTTTAACCGACGACCAAGATATTGTAGAAGGTAGTACGCTGGAGTATGCAAAGTTACTGCAAGAAAAGTTCCGAGTGAAGAAGATGACGAAATCAGAGTTGAAACGAATCAAGAATGAAGCCTTTCAAATACTCAAAGACAGCTCGGAAAGTGCTATTGAAGTTGAATATCACCTTGAAAACATAGCACGAGCCATGTCTAACAACATTGATTGGCTCAACCCTCGGCAAACATCGACTACACCGAAAAGACACGCTCCATACTACACAGATTGGACCAAACCTCTACCTACCATTGGTCGACCAGATCAACCTCACATTCCATTTCGATACTTCTTCAACAACGACCTGGAATTTCTTCTACATGGTAGCGATGTGTCAAGGAATACATCACTTACACTTCCGCTTCCCTGACCATATACTCCAACCGCATTGCCATCGAAGAAAAGGCTACCCACATGTTCAACAACAGAGTGGAAGAGTATGACATCGATGTAATGTATGGGATTCACCATTGGCTCGAACGACCGAATCTACTACGAAGTTGCGTGTTCGTAAATCTCAACATGAAGTGCATAGTGGTCAAAGGATCGTTGCTATTAAGCATGTTGCTCTTTCGTCTAAATGGGACTACACCTTCCTAAAGAAGATCATGGTCAAAAGACAAGACGAACAGACTACGCCTGGAAGCAAACTTTCTAATTGTCTCTCAACATTGAAGATCTGTATCTTGCAAAGGTACAGGGACGCATGAGACAATTCTCTACAGAAATTCAACGTGAATACATCAAGTCCTTGCTTATCTTCATCGAAGCATCGTGATCCGGAACGGTAGAAGATTTGCAACTTGTCGTTGAGTCGTATCGCACTGCGTGTCAACTTCACCAAACCTAAGCTAGAACTTCGACATCAACCATCTCCTCATTCACTCTCATCGCGAAACCCTTTGAGTAGTCCATCGCAGCGGCACTCCACCGTAACCGCTGATGGCGGTAATGAGCTTCATAAGTTTGGAGATTCTACATTGAAGCATGTCAGGGATGGGCTAGCATACCGGTTAAAGGCGATTCAACAAGGCATAGGGTCACCAACGAGATGGAATTCTCGTGAAAATGGATGTAAAGAGAATCATCAAGATGATTGATGAAAGGTTGTTTCAAGGGACCGGTTCGTAACATTGGAAAGCTTCAGAGGTGGTCACAACGCATTAATCTCACAGCTATCAATGACCGTTCGCATTCCCGAGTTCTTGCTAACCTACTTGAAATTCCTGGTACCCCTTAATCTGTTTCAATTTCATATTTATTTGGTTGTGTGATTATATATGACAATGGCTTGTGCACACATAACAGTGTACAACCCGCTCTTGTAAATAAAGGACCCCGTACGCCAAGGCCACAATCCTTATGAAAGGAGCGAAAACTTCTTACTTTTGAGTAAAACTTATCAAACCTTTCATTTTCCAAAGGTTTTACTCAAAAGAACAAGTACTTCCCCTTATGATTTTTCAAAACCTCAACCGTTTATATCACTCGTTGAGGGGGAGTATTTGACTTAAAAACTTTGTTCACAAAATGTTCTTTGTGTAATCTTCCCACAAAACTCAAAATGGTCATATTTATTCTCAACAGTTCTTCAAAAATAACATTTATATGCCATTTTTTAGTGAGAGAAAACTATGTGATAAGAAATATGTTGTGTAAATGCAAATGAATCTTTGTGCTATAGACTTAACCAACGAATTGACGAGATCTTAACTGTAGTAACTCGAAAAGACTTGTCCTGGACGGGTAATAATTTCAAGCTAGTTCGCTAGTGATGTAAAGCGTCTCGAAAGGACTTGTCTGAGTAGAATGTACCATTCGAGAAACTCTTGGTAGACATGAACTTTGACGGGTTTGACAACCTTCCGAGGTTTGTCCACACCTTCAAGATAGTTAGAGAGTAGTTGTCACCTAAAAGCGACAATGTAAACTCTTTAACTATTCAACGTAATCGTCTCATGGGATTGTCTATCTTGAGTCGATCAATTCAAAAAGTGCGCTTCTTTTCTTCATCGTGCGATTTCAAAACTCTTAAGCACATGTGGAGGGGGAGTATTTCTGAAAATCTAAAACTCTTAAAGTGTTCAAACATGTTTTTTATTCACAAACACTTTGAGAGATTTTCATGAAAATGGTTTTATGGCAATGAAGTTATAAGGTGATTAAGGTTAGGAATAACTGTCCTATGATCCGCCAGAGCCGGAGGGATCTACCCAAGGACACTACCAAAAGTAAGAATTAGAAGTCCTTAGGTATGATTATAAAAAGGAGAAAATGAGAATCGGAGAAAGAAGGAGTTGAAGAATTAAAAAGAAATTCAAAGAAAAGGGTGAAAAGAAATAGCCCTCCAAATTATTCAACTTAGGGCGCATAATCGGTTCAACTCATATGCTACTGGTTGTCACTTGATGACGCCGGTATTGAAGATTAAAAGTCGCCATGGACCCAGTGATGCATGCACTAAACCTTCTTAGCCACTCAAGTTTCTCTCAACAAAAGCTTGTTTCATTCTCACAGGGAACCCTACGTAAAATCCATCTTTTAGAGATTGTCGGTATTGAAGAAGGAGACCCTCTCCTAGTCTCCGCCAGAAAACCAAAACGCGCTATTGAGTCTAGAGCCACGAGATTCATCAAAAGATCTCTTAGGTACACTTGACATTTCATCACTCATTGTTCAACAATAAGAACATCAGTGGTACGTTATCGAGTCCTTCACGAGATCTTAGAAATGTCGAGAACATTTATGAGAGGTTCACAATTGTGATCCTCGTGATTGAATGGAAACCTCGTGGTCAACATCAAACGTACCGGCAAAGAAGTCACTTCGGTAACTCCCCGTGGATTACGCTTAGGTGTCTCAAACGGTCTACAAATATGAGGTGATGCTTTGTACCTCAAAGAACTCATCTCAACTCAGAGGTGTACTTCGTACATCGCGTTATCTCACTTGTGGGACTCACCGTGAACGGCGCAAGAATTAGAGTTGTGTTCTCACACTATGCCGTAACACTCTCAAGTTCAAACTTGTAAGTGCCGAATCCGCTTATTACTAACCTTCTTATGGAAGCTCGAGCCGATCGATCGCGCGATTCTCCACATGCTCATACCAACATCATCACTTATGGAAGTTCTCTCATAATCAAAGGCAACATTGTCGTCGAACGATTCTTCGTCAACAAAGAATCTACAAAGTTTAAAGACTTAAAAACTTAATCAACTATAATCCAAAGTTAAAAGAGTCGGTGAGCATGTTGGAGAAAGACGCGAGACACCGGAGCAAAATGGTTAACCTCGATGCGCATAACAACAACATACTATCACTTTCAAAGAACAAAGAACAAAAGAACAAAGAAAATGATGACGCAGCGAGAATACTTCAAAGGAAACAATTTCTCTACATCGGGAGATTGTTCTAATCAAGACACTTCTTCTCACAAGAAAGAAGAATGTCAGAAGATGTCAAAGCTACTATTACATCGTAACCTACATCATATTACTCTTTCATTCATCGCTAACACTTAAGGGGAGATTGTTGGAATCACTCCTAAACCTTAATTCAAGTGTTAGTGATTCATATGTAATAGTTAGCTTAATATGGCCTTTATGTTAGTAATTAGCCTTAGGCTTATGTAGAAGGCCCATAAGCCTAGGCCCAAGTCCACTAAGGAAAGGAAGGGACAAGGAGTGTTGCTCTGGCTCCCTCTCCTATAAATACTATGTAATAACCCTCACTTGAGGGTTGGTTGTTTAATTTATTCACTCTCACATTTCCTACGCATAACCGGTCAAGTCATACGAGTGTGTGTGTGTGTTTATTGTTCATCCGATCTCTATCTCTTCTCTATTTCTACATATTGATGCTTGTGTTACATATATGGCGACCTAACAAGTATCCACAACCTTTCCTTTTTGACATTCCAGCTGAGTCCTCAAAAGATCATTTTGTTCTTTCATGTCTTTGTAGGCACGCCATAATTTGTCATACTTGTTTCGTTTTTCGATCAAGTTATTTAAAATATGATACATTTTCTTTTTCAAGTTTTTCAAGAGCTTTTTCATAATTTGAAACAATTGAGAGGTCTCGATGGAGTCTCTCATGATCTTCAATGTAATATGTTTGTAAAACAATGGACATGATATCGATAGTTATAACATCTTCGAAGAGAGAATCATTTAAATTTTCCAAAACTTTGATGTGTTCAAAAATGTCATTAGCTTTCTTTACCAGGGATTTATGGTCCTTGAAAAAGTCACCTGTTTCTTTCAAAAATGCTTGTTCAAAATGAATTACCCTCGACCGATGTTATTAAGTGAGTGGCAATTTGAGTTTCAAAAACCTTTTTTATTTCTCATCAAAACTAGAAAGCCGCTTGTTAGTAATCTGATGTTGATTTTAGATTTAACAATCTGTTGAAGTTGCCCAATTCTAGTTTTAACGCATCTAAAATGCTAGCATCACTTTTTAAAAGGATTGTTTTTCCAATTGGTTATTTTGAAATTGATTTTGACTCTTTGTTTGAAACATCAAAGGTGTGATGGAAAACTTTGACTTTTCTTTTGCTTAAACAAAAGTAATTCCAGAAATTTTGTTATATTTGTTGTAGTCGATTGGTTTTATTTCTAGATTCTTTTGTTTTATTTTTGATCTACTCGCCAATGAGTTCTATCGCTTCATGAGAATCACAAACTTCTACGGTTCATTTTATCTAACAAAGCTTTTCCATTATACAAAAACATTCGTTCTTTTTTCTCAGCTTGAAAGTGCACAAGGAGGTTTGTTACCAAGAGCCATTTTTTGAGTTTTATGAAAATACGGATTTATTTTGTTAACATATTGACTGTTTGAGCTGAATGACACATTGTAACAAACAAAGTTTCCAATTTGTTGATTTTTTCATTTTTCTCAAGAATTTCATCATGAAGAGAATCTTCTCGTTTTGAAAAATCAGCTATCAACTTTTTTCTTTTCAAGATCGTAATAAGTTGCTTTTGTTTAGAAAGTTGGTTTTAATATCGAAATTTCCTCGCTTAAAGATTTTATTTTTAAACTCAAATTAACATCAAGTGTGTCATACTTGATTTGCAATTGTTTTTCCCTTAAAAGGAATTTCGATAACCAATTTCTAATTCTGACTCTTTGTTTTTGTGAAATTCAAAAGCTTTTGCATTCTTCTTGTACCTCTCAAGCTCAGCAGTCAATTTATCATTCGCGGCCTTAACATCACGATTGACCTTTTTCACTTTCTCAATTTCAATGCCACAATTATTAATCAATAATTCAAATAAGGCACATGTTTCCTCATCAGTCTCAGAATTTTGTGCCACACAGTCTCCACCAGGATCCATATCTGGAGTTTCAGAGTTAATATTACTACTACTCGGATTGTCCAGGTATGTATCATAAGTAGGTGCTGGCGTCATAGAATGTTGTTCATCATGAGTAAACACATCAAATATGACATTGTTATAGCATGGATCAATGATTGGTACCGAGATCTGATTAGGCCAAACAAAGAGGGTGTGTCAAAATCGCTGTCGACGTAGCCTCAAGATTTTTTCCATGAAGATGCGGTTTGCATTGATATCCTCACTCTTCCATTTCATCCATAATAGCAATAAAGGCATGTTCCTCAGACTCAACTGCATCCGCTTTTGACTTCGTGCCAACAACAATGCTTTCTCAAGATACACGAATTCGCTCTTTTCGCTTAGTAGGACAATTCCTCGCAATGTGACCCACTCCTTGACAGTTGTAACACGTAACCCGATAGGCTGATTCACATTTCCATAATTCCCAATGATCGAGCCGCAACATTCCCATTCTAATTACCCAATCGCTCTATTCCCAACATTCCGACCCAACTGATTTCCAACATTCTCACCCAACCGATACCATGATACGGAATCGCCTAATTACCCATGTGAAATCCAGAGTATATCCCCTGTGGATTCCCAATAACTCCAACCATTTGTCCTTGTTGACCCATATTCACACCCTACCGCGGCAATTTGCTTGTTGCAGTGTTAGATGAAACCTTTGGTTGTTGTTATTTGGTGTGGAATAGCGTCCTTTGAATACTTTATTCAAATGCATCTGACAAAGCCTCTGCTTGTTCAGCTTTAAGGTTGGTGATTCCTTGTTCCTGGTATTGTGGATACTGTTGTTGTTGTTGAATGACTTGTTGTTCTGATGGATAGAATTGTTATTGAGGATAAAGACTTGTGTTTGTGGAATGTATTCATGCAAGTTGTTGTTAGCGGAAGATGATGAAGGTTGTTGTTGAGTGTTCACTGGAGATTGTGATTTTGCAATGAGTGCTAAGGGATCATGATTCTTTGCCAATCTGTCTTTCCTAACTTCATTGACTTCATTGACGTAGCGTCCCCATTCTTCTTGAAGATTGTTAAGGAATTTGATGTTACTCACGATAGTCTTGGGTGTCAACTTTTTCATAAGCTCATTCATCAAAGTAAACCTTCCATAGTAGGATTCAATGGATTCTCCCGAGTTGATGTAAACTTCTCCCATTCGTTAGCGCTTGTTCTCCATGTCTTGTTTACCAATTTCTGTTCCATAACATAGCCGTCTAACACGCTCCCACATATCATAATAAGGCCATAGCTTCACAAGAAGAAATAGGTCTCTTGGAAATCCTATTGACAATGTGTATTTCCATGTCATCTCTGCCGATTTGCTTCTTATCCTCGTCAAGATATTCAGATTCATCTTGACTTAAAAGTTGGTGGGACGGGAGGTGTTGCATCAGGAATTCCATGGTCTTGGACTTGTCGAGGCTTGAAGGGTCCATTCGTAATGGATTGAATCATGAGTTTTTCATTAGGTTTGGTTTTGATGTAGCGGAGCATATGACTTGTCCATTGAAGATATCCACCTTTTTCCAGCATAGGAGGACAGCCAAAGACCAAATGCGCATGAATGTCTTGTTGAGTTGCCATTGATGAAGGTATTACTGATAAATTTGATGTAGGATCGATTCAACGATAAAGGAGTTGTGTTTGATGAAGATTAAGCTCGTGTGTTGTAGTGAAAATTGGGTCTGAAAACTTAAAAACCTCAATAACTTCTGTTTGGGGCATTTGTAGGACTCGAAGGTTGACCCAAGTTCATTGGCGTGCTATTCTCCTCGCTCTCACGGTCGTTTTGATGAGTAGAACGCTGAAAACGGAATTACGGTTCAAAAGTTATGGTCGTTTGAAGTTTTGCTGAAAATCTTACTGTGAAACCTCGTTCTAAGCGTAGGATTTAGTGCTTAGGCGTAAACTTCCTTAGGCGTAGGATGAAGCTTCGCGTGAGACTCTATCTACGCGTAAACTTAAGGTTAAACGTAAGCTTATCGCGAAACTAAACTCTTATAAGTAAAAGTACCTACGCTACGAAGATTTAACTTAGGCGTAGTGTGCTTACCGTAAGCTTTAGGCTTAGGCGTAAGATTAGCTTATAAAACCAAAATCCTTCACACTTGTCCAAGTGAGAGATATCCAAGTCGAAGTGTTTTTCGTGCTTATCCAAGCAAGGAAAACACCGAAAATGCTTGTTGCACGAAGATTCTTCACCAAATGCTTAAGCGTAAACCTTGGCGAAGTTCATCTGCTAACGATAGACCTTAAGCGTAAGAAAAGGGTTTTGACTATTCCTTCGGCGTAAAACTAGGGTTTTGACTTTCTGTACTTGAAATCCTTACGCGTAAACTGCCCAGATTTTTGCAAAAACACGATTTTTCACCCAAAAACACGATTACAAATGATTTATTTTGCACAAACTTCTTCCAAAACACTTAAATATTAATTAAAACTACAACTTTAGCTTAAACAACACGTAAAAATCAAAACTTTATGAAAAAAACACACGCTTAATGAAAACGCAACTTTTGTGTTAAGTTTCAACAAAAAACGTAACACAAACACTCCTAAACCATTGTTAGGCGATTGATACCAATTGTAGGACCTTGTTTTTCTCAACCTTATCACGTTACCTAGCTTAGCATACTAGTATAACACGTAAAACACAAACACTTATGCGTAAAGATGAAACAAGAAAGATGGTGACTTGATGATGTATTATGCGTATGTGTAGAGAGAAAGATGAAAACAAGAGAAGTTTATTTCAAAGAAAAACACACACTCAAGCACACCCTTCAAATGACGCCCTAATGCGCTTGGCATGGGCTTGGATTGGGTTGGATTGGATTCTAACTTACATAAGGCTAGCTTAACTTAACTTCTAACCATTTAGCTTAGCCCAATCCACTCTGCCCATCGACTATTCTATTACGATATTTAACACACGTTACAAAGTTCCTAAACGTGAATGACCATCACTTCTATTAATTATTATTAAGGCTAACATATCGAATAGCCGCCCAGTAGCCTTGACACGCCGCACACGCCACAAGAAGTCGACAGTCATCCAAAACAAATCGTCACTTTTTTAGTTCTACGTTTAATCGTTGCGATTGGTTGCCAACAAATTCTTGATTAGTTATCATGATAACTATCTTGCTTTTCATTTTATTTTTCTTTTTTTAAGTATTTTTATATTTTTAGTCTTTAATTCGAGCTTTCGCATTAAACCGCTCGAATTGTGAAAGGTATTAGATCTGATAGGTTAGTTGGCCCAAATACGATTGCTAGTTTGGGTCTGTTAAAGTTTTCTCTCATGCAACCTCTATATATCGTACATCAATAAACATGATAACTACTAGGAATTACAACATCCAACAAAAGCTATTAGATTTGAAACCAGAGAAAATTGTTAATAAGTAAAAGAATAATAACATGATATACATTAATCAACCATATATATGGGACAAGTGAATGCATGGCGGAAGAAAAGAAATTTAAGCCAAATCAGACTTGGTCATGTCAGAAAATCGTTAACGTCAACATGCATATAACTATGTAAGCTATTAATATTTGCAAACTTTTATGTTAAGGAAATGTTAAATCTATACTCTTATGATGATTTTAAAAAGCCAAGACATGAATATATTCGTTGGAACACGTATGGGTAATGATTATTTTGAATGTGATACTAGCTATCTATGTCGAGTGAACCTTATATATGTTGAGTTAGAGAAGCTCAGTTTCGATCTCATATTTGTGTGCCGGAGCATGGTACCAGGACTCTTTGCTCTATTTATTGCATATGATTCTTCAAATAACACTTAGTAAGTGTGAAACAGATTGATTATGGTTTCTAAGGTTCTTATATCTTGAAGAATAAATAATTGTGTTTTGTACCCTATCTACGATGTAAAGTTTAATAGATGGACTGATAGGGATTTGCATACAAGAATTCTTCAATAAATCATGACTATACCGGGAGGAATATATTTGGTGTTAGGACCAGATAGGCTATAGTACAAACTAGTGGTAGTAAGCATCTGATGCAATCTTTGTAGAAACTAGCATTTAGGTAAAAGACGATCTCTTTTGCATTTGATGTTATTCTCTACAAAGTGGAAGGGTATAATATAAAGCTACTTTAGGCCATACGTGCCACTATGGACCATTAGCTATAGAGACACGATTGCTCAATAAGGAAGAAAATATGATGGTGTAGCAACTTGCCCTTGGAATGAATAGAAGAGTACGAAACGAAAGTTTATTTAAACTCGTACCATAACAATAAAATAGAAAGAATCTTTGAACATCTTGTAAACATTAAGTTGTTGACTACGAAAACCCTTGACTCACATCATCAATAAGTGTAGTGTCAAGGACGAACCAGAGGTTCCTGTGAGGTCTCAAACACCTATAAATTTTTTCTATTTAGTGTTAATTTTTGAAAAAATGTATCTTAAATACACACTACCAATCAAAATACATTCTAGTGAAGGAAGTCCTTTGGTGAAGATATATGTATACCGATAATGGATGGTACATGTGAAATGCGCACCGACATGCGGTAACCATTTCACGAACAGAATATATGTCAATATCTATATGTTTCATCCGTTGATGTTGAATAGGGTTGGTAGACAGATATATGACACTAACGTTATCACGGTAGACAATAGTTGCAGAAGAGAGAGGAAAACGTAGCTCACACAGAAGGTTACGAATCCATGCAGTCTCATCTACAAGATTAGCAACACCCCGGTATTCTCTCGGCCTTGGAACGGGAGAAAGTGTGTTGTTACTCAAGCAAGACCAAGAAAGTAGATTATCACCCGAAAAACACATTATCCCGAATAGAATATGTGTATGGGCAACCCACCCAATCTTCATCGGTATATCCAACAAGAGAAGTGATAGATGATGAATATAGGTGAAGACCAAAATCTAAAGTCCCCTAACGTATCGTTAGGTACGCTTAAGGGTAGCTAAATGTGGCTCAAGGGGATCATGCATGTAAAGAAAAATCGTTGGATAGCATAAGTTATATCCGTCGAGTAAATGTGAGATATGGAGACCACTGCAAGACTGCAAGATAAAGTAGGATCCCGAATGGAACACCCTTGAGACCTAGTTTGGATTTTGTATCAACAGTGTTCGATAAGAGTTACTGGCCATGAGCATACTCTCTCAAGAGTATTACTTCCACCGAGATAGAAACAAACCGTAGAATGTCGAGTAGCAAAAATACCAAGAAAATAATTAAGTAGCTCGAGATCACCATGTCAAACTTCGGTGTAGAGAAGCAATGATCTCACTGTAGGGGCAAGAGGAGGCTGTGAGAATAATGTCATCCACATAGATAAGTAAATAAACAACTTGAGAGTCCTATCGAAGAATAAATAATGAAGAGTCACAATGACTATGGTAAAATCCAACTCGAGTAACATAGCCAGAATATCGAAACCAAGCACGAGATGCTTGCTTTAGCCCATATAAATATTTCGCAAAAGGCGCACATGATGAGGGTACCGAAAATCCACAAATCCCGTGGTTGGGTGCATATATACATTCTAAGATAAATCCCCGTTAAGTAAAGAATTTTAATGTCAAACTGATGAATAGGTCACTTACGAGACACCACAAGACTAAGAACAATGCGAATGGTAGCCGGTTTTATGACCGCACTAAAGGTCTCATCATATTCAATACCAAGTTGTCGATCTGCCATTAGAAACCAAACGAGCCTTATAACGACTCAAAGTTCCGTCACAAGATGAAATTTATGCTTGAATAACCACATAGATCTCACCAAATTAACACCGAAGGGCCGCGGGTACAAGAATCTAAGTACCGTTTTTAACTAACGTGTTTTACTCATCATACATAACATTAATCCAATTAGGGTCTTGTAACGCGAGGAAGGGAGATTTAGGTAATGCCGAGATAGGAGAAGTATGTAAAGAGAGACGTTCAATGGGTTTGACAATGTTTGATTGATACCGAGTGACTTGCGGTGAGTACGGGGTGGTTTGGCGGGAGGTTGGTTACATTGGTCAAGACGCCGGGGTTGGCTTTGTTCTGTAGTAGGTGGGCGGGTGGTGATGGTTATTGTTGGGTTCTGTGGTGGGTTGTTGGGTTGTTGTTGGTTGCGACATGGGCTATGGGCGACCCCGCTTGGGCATGGGGTATAAGGGGAGAAGGTTGGCTATGTGGCGTAGTGGGCAACCTATTTTGGTGGGCTGGTGATGGGGTGTAGTGGGTGCGAATTGAAGTATTGAGTATATAGAAACGGCTATGTAGATTTGTGGTGATGGGTTAGTAAGCACTGGTGAAGTAGATAGACGGTGTGGTTTAAAAAGGTGTAGTACGATGGAGATTCGGTTTCATTGAGCGGTAAGGAAATGGGTTTCGGCTGGGTGACGCGGTCGTGAAAGTAAAATTTTGTTTGTTTTGAGGTCTAGACAACAAAAGCCATGGTGATAAGCGGGATAGCCAAAAATGCACTGCTGTTGCTCGACGCCGAAGTTTGTAAGGGAGTGAAGGTGAGGGTATCATAGACATCAAATATGCGAGTTGTTGATGGCGTGAGAAGGTAAAAGGTTGAGGAGATAAGTGACCATATGTAGGGCCTCGACCTAAAATATGGGGTAGATTAGCTTGAAACAAGAGTGTATAATGACATTGTTGATTGTTCTAATCATGCATTTTGCCTTGCCTTTGTTGAGAAGTATTTGGGCAAGAAAATCTAAATTATATACCGTGGGTAGCAAAAAGTGTATGTAAATGATTATTGTCAAACTTGCCACCATGATCACATTAGAAACTCTTTATTTCACATTTAAATTGATTCTTAACATAATTATGAAAATGAAAAAATTTATCAAGCATGTGAGATTTGTTTCGAAGAGGGTAAATTCACAAATAATGAAAGAAGTGATCAAGAAATAAGATATAGTATTTGAAACCACTTTTACTAACAATTGGGGATGTCCACAAATCGGGATGAATAATGTCAAAATAATGTTAAAAAGTAGAATTGGAACTATGAAAATAAAGCTTCACATGCTTACCAAGTTGGCATGCATGACAAACATGTGGAGACTTTTCTTTATTACATGAAATAAATTGACGAGAAACAAGAGATCGAGACTCAAGTTACCATGATGATCGAGGTGTAGGTGCCACGTAGAGGAACTTGTGGAGAGAAGAACGGTTGGGATGGTTGACGGCTTGGTAACGGGATAGAGATCACTTGAACTATCACATCAAAAGAGGATACAGTGAGTCCAGAAGTCCTTCACTGAAAAACCAAAAGCAATAAATTTGATATTGCAATTATTATCTCTAGTAAACTGACGAACAAATACAAGATTTTTAATGATATTGGGGGTGACAAGAACATTGTGAAGGTGAAGGGGCGATGAAAGGAAGGAATAATGTTATACCTAGTGTTGGTGACGGGAATAGAATTACCGTCGCCAACATGTAAATATGGGAATAAACGTTTAGTATAAATGGTACTTAAATTACTTGCATTGGAATTTAAATAAAGAAGAACTACCTGTATCCATGTTCCATTGAGGGTCTTGCAAGGTCATAGTGCTAAACGCACTAGGAAGTGAGGTAGCTTGCGATGGGTATAAGGCGGGTGCGGGTCCAAGTATTCAGTTGGTGTTAGGCTGCTATTGGAATTGGGAAGCATATTGGGCTTGCTGTGGTGGAAAAATATTGGGCCTATGCAAATTGTGGTTGAGTGAATTGGGTCGTGACCAGGGGTGTTACAAAACCTTGTTAGAAGTTTTGGTGTGCTATTCGTTGGACTTGAGAAGGTTGATGTTGGGCTGAGCGGGCCTAGTATAAGCCAGGGGGAGCCCACGACTTTATTTTTTGTGGCATTTGATAAGCAGACATATTAGCCGTATTAGTATTTCCATCGATTCAAAGACTTCCAACTCGGTGGTCGTGTAAACGATACCCACCGCCCACCTCTTATTAAAGTGGTTGCATAGTTTTGGAAGTTTTGTGACTTATTAAAATTATTAGAGGAAGAGTTACCTTTGTGTTTGTATTTAGAGGTCATGAGGATAGTAGGTGATGAGCTCCTACTATCAAAAGTAGTGGTGTTTGTCACAACTTCATTCAAGGTTGACTCTTCAAGCAACAACATATTACGTGTCATTTCAAATGTTGGTAAGGGCTCACGATTGCGTGTGATTTTAACAATTGTAGCAAAACGAGAGTCGAGACCATTAACCGCATAGATGGCAAAATTCTTTTCACTTACTGTGAGCCAAAGATTTTTGAGCCTATCCGCCATGGATTTGGATTTTGTGCAATACTCGTTGATGGACATGCACCCGATCTTAATAGAACGAAGTTCATCAACAAAAATGTATTGCCTTAGCATCCTTATTATCGTGAAAAAGACTTTCAAGATGTTCCCATATATCCTTTGCATGACCCAGTGTAGACACGACTTGTTCTTGTAGAGAATCACAAAGGGATCCAAGGATCCACATCTTGATGAGATCATTAAGTTTTGCACCATCGGGGTCGGGTTCGCTAGACGATGCCGTGGTTGGTTTGTTTCAATGTGTTTTTTAAGACCAAGACTTCCAAGATGATTTTGAAGAAAGAACTCCACGAGTTGAAGTTATGTTTTTCAAGATTTAATATAACGGGAATTTTGTTGGTGATACTAAAGGGAATTAACTTATCGGCGGATGTAGGAGGAGGTGGTGGAACGATGGAGTCGACGGCCATTGTTGTCGATAATGTGGTTAGGGTTTAGAATGTGTCGGCAGTAGAAGAGAAAAGGTAGGGAGGAAGACGAGTATTTAGAGGGATGTTAGGATCTTATATTTTAAGATTGGTATAATTCCATATCTTATATTTCATAACAACTTAAAAATATAAAAGATACATGAGATGATTCTAGAATAATTACATTTGGGCTGAATATATTTTATGAATACACTATGGGACCTCTAACAATATAGGACTAATGGAGGGAACCAACAATCATCGGTGAATGGCGTTGGTTGTTCAATAACAATTTTGAATCATTTTGGTTTGGCAATTCATTTTATTAAGGAGGTCTAAGCTTTTAGGTTTATCGTATTTCGGACTCATATGGAGGATAAACTTCCATATCATCCGTTGTCCCATAACCAATTCTTTTTTACTACCAATGTAACGCCAGATTCGCCTTGGGATAAAGGAATCCATGAAGTAATATGGATTATTAAAAATATCAAATAGAACATAAAAACCAAAGAAGTCTTGACATAATGCGGAAATAATCCAAGTCAAAATGACTTCACACATAGGTCCAAAAGTGAAACATAATAAACCTCAACATAATATCAGAAATAAATAAGTCTTAAATGGCATCAAGAAAATCAAAGCTAAAATCTCTAAGGTAAGTCCACTCAAGCACTCATCCCAGAAACATGACTTCAATGCTTATAGATACGCGGGAAGAAAGAAAAGTCGGGTGAGCTTCAAAAGCCAGTGAGATATGAAAGCAAAAGCGAATACCAAGCGATATCGAATAAAATAAGCGAATGGCGTAGCAAAATCATAATCATTTTCAATGCATAAATCATAATTTTCAAAATAAAGTTTATAGTCAACTACCACGAGCAGAAACATATATCGGATCATATTCATATTCACATAAGGCAACATTTTGTAGGGGAGACCTACGAGTTATGAAGGGCGTGCATACGCGGCATCAATCATCGAGATAACATATAGCGAGATAACATATATGGATCTAGGATGCATCCATACAGCCTTTCCTACATATTCACAAAATGCTTTCACCATCGGAGGCGTGGCAGGAATCACTCTCTTGCCTAGAGTCATATGAGAGGTGCATCAACGTCACGGACATGGAACCCCCATGACTAGTTAAATATTGGCTGGTGTCAAACTATCTTAGGTCAAATCGAATGTCATAGCGGCCACAGATCATATTTTATCAGAAAATCATTCATATTTCCAAAATCACAATTTTCATATCAGATAGTTCAAAATCGGATGTTTCATAATTAGAAATCAGAGTTGAGATAAGCAAAAGCTCAAACAAATCGATTTGGGATTCATAGCAAGGCTTGGAAACCCTATCTGAGAAAAGCGTTAAAAGGAAAACAACTGAAAGGTCAGAATATCTGTACCTTATTCCAAAGCAAATGATCAAAAGGCGAAAAGGCAAAAGGATTACTCCTCTTCTCAGAACCTATATAACTTATTTACGGTTAGTCCATGTTATTTATGATTCCAAAATCATCGAAATGATCCTTTAATATTTGGTGTACATACTTAATGTATATTAATGATCTTCATATACTTTAGTTTTATTAAATGAGACTTAAGTATTTTATAATTAATGTTGTAGATTAGGGTTTGTTATGTCATTTATTAAAGTCTAGGGTTAAATGTGAAAATAGTTTATAAGTCATAACTCACACATGAAATAGCAGAATTACTATATTTAGATCAAACCCTAATCGACTCTCATTTATGTTCTAGGGTTTTCTTATTCTTTAATATCTCATTAATATGCATTTACTTTACATATTACGTCTTAATGACTCGCTACTTAACCTAATACGTAAATGATAACAATCTTTCCTTTTATGTTTTACCATATGCGTTTATGATTTTATGTGACATACAAGTTACTTATTACTCGGATAAATTTACACGTGTACATAACTACTAGTTCACTTTAGTTATAATAGCATGCTTATGAGACAAGGTTCACAACTCATTAGGGTTTTGACATACCTTATTAGGTTCACATATTAAACTAGGGTTTATGTTTACAAGACCTTTACTCGTTTAATACATGTTCAAAGCTTTTATATATGGTTCGGTTCAAACTAGTGTTTTGGCTACAATACTTCGCAAGTCTAGCTCATCTAAACACTTCACATATTCAGTTATTAAGTTTTACATAGGCCTTGATTACAAATGGTTCGGTTCTAATACATATGGTTGACCCTATATTTAAGACTTAACCATGATTCGATTCAATAATACTTATTACGTTACATGTTCTTTAATATTTATCAAGTTTAATTCTTTAGGGTTTGCTTTGGTTTGGTTCACCACGTCTGCCAACAAAAAGCAAGAAACTCGAAGAAGAAACATAACACAACATATTAGCGTAAGGTACATCAAAGGAAGACGCGAACATGTTATACCTTGACTTGGTTGAAGCAAAAACTTCGACACCAATGGGTGGGTTAGGCGGAAAAGGAGCAAAAGAAAAGAAAGAAAAGACTAAACTAGGGTTTCACTTTTGAGCTTTTAAGTTATATTTATAGTTGCAGCATTTAGTTTAGGGTTTTAGGAGAGGGGTTGGGTTGGCCTAGTCCAGCGAGTACACAAGCTCGCGATGTGAATGGCCCTTGAGTCCATCGAACCTAAACAAAAGCGCCCCTTGGGCTTCTTCCTTGGGCTCTCGGCGGCGCCAAGACAAAACAAAGAGAAAACGACCCATCCAACAAGCGACGGCCCAACATATTAGCGAAAACGTTAAACTCCCGTCATACCAAAGTCGATCACGTAATATATTACGTTAAGTTTTTATTATTAGTATATTAGTTTTTTTAAATTTTGTTAAGCAGCTTATAAATGTGTTTTACGTATTTTATACTTTTGAGTCAGGGTATTTTAGTCTTTATATATGTTTTAGATTTAGGTTTTACAATTCTTCCTCAAAAAAATTTTAGTCCTCGAAAATTGAAATTGAACAAAACGAAAACGAGATGAGAACATACCGAACTATTCAAAGAAATGAGGATAACTAGCTGCGCTCGACTCTTCGGTTTCCCAAATAACCTCGCTCGGGTGATTTTCCAAAGAATCTTAACGAACGGAATGACTTTATTTCTCATGACTCTTTCTTGTCTTTCTAAAATAGCTTCCGGTTCTTTAGATAAAGACATATCGGATTGAATTTGATCAAACGGATATGAAGCAACGTGTAATGGATGATAGTTGTATCCCCTTAGGAGAGATACATGGAACACATCATGAACATCGACAACGGCGGAAGTGCTAATCGATGCGAAACTTCTCCTATCGGCTCCAAAATTTCAAGGACGATCGTCGAGGTGAGCTTGCCCTTGATTCAAAAGCGTTTCACACCTCTAAGCGGCGAGACTTTCAAAAACACACGATCACCAACTTCGAAACTCTAAATCACGACGATGCTTGTTGGCATAACTTTTCTGACGAGACCTAGCCTCCTTCAACTTTTCTCTAGCAGCAGCTACTTTCTCATTACTGATCTCAATCATTTCCGGACCTTCGATTAGACGTTCACCTACTTCATCCCAACAAGTAGGTGATCTACATTTTCTTCCATAAAAAGTTCAAGCGGTCTTTGCCTTAATGCTAGCATGCCAACTGTTGTTGTATGCAAACTCTACTAAACACAAATATTCATCCCATGCGGTCCATTCCAAAGCACAAGCCCTTAGCATGTCCTCTAAGGTCACGAATAGTCCTCTCGGTGACCATCTGTTTGAGGATGAAACGCCGTACTAAAATTAAGTCGAGTACCCCAAGCTTTTGCAAACCTTTCCAGAAACGAGAAGTAAAACGCGGATCCCTATCATGACACAATAGACGCCGGAGTACCATGAAGTCTAACTATCTCTTCTGAAAAATCTCGCCAATCTACCAATACCATAATCCTTTCTAATTGGTAAGAAATGAGCTGATTTGGTTAGCCGATCAACAACCACCCAAATCGCATCATGCTTCTTCTTAGTAAGAGGTAGTCCAGGTCACAAGTCCATAGATATCGTATCCCACTTCCATGTCGGAATATCCAATGGTTGTAACAGTCCACTAGCTCTTTGATGTTCGATCTTCACTTGCTGAAAAATCATACACCTCGACACAAACGTCGCCACATCTTGCTTCATGCGTTCCACCAGAAATCTGTTTCAAATCCCTATACATCTTGGTAGAACCAGGCTGGATAGTGAAAGGAGAACTATGAGCTTCAGTATAACTTCTCACGAAGTACGATCATTGGGAACGCAAAGCCTATCCTCATACCATACAATTCCGTCGTTATCAACCTTAAACTCCGGTACCTACCTTCTTCAACATTTTGCGCCACGGCCCACAGTTCACCGTCATCTTTCTAAGCTTCTTTAATTTGCAGTATAAGGTTCGACTCCACCTTCATACTAGCCAGTATCCATCAAAACCTCGTACGCTGACTCAACATCCAAACGCTCTAAGTCACGAATGATCCTAGGCTCAATCTCAATACTTGCAAGCATGCACGATTTCCGCCAAGTGCGTCAAGGCAACTACATTAGCCTTACCGGATGGTGAATGTTAGTGTCATAATCCTTAAGAAGTTCTAACCATCTTCTCTGTCTCATGTTGAGTTCCTTTTGAGTGAAAATATACTTGAGGCTCTTATGATCGGTGAAAATATCACACGTCTCTCCATACAGTAATGTCTCCGGATCTTCAACGCTGAACACCATAGCAGCTAACTCAAGGTCATGAGTTGGGTAATTCTCCTCATAAGGTTTCAGTTGTCTTGAAGCGTAAGCTATCACCTTACCATGTTGCATCAAGACACTGCCCCAATCCTTTCTTAGATGCATCGCTATAGATTTGATATCCTCCGAGGATGGAAGAGTCAAAATAGGAGCGGACACCAATCTCCGTTTCAACTCCTCAAAACTCTTTTCTCTCATCCGTCCACACTAACTTTTCACCTTTCCTCATCAATTGGGTTAAGGGCAAAGCTAAACGAGAGAAACCTTCAACAAAGCGTCGGTAGTATCAGCAAAGTCTAGAAAACTCCTAACCTCGGGATCACTGGCGTAGGTCTTGGCCACTTAGTGATAGCCTCAACCTTAGATCGGATCCATGGTGATACCATCGTAGATACAATATGACCAAGGAGCGACTTGTCCTAACGAATTCACACTTCGAGAATTTGGTACAACTTCTTCTTTCTCGAATCTCCAAAACTATCCTGAGATGTTGCTTATGCTCTCTTGAGACTTAGAGTAAACTAAAATGTAGATGCGATGAAAACAATAACTTGAACTTGTCAAGGAACTCATGGAAACACGATTCATCAGGTCCATAAACACAGCAGGCGCGTGCGTCAAACCAAAAGGCATAACGAGAAACTCATAATGACCATATGCAGTGCGAAGCGGTTTTAGGAACATCTTGCTCCTTCACACGTAGTTGATGATAACCAGGACCTCGGATCAATCTTAGAAAAGAACTTAGCTCCTTGCAGGTTGATCAAACAAATCGTCTATCGTGGCGGAAGAGGATAACGGTTTGAATAATATCGGTTGAGTTCACGGTAGTCGATACATAAGCGCATACTTCCATCCTTCTTCTTCACAAACAAAGCAGGTGCACCCCATGGAGAAACACTAGGTCGAATGAATCCATTATCTATCATCTCTTGCAGATGTTCCTTCAATTCCTTCAGTTCTACAGGTGCCATACGATCTGGAGCTTTCGAAATCGGTTCGCACACAGGGAATTAACTCAATGCTAAACTCAACTTCTCTAGCTGGGGGAAGACCAGGAAGTTCATCGGGAAAAATGTCGTTGAATTAAAAACAACGAAGGTTTTCAATGTTAGGACTCTCCAAAGATGTGTCCCAACAGATGCCAGAAAACCTTGACACCCATGAGCAATCATGGTCCGTGCCTTCATAGCAGAAATGAACTTAACAGATTTGAGTGGTTTAGAACCATAATAAACGAATTCAAGATGTTTTACGTCTCCAAAGATCACAGTTCTAGCATAGCATTCGATGGAAGCTCTATGATAAGCCAACCAATCCATGCCTAGAATGATATCAAAATCGACCATATCGAGAGGATACAGATGTGCGGTAGAATACGATCATCAAAATGAAGAGGACACTTAGCGTATTTATGATCAATGATCATGTGGCTTTTCATAGGCGTAGATATCGATAAGTGATTCGTTAGTGGTTGTGGCTTCATATTAAGTTTCTTAGCACACATGTGACAGTATATAATGGAGTGTGTGGCATTGTGTCAAATAAAACGAAGACAGAATAATCATCAATGAAAAGAGTGCCCGTAATGGTACAGTATGTTCCGATTCCGAGTAGTAGCATAAACACGTCCCAGTAGTAGGTGGCGGCTTGGTGTAGTTTCCAGGAATCGCCGGGTTCCTCTTAGGGCAATCCTTGATCTTGTGAGTAGTGGAACCACAAGAGAAACATCCACCGGTGGCCTTGAAACACGGTCCCGGATGAGCCTTTCCACAGTAGAAAGAATAGGGTGGGGAGGCAAAACTTCTATCCTTTGCGACTAGAAGATCCTGAAGCACGACCGATTTGATCCTCGAGGCTGATCCTTGTTGTAGCGGTTATTGTTACCTTGATTCTGACGATCATTTCCACCCTTACCACTGACTCTGCTATCCTCGACCTTCAGGGCGCCGAGCTAGAGTCCACATTCCTTCCATGACCCGTGATCATAACCCTTATCCACTTGTCCCCTTGAATCGTAACTCTGCGGTATTTCCCTTATACTCATTACTTTGAGTCCTACCTTGGAATCCGATCACCATCGGCGATTACGCTTGTTGTAACCCAAACCCTCATGAAAGATCTCAATGTTGGTACGTCATCATTGCCGGCCGACACATCCTCATATTCAGTGTTAGCGGTCGGTCCAACACCCACTTCTTTAGTCCCCATTTGAAATGCTTAGCTTGGCGCCTACCATCTCCGACAATGTAATCGCCCAACAGCTTACCAACCTCATAAACCTACTCATGTACTCATTGGAGTTCTCATGATCAAACGGTAGATTGCACGATAATCCCTCTCATACCTTTGTTGTTCCTCATCGGGAAGTAGCGGTTATAGAAGATAGTCCGAAACTCCGCCCAAGTACAAGTAATAGCAAAAGCATCTCCTCCTCATGCTTGTTTCAATGCTTTCCACCAATTTAAAGCATCACCCTAGGTTTGAATCATTCGCGAGTCTTAAATTCATCTCCACAACCCGATTACTTCAAACGGCTTCTCAACATGGTGATCCAGTCCTCGGCTTAGTGGGAGTAGCAGTGGTGCTAAGCGAAGAGGCTTGAGCTTAAACGCAAGAGCCAAGTGTGAATGCCGCCGGCGGGTTGATTTCCTCCACCACTTCCCAAAGCACCATTCTGATTACGAATGTTGTTGATCACCTGTTCCATCATCTCAGGTGTAGTCAAACCAGGGAAAAGAGAGTTGAGAGCATTCGCAATACATGACATCCATGTCAGTGGCATCATCGTCCCCTCCGGAGTTACCGTTGATTGTACGAGTTTGAACCATCTGAACGATATCCAAACAATTAGCAAAATGAACAAAGGTGGGATACGAAATGGAAATATGAAGGAATCCTATAGTCTACCCAAATCCTCACAGGTCAAATCCTAAGCTCTAAAGTCTCAAAACCTAGGCTCCATATGTCACAGGTCCTGACTACAGAGTCGTAAACCCAGGCTCGATGCCATAAATTGTAGCCCCGACCGCCAAGGGTAAAGGAATCACAAGTAATGGTGTCATATCAAAGCAAAACATAAATAACCAAAGAAGTCTTGACATAAATGCGGAAATAATTCAAGTCAAAATGACTTCAATACATAGGTCCCAGCGGAAACATAATAAACCTCAACATAATATCCAAAATAAATAAGTCTTAAATGGCATCATAAGAAAATCAAAGCTAAAATCTCTAAGGTAAGTCCACTCAAGCACTCATCCCAAAGCAACCGAGCTTCAATGCTTAGATACGGCAGAAGAAAAGAAAAGTCTGGTGAGCTTCAAAAGCCAGTGAGCGGATATGAAAGCAAAAGCGAATACCAAGCGATATCGAATCACGAAATAAAGCGAATGAGCGATAGCAAAATCATAATCATTTTCAATGCATAAATCATAATTTTCAAAATAAAGTTTATAGTCAACTACCACGAGCCGAAAACATATATCGGATCATATTCATATTCACATAAGGCAACATTTTGTAGGGGAGACCTACGGAGTTATGAAGGACGTGCATGCACGCGGCATCAATCATCGATAACAGATAACAGATCTAGGATGCATCAATACGCCCCTTCCTACATATTCAAAAATATGCTTCACCATCCAGAGGCGTGGCAGAACATCACTCTACTGCCCTAGAGTCATATCAGAGGTGCATCACTGTCTGGACATGGAACCCCCATGACTAGTGAAATATTTGGCTCGGGTGTCAAACTATCTTAGGTCAAATCGGAATGTCATAACGACCTGAGATCATATTTTATCAGAAAATCATTCATATTTCCAAAATCACAGTTTTCATATCGGATAGTTCAAAATCAGATGTTTCATAATTCAGAAATCAGAGTTCAGATAAGCAAAAGCTCAAACAAATCAGATTTGGGGATTCATAGCAAAGGCTTAGGAAACCCTGAAAACGTTAAAGGAAAACCTTTTTGAAAGGTCAGGAATATCTGTACCTTATTCCAAAGCAAATGATCGAAAAGCTGAAAGACGAAAGGCAAAGGATTACTCCCTCTTCCGGAACCTATAGACATTAACGATTGTCCATGTTATTTATGATTCCAAAATCATCGAAATGATCCTTTAATATTTGGTGTACATACTTAATGTATATTAATGATCTTCATACTTTAGGGTTTTATTAAATGAGACTTAAGTATTTTATAATTAATGTTGTAGATTAGGGTTCGTTATGTCATTTATTAAAGTCTAGGGTTAAATGTGAAAATAGTTTATAAGTCATAACTCACACATGAAATAACGAATTACTATATTTAGCTCAAACCTTAATCGACTCTCATTTATGTTCTAGGGTTTTCTTATTCTTTAATATCTCATTAATATGCATTTACTTTACATGTTACGTCTTAATGACTATTTACTTAACCTATCGTAAATGATAACAATCTTTCCTTTTATGTTTTACCATGTACGTTTATAATTTTATGTGACATAAAAGTTACTTATTACTCGGATAAATTTACACGTGTACATAACTACTAGTTCACTTTAGTTATAATAACGCACGCATATGAGACAAGGTTCACAACTCATTAGGGTTTCGGCATACCTTATTCGGTTCACATATTAAACTAGGGTTTATGTTTACAAGACCTTTACTCGTTTAATACATGTTCAAAGCTTTTATATATGGTTCGGTTCAAACTAGTGTTTCGGCTACAATACTTTACGCAAGTCCTAGCTCATCTAAACACTTCACATATTCAAGTTATTAAGTTTTACATAGGCCGAATTGATTACAAATGGTTCGGTTCTAATACATATGGTTCGGCCCTATATATTTAGACTTAACCATGATTCGATTCAATAATACTTATTACGTTACATGTTCTTTAATATTTATCAAGTTTAATTCTTTAGGGTTTGCTTTGGTTTGGTTCACACGTCTCGGCCAACAAAAAGAAACAAGAAACTCGAGTAAACGAAACATAACACAACATATTAACGTAAGGTACATCAAAGGAAGACGAGAACATGTTATACCTTGACTTGGTTGAAGCAAAAACTCGACACCAATGGGTGCTAAGGTTGGCGAATAGGAGCAAAGAAAAGAAAAGAGGCAAAGACTAAACTAGGGTTTCACTTTTGAGCTTTTGAGTTATATTTATAGTTGCAGCATTTAGTTTAGGGTTTTAGGAGGGGGGTTGGGTTCGGCCTAGTCCAACCGAGCACACACCAAACGCACGCCCATATGGGCTTCGGCCCTTGATCCATCGAGACAAAAGCAAACGCCCCTCGTGGGCTTCTTCCTTGGGATCTCGGCTTGGCACAAAACAAAAGAAAGAAACGAGCCCATCCAACAAACGAGCGCCCAACATATTAGCGGCGTTAAACTCCTTCGTCATACCAAAGTCGATCACGTAATATATTCGTTAAGTTTTTATTATTCGTATATTAGTTTTTTTTTTAAATTTTGTTAAACGCTTATAAATGTGTTTTACGTATTTTATACTTTTTGATTCCAAAGGTATTTTCGTCTTTATATATGTTTTAGATTTTCAGGTTTTACAACCAACCTTAAGGTGTAACCTAGTGGGTTATTCTTCAATGAAGATACTATCTTAATTATCATAAGCATCAACTTTCGGGATAAAGTTTATCCGTGTGGATTGATTGTCGGATGTGACCGACTTTTCAAAAATGGTCACATGTCCGAATATGGGCCGATAATTTTCTAAGAAGAGTTATTACGGAGTAGTAAGGATTGAGAATAATGTCACTATTGAAATCAACATATAATCCTTGAGAGAAGATGTATTAATCGATTAGTATTACCGATTATCTATATTTCGGGAATGTTATTCATAACATGCACAGAGAACTCGACCGTATATGGCCCTCTTTTGCTGGTATCAACGGTTTAAACGTACAGAGTTTAATTTGCACTTTTTTAATTTTAGCATAAAGTTAATAGGGCCCAAACACTTGGTGCACAAACACCTTTATGTCCCAATGATTCAACCAATCATTTCATTTATATATCTCTTCTCATCATCACCTTCTCCTCTGCATCACCAACCATAACTACAATTTTAACTCTTTTGTAGTTCAGTTTTTCCCTTTATTTTAAAGTTTAACCACCATTCTTTCAATGGGTGTTCACTATCTTATCTTCTTCTATACTATATGTCTCTTTTCACTTTCAAGCTCTTATGAAAACACCATACTCAATCAAACAGACTTCTTCACACTTCTAAGGACCTCATTTCCTGGCAACACTTTTCGTGACTGGGATGGAAAACCCGTGTGCAGTTACACTGGTATAACATGTAACGAAAAAGGAGACGTCGAGAAGATCAATCTTTCAGGGTCGAATTTATCTGGCCACTTCCCAGAAAACATATGTTCTTATCTTCCACAGCTGAAAACCCTAAATCTTGGCCACAATGATATTCAAGGCAACTTTCTTCACAGCATTACCAACTGTTCATTTCTTGAAGAACTGAACGTGACACATACAAGTCTCACTGGAAAGCTTCCGGACTTTTCGCCAATGGTGTCTCTTAGGTTGCTTGATTTGTCATTTGGCTCGTATTCCGGAAAATTCCCTATGTCTTTTACAAATCTCACCAATCTTGAAAAGATAAGCTTCAATGAAAATGGGGGTTTCGACTTGTGGAGATTGCCAGATGATATCTCCAGGCTGAAAAAACTCAAGTCCATGATCTTGAGTACTTGCATGCTGAGTGGTCCAATCCCGAAATCTATTGGGAACATGACATCTCTAGTTGACCTAGAGTTAAGTGGCAATTTTCTAGTTGGTTCGGTTCCTAAAGAAATTGGTTTGCTACAAAACTTGCAACAGCTTGAGCTTTATTACAACGGACTAGTGGGTGAGATACCGGAAGAGCTAGGAAACCTGACCGAGCTCACTGATATAGACATGTCCGTCAACAAGTTAACCGGGCTTTTGCCAGAATCAATATGTCGGTTACCCAAGTTGAAAGTGTTGCAGTTTTACAACAACAGCCTCACTGGACAAATCCCACGAGTGCTCGAGGAATCAAAAAGTTTGACCGAGTTATCACTTTACAGAAACTATTTCACAGGTGAAGTTCCAAGGAATCTAGGGAGATCATCGCCTCTCGTGGTTTTCGACTTGTCTGAGAATCAGTTGACTGGGGAATTGCCAGCAGAGATTTGCAGTGGAGGTAAGTTGGTATACTTGCTATTACTTGACAACATGTTTTCTGGCGTCTTGCCTCAAAGTTACTCTACATGTTTGTCCCTACATCGTTTTCGACTTAGTTCAAACCGTTTGTCTGGTAACATACCCGAATCGATTCTTGGCCTCCCATCAGTTTCCATTATTGATCTAAGTTACAATCTTTTCACCGGTCTGATACCTAGAACAATAGGGAATGCTAGAAACCTGTCAGAACTTTTCTTACAAAATAATCAAATTTCTGGAGTTATCCCTTATGAAATTTCACAGCTGTTTACTCTTGTGAAGATTGATCTAAGCAACAATCAAATTTCTGGTCCCATACCTTCAGAAATTGGTGCTTTAAAAAGACTGAACCTCTTAATGTTGCAAGGAAATAAAATCACTTCTAACATCCCTAGTTCGCTATCTTCATTAACATCCTTAAATGTTCTTGATCTATCAAGAAATATGTTAACTGGTTCTATCCCTGAAAGCCTTTGTGATTTGCTTCCAAGTTCAATGAACTTCTCAAATAATCTTCTTTCCGGACCAATTCCTGTCTCCTTTATCAAAGGAGGACAGCTGGAAAGCTTTCTAGGCAACCCAAAACTATGTATTTCCGAGTACCAGAATTTTTCAGATCAGAAATTTGCAATATGTTCCGGGAATTACAATCAGAAGAAAGTAAATTACATATGGGTGATTGTTGTTTCACTTGGGATTGTTGTGATCGGAGGCATTTTGTTTCTAAGGCGTTGGTTTTGTAAAGAAAGAGATGTTTTAAAACACGAAGAAACATGGTCGTCTTCTAACTTTTCATATAATGTGAAAAGCTTTCATAGAATAAGTTTTGATCAAGACGAAATTGTGGAAGCTATGGTCGATAAGAATGTTGTTGGACATGGAGGTTCAGGTACCGTTTACAGGATCGATCTTAGCAATGGAGAGGCAGTTGCTGTTAAGAAACTTTGGAGTCAGAATGCAAAAGATGAATCTTCTGAAGATCACCAGATTATGAATAGGGAATTAAAAACAGAAGTGGAGACTCTAGGAAACATAAGACATAAGAATATAGTGAAGTTGTATTGCTACTTTTCAAGCTTGGATTGTAACTTGTTGGTTTATGAATACATGCCGAATGGAAACCTTTGGGATGCACTTCATATAGGTAAATGTCTTCTGGATTGGCCAACTCGGCATCAAATTGCGCTCGGTGTCGCGCAGGGTCTAGCGTATCTTCACCATGATCTGATGCCTCCAATCATTCACCGAGACATCAAGTCCACTAACATCTTACTAGATAGAAACTTTCAACCAAAAGTTGCAGATTTTGGCATAGCAAAAGTTTTAAGGGCAAGAGGGAAAGACTCGACCACCACAGTTGTTGCAGGCTCTTATGGCTACTTAGCACCAGGTAATCGACATCAAAACAAACTTTTATTTTATGTGTGCTCTAAATTAATTTTGGTTTTATATTTCTTTTCCTAAAAAGCCATTAAGCTATAACGAATTTGGTATAAGGTAACCATGTTTCTATTACACGAAACTAAAAAGTTCGAGATATAGATTGTTTTTCATATTGACAAAGACAAAATTGGTCACCTAAACAAAAATCGGCACAAATTAAGTTACATATGTTTCGCCACTTTTTTTATGCAATTACATACTTTCTTATCCCGTGTGTACCTGAAATGATGTTAATTATTATAGAGTATGCATATTCGTCTAAAGCAACAACAAAGTGTGACGTCTATAGTTTCGGGGTAGTTTTGATGGAACTGATAACTGGAAAGAAGCCTGTGGAGGTAGAGTTTGGAGAAAACAAGAACATCATATACTGGATTTCAACCAAAGTGGAGACGAAAGAAGGAGCAATCTCGGTTTTGGACAAGAGACTTTCCGGTTATTATAATAACGAGATCATAAAGGTTCTTCGTATAGCAATCCGTTGTACATGCAAGACAGCAGCCCTTCGACCTAGCATGAATGAAGTTGTTCAGTTGCTGATCGAGGCAGACCCTTGCAGATTCGATTCTTGCAAGCCGCCAAACAAGACCAAAGAACAACCAAAGTAAATGTGTATGATCACAGGAATAACTATCTTAGGGCTCAAAACAAAGTAGCATAACATCTACGATGAAGAATTTTATTGCCTTCAAGATCTCTTGAGAAAAACTATTGTAGATATTAATTAAGTTATTTGATCTTTGCCCCCATAAAGTACTAAAAAATAGTAGTAAGCAACAAGTACTAAAAATGATTAATTCTACCTTCTGTCACTGATATTGGTCTCATATACATTAAAAGGAAACGATCAATTGAATATTCGAGAAATTTCAGAACAATAAGCTTGTATAATACATGTCGCTGTTCTATATGAGCAGAAGATATCCTATTTTTTGTTCTCCATCCAAAAGATTATTTACACACAAGTGGACGTATTAGAGTCACCAAAAAGACAATATGCACCACGAATTTATGCTCAAATATATATCCGCACTATGGTAGTGGCATGTTGGGTCCCTTCAAAGTGAAAAGATTCAAAGGGAGGGTATTTCTTTTTTGCATGGTGGAGAATCCACACACTAAAGTGGTAACTTTTGTGAATGATTAGCATTCATTCTCCTTTAGTCCATAGTGACGGAAAGTTAATATGCCCAATTATGCTTCTGTATAATAACAAGTAACTTTGGTTCGTGCGTTACGGTAAGGGTAAGCTCCATATGACTTAAATAAATTTATGAGTAAACTACACCATTCGTCTTTGTGGTATGCGTTGACTGACAAGTTTCATCATTTGATCGAAAAAAATGCCACTGTCATCCTTAGCTGCGAAATGTTATGTATCGTTAGTCTATCACTTTAACGGGGATGACTATATTGGAAGGTTACGAATTGCCTTGATTATTATTCCAATCAACCGACTAATATATAAGGTACATGAGAACATTTTAAAGACGATACATTGGGCTAGGCCTAGGAACATATACATGGGCCTATAACATACATATATACATTGACTAATACGCCCCCACAGTTGGAGTGAGAGGAGGCCGGACGCTCAAACTGGAGCGAAAATCTTCAAATAATACGGAGGGCAGTCCCTTGGCGAAAATATCGGCATACAGATATCGAGAGGGTACATGTAGAACTCTAACCTGATCGGCGGTAACCATATCACGGACGAAGTGAATATCAATCTCAATGTGTTTGGTCCGCTGATGTTGAACAGGATTTGAAGACATATAAATAGCACTCACGTTATCACAGTAAACAAGGGTGGCAGTCGTTAGAGGAGAATGTAACTCACGAAGCAGATTACGAAGCCATGTAGTCTCGGCCACAACTTTGGCAACACCCCGGTATTCAGCTTCGGCACTAGAGCGGGAGAGGGTGTGTTGACGTTTAGAGGAACAAGATAGTAAATTGTCACCCAAAAATACACAATAACCTGAAGTAGACCGTCTTGTAGATGGGCAACTAGCCCAATCAGCATCAGTATAACCAACCAGAGAAATAGTGGAGGATGCATATAAGTGTAGACCATAATCCAATGTCCCCTGAACGTATCGCAGGATACGCTTGAGAGCGGCAAGGTGTGGCTCCCTCGGATCGTTCATATAAAGGCAAATCTGTTGAACTGCATACGACAAATTAGGTACGTGTAAATGTAAGATATTGTAGCCCGCCTGCAAGACTTCGATACAAAGTAGGATCCTAAACAGGAAGGCCCTCAGGACCCAGTTTGGAGTCCGTATCAGCCGGTGTCCGAGAGGGGTTACAATTAACCATGTGAGCACGGTCAAGGAGCTGAAGAGCGTACTTCCGCTGAGACAAAAATAATTCTGTCGGGTGACGAACAGTAGAGATGCCAAGAAAATAATTAAGCTCTCCGAGATCATTCATGTCAAACTCACTGTGTAAAGATGTTATAATCTGCTGAAGTAAAGCTTGTGAAGAAGCTGTAAGTATAATTTCATCCACATAGATAAGTAAATAAGCAACCTGAGAACCTTGTCGAAGAATAAAAAATGAAGAATCACATCGACTGTGGTAAAAAACCGACTCATGTGGCATAACCTGCAAACCTCTGAAACCAAGCACGAGGTGCTTGCTTTAGTCCATATAAAGATCTCTGCAGAAGACAAACATGATGAGGGTACCGAGAATCCACAAATCCTGGCGGCTGATGCATATAGACAGTCTAAGATAAATCACCGTTAAGAAATGCATTCTTGATGTCAAGCTGATGAATAGGCCACTTGCGAGACACTGCAAGACTGAGAACAGTACGGATGGTAGCCGGTTTAACAACCGGACTAAAAGTCTTGCCACAATCAATAGCAAGTTGCTGACTACTGCCATTAGAAACCAAACGAGCCTTATAGCGGCTCAAAGATCCGTCAGAATGAAACTTATGCTTAAATAACCACATAGAGCGAACCAGATTTACATCTGATAGTCGTGGTACAAGAATCCAAGTACCGTTTTTAACTAATGCATTATACTCATCATACATAGCATTACACCAGTGAGGGTCTTTGAGAGCAAGAAAGGGAGATTCAGGGATGGGAGAAATAGAATACGTGTGTAGAGATAAACGATCCACTGGTTTAACAATGCCCGATTAAGACCTAGTGACCATGCGGTGAGTTTGAGGTGGTTCAGTTTCCGGTTAGGAAGGTTGGGCCGATGGGGGGTGAATATTGGGTTGGTTGATGGGATGTTGCATTTGGTGTGTAGGAGTAGGGAGTTGGGTTGTCGTTATTGGGCTGGGAGGGGAGTCCAATTTAGTATGTGTTGGGCCGTAGGCGTCGGATGATGGTGTTGATTATTGGACCGTGTTGTTTGGGCCGAGTGAGTATTGGTGTTTGTTGGATGTTGCGGTGTAGCGGATGTGTTAGTGGGCTGACCATTATGGGCCAATGGGGTGGTAGGAAAAGGGAGGTGTTGAGGGGTCTCGTGTTGAGGTGGTGTTGGGGTGTTTGCGGGATCAATAATTATATGGTTGAGTAGGGGAGAGGGAGGAGGATCCAAAAACGCATAGGATGGTGGGGAGGATTGTGTCATGGAACGGTACGAGAATTGGGTTTCATCGAAGGTGACATGGCGGGAGAGAATGATTTTGTTGGTTTCAAGGTCTAGGCAACGGAAGCCACGATGGTAGGCGGGATAACCCAAGAAAATACACGAGGTGGCACGTGGATCAAGTTTGTGAGGCGAGTGAAAGTGAGGGTAACAAAGGCATCCAAAGATGCGTAAACGGGAGTAGTCAGGTTCTTTTTGGGAAAGTCTTGTGAAGGGGATTTCGTTGTTAATGGCGGTTGATGGGAGAAAGTTAAGGAGGTATGTGACCATGTGGAGGGCCTCGACCCAAAAGGTAGGTGGTAGATGTGCTTGAAAAAGGAGGGTGCGGATGACGTTATTTATTGTGCGGATCATTCTTTCCGCCTTGCCATTTTGTTGAGAGGTTTTTGGGCAAGAAAATCTAAGTTGAATACCATTATTAGCAAAAAGTGTATGGAGTCGGTTATTATCGAACTCACCACCATGATCACATTGGAAACTTTTTATTTCACATTTAAATTGATTTTTAACGTAAGTACGAAAATGCAAAAACTTATCAAACATGTCAGATTTGTTACGAAGAGGATAAATCCGCAAGTAATGAGAGAAATGATAGAGAAAAAGAACATACTATTTAAAACCACTAGTCCATAAATCAGAATGAATATTATCAAAACAATTTTCAACTATAGAATGCGAACTGTAGAAAGGAAGCTTCACATGTTTGCCAAGTTGGCAAGCATGGCAAACATGTGTGGACTTTTTGTCTTTATTACATGAAATAAATTTATGAGAAACAAGAGACCGTAGTACATTGTCACCGGGATGACCGAGACGTTGATGCCACGTGGAGGAACTTGTGGTGAGAAGAGCAGTAGGAATAGTGGATGGCTTGGTAACTGGATAGAGATCACCTGAGCTGTTACACCGAAGGAGGATATGACGAGTCAGGAAATCCTTCACAGAAAAACCAAAGGCGTCAAATTCAATGGTGCAGTTATTATCCCTAGTGAACTGACGAACAGAAATGAGATTTTTAATGATATTAGGGGTGACAAGTACATTATGAAGATGGAGAGGGCGATGAATAGAGTGAATAATGCTATGTCCGGTATTGGTGACAGGAATAGAGTTACCGTCACCAATGTGTACAGATGGGTATAACCGTTTATTAAAAATAGTACTTAAATTACTTGCACTAGAATTTAAATGAGAAGATGCACCTGTATCCATGTTCCATGTCGGATCTTGGAAAGTCGTAGTGCTAAAAGCACTAGGAAGCGAAGTGGCGTGAGACGGATATAGAGCGGGAGCAGGTCCGAGTAAACTTTGGCCACTATTGGTTTGTTGGTACGGTGCGGAGTACATAGGTTGTTGTTGTTGGGCGTACATAGGCTGCTGTTGGGCCAAATTAGAGTGTTGGGCTGGGTAAACAGTTTGTGAATGGTGGTATAAGGATGGTTGGGGCATGCGTGAGGAGTGAAAGCCAGGTGGAGCCCAAGACTTTATTTGGTGCGCATATTGGGAATTACCAGTCCCACGAGTAGTTTGAGAGCCAACATGTCTAGTGCCCCCTAAAATCCCACGTTTCATTAAGTTGTTATTATGGATGTTTGAGGTGGAACCTGTACGAGCCCAATAATCATCTTTCTCCAAATCTGCAAGAACCTTTTGGAAAATGTACACAAAATTGCTGAACACTGTGACTAGTTTGATTACTGTTATTGGGAGATGTTGTTGGTGATCATGGATTTGAATCTCCGGTCATTATTCCAATAGTTTTTTTTTTTTTTTTTTTGAACGTGAGAAGGAGGCAGAAGAAAACAATCGGATGAATTAGTTTGTTGGAGAGTTTTTAGGAGAGAACCGATTTGCTCTGATTACCATATTGGAAGGTTATGAATTGCCTTGATTATTATTCCAATCAATCGACTAATATATAAGGTACATGAGAACATTTTAGAGACGATACATTGGGCTAGGCCTAGGAACATATACATGGGCCTATAACATACATATACATCGACTAATAGACTAACGGTCATTATACCTCATCCGCTCGAGGGTATTTCAGTCTTTTCCCACTCATAAGGACCAACCGTGTAATTATGAAATTTTCCGAAAAATTTTATTTCGAAAATTTTTTTTCCGAAAACTTTTTTTCCAAATTTTTTTTCCAATTTTTTTTTTCCCGAAATTTTTTTTCCCAAAAATCGTAACATGTGAACAAATTACTAGAAATTCTTTTTTCGAAATTTTTTCACATATGAAGAAAAAGGTGAATTTTTTTCAAAATAATTTTTTTTCAAAATTCTTTTTTTCGAAAAAATTTTCAAAATACATTTTCCGAAAAAAAAAATCGAATTTTTTTTTTTGAAAATTTTCAGAAAAATTGGTTAACTTATATTAGCCGTTAGATCAAAACCGAATGAAAACGTATAAAAATAGACAAAAACGCATAAAACGGATAAAACGTTATTAAAACGGAAGAAAACGTATAAAAACGGATAAAGACAAATAAAAATGTGAGAAAACCGGACGAAATCGTATAAAACCGGATGAAAATTTACAAAAACAGATAAAAAAAATTTGAAAAATTTTTAGAATTTTTTTTTTTAATTTTTTGAAAAAAATTTTTTTTAATTTTTTTTTCCAAATTTTTTTGTTTTCAATTTTTGTTTCAAAATTTCTTTTTTGTCACATGTGGATTTCTTTTCACATATGACGAAAATTTCACATTTTTCTTCATATGTGAAAAAATTTCGAAAAGAATTTCTAATAATTTTTTTACGTGTGCCGAAAAAAAATTTTCACATGCGACGATTTTTGGGAAAAAATTCGGAAAAAAAAAATTGGGGAAAAAAATCGAAAAACAAAATTGTAGGATCGATATATTTATGTGTTTGATGATTCGGGTGGTCTTGGGAGATCAAAATACATGTTAGCCATTAGAGAGAGAAAGTTAGAGAGTTGGGTGTTTTCTTGGTAGAGAGTTACTTCACAAATTGTAGAATATTAGATTGAAAGCACCACCCCTTCCATGGAAGGAAGGGGTATTTATACTTACACAATACACGACCTCCTATCGGCTGTGGATCAGGTATCTGATGGGTAAAGACCCGTCCTTCCTCCCGCGTGTTGCACTAAGCTATACTACGCTACAAACTAATAAATAAACTACTAAATAACGAAACTAACGACAAGTCTACGAGCTAACTTAAGCTAGATAACATTTGGGGTGACCGACTCTTCACTATGAAATTTTCTAATTCCTAACAATCTCCCCTAAGGGAGGTCACCCCATGTTTTACATTTCGAATCCTAGCATTCTATTCTTGAATGTGTTCTGAGCTCGTAGACTTCAATTCTTCAAGTTCCATAATCTTTGTGCTTGTGTAGTGATTCTTTAAAGTCCGCATAGTTTTGTACTTTGAGTGGAGGTCTTTGAACTGATCCACATCTTTGATGATCTTCGAGCTTTCTTTGAGATCATCAGCCACAGTAAATCTCTGGATCACCCTTTTGTTGTGTTGCCATCATGTAAAGTTGTGACTTTTGGACCGACATGCTCACACTTTTGAATCATGACATCTTTCCATCAGAGTAGCTGAAGCCTTACTGGTTCATGATATTTGCAGCAGCGAAGCAGAAGCATAGTATGAAATATCAGAACCAAGTTATGTAGATATGCACCAGTCATGATTTCTTCAATTAAGTGTGGTTCTTTGTGAACATGCGGCATTGGATTGACCCCTCAATTCTTATCAGCTGCAACCGTCCAAATGTACCTGCAAACAACAGTTAGCAATAAAACACACGAAAGTGTCTTTGATCACTTTCGTTGAATTGAGGTACACGGCCCACGGTTCCCCGTTGATCAGTACAAGTACTGCCTGTGATCAGGTAGAGTTTCGAAGAACCTCCTTGACAGGGTTTCGCAGTTGTTCTAGCTGTTCTCAAACCGGAACGTCTCAAAGAAGACAACACGGAGTGAGTGAACCAGCGAATTGAGATTCACTGATTGATGAAAAATGATTTGAAAAACAATCGCGTATTGCTTGAAGAAAGATTTTTGCAATACGACGAAGGTTTTATGAGAAAGATCAATTTTCAATCAAAATACTTTTTGTATTAGAGAATGAGTACACATTCGACGTGCTAGCGAAAAGAAGAGATTAAGCACATCGAGCGTTTTTCTAAAAGTATTTTTAAATCAGAGATACTTTTTGAATTTGAAATGAATACACATTCGACGTGCTAGAGAAAAGAAGATTTGCACATCGAACGGTTTTTCCAAAAGTATTCGTCAATTCCATTCCTGGACCAAGGTTGATTCAAGATTGAATCTCCCCATCGTTTCTATCCAGTTGTCACAAGTTTGGTCTTACGAGAAGATCTCACATGTCACCCACCAAGAGCTTGTTTGATGTTGGCTCTAGAAGGATTTCCATCTTCATTGTGAATATTTTCATATCACTTTCGGATGTTCTGACAATACCACAAGGATAATGCGTAGGACTCTAAATATATACTTACTTTCCACATTGTGTGAAACAGCAAGTCTTCATTAATTTTGTGTCCTAATTAGATATTGTGGATGATCTCTTGGCTCTAGACTCAATAGTGCACATTTGGTTCCTGTGTCGGAGACTAAGGAGAGGGTCTCCTTCTTCAATATCAACAATCTCTAAGAGAAAGTCGATAGATAATGTCGGTTCCCCGTGAGAATGAAACAAGCCCTTTTAAGAGGAACTTGAGTGGCTTGGGAAGTTTAGTGCAGTGGTCCTTTGGGTCCATGACGTCTTGTCTTCAATACCAGTGTTACCTTAGTAAACACCAGTAGCATATGTAGTGAACCCGGTTACTGCCCTAAGGTTGAATTATTGGAGGGCTATTTCTTTTCACCCTTTTTCACATTCATTTCTTTTTCATTCTTCAACCCCTTCAGTGCTTACCAAGACTTCATAACTAGAACCTTGTTGGGTTAATTCCAGATCTAGCTCTGTCTCAGTCGGCACTCTTCCCATATCTCATTTTTCTCCTTTTTTCATCATACCTAAAGACTCTACACTATCTAGTGGATTGTCCCTGGGTAGATCCCTCCGGTTCTGGCGGATCGTGGGAACTAATACCTAACATAACCATCCTTATAACACCATGCATAAAGTTAATTGGTCGGTCTTTTGGTACAGTTCATTCTTCCTTAAAACCAATTGAAAAATCATTTGGAAAAACAATCAAGGTACTTGTGATACGAGATCAAAGCATTTTGTACCTTAATAGTTTTGATCATTTAGAAAACCTCCCCCTCAACATGTGCGTATTATTTAGAAATTGTTCAGCACAAGGAGGCAAGAGGACTTTGAAATATTTTCTTTGATCACAATTTTCATATGAAAAAGCCATTTGATTTTCATGGTAAAATTCTCCCCCTCAATATGTGCATAGGATATTTAAAATCATTTTATCACATAGAGGCAAGAGTTCTTTTGAAGTACATCCACGATCACAAAAGCCATTAAGAAAACCATTTGAAAACTCAATCAAGGTACATTATGTTAAAACATAAAAGCATTTGCACCTCGATAGTTTCTTTTCTTTTAAAATGCCCCCCCTCAATATATGCTTCGAGATTCGAAAGCGTTTAGCACATATGAGAGAGCAGCCTGCACAACAGAATCAAAACGATCAACTTTTATCAAATTTCATAATTAAATCACAAATTATCCCCCGATCAAAAATATCAAACCCTTTGAGATTTTGGATCCCAAGTGATTTAATAAGGTTTATAAAACATGGGAGAACTTGTGGCCTGGTTTAAATACTCATCTTGTTTTTGGATAAATCCTCCTCCTCATCATGTGCATTGTGTATTTGAAATCGTTTGGCACATGGAGGCATGAGTGCCTATAAAGGACTAAAAACGATTCCATTAAAACAGATTTGAGATTTAAATCACGATCTCTACCCCGATCAGAAATTTCAAACCATTTGAGATTTGTGATCCCAAAAGATTTAAATCATTTATAAAAATTTGGGGAAAGACGTGGCAAGATTCAATTTTGAAAGATGACAGATAAGGACCATTTTAAGACATTAAAGATTGTTAGTGTCAGGTATGATAGTTTTTAAGAGATCTTTTAAGTAAAACAAAACAATTTCACAATCAAACAAGAACAGAAAAAATTTCATTTTGAAAGACCTTGATTCTAAAGAAAAAAAATCATACCATGACATAACATTAAATCTTTAGATCACCACTTAATAACGTACAAACCAGAACTTTTATGAATAAATATTGTATGAAAATATTATATTTTAAATCACTCTCCCCCTCAATCAATGACAGAAGTCAATAATTGAGTGACTTAGGTTTTGATAAAAAGAAGTCCGATGATTTTTAAAATTTAGTTCAATTTATTTTCAAAACAATATTTTTCCATTTTCAAAACAATTTAATCAAATTATTCAAAATTGTTTAAAAATGGTATCCTGCACAAAGATACGTTAGGTGGTTGAGAAGCTTCCGTTGTTGCTGTAGGGCTTGGAAGAAAACCGTCTGCAGATTCAGTGAGACTTCTTCTTACGTTGCATTTTGAATGCCAACTGAGGTCAAATTAAGCTCCGTTTCTTCAATCACTTAGAAGAAAACCATCTGCTGATGCAGTGAGACCTCTTACGTTGCATTTATGCCAACTCTCCATTGAAGTCCAATTAAGCTCCGTTTCTTCATTTGTCAACCCAAGATATTGTTACCCTTTCCTTTCGGCATCCAATCATCTTCAATTGTGGGATCCGGATCGGGAACATTCTTTTATACCAATATACCTGCATACGTTAGTGAACACACATACAAATATATGGTGGTCGACATCACCCAAACAGCAATCGACTAATAAAAGTCAATCCAATATATCAAACAGATCATGTAAAGTATGGGAATAATGTGTTTATCAAACTCTAATCATCTAATCCTAACAATCATATCATAGGCACCTAGTCCTTCAACATAGGTTAACATCATTTTTAATTAAGCATATTAGGATAATTAAGAAAGCCTGTTAGATGATGTAAATTTGAAAACATTCTCCCCCTCAATCAATGACTTATTTTACTGAAAAGGTTAAAAGCGCTGAAGTCATTGATTGAGTTTTCAATTTTATAAAAACACTGAATCTGATTGTTTTTAAAGCAACTCATTTACCACCACTTTTTGAAAACAACAAATATTTTTCTGAAGAATTTTAGACGGAAAAACATTTGTGTAGGAACAGCAGTCCTTCGACATACTTTCCTCATTTGTTTTAGGATAAGTGCACGAAATATTTTAAAAAATTGTTTAAGCGCAACACTTTCCTTTCTTGAAGACCGGGTTGCTATCAGAAAAAATAGCAAGCCATAGTTTAAAGCGCGGGTCACAGTCTGAAGTAACTGCAAGCCATTTGATTTGTGACATGTTTTGAAAAAGAATATTTACACCTCCTGCTCGAACTTCATCTATGGTCCCGTGCCATTATTGAATGACATTTCTAAGACCGTAGATGTTATCGATACCAGAAGACATTTCTTGGAAAACATATTTTTGGTATTTTTGAAATTTTCTGATTTTTATGGGTTTTTTGAAGGTTTTATATTTTTCTATTTTGTTTTTGTTGGTTTTATATTTTTGTATTTTGTTTTCTGATAAATATATACAAAAATAGAGTAGATGATATAGTGAAAGAAGATGATGATACGAGTACCGAGATAAAGATATCGAGCAGCACGTCGTAGAAGATAGAAGTCATCAACTCTTAAACATTCACCACCAAAGCTTCCAGGGCTCTTGAATCGAAGAAAGAAATTGAACCATCTGAAAGTGAAACTTTGGCAGCTTCCCCCAAACCGAAAATCCTTTAGCCGAGCGATTGAAGCTCTATTTCAAGCTTGCTTTAGCCAGGTGCACAAAGAAGCACACCATTATCATAAATCCATTGCTCCATTTAAGAACGATAATCGAGGATCTCCATTCGGGGTTATATCATCCAATATAAGAACAGCAACGTTTCATCCCACACTTAAATAGTCTTCTCAAATTTCATAACCACTGAAGTCTGACGTAATCCATTCCAAAAAGGTGTCAAGAAACCACTTCCCCCGAGTAGTTGAATTGAAGCAGTCAGTTTCTTTGTATAATGCTCAAGAACTCTCCCGAACACACATCATGAGGGGAATGAAAACACCTTCCCATGTTCACATTTTTCTTCCCGGATGATCGTGTATGAAGCTCAAGAACCCGAAGTACACCAATACCCAAGAGCTCTCCCGAATACACATCATGAGGGGAATGAAAACACCTCCCCATGTTCACATTTTTCTTCCCGAATGATCGTGTATGAAGCTCAAGTATCCGAAGTATACCAATACACGGGAATGAATAACGATAACATTGAAGAAGCATGCCAAGTCACTGATTATCTCTGCGGGTGACAATCTCTGCGGATGTCAACACCGGAATAAGTGATTATATCTCGAATCACGATTAAGCACTCAAGTGAAAGCAGATGAGCATCCCCAATGTACACAATCTCTCTCCCCAATGAATCACACACTTGTGTACCTCTTTTATCTTTAGAAACTTTCTTTTACATCACTTCCCCCACGTCGTTGGAATAATAACACTAAAAGCCTTGATGAGTAAAACCTTGAGTTTCTCTGCGGTCATGACATTTGTTTTCCCGGGATATCTTCAATCAATTAGAAGTATTAAGCTCATCAAGTTTACTCGCCATGAGTCAAACCTTGAGTTTCTCTGCGGTAATAACATTTGTCTTCCCGGGATATCTTCAATCACTTAGAAGAATTAAGTTCATCAAGTTTACTCGCTTTGTGTTTAGATGTGAGTCTCCTTTCCCCCTTGCTAGTTTTGACACTTCAGAATCAGCAACATTGTATAAGCCCAAATACTTGAAATATTTATGAGAAGAACACTTGAACTCTTGTGAGAATCAACTTGCTGAAGACTCTCTCTGACTATTTTTATCAACCCTTATGTAGACGATTTGACGTGACCACTGAAGAAGAAAACCCGATATACCCTTCTTGAAACTGAAGTCAACTTCCCCACATTTGTATCTTAAGCTTGCACCTAATGATGGAAGAACGATGTAGAGAATTTATGCTTCAAGCAAATCTCTAAGTACTCACTACCCAAACAAAGTATGAGACAATAACACCTCTTGCGATTATCCACACCGTCATATGCGTGTGACACTGAGTAAAACAAAGTAACTCCTAATAGTGATAGTTAACTAGGTCTTCAACCATCCGCCTCGACTGCTGGTAACTAGATAAACCAAGTCTTCAACTCAAATTCTTAAGCCCGAGCAAGTTATCAAATAAGAACACGCCTTTGTGAAAGTCAACTTCAATCTCAAATAAGTGATAAATGATTAACTCGGAAGTAATCAACTTGTGTCAAATGTCCAATATGAGAAATAGTTAATAAAAACGTCTCGAGGAGTCACTGCTAAAGAATATGAGCAAGTCTAATTGGGGATTGAATCTGACTTATAACTCTCTCCCAATTAGTGCTCTCCCTAAACCGACAATCTGTTTGATAGATGCCCAGATTAAGAAGAAGTCTTTAGATCGTTAAATGCAACTCGTCTTTAGTCTTCTAACATGTAGCGAGAAAATGTAGAACACACTGTAGACTCGACCTTCTTCAAGATTGTTCAGTTGGGGAATAGATAGTTAACATCTTCAACTCACACCAAAAGCATCCCACCAAAAGGCATCCCACCAAAAAGCATCCCAATTAACTTACATCTTGCAAATCCCCTTAACTAAAATCCCTCCCAATCAAACAAGAACAAAAAGATGTTCATCAAGGAAATCAGCAATCGGGCCGCAACGAACACACAAGATGGTAACACCAAACTACCAATCACATCAAACAAGAACAGAGATTGTTCGGAATCATCATGTTGATGTATACGTGAAGCATTAACCGGAAGCACTTTGTCGATAAACTCATCAATCCGAGTGAAGATGTCAACCAGCGGCTCTTAGAAGAAACTCCATGTGAAGATGACCCGATAAGAAGAAGCTCGGTTCTTACATGATTTTGGAGCCGTTTGACCATTTATTCTCAAAAAAACAATCAACCATGCAGAATTATCATACTTCTTCTCCCCCTCAAGAATTGCATACGAAGATGCCATTCTTGATTGAATAAGTGAAAATCATCTGAATGTTCTATTCACACTTCTCTCCCGCAAAATAAGCACATGATGTCGCCATCTTCATTATAATTGAGCAAGTGGAATGAGAAAACAATCAGTGGTAGCCCGGTTCACTTGATGACTGAAGCGCATGGAAAACGTATGAAGCATGTTGATGAGAATGGTCATTAATGAGAAAATTTCTCTTCTTCCAAAGATAAAGCGCACTGAAGCGTACACTTTTCTTTTCTTTAGAGTACGAGGCATGAACTGTTGTGTTCATACGTCATAAGAAGATTTCTCTTCTTTTAAAGATAATGCGCACTGAAACGTACACATTTCTTTTCTTTAGAGTACGAGGCATGAACTGTAGTGTTCATACGTCATAATGTTGAAGTACGAGGCCTGTGATGTGAGCAGCGTCATAATCTCTCTCTTTTCAGCTCTCTTAGCAAAACATGTAATCAGCCCCATTATCATTCAGTAGGCTCTTTGTCGTGACAACTGATGGAGAAAACCCAATATGATGAATTTGACCCTGAAGTAAACTAACCCAAACTCGTGACTTAAACTTGCACATGTGTAACAAAGAGCGGTGCCGAGACTTCATGCCCATTTGAATCTCTAAGTACTCTATACTCTTCAACCAACCAACCATCGAGTATTAGACGTATATCACCTCTTGAAAATCCACAATTGAATGTGACACTGAGCACTACAACGTAACTCCTTTAAGTGATAGTTATTTTGTGGTGGTAAGAGCCCAATTCCCCCAAGTGGTAAAAGAAAAGGTAAAAGACACCCAACAATAACTAGATTTCTAAGTCTTCGTTTTTGATAATAAGCTTGAACAAGGATCATGAAGAATCTTCATCCATCCATCCCCGATACCTTCAGACACTAAGTACACTCGCCCGTGATAATTCACTTCAACCTCAAATGAATAATACTGAATTAACGCCGTTGTCACATCTTCTGATTAAAAGCTCAAATCTAGCCTCCTTTGACTTTTTAAGTGAACTATGATAATGGTTTCATCCCGACCATGGTTTAATGAGCATAACCCCGTAAAACTTTGAAGTAACCAAACCGCCATGACGAATATCCAAACACACATCCAATTCATGAAGTACACCCTTTTCTCCCTTCTTCGAAGCAAAAACCGTAGCACCAGCATCAGAAGATCCCGAAATACGCTTTCCTTCCTTCAGGATGAATCCATCAATATGGGATTTTACAATTCTATAGTTTAAACCGAGAAATAGTTTCTTTCACGGGATTTTACAAAACCAAGAATAAACCGTAAGATAGATCCAGAAATGCACCTTACTATTACCAGGATGTTTCCTTTGTCACGGGGTTTTACAAGTCTATAATTTAAACCGAGAAATAGATTCTTTCGCGGGATTTTACAAAATCAAGACAAAACCGTAAACAATGTCATTTTTGAATGAGTTATGACAATTTGGGTTTCGGTGAATATCTGTTTTAGGAGAACATGCAACGGTTCATCAACGGTTCATCATCCAATCATCAACAATATCAACAACCATCCAATAAACACTTTGGTAAACACATCATTCACGCATTCTGTCGGCTAATGTTGTGACCTCCAGGAGAAGTAAATCCGATATACCATACTTGATCATGAAGTAAAATTCCCCAGATTTGTTACTTAAACTTGTACTAATCCTTGTGAAGAAGAAACGGTGTACCCAATGTACAAAACCTCTTGACATTCTCAACTGAGTGAGACACCGAAGTGATAGTTACGTTGTGGGTTAAGAGAGAAAGAGTCACAACCGTAATTAAATAGCCAAGTCTTTATCACACTCAACAAATGAACAAACAAGCCATCTTCGCGGAAGGGTAGAAAGAAAGAAGACGAATTAAGTAAACGTTCCCAGAAAACTTCACTTCAATACCAAATAAGGAATACCGAACAACAACCTCGTAGTCAACTTTGATCAATAACCAATTCAAGCCGTGACATAAATATGCTTTGTGAAGATGTATACACTAAAGTATCAGACCTCATAACCCATCGAATCTCATCATTATCAAGTCTTTTCTCCAAATTATCAAAACTCTTAGCGTACCAATACTCATCATCAAAGTGCATCATCAAATTTCAACACGCATCTTATGAACAAGATAGTAACACCTGATTCATTTAAGATTTCGAAAGCCCATGACCAAATCTCATATCTACAATTCCAATTTTGAGAAGCCCAATCACAGCTTGGAACCCGATCCAATTTGCAAAAGATTAACCCCGATTCTTTCAACATATCCAAATATTACAAATTACCACATAAAAACGACCCGATTCAATTTTGCACTACACGACCCGGTCCATTTTAATCATTTGAATTACTTTGTCAATTATATGGCCCATGACAGATCACATCATCTAAATTATACAAAAGCCCGTATGATGATAAGTACGTAGGATCATTTGATCGTGATAGTCAAATGCAACTCAAATAAAACGTAAAAATACTCTCAAAAAAGCATTGGCTCACTTTAATATGTGAGATCGTGATTGACAATAATATGGCCCATTTTACTCACATTAGTCATTAGAATTTACTCAAGACTGAGTATTGGCCCACGATAACAAAATCACCCGAATCCAACTTATAGCAAACCCTAAAAATTAGGAGTATATAACACTCACTTCCCACGTATCTTATCCCTAATACTCCATCAAACCCTAAAAATACTCTCACATATTAGTCCGCCCCCATCTCTGTAACTCTTTAAATCTCCAAACCCTAACACATCATCAAAAATAAACCTCCTCATTTAAATATCTGCTTTTCTTCATCCATTAATTCGAACACAAAATAAGTAAAAAAAAGGAGCAAGTCCACAGGGATGGCTTAACCGAAACAGAGATGCCACAGGGATGGTACGAGTAAAAGGGACAGCCATGATGACAAACTAACGCATTAAGGTAGGTGATAATTATGTACCTTAGTTTGAGATTTGTTTGTAATAAACGAATAAAAGAGTTGAGTTAACATTCTTGTTGATTTCAACTCTTAGATTCGAACATTAACAAAAAAACGTTTTAGATCCATGAAGCACACGCTCTTTGGTGTATAGATCATTATAGATCTATGTGTTCTAAGAACCGCACACAAGGGATCAAAGCTGAGATCGTTTACATGTTAGTCTGGGTCGATCTTTGATGATTATTGTTCTCCTCATGTGATAGGCCCTTGAGGCTTAATGAAACCTTGAAAGACATTGAGAGACAAATCTGAGATTAACATTGTTATTTTTTTGATTTCATGATCTGTGATGAAATTCATTTCGTGTATTTGGTCTTTGAATAAGTGAAGTTCTTGTATAGCACGAAAGAAATCTGAGGTCATTTATGTTATTATTGTTTAAGTGTTGAGTTAAAGATCATTGATGAAATATTTTGAGGGTTTTGATCTTGGGAAGTGTACTTAAAGTGCATAGCTAACCCTCGATGTAAGCTGAGATCTTGAAAATAATTTTCATTTATGTTTGAGTCTTGCTTGGTTGTATCTGTGATGATAGAGTCTTGAGATCAGTTTATGAATTGTTGTTGAGGTCGTGGTCTGCTTTGTCTTTCATCTTCTTCATTTCTGTCGTTACAAGTCGCTAGCCTCATTTTTTTTTCAAATCAAGTCGCTACGACTTGTTAAATAACAAGTCGCTAGGTCAAAGTTTTTTTTCCAAGTCGCTAGCAAGATTTGTGTCAAGTAGCTACTTCAACAAGTCGCTACATCATAAATTGGGACAAGTTGCTAACACAACTCGCTACCCAAATACAATGCATCTAGACAACTTGTAAAGACAAGTCGCCACAGAACTAAGTCGCCAGATAGATTGACCCAACTCGCTACCAAGACTTTTGACATTTTCCGATGAGTTTTCCGACCTCTTTTCCGACCATATTCATAGTAAACCCAGAAAAAATTATATGAAAATGCTATGTATGACCCATTTTACCACGTATTGACCAGGCAGATATGACCATTAGACCACAGTTTGACCACATATTCATTCATGCAAGCAATATTGGTAAACAAACATGACTATAAGGACATCAGATACAAAACAGATAATAGCAACAACAAACCGCTTGACACTTTTGACCAAAAAAAGGATATAAATCAGAAAAACATGAGTAGACTGTTTGACACATTTTTTGACCAAAAACAGTACCAAAACAGTAATAAGACGGTATAATAGACCTCAATAAATCAACACAACACAATAAACCTTGGCTCTGATACCAATTGTAGGATCGATATATTTATGTGTTTGATGATTCGGGTGGTCTTGGGAGATCAAAATACATGTTAGCCATTAGAGAGAGAAAGTTAGAGAGTTGGGTGTTTTCTTGGTAGAGAGTTACTTCACAAATTGTAGAATATTAGATTGAAAGCACCACCCCTTCCATGGAAGGAAGGGGTATTTATACTTACACAATACACGACCTCCTATCGGCCTGTGGATCAGGTATACAGTGGGTAAAGACCCGTCCTTCCTCCACGGTGTTGCACTAAGCTATACTACGCTACAAACTAATAAATAAACTACTAAATAACGAAACTAACGACAAGTCTACGAGCTAACTTAAGCTAGATAACATTTGGGGTGACCGACTCTTCACTATGAAATTTTCTAATTCCTAACAAAAATTTTGGAAAAAAAGAATTTTGGAAAAAAATAGGAAAAAAAATTCGAAATAAAATTTTTCGAAAAATTTCAGAATTACATCGTTGGTCCTTATGGGTGGGAAAAGAATGAAATACCGTCGAGTGGATGAGGTATAACGACCGTTAGTAATGCCAGTTAGAGTGAGGGACTAACGATATATAACTTTTCGCAGTTAAAGATGAACGGTGCATTTTTTCGGTCAAAGGACGAAATTTGTCGGTAAACGCATACCACAAGGACGAATGGTGTAATTTACTCTAAATTTATTTTATATGACAAATTTAAATTGTTGTAACACATGTTACGTCATAATCCGGGTTTGTAAGTTCACCCGAGCCGTCACATTTTTTTCATGTTAAATAAAACAACACATTAAATAAAAACATTACATAATTTAAATAAAATCAAGTATCACTCGTAAGTCAAGATTTATGCATCTTAGGGACTTGCAATATAAAAAAGAATTTACGGGCTAACAATGAGAATATATTGTTCATAAGAAACTAAAATGCATAAACACCCTCATAAGTATGGGCTGATTATCAAGCTATTTCCCTTAACTATAAATTAATAATAAACTATTTACATACATCATCTTATTAAACTTTTACGTAAATGAAATATACTATTCACTTCTTAAAAAATCAAGGACTAACAAAGAAAACCTAAAGATTATACATTTTAGGGACTAATAATGTAAAAATAATAATAATAATTTAGTTACTCACAATAGAAACCGAATGATTACAGAATGACTAACAAAGAAAGCCTAAGGAATAACATGTAAAGAAAACTATCCTCCAAAAGCACTTCAAAGCTCGATTTGGCGCTAGCACGTGACTAATAAAAAGTTAGGCTCTTCTGCTGAGTGAAGCTGCGAGCCTACCCTTATCGAGCCTACAACAATAGCTAACGCTTCTTACCAAGCCTAAAAATAAGGCTACAACAAGCAAAGCAAGCTTCCCCCTTCGTTGTTGTGGGTCGCGCCAAACCGCGGGCACTAAATGAATGAAATGAGTGAAGATTTTCCTTCCCCTTACTAATTAACAAGAACTTTGTTACCACTAGTGGCAAAGAAGAATTTCACCATTAAAATAAATAAATAAATAAATAAATCTTGGGCCTTAAGAGAAGTAAGTCTACAAGAAGCTTGCAGAGCTTTAGCCATTGGACCATAAGGTATTGTTAAAAGATCATCAATTCCTAATGAAATGGATGCGGCGGTAGCTTTTCGGAAACCCAGAATCTTTACGTGATCTAGGATATGCGATATATATCCTATTCCATTGTGACCAATAAATCGACTAATAAGTCGTTTCATGACAGTTCCATCTATCATTTTATTGTGAAAGACCTGAGTGGGCCGTTCTACCATCAATACCTCCATATTGCGCTTAGTAGAATTTGACAATGGGTTTGAGTAAGTGATCGTAAAACTTCCTTTTCTAGATCTTGATTCACATATAAATTCCGTAATTGCAATTATAGTCCTAGTTAACCCGGTGAGACTCAAATTCCCCCTGGTAGCATAGAATTACAACAGCCGTGCCAAAACCCCTGTATTGCTTCTTCTATTTCTCGATTAGGAGAATAAGACCGAGTATAGACGCTATAATGTGAAATCCAAGAGACTCGATGTATCCTTGAATGTTTTCTTTAATGGGGGCGCTTCACATTTTCGTACCTAATTAATAAGCCCCGGGGAAGAATGATGATGGAGAAGTATTGCGGCCTTCTCCTGTTCATCAACTCTAACCGCATTCTTCCTCCCTCACATGCATTCGCTACATATTCTTACTAAGACCGGTAATCCTCATAGACACGACCATTCTCGGCATCTTCACTGTTGCCCCTCTTCTCAAGCCCTTCGAGAGTAAGATGAATGTCAATGTGCCATTTTCTTCTTTCCCTGGAATACTAGTGGCTTACTCTTATTTTCCTTCGGCGAGGATACCATAGTTCCGATCATTTGAGGAAAGTCCACATTCTTAGCTTAAAGGAAATGACTTCTACCATGAACAAATACTTTTCCTTGGGAAAATCACTTCCTTGGCTTATCATCTACGTCGGTACCGCTCCTCGTGGATTAGATCCCGCATCCAACCAAGTCTTTGATTAGGGAACGGGATAATTTCCGTTACCCCTGGCAGGCTAGCCGGGCTGTGAGCACGGTGTGGACTCTTCGAATAGGAATCCATTTTCTGAAAGATCCAGGCTTTCGTGCTTTGGTGGGAGACTAACGAAAAGGACTAACAAAGAAAACTAAAGGACAATACATTTTAAGGACTAACAATGTAAAAATAATAATTCAAGGACTGATAGCCGGAACTGAATGACTAACGGAAGGACTAACATGTATAGAAGACTAACCACCAAGGACTAATAATGTTTTTACTATTCATTGAATAGTTTATGAATAGTAAAAAAATATTTGAAAAATATTGTATATGCAATCATGAATTTGTAAAAAGGATTGGTTATTGACACCTCTAAATTGATCTCACACTTTTTCTTTTTTTTCCCTCCTTATAATTAGAAAATAAAAAACTAATTTGTTTTGAGAATAGAGCGGGTAAATATATATACTTTGTTAGTTTGTGAGCATATAGTATAATGTACATCCGGATTCAAACTCGAGCCTATGGGATTGAACGCGTTACGTATGAGATTTAATTATAATAATTAATATATAATATTTATATATTAGTTATTATTTCACAATAAATAGTTAACGATCGCTATAACTTAACGGTTGTTAAATAACGAACGTTAAATGTTAACTAAAGGGACTAAAGAGAAACTAGACAAGGAGAAGGTTCCAGAAACCCTTCCCTTGGGCTATGGCCGGTCGAATAAGGTTCCCCAAGGAGAATCCTTATCACACTTGGAATATAAGTTACTTAACTATAAATACAACTCTTTGTATTCATGAGTGAATAATCTGGTGAAAGCTAGCCAAATTTCTCTTCTCTTATCCTCTTTAGTCTTAGTGAATCAAATTACATAACTTTGGGTATGTGATTGACTTTGAATCAAATTCAAGTATTTAGTTAGTTATTGTGATCAAGAAACTAGCATTCTAATTGAATCGCTATCAATACGCGTGTGCAAGACCGTAGAGAAACCAATTTAGGTTTTTGGTGGTAAAAGCTATTCGACTTTAATACAATTCGATTATACTAAACCCTTTGTTTAGGGTTTTTTATTTTCTTGATCACTTGATTCGCGTAGAAGTTAACAAGGTACATTTCTATTTTATTTAAGGTTAATTAATTATGCTATATATGATCTTATCCCGTTGCGCTCTCTCAATGTGTTTATGTGTTTAATATGATAAGTAATACATAGATTCCGACAGTAGCATCATGAGCCATTATATAGTGTAATTTGTTACCTAACTACATAAAAATTGAATCTTGAAATATTATTGCATGTTTATTAGGTTTTCTAGTTTTCCGATTTTTTTTAAACCCTAAAAAGGGTAGATCGACCCTTATTTAAAAAAAAATTGTTTTTAGGTTTTTAAAAGTTGTAGAAACCCTAGGTTGTATGCAAATTTTATATGGTTTATAATGTATAATTAAGATTTTTGACGTTTAAAACGATATTGTTATCTTTATTAAATGTTAATTTTTGTATTATTAAGTATTAATATGTCTTATATGAGATCCATGATAAAAACATGCATGTTTTATCATGGTTATATGAATCTTGATATATGGTATTGTTTGGATTAATTGTTAATTGTGTTTGCATGCTTAATTAAATTATATATTAATTAACTAAGGATTATTAGTAATTAGTTTTGTATGACACTTAATTACCTAATATTTAATTAGTTCTAAAATTGGGGAAGACCCCATATGCATCGTTATTGAATCAATTTATCTGTTTATTGTATATAGTTAACGTGGGGATTACACAATCGATTTATCAATGTATGTGGTCCACTTGTACCTAGATCGAAAACAAGTTGGAGCCTTAGTTAAAAATATACATGTTGGTTGAATTTAAATTTTCCATGTTATTAATTGTTAATTGTATTAATTGTTTATTTTTCGATTGCTTTATTAATGTTTGACTCGTAAAGAAAATGGTGTTTTTAGAAAAGAAAATAAACTTGACTAATAAGTGGTGAAATTTGATTTATTATAAATTGTTAATCTTATAGAATCTTATGTGGAGCCAAGGGGTTGGCCTTTCATGCGTTAAATGCATTAAATGCATCCTCGCGTCGAGATTTGCAAGATTTAATAATTTATAATGTGTTTTAATAGTAAAGTTTTCAACTTTTATTCTATTGATATTATTTGTTTCATTAGAGTCAAAATTGGCTCACCCATTGTGTACAAACTATAAGAGAGGTATAAGGAGGGTTCTTTAACATCCCTAAAGAAGTCGGGTTTTTAATATGCTTCGCGCTGACCCGTTTCTCCACTTCTTTGTGCGTCAAATGAAGCTACCGATGACTTATGATGGAAAAATGTCAAGATTAAAATCTCTTTACTTTATTCTTAAAATGACGTTGAATCATCAATTTTAAAGGTGTAAAGGTCATTGATTTATTTTAACGGGATTGGCACATAAAGAAGACATACACCATAATAAAAGAACTAAATTGACTAAAGTTTTTTTTTTATTAAAACATATGATACGAAGATGTATGCATGCTTCTTCATACATATTTGATTACACATCAAATTAAACGTACCCTTTAAAAATTAAAGTTTATGCCATCCAATTAAATAAACACTTGTAGTTGTCATTTACGTTACATGAGACATAGCTAGATTGTAATCTCAAGGTAAATCTCCACTTATCGTGAGACGGTAATGGAATAAATTTACAGTCATTTTTTATTTATTTATTTTTTTATATTGGACAACTTAATTGAGTCACATGGTGAGATCCTTTAACCCAAGGCATAAGATGGGATGAAACATGCTTACATGACACTATGTGATTGTACATGATTGGCAATTATTGTTCGACACTTACCTTAGAGAGTACTATCATTACTATGTCAATTAGGATCCTAGCTTTAAGAAAAATATATGGTTTATGTGTATTAACAAATGGGTATTTAATTTTATTTATAGATTATATTATCGAAACTACTAACTTTTGAACATTTGCTATAGAATGGCTCAACCCGACCATCACTTGAATAGCTCTGCTTTCAAAAAAATGTTTGATTGAGAGAAATTAATTGGCAACAATTTCAATGATTGGTTTCGATTTCGACAACTTAGGATAGTCCTGAGAGTTGCTAAGAGACTTGATGTATTGGAATAGTATTTGGCTAAGGCCCCTCCTGCTAATTCATCAAATGAGGTGTTGGAAGCATGTAACCTTCGGTATGATCGTTACAACGAAGTAGCATGCCTTATGCTTGGCAGTATGAGTTTTGACTTGCAAAAGCAATTCCCCATGATATGCTTCGTGAACTGAAATCCATGTTTGAAAAGCAAGCAGGTGTAGAACTATTTGATGTTCTTGAATCTCTACATTCTTTGCAAACGGGGGAAGGAAAATCTGTGAGTTCTCATGTACTTGAGATGAAAAGTTACTTGGATCAACTTGAACATCTCAACTACCATCTTCCTCGAGATTTATGTGTTGGCCTAATTAACAGATCCCTTCATAAGGAATTTGTTGGATTTGTGCGCAACTTCAACATGCATTTCATGGGGAAGACAATAAATGAGCTACATGCAATGCTTATTGATTATGAGAAGGGTTTGCCCAAAAAGGATGCTGCACCTCAGGTACTAGCAATAGAAGGTGGCAGAACTTAAAAGCCAAACAAGCCGCATGCGAATAAGGGCAAGGGAAAAGGTAAGGGGAAGAGTAAGAAGGTTATGGCTTATCAACTCAATCCCAATAAGTACCCTCCCAAGAAGAAAGATCATCCTGGAAAGGATCAAGCTTGCCACCACTATAACGAGGTACGACATTGGAAGAGGAAATGTCCTCTCTACCTTCTAGAGTTGCAATAGAAGAAGAAAAAAAGAATGCTGGTAATGTTGCCAGCACTTCAGGTATCTTCATGACAGAATTATTTTTTTTCCTCATAAATATAATTCCTAGGTGTATGACACTGGATGTGGTACTCATATATGTAACACTTCTCAAGGACTTAGAGGAACAAAGAAGCTGAACTATGGACAGCAATACATGTACATAGGAAATGGAATACGTGCAGTTGTTGAAGCCATAAGGACTTTTGATTTAGTTTTGCCTTTAGGTTTAGTACTAGTATTAGACAATTGTCATTATAGAGATGTCGTTTCAGTTTCTTTGTTAAAGGATAATGGTTATGTTCATACTTTTATAAGTTATAGAATTTCAGTTTCTTTAAATAATATCGTTTATTTTAATAATATTCTTGTTAATGGTGTTTTTAAAATTGATATGCATGAACTTGTGTCGAATGATTATAATAATTCTGTTTTTAACATTAGCAATAAGAGAGTCAAGTCTGACTTGGACTCCACTTATCTTTGGCATTTTCAAGTTGCTCATATAGGCAAGAAACGCATTGAAAACTGCAATACGATGGGCTTTTGCAATCTATCAATGATGAATCATTTAATAAGTGTAAATGTTGCATATCTGGGAAGATATCAAGGAAACCCTTTCCACATAAAACGCAAAGGGCTTCAAATCCACTTGGGATAATTCATACAAATGTATGTGGTCCACTTAGACATGTGTCAAAACAAGGTACTAGGTACTTCTTAATCTTTACTGATGATTTCAATCGTTATAGTTATGTTTATTTACATAAACATAAACATAAATTCTTTTAAACATTTAATTTTTTCAATAATGAAGTAGGTTACAACTCGGAAAGAAGATTAAGGCTCTTCGATCCGATAGAGGTGGTGAATACATAAGCCAAGAGTTTAAAGATTACCTTAATGAGTGTAGAATTGTCCAGCACCTCACTCTTCCATATATACCCACAACACGATGGTGTGTCTAAGAGGAGGAATCATACCTTGTTAGACATGGTTCGATCTATGTTTAATCTTACAATCCTGTCCTTATCTTTTTGGGATTGAGCTTTAGAGATTGTTGTTCGCATTCTTAATATGGTTCCAACCAAGAAGGTTGTTAAGACTTCATACAAATTATGGTATGGAAAAGATCCCAACTTTTCTTACTTAAAGGTCTTGGGTTGTGAGGCATTTGTAAAATGTGACTCACCTGATAAACTCCAACAGAGATATGTTAAATGTATCTTTATATGATACCAAAAGGAAACAAAGGGTTACTATTTTACTGCCCACATGAAAATAAAATTGTTGTTGCTAGGTATGCTGATTTCCTTGAAAGGAATCTCATATCTCAAGAATTTAGTGGAAGGGTAATTGATCTGGTAAACTATCAAGAAAATACATCACCTTATGAAAACACTAGCCAACTTCAAGAGGAGCAATAAAGTCTCGCAACTACACCTAAAGTTACTCCCATTCATAAGTCTTAAAGGACTATACGTGCTCCTAAGCGATTATGTCTAAATATAGAAGTCGAGGAGTATAGTTTAGAGGATCTTATTAAACATGCTAACTATAAGGATGTCATGGTTGATCCTGAAAAGGACAAATGGGAAGCAGCTATGAATGCGGAGATGAAATCCATGCATGACAATGAAGACTGGATTGAAGTAGACCTTCCTCCTAATGCTAAATTCGTTAGTAGCCAGTGGCTTTTCAAGAAGAAGACTGACATGGATGGTAAAGTACACACCTATAAGACTCGTCATGTAGCAAAGGGCTATATTCAAACCTTTGGGATTGAATATGAGGAAACCTTTTCTCCTGTGAATACATTAGAGCAATTAGGATTCTTATAGCCATAACTGCATACTATGACTATGAGATTTGGAAAATGGATGTTAAAACTGCCTTCTTAAATGGTCGCCTTGAAGAAGATATCTTTATGGCGTAACCTGAGGGGTTTGAAAAAGATACATTAAAGCAGTTAGGATTCTTATAGCCATCACACAACTTAAGAATTATGTACAACATCTTAATCAAGTCAATTACTTCACATATACTTGTACACTCATATCGTATATTATACGGAGACACGATCATATTACTCTCGTAGGTCATGGTTAAAGATCATGGTCTCGCCATACACTATCTGTTGTTATAAACTGCTACTGATCACTACGGTGAGTTCATAGCCCTAACTTTTGTTTAACTGCTTTATAGACTCTTTGGGGGAGATACATGCTAAAAATTTTATTATGGACAGTTACTTGCAAACTGTATGTTTGCCCTAAATATATTATTTCATGCCTAAGTATATTTATGCCAAAAGTCCCCTTATCATGGACCACTAATCACCTACAAGTGAGCGCAAATATTATGGATAGGCCTATCAGATTGAAAAAATCCCCGTGTGTGTTAATCATACATAGGGATATCACAAACGCACTATATTTGAATTTCTAGGTATATGGCAAGTACCTACTCAGGGCCACTATTAAATATATTGTATGATGATATATATGTATATATTCAGTCATGCGTACCATGAGCTTAGAGCAATAATAACTATCAGGATGATAATTATACACATCACAATTATACTATGAACTTTATTGTCCACTGCTATTTTCAAACATATGAATTCACTCAACCATTTTGTTGACTTTTTGGCATGTTTTATCTCAGGTCCGTAAGATATGTCTGGCACACAAATGAAGGCACACAGAATGGACATTTTGGAGACTATGCCTATTATCATTCGATAATGTTTTAAACTTATCATTTACATTATGGGACCTCTACGTTAAAATATGATATTCTGTAACTTGTACTTTTTGCTAATAAGTATTACCTTCGATTAGCTTCCGCTACTATACGAGACTCGAGGTATTACAGATTGGCATCAGAGCTACAGTTATAGAGAACCAGGGTGCATTATACACGTAGACTATAACTAATATTTACCATTTAATGTATTATAGTCTTCATGTTGCGTGTGCCATGTCTACTCCTTAACATATCATTATTTATTTATATAAATACTGTTTATATAAACGTTCGACTAAATATGACCGCGTATGCCAATCACAGGGCATTGTGGCACAATCAAGTTTCCCCAATCATGCACAAACTCGTACATTTTTTGTGATCCATGAACCTTCCCAAGACACTGTAATTGATTACAATGATCTCTCTTATATCTCAGACATTGTGAGAAAACTAATTTATCTTATAAAGCATCATTTCGTATGATAACTAAACCCGTTACGGTTATCAATTTCTCTGGATTGTCTGACACTAGTTATATGATACGATTGATATATACTCGATTTACTCCTGACTATTTATATATATTTACCAGAATGTTACCTCTTATGAAGGTTATTTATATAAGTATTATACCGATACTTACATTTCATACTCGATCTCCAGAATATCATGTCAAACCATACTCCTTCTAATTAAAACCTTTACCGACGATGTGAGTGATAGAATGGTCTTTATTCATTTCTCAGACTTTGTAAATGATTACAATGGTCCCCAAATTTTTCATGATATCACATAATATTGTTCTACGTGAAACCCGTCACAAGTTGTCGATTCTTTCTGATTATCACACTACCAGCCTCCGAAGATGAATTTGAACAATTTTTCTAAACTTTTCGTACACTTACATCATCTCGTAACCCATCACCTAGAAACACATGAATTATTTTGAACATGACGTTAATCTATCATCTCATATCATGTCATCCTAGAACACTTACCTTTAGGAACCACTTTGTTATATCTCACCCTCCTTTATTTGTTGTCATTTTATAGAAACGTGCCGCCTAAAAGACAAAATTTAAACTCAGAAGCCATTGAATGACTCATAGCTCAGCAAGTTGCTAATGCTATTGCTGCCCTACGAGGGCAGGAATCTACATGGCTTACAACTTGATAAATCGGGACGTGCGTTAGGAAGCCAAAATAGCCAAGAGCATTGGAAACAAAAGAAAATGGGAAAGTAATTAGGAATGATATTCCAGCCAACAACAAAATAAGAGGAAAGAAGTGATTAGGAATTGTACTGCTAGGTCAGGTGGCAAGAAAAGCTATGCCAGGAACAAACCATTGTATAACAAATGCAAGTTGCATCACACTGACCCGCGCACGGTTAGGTGCTGAAAATGTAAAAAGGTGGGCCATTAAATGAAATATTGTAGAGGAAAGAGGTCCGCTACTGGTGCCAACGGTCAACCAATAGCAACTTGTTTTGGATGTGGAGAATAAGGACATTTCAAGAATCGATGTCCCCAGAATAAGGGTCCTACTACTAGAAGTAACTAGTAGTCCATGATGCCCTGCTTTGAGTATGGAGTGAAAGGACACTACAGGAAAAGACTTTCCATGACTGTATATTCATAATAATTGAAGAGAAGCCGCCAAAACCGTAAAGACGCTACGGAATGATGATAAATAGAGAAAGAAGTTTTACTTCTCTACATAATAAGATTTAAGCCTAGGTCCTGTTGGGTTGTATCTCTTAAAAGAGCATAGTAATAGTACTTTCTCATAAACTTAGTTGTATTTTGTGAATATTCATCTCGAGTTGTGGGATTTATTCGACTTATAACTATCAACTATCATCATGTTGTGGCAATTTTCTATTTGTTACACTTTCTCTTTCATTACCAAATAGTAAATAGTTTCGTTATTAACTTATAAACTATATTGTCACCATTCTAGAAACTATTTGGTTACCCTCTTATAAACTACTTTACCTATATTTTATAAACTGAAACACCAATTTATTACTACCTCGTAAACAGTTTTACTATCACCTTATGTAATTTTATAAATCACTTTTTTAGAAAATCATCTTGATATAATCATTGTCTTACTAATATGACTATTATTCTACAAACAACATGATTGAATCTATTTGACATTGAGAACTATAAAATAACTAAACAAAACATTACATTATTTGTCCTCAATTATACATAGCATGATCACCTATGTCTAATTCATGAGTAATCATGTTATGCTAGGAGCAGTTATCTATAAATCCTATTAAAAATATCTTTTCACTTATATGCCTAAAAAGAAAAGTTTGGTGTGTTATAAAAGCTCATGTCATAGACTTACATATTAGTAAACAATTAAACTAAGTAGACTCTCATCACAATCATATCGTCAGCCTTATCTAATATCACATCCTAACCTTGAAAATCAGACTTCATTACACCGATCATTTTAGACATTAATAACGTAATCCATAACTGTACATTAAACTTCTTAAATCATCCATTAAAAATTTGTTCTCATGCAAATTGAACTCGGAAGTTTTCACATTATAATTGGTATGGAATGGTTATTACAACATAATGCCAATATCATTTATGGCGAGAAAGTTGTACATATTCCTATTAATAATGAAACCTTGGTTATCCAAGGGGATTAAAGTGGAACTCGACTAAACATCATTTCTTGCATTAAAACTCAAAAGTACATTAAAAGAGGATGTTATGCTTTCTTAGCCCATATAACGAACAAAAAGACTGAGGATAAATGACTCGAAAATGTACCTATTGTTTGTGATTTTCTTGAAGTCTTTCCCGAAGACTTACCCGGACTCCCACCACCTTGACAAGTGGAGTTTCAAATTGAATTAGTACCAGGTGCCGCACCTGTTGCTAGAGAACCCTATCGCTTAGCCCCTTCGGAAATGCAAGAATTATCCAATCAATTGCAACAACTTACGGATAAAGTTTTATTCGGCCAAGTTTGTCACCTTAGGGAGCTCTAGTCTTATTCATAAAAAAGAAGGACGGATCCTTCAGAATGTGTGTCGATTACAGGAAGTTAAATAAGCTAACTATAAAGAACCGATATCTATTACCAAGAATCGATGATCTATTCGATCCATTATAAGGTTAAACTGTGTATTCAAAGATTGATCTGCGATCAGGATATCACCAACTTAGAGTTCGAGAAGAGGACATTCTAAAAATGTCATTCAGGACTCGTTATGGTTACTACGAGTTCCAAGTTACGTCATTTGGTTTAACCAACGCACCATCCGTATTCATGGACCTCATGAATCGAATGTGTCGACCATATTTGGATAAGTTTGTGATTGTATTCATAGATCTAATTTACTATAAGAGCAAAGAAGAACATGAAAAACATCTCAAGCTAATCCTAGAACTACTCAAGAAAGAAAATTTGTATGCGAAATGTGAATTTTGGATCTCAAATGTAAACTATACAATTCTTAGGCCACATGATTGATAGTTATGGTATTCACGTGGATCCCGCAAAGGTCGAGTCCATAAAGAATTGGGCTGCCCTTAAAATCAAACGAAATAAGTCAATTTCTAGGACTTGCTTGATATTACTATAGATTCATTGAAGGTTTTTCCAAGATAGCAAAGCCTTTGACTAGATTGACTCAGAAGAACATGAAATTTACTTGGGGAGAAGACGAAGACGAAGCATTTTAATTATTAAAGGATAAATTGTGCAGTGCACCTATTTTAGCCTTACCTGAAGGCAGTGAAGACTTCGTTGTGTCCTATGATGCTTCGCACAAAGGTCTGAGAGCAGTCTTAATGCAAATACAAAAATTCATAGCATACGTCTCTCGTCAACTTAAATCTCACGAGAAAAACTACACCACTCACGACTTGGAATTAGGATCAATCGTTTTTGCTCTCAGAATTTGAAGACACTATCTCTATGGCACAAAGTGTATATTACACACAGATCATAAAAGTCTACAAAATATTCTAAACTAGAAAGAGTTAAACATGAGACAACATCACTGGTTAGAATTACTCTATGATTACGATTGCGAAATTCGTTATCACTCGGGTAAAGCTAATGTTGTGGCAGATGCTCTCAGTAGAAAGGAGCAACTTAAACCTCCAAGATTTAGATCTTTGGGAATGATGATGATTTCACCACTCCCCTCACAAATCCTCGCGGCATAAACTAAAGCTGTTAAAGAAGAAAATGGATCCAACAAGAATCTCTATAGTATGTTAGAGAATAAGAAAGGTTTCGTAAAACGTCCTGATGGAACATTATACTTCAAAGACAGAAGTTGGATATCACTCTTTGGAGGTATACAAGACCTGATTATGCATGAACCACATAAGTCAAAGTACTCCATTCATCAGGGACCCGAAAAATGTATCACGATCTCAAAAAACTACATTGAATAATTTTTTTTCCAAATTGTTTTTTTCGAAATTCTTTTTTTCCAAATTGTTTTTTTCGAAATTCTTTGAATATTTATTTTTTTTAAATTAAAAAAATTTGAATAAAAAATTTCATAAAATTTTTTTTTTTAATAATAAAAAAAATAAAAGATCTTAAAAGAAAATTTGAATTTTTTTTCCAAATTTTTCAATATGCCGAAATACTTTTTTTGTTTTTAATTTTTTTTCAATATGTCCAAATTTCGAAAAATATTGAAAAAAAATTTTTTGAAACAAAAAAAGTATTTCGACATATTGAAAATTTTGAAAAAAAAATTTTCAAAAAAACTTTTCCTTAAGATTTAAAAAAAATATATATATATATATATATTTAAAAAATATTTTTTTTATTCAAATTATTTTTTTTGAAATTTTTTATTCAAATTTGAAAATTAAAAAAAAAAAATTTGCAAAATTTTTTAATTTGGAATTTTGTTAATTTTCTTCATTTTTTTTTCGGAAATATTTTTTTCCATTTTTTTTTTCAAATTTTTTTTGGAATTTTTTTTTTCAAATTTGCGAAAAAATTCCATTTTTTTTTTGGAAATTTTTTTTCCAATTTTTTTTTTCTTTTTGGATTTTTTTTAATATGTTGAAATAGTACAAAAACGAAAAAAAGCGTAAGAAAAACGGACAAAATGTAAAAAAACGAACAAAAACGGATGAAGACCGATAAAAACGTACGAAAAACGGACAAAACGTAAGAACAACGGACAAAAACGGATGAAAACGGGCAAAAACGAAGGAAAATAGACAAAACGTAAGAAAAATGGATAAAAACGGACACAAATCTAAGAAAAATTGACAAAAACGGATGTAAACCGATAAAAACGTAAGAAAAACAGACAAAACGTATGAAAAACGGACAAAAACGGACTAAATCTGAAAGTCAATGACTATAAGGACCATTACTGAAACTTTTTTAACCTAAAATAAAGTCAAGGGATGACCTGTAAAAGTTAACGCAAGCCACAGGGACCATTTCTGTCATTTTTCAAACTTTGTGACCTGGTAACCTACTAGTTACCGGTCATATTACGTACATCGTTCCAAATTTGAAAGTATTTTGCGTACAATGGTAATTTTCAAAGTTCATTGCGTACATCGTCTGTATTGAAAAACTATGTTGCGTATCTTTAGCTTTCACCATTTAAACAACTATATTTTGGATTTGTTTATTTGTGTTTTCGTTTACATATTAGAATTATATTATGGATTTGTTTATGTTTTTTTTCGTGTTTTGTTTGCATATCAGAATTATATATGTTTCTTATATTATGATTTATTATGTTTTATTCACATATTATTTTATTTTTATCATTATACTTGCACAATACCGATTCTATATATTTATAAAATTAAAACTAATCTAACAAAAATTAGCCGCCAACAAAAAGATAGACATAAACATATAGTGTTATTAGATTCCTTCAATTTTGTGATAAATATAATAAACAATACAAAGTAAATCATTAACACAAAACAAAAGTAATATGTAACATATAAATGATTATTTTATCAAAATAACGATAACAATCTGCTTCATTTAATGTTACGTTAGACTACAAATAATTATAACTGCTCTAATTTATTACACCGTAATAGTAGTTGTTTCTTACAAAAATAGTACTCTTCTGATACAATTACAAAATACGTTTCTCATACATAACAAAAATGTTTATCATCACAATCATCACTATCATCAAGTCTCTTATTCCTCTTTTTTCCCAGCATGATCTTCTTCCCCAGTAATTAAATCCAACACACCTTCTTCAGAACCAAAATCATCTTTAAATCTACAGTTTTAATATTCTTCGTATTTGTAACCACTTTGTTTTCGCTTTTTCATGGGTATCAATATCATAATTGTTTAACACCGGCATTTGATTGCTATTAACAAATGTTTTTTTTGACATAATCAGCAACTACAAACAAAAACGAAGAACATTAAGAAAACACTAACATTAACAAAAGAATAAGAATATATCAACGTACTTTGTGGAAGCAAACAAATCAAAAGAGCAATCTTGTCAACCCAAAGCAATCTTGTTCACCTCGATGGAACATGACTAACTTGAAAAATTGACTAAATCCAAAGCAAGTTTAACACCATTTTGTACAACCATCTTACTATCTTTTTTATAACATATTTTTTTTATAATAATAATCATATATGTGTGCTGATTTGCAATAGAGTAAATGGATTAACTCAAAATTAGATGATAGAAAGTATTTAAATAAGAAAAAAGTTACTATTTAAGTTAAGATTAGTGTCAATTTAAAATTGAAAAATATATAAACAATTTAACAATTTAATGAGAAGTCATCATTAACATTGAAAGGTACATTATAAATATTAATATAATATTAATAATAATATAGAAAAAATAGTTTACTATATGATGCTTAGATAAATTATGTTTTATGTATTTATACCGAATATATATTGTATTAACCGAAAACTAATCTAATAAAAATTAAACTCAAAGCCGCGTGTGTATACGCGTATCGAAAGCTAGTAATATAGTATGCCAATTAAAAATATGAGCGTGGAAATCAATTGTATTTTCTCATGCCTCATCTAAAAAAAAAAAAAAAAAAAATACTCAATTTTGTTATGAGTAATGATTAGGAGGTCTAAAAAATGAGTGTTGATTCGTACACTTATTTTTTTATTCGTACACTCCGGTGTACAAACTGGAGATGCAGCATATAACAACTGTACAACTCTTGTGCGAATTAAAAAAGTGAGTGCATGCCCAAAAAAAATATGCTTAAAAATATATTTAGGCATGTTTTTCACATAATTACATCTCCAAATCATTTTCCTAATTTACATCCGGTTCATCTTTTCCCCGGTTTTGATGGAAGATATCAATCTCCCTGCCGATGCTCTTTTTCTTGGCCTTGACAACTCTACTCAGTAAATTCACTTTTATCATTCTTACTTGTTGAAAATCATGTCATTATAATCATGGTTTCAGTAGCTTATGTTTTTAAATATTTTTCACTTTTCTGTATTGGGTATTTTTTTTTTCTTTCTAATGAAATCTTGTTGATGTTTTAGGTCACTAAAGGCAACAGTGTTAGATTCAAGTCTCAACATTGTATGTACAGAATTAGTGAACTTTGATTGTGAGTTGCCTCATTACAATACCAAATATGGTGTTTATAGAGATCCTTTAATTAACGGTAGAATTGTTTCTCCAACTCTAATGTGGGTTGAAGCATTGGATGTTATTCTAGAACGATTGCGAAAATCCCGAAAAGTTGTTTTCGATAAAATCGCTGCTGTGTCTGGCAGTGCGCAACAACATGGTAGTGTGTACTGGAAAAAGGGTAGTTTAGGAATATTGACATCATTGGATCCTAAGGAGCCTTTAGTTAAACAATTTGGGAATGCTTTTTCGACAAAAGAATCGCCTGTGTGGATGGATAATAGTACAACAGAACAATGTGACGCCATTGAGAAAGCACTTGGTGGTGCATTGGAGTTGTCGAAACTTACGGGCTCTCGGGCTCATGAGAGATGTACTGGCCCTCAAATTCGAAGAATATATGAAACGTGCCCCGATGTTTATCATGATACCGAGCGAATTTCGCTCGTGAGCTCATTTATGGCGTCTATTCTTATTGGAGGGTATGCTTCCATTGATCAAACTGATGGGGCTGGAATGAATTTGATGGATATCAAGGAAAGGGCTTGGTCTAAGCTAGCTATGGAGGTTCGTGTTCATATATTGTATATAGTGTGTTATTATGTGTATGCTTTAATTGTTGGATGATGATGTTAAACATAGGTTACGGCACCAGGTTTAGAAGAAAAGTTAGGAAATTTGGCTCCTGCTCATGCTATTGCTGGTTTAATTGCTCCATATTTCATTGAGAGGTTAGTAGAGCGTTATATAGTTTTCTCGGGTTTGAGGGTATTTTAGTCATTTTTAGCAATCATCCTACGTTTTATTAATAGGTACAATTTCAACAAGGATTGTTTGGTTGTTCAGTGGTCCGGTGATAATCCTAATAGCCTCGCAGGTGAAACTTTGTTTCATTGTAGGTTGAAGAATACGAGCTATGTTTGGATTTTGAAACTCAAATCTACTACTTGATTTCGCTCTGTAGTCCATAATCGTCTATTCGACTTTGTATTGGACTCTTGAAAGTAAAGAACTAATACTTTATCTCGCCCATTGGTCTAGAAAGAGCTAATAGTTGACTTTTTAGAGACAAATCCTGTAACTAATTTGTACTCAAGTCCAAAAAGAGTCCACATTTGACTTAGAAATACAAATGTCCAAGCTTAATTTATTCCGTCCTACATTGCAAAGTTTAGGCTGTTTTGTAGTTTTGCAATTTCAATCTTGTATTTTAGATGAGAGCCTTTAGTCAACTCTAGCTATGCATATACTTAAGGGTTTCTAACCTCTGCAGGATTGACTCTCAACACACCGGGCGATCTTGCAATTAGTCTTGGCACTAGTGATACAGTAAGTTCAACTTCCTCCTGATGCCATCTTTCCGGTACCCTTAATACCCTTCTCTTTATCATGTTTCCCTTGCAATACAAAGGACCATATAGTAAAGTTTGTGAAGAATTTATAACTTATGAGCCTATATGTAATATGGGTCATCAGTAGGGTGACCCTCATTCCAGTATCCACCAGTTTTCCTCAAACCCATGAAGCACCACTGAGTAATCTGTCTCCGCTGGAACATCTTCAGGTTTTCGGGATAACCAAGGATCATAATCCTACCCTTGAAGGGAATGTTTTCCCTAACCCTGTTGACGTCGAAGGTTATATGGTGATGTTGGTTTACAAGAATGGATCTCTCACGCGTGAAGGTACACTCCAGTATTTAAAAGGTGGCAATTTCTTACCATTTACTAGATAAAGGGGTAGATCCGGGTTACATTTTATCTCTAATAGGAAATGGTTCAAATGGATCGAATGGGTCAAAATACGTCCAAAGTGGGTTTTAAACGTCCTAAAATAGAGTATTCTATAAATCATATTATTTTATCTCTAAGTTCTAAAATAGGACAAAAAGTGTTTTGGGTAAACCAGACCCATCCTGTTACTCTACCCACCCATATTGCCACCTCCAATCCAAACTTCAATGCCAATGAATAACGATTCAAGTTACATTTCATGGAAAAAAGATCCTCATAATTTGCATTTGTAGATATACGTGATCGATGTGCTGATGGATCGTGGGAAGTGTTTAACAAGTTTTTACAGGAAGAACCTCCATTGAATGGTACGTTTATTTATTCTAAATCACTTAAAGTCTTCATCTTCATGCTTCCGTAGTTTGAAATCATTTTCTAGGTGGAAAGATCGTTTCTTTTTACAAGGATCATGAAATACTTCCTCCCCTTCCAGGTAAGTTAGCCATCCCTTTTTCTCGTATGTAAGATCATGGATATTATAAATATTTACACTTTTGATTTTCTATTTTAATTATCAGTCGGTTTCCATCGATATGCCGTCGAGAATATTGAAGGGAAGACGTTAGAAGGTGTAACTGAGCATGAAATGAAGGAGTTTGATCCTCCTTCTGAGGTTAGTACGCTCATTAATAGGATTTGACATTTAGACGTTGGAAATTGAATCCATTTATATACTTTCTCTCTTATATTATGCTAGTTTTAACTGATTAACTAAAAAGCAAAAGAGGTCAAACGGGTTTAAAGTCGCCCAAAGTGAATTCATATGCACATAGCTTCTCCCTTTCAGAAAAAAAATATGCACACTTCTTAAGATACCTTTTTTAAAAAGGTTGCTTATTGTGATGATGGTTTAAAAACTAAGGCGGCCCGAAGTTTTAACGCATGAGGCGGCGCTCACTCATTTAACGCATCGCCTCTGGAATGAGGCGGGTTGAGCTCAAGAGGCTGAGGCTGTATGAGGCTGAAGCACAAAACCCAAAAGTTCCCTAGGGCGTTGCCGGTGGGTTTCAAGCTACTTATGTCTATTTTCACGCATCTATCATTTGGTATAGGTGGTGTAATTTTCGCTTTTGGCCTATGTGTGGAGGTTTCCTGGTCACCGTAATTTTAGAGATGAGAGAGAGAAATGTGTGTAAAAGTGTGTTTATGTGTGTGTTGTGGGGTTTTATACTCCCGTGAGGGACCGAAAATGTCAAATCCAAACATAAAATGGCGCTTTTGGTAAGTATTCCGCATCATACCAATTGACAAATCCAAGTTTTAGATTCTAATAGAAATTTAACTATTTTGGTGTTTTGAATGTTTACAATAGATTAATTATGAACTTATTGGCAGTATTTTTTTTTTTAATATAAGTAGAAGTTATAAAATAACAACGTATTAACCTTACGATTTTGAAAATTCTATTTTATTGTTTTATTACTAATCGAACTTTCAAAATCTTTTTCGAATACCCATATGACTGTTTATATTAAAATAATAAATCAATGACTTATTACTCGCATATGGGTGAAGTCAACAAATTTTGAGTTTGTTGGTGAGAAACAAATTTTTAAAGTAATAGGTAATATAGTTATTTCATATTATTTTAATATAAATTGGTCATGGGTGAATTCAAACAAATTTTGAAAGTGTGGGATGGTAATAAAAAGTAAGTGTTTCACGTCTCCTTTGAAAAGTACGTTGTTATTTTATGACTTTTACCCTATAAGAAAGATATATAATTTTATATAACCCGCTTCATCCACGCCCGGCTTCGAGGCTAATTTTGGAGGCAAGGGAAAACGGCGGCTCGCTTCTCCGCATTCTTTTAAACCTTGATTGTGATGATATAATTTTTGTCACTCATTTTTCTCCATTCCCAAGCTGTCTATTTTCATCCAACGTTTTTTATGAAAGTCCCGCATCAGATTTAAAGGTGTACACTATGGCAGGTTCCATTAGAAGGACAATTTCTCTCAATGGAGGTCTATTGAAAAGTGTGTGGGAACGCCTAGAAAGGATATAGCAGGGCGGAGCATCAGCAAATTATGCCATTTTAAACACTATGGCTTCCATTTTTGGCTGTAACGTCTATACAGTTCAAAGACCAGGTATTATTATTTGTTTTTGTCCTGTAGAAGACGGATAAACCTTCAAAGGTGTTATTTTACTTTCTTTGAACAGATTCGGCTTTGTTAGGAGCTGCATTACGGGCTGCTCATGGCTTGATGTGTCATAAGAAGGGCAGTTTTATACCAATTTCCTGCATGTACAAATTGGAGGAGACAGCTTTTGGGTGTAAGCTTGCTGTGATAACCAACGATCATCAGCTTGTTGCTAAATATGCCATCATGGTTAAAAGGCGGATGGAGATTGAGAATCGACTTGTTGAGAAACTGGGACGTCGGTGACATGAATTAGGATCTAGGATCACAGGGAATTTGATTGGTATACACTTGTTTCACGCATCGTCTCTGTACACAAGAAATTAGTTGTATTGTCAGTTTGTCACTAATAATTTGTGTGGATAAACTGTGTCACTTACGCTGACACGCACTACAAGTGTATGCAATTTGTACGCCATTTTTTCCTTCATGACTTACGAACACGTGTAAAATTTGTTCAAACTACAAACTTGTAAAAATGTGAAGATTTTCACATTTTTAAGCGTGGAAAATGCTAGTGATAGAAATTTCGTACTTTCTCATGTGTACAGAAATATAATGTTTGTATGCGCTTGAAAGTGTGATCAATTTGCTGTAACCTGAATATCACTACTCTTAGTCTGAAAATATAACCAACACATTAAAAAGCTTTAAGCATCGACATTGTAGTATCTTCTATGTGGTGACAAAAGCAAGGGCCTGGTAATTCCAAATATCTAATCTTGAAGTCTATCTAATAAGGCACTAGGTTGCCTCTGATGGAGAGTAGTTTGTCTCGGTTAAACTATTCGGACGGAACCGTATGACTTGTCCACATTTTAATGCTTTGTCGACAATAAAAATAGAACTACCCATTTTTAAAACAGTAGTAAGGAGTAACTTTAAATTTTAGTATTCGATAGGAATTCTCTATGCTCATCAGCTCATGCCCCATGGGCCAAAAAGGGAAGAAAAGGGCGTCTTGGCCCAAAGCCCAAGAGGCCAAGATACATCAAACAACTAATCAAGGAAAAACACATAAGCAATGTTGATTGTAGACAATCCATAAGAGGCTCAAAAAATACTGCTTCAAGTAACTCAGATATTACATGAGATAGCAAAGATTATTAGGGGCGTTTGTTTATCGGTTTGGTTATCGGATTGCTTGGTTTATTCGGTTCGATTAGTTTGATTAAACAATTTTTTTAGAAAAAAGTGAACCGAACCAAATTTAAATTAGATTAAACCGAACCGAAACTGATGTGCTACTTTCGTGTTCAAGTTTTAAAATTTATAAACACGATTTACCGGATAACTATATTTAACACATACGAGCAAGTATACTCGTCCATGATAGTAAAGGTGGGTAAGTCGAGATCGTCCCAAGGGATTTGTGGTGATTTTGATTCGTTTAAGACAAGAAGGTTTGTCGAGCCTCCTACGCAAATTTGTTATTCTAGCAACCAATTAAAGAAAACATATACTTGTGTGCAAGTCATAACCAATTGTATAGAGTGTTTATGATAGTTTGGTGTAAACTTGAAGTAATACACAAATCGATCGATGGCTCATGTCATGTAAAAAACATTCATAGAATACAATCACATAGTTAATCCTTTCGGCCTATTAACCAATTTCACTATTCTTTTGAAATCCATTTGTTTGAAAATGATTCTTATCTAACTTGTTCTTACGAACCCTTTCGGCCATTTTCCTGTTGAAATCGTTTCAAGTCTATTTCCATAAGTAAATATGACGAGTGTTAATCATCATATCCCATACTAGTTTGTGCACTAACGTTTTGGAATAAAAACATTAAGAGAAATCCTTTCGGCCTTTTATCTTTTAAATATTATTACCAACTAATTAAGCAAGACTAGATTTTATCTCAACAAACTCATTAAACAAGAAGAATCTTTATGAATCACATAGATAAGAACACTCAAAAAATTGTTTACATCTTACACACAAGTATATCTAAGAACTACTCCATCATAACAATCATAACAAAACACAAGTAACAAACATAACTTTCATATAACTCATAAAAACAGAAATTCATTGTAAAGTAACAAAGTATACCTAGCTTTGGATGACAAGAACTTAATTCATGGAACTATAGCAACCACACTCCTCCAATCGCCTTAGAACAACCGTAACAACTCCAAAACACTAACAAATGATTGAGACTTGAACTCAATACACTTCTGGACGTTTTAAAGCTACTATAGGACTTTTAGGCTGAATACAATTAGTTAGTAATAGCTTTGGTGTAAGACTATTACTCTCAAGGTTGTGTCACACCTAGTACATAAGTCTAGGTTCATTATATAGCACAAGATACCCTTCCTCTACAAGTAAAAATGTGCTCTAAGAGTTAATAACTAAAAATGATCGGACTCTAATGATTAAAGGAAGTTAAGACTTCAATAAATGCAAGAATTTGTAACAGCAGAATGTCCAGCCGAATCGGTTGCAGGAAGCAACCGATCGGCTCCTCCTTTTATCCAACATCCATCTGATCTGGTTACGGGCTCCGACCGATCGGCTGGAGTCCATATGTACAAGATTTTTGTCTCTTTCTTGTTTCGGCTCGATGCGTGCTTTTTCTTTGCTTCCCTTACTTATTTCTTTAATAGAACTTGATATTTTTTGATGTAGAAACTCAGAACAAACCTCATTCGAACCTTGTGATTGTGTGTTTGTGAACACCAATATGTTACAAATGGTATCAAGAGCCATGGTTTGATCATCTACTTTACATGTTCTTGGATTCTTAGTGGTTTTCATAAGTTTTGGGTTTGAATGAGTTTAGAGACATTTTCACCATTTTGATCTTATTTAGTGTTAAAGTTTGGATTTTGATTGTACTTTTGTGTTTAGGATCATCATATGAGTTTAGTTTTTGGTTTGGATGGCTAGATTCATCTTGGTTGTAGTGGTTTTTGATTGAAAAGTTTGGTTTTGTGAAGTTCTCTTAGATGCGGTTTGTTAGTTTTTAAGTGCGAGTTGATCTTTGTTTTGTGCGATTTGATTCTGTTTTGAATGCGGTTTGATCTTGCTTGCTGCGGTTTGTTAGATTCTGTATGCGGTTTGGCCTAAAAGTTGTGCGATTTGATTGTTGTGTTGCGGTTTGAGCAGAAAAAGACAAAAGGACAAAAGGACAAGTAGTGGGTGTACTATTGTCACCTTGCGATTTGATAGGTAGTGCGGTTTTTCTTCTGCGATTTGATAGACTGTGCGGTTTGTCCTTTGGGAGTTGACAGGTTAAGCGGTTTGTCTATGCGAGTTGTCAATTGTTGAGATTTGTTAACTTATGCGAGTTGTCACCTTTGCATTTTGACTATTGTGCGATTTGTCATTTTTGCGATTTATCTCTTGAGATTTCTCATTTCTTTGTGTTAAGTTTTACGATTTTCTCTTGATTTAGTAAAATCCCGTGAAAGAATCTATTTCCCGGTTTAATCAAAGAGTAGTAAAATTTCGTGTACTTAGGAATCATGTCTACAATCACCTCTTCCGTTGCTGATGACGTTCAAGCTGCAGGGTCTGATACTCGTCCTCCTATGCTTGATAGAACTGATTTTGAATCTTGGGCACAGAGAATCAAACTTTATTACTTGGGCAAAGAGAATGGTCTTAACATCATTAAGTCAATTGATGAAGGACCATTTCAAATTGGAACTACCAGAGATGTTCTTGAAACTGCAGCTGATGGAACCGTCATTTTGGGGTTAGATAAACCAAGAATGTATGATGAACTTGATGATAAGGAAAAGAAGAGATATGATGCTGACATTAGAGCTTCAAACATTATACTTCAAGGTTTACCAAAAGACATTTACAAGCTGATCAATCACAATAATGAGGCCAAGGCAGTGCGGATAATGTCAAGATGCTTCTCTCTGGTTTAGAACTGACTAAGGAAGATAGAGAGTCACAGATGTATGATGACTTTGAGAACTTTAAGATGAACCTAGGGGAAAGTGTCACTGAATATCATGAAAGCTTTCAAAAACTTGTGAATAATATGAGGAACATCAAAATGAAAATGCCAAATATCCAACTCAATTCCAAGTTCGTAAACAATTTAAACCCTGAATGGCACAAATTTGTTAATGCAGTCAAATTGAACCAAGGATTGAGGAACACCAACTATGAACAGCTGTATGCTTACTTACTTCAACATGAGAAGCATGCTGCATATGAACGTATGATCATGGAGAAGTTCAACCCTAATGCTGCTGCTGCAAGCTCTTCAAATGACTCAACTGCATTTCTTTCAAATGTGAGGATAAGTACCAAAGCATCACAAGTCATAACTACTCAGGATCATAATCACATCACCATACCAGAATCAGGATATAAACCATCCGACATGTTTATTGAAAGCCTTGCAAACCAACTGGCTCTAATGGTTCAACAAAACAAAAAATTACTTCCCCACACCAACAACCATCTCAGAACCGCATCTAATCTACATAATCATGCTACTATTAAGGATGGAAGGGCTGTGGTTCAGAACGTGTAAAGAAGACAGAATGAGAATCCACCATATAATGCATAAGGGAATGTAGGAGCCGAACCGTTATGGAAATGTTGAGCCGGAGTCGGCGTGTGGGTAATCGTAACCAAGGAAGGATTCGGTGGTCAAGGGAAACCGATTAAGTGCTACAACTGCGGAGGGGAAGGACACATTGCTAGGAACTGCACTCAGCAAAAACGTCCACAGAATGCCGAGTACTTCAGGGATAAGATGCTGCTGGTGCTAGCTCAAGATAGCGGAGCTGTGTTGAATGAGGAAGAGTTGTTGTTTCTTGCTGAAGGAAATGCCAAAACATATGATGCAGATGTGGATGAACAACCAGTGCATGGTTTAGCTCAGAACAATCCCAATGTCTTCCAAGTTGCAGATTGTGATGCATTTGACTATGATGTTGATGATGAACCAACGACACATACCATCTTTATGGCAAATATTTCTCCAATGGTCTCATCACCTCAACAAGCCGGTCCCTACAAGGATTCTATCATATCAGAGGTACTAAAACTATATGATGTGGTTCATGTGCAAAAGATTCAAAACGAAGTACAATCAACAAAAGTTATTGAATCAGATATTGAAAATATGGGTAATAGCAATGTTATCCCATATGATCAATATGTGAAGCAAGATGAAAGTCTTATTGTACCAAGTGATGTATCTTCTGCCATCAATGATGAATATGTGTTTGATGAGTATACTAATTATGTGCCAGATGATTCCATGACCACTAAACTAAATATTTATAAGGATCAAGTTGCCATATATGAACAGCGTGCTAAGTTTGAGCTGACCACACGTGAGCAGGAAATGGATAGCCAAATGTGTACATTAATCAGAAAAATTAATTTAGGCGAAGAAACATTAAAACAAGAGTTAAATTCCTTACAAGAGAAACTTAATAAAACTATTAAGCAAAAGCAAGAACTTCTAGAAAATGTAAAAGTGCTTAAGCAGGAGTTCAATGCAAAGGAATCAAAGCTTTTAAATGATTTTTCCAACCTTAAAACTTTGAAGAACAAACTTGAAAACAAGTTGTGCGTACAAGGCAACACCATTTAGACTGCTCACATGATCACTAAGCATAGAATATCAAGTGATAAGCATTGTATTGGCCTTGTAGAAGATCCCAATCCTACGTATCTTAAGAAAGCAAAAACATCTCATGGTGTGATTTATGATGGTAGTGAGATTCTTAAGCCTAGATAAAAGCCAACTTGTATAGAGAGCACTGAAGAGGACATAGAAATAGAAAATGCTTCTAGAGAGAAAATGGAAAAGAAATTAAAAGAAGATATTTGGTGTGTGAATCATAATATAACGTTTAAAACTCCCAATTACACTAAGGATAACTGGATAGCCATTAATAAGTTAGACCTCAGACTCAATTAACCCCTAAACAAGTGTTTTGGAAGTTGGATATGGAAAAGAGAAAAGGTGATGAAATTATTGAAAAGAATCCTCCCCTTAGGAAATTGCCTCCAGCTACAGTGTAGCCACCTAATACACCAATGCATTTAGTGCCCAAAAATCTTCCCACTCAAAGTAAAACCTTAATCATCTTATATGTAGTTTACCAACTATTTGTTGATTTCGAGAAAACGTGTAAGAAGAGAATCACACCAACAGGAATTACTGAAGGGGAAAGGGGTTTTGAGCAAACTAAAGCATGTTATCTTACTGAGGTCATTCCATTCTTTAAAAAACTAAAGGAACAATTCGAGAGTATTCAAAATACTATAAACACTTAAGTGAATGAAATGAAAAAGATGTTTAATGAAATGGAAAACGAGGTTAAAACATATGAATGTGAGCTTAAAAGTAATGAGATTGAGAGGAAGAATATTCACATCCTTAATGAGAATTTGATTTCTAGATGTATTGCTCAAGATGTGTTTTATACTGTCACGAATTATTCTATTACTGCTTCTCAATTTTATGATTTATCGATTGCATTGAAAGTCTCACAAGATCGTGTCAATGAGCTTGAAACCAAAATTTCGAAATTACATGACAAAATCGAAAGGGATGATCATGATAACATGGTCAGAAATTTTTCTAAATTAGAAGTTAAATATCTTGATTTACAATTAAAAGATCAACATCTTGAAGAAAGAATTAAAACTTTAAATGCCAAGACATCTTAGGATGCTCCTGAGTTTGATGCATATTTTGAAATAAACTCTCGTGATGAACGGATTCAAGCTCACAGCAACACGATCCGAAAATTGAAAGCCCAAATTTCCCAATTGAAGGGTAATTTGAGTGAAGTGACTGGCTCCTACATGCCTCCTCCTTTAGATTCTCAGAATTTCCATCTTCAAAACCTCATTGATGTATTAAAACATGAAAATGAGTGTTTCCTAGCAGAAAATGAAAAGGTTAAACTGCATTTCAAAGAGCTATATGAATTAATTAAGGTCACTCGTGACAAGAACAAGGAAAAGATAACGTCTTTGCAAAAAGAAATTGAGAATATGAAGAATCAGGTAAAAGGGAAAATGCCAATCACTAGTGGTGATAATGTTACACCAAAGGTGCGTGCTTGTATTAAATATCTTTTGAATGTGAAGTATATTCCCCCTCATCTTAGGAATAATGAATTTTCATTTCAAACATATCTTTCGTACCTTAAGGATAGTTTAGAGAGTCTCCGTGAGATTGTTGAAGATGACAAGATAGAGAAACCACTTGATAATGCGGTTGGGTATGCATGCTTATATGCCAAACGATCTCAGGAACTCTTAGAATGTGTAATTGCCACATGTCCTAAATCTGGTACTAGGCAAGATAGAATAGTTATGCCTAGTTCTATGCCTAAAGTCAAGCATGCGACCTTTGATGTACCTCCTAAAGTCTCAGATCCCAGCACTTCTAGACCAGAAAAGCAAAAAGTAGTAAGCATAAAACTAATATTCCAATCGTTCCTTCTACAAGAGTAATCAGTGACACTAAGGCTAGCGGGTCAAAGCCTTCAGGGAATACAAAGCAAAATAGGACCGTGCGAGCTAAGAGTGATCAAGAGAAGAAAGCAGAAGACCACCATAGGAATAATAAGTTTAAGTAGAATAAGATGCATCGTGTTGATTCTAGTATTAGCTATAAGCGTACTGTAATTAATTCGAATTATGTTATTATTTGCAAAACGTGTAATGAATGTTTGGTTTCTGGTAATCACTATGAATGTATTGTGAATGATTTGAGAAATGTTGTTAAATATCCCGTTAAATATGTCAGTGATAATGCTCAAAATGAACATGTTTTTAGTAGAGTTATTGTTGGTTTTGTGTATGATAATCGGCTATATTTACTCATAACTGTTGCAAAAGTGCAAAAGATGCGTATTGTGTATGTGAATGTAGCCAGGTATCGCAAAAGATGAAGAAATGAAGTTTTCATGCACATTTGAACAATTCCCGAGGAAGGAAATCAAGTAAGGAAGCTCTTGGACTTAATGATTAGGAAGCGCAATGATTTCTAAGCATCTACAACAAGTAAAGATCAAGTTTCGTCTTGGAAATCATGTTGATCCCAGTTGAGCAAACGATCCTTTATAGAAACTGACTTAACAAAGACTTATTAAATATTACGCGGAATTTAATACTTAATCTTAAGAAGAAGAACAATAAACATTCAACACCTCAATATTATTATTAATACAAATACTCTAACCAGTATTAGGGTTTTACAACCTTGAAGTGTATCGACCTTTAATATAGCAAAACACACGTATATCTAATCTAACCTAGGACCTCCTTTTATAGGCTAAGGAGTCCTTTACATAATACAATATGTAACCTACAAGATAAATATCTTTTTCATATTTATCTAATACAAAATATTAAACCGACTATACAAAACTAGCGGTGCTTACAATACATTAGCAGTGGTTCTATATTACTACTAGCCGCGGTTACACTTCAGAAAGGGATTCATTCTTCATCGAGTGGTTTCATTAACTCTGTCCATGGTTCCAACACTTAGAATAATTCATGATCTGAGGAACCTAAAACCCAACAATCCTCCCCTAAACTTGATACATTCAAATAGAATTCTCAAGTTTCTTTTAAGCTCAAAACACATGAATTGGAGGATGTATCCAAACACTACCAGCTTTTAAGAATTTGCTCATACTTTAGCAATAAACTGTATGCTTGATCATCATAGGGCTTCAGCATCTTTAAACCACCAGGCTTCACCATCTAAGTAATAACTCCTGGATAATTATTCAGTTGAGGATAATCACCTTCTACAAGCATATGAATAACTTCTCCAGAAACAGTTAACACATGAACTCCACAAGATTGATATAAAAACCATCTTGTAACATGACCATTGTAGAGTCCTTTCCATTCAGGTTCATCATGAGTAGGTTCAAACAAGATCTTCAAGTGATGATAAAGCATTCTCTCATGATAGTCATCTGGACGTACATCACCAAATTTATTCTTGTAAAGCTTCCAAAGATTCATCAAATCATCTCTATCCAGATATTGAAGCATCTGTGAAAATTTCTCAAACTCGAAACTTCATTCTTGACTCTCTGAATTTTCCAACATCCTTCACTTCCATTAAGCTCAAATGTATAAGAAATAATTTGATTGCCATCTTCATTTACTTCTTTCATTCTTTTAGAACCAGATGTCTCTTGAATCTCAGATTTTCTCTTTTGACTACTTTTAATCCACTCTTCTTCTCTTTCAGAATTCATTGGAATAAAATCATCATTGTTAATCCTCATACACATCAGATAAAGCTCATGAATTCTCTCAAATGAACATTTACTGAGATTTTCAGGAATATGTATGCCTGAATTCTTGATAATCCTCATCATTACATTTCTTATCTCACCTTTTGTAGGAGGTTTCTTCCTTTGAACTTGCTTCTTCTCCTTACTGATCCTCCTTGCCCATTCGCCCAAGATTATAGCTCTTTCATCAACTGATAATAATGCCCATTCTTGAGTAGTATACTCATTCTGTATGTTATTAGAAGCTTGAAGATAGTTCTGTATTTCATTCCATTCAACTAACCATTTCTGAGTAGCCTCCTCTTCTTCTTGCTTTTCTTTCTCTGCATCTGCTTCTTCTTCACCTTGCAGACCTCTTGTATACTCTTCATCATAAGCAATCTGTTCTTCTCTACTTTTAAACTTCAAAACTGGTGCTGCAATACCTTTACCCTTTCTAATGTCTGGTTGAGCCACCTTCTTCTTCAAAGGCTCACCAATAATTAAACTTTTACCTAAGGGTTTGGTTGCAGTAGATTTAAGAGATAATGGAACAGGTGCAATGATGGGTGTAGGGTTAGTTGAGGTTTTGCTTAGATTGATCAATGTACTTGCAACTTCCTTCTCAACTTCTTTTGATTTAAGTGGTGATACAGAGGTGGTTGTGACAATTGTAGAAGTGGTTATGATAGTAGTGGGTAAGTTTAAAGTGGGAGTAGTTATGATTACCTTATTTGAAACTACAGCAGTGGTTTCAAGAACATTAGCCGTGGTTGCAGACACACTGTCAGTGGTTGTGTCCTGCATTACCTCATCTTCTACCACAGTCTTCAAACTTTCAAGAACAGCTTGGGTACATCCTCCACATAGTCCACTATCCACAAATTGTTCTGCTTGATCTCCACTATCCACATCCTCATCCATATGCACATCTACATCCTCTCCTGAATTCATGCCTTCACTCCTCCCCTGTTTGGGTACATCCTCCACATAGTCCACCTTCTTTTTCAATTTTCTCACTTTTCTTAAAACAGCAACCCCAGGTCTCCTCACTTTCTCCATCACAAACATCCTGTGCTTCAACATCCTAATCTCTTTACCCTGAAACACAGCCAACTCTTGAAGACTTGAGATTGTGTCCTCCATTTTGGTACATTTAACCGTCAATTCATTTAAGTGTTCAAGAATATCCTCCCCACTTCGACCTGTGTTAACTGGTCCGAGAGGTGGTTCATTGGAAAAGTCATCATGTACCAGTTTAGGATCCGTCAATTCATTTTCATATTCCAAACTATCCTCATCACTTCAAGCTGTGTTAACTCTCTGAGAGGTTAATCCTTGGATAAAGCAAACATAGCATCAGACCTTGCCTGATCATCTATGCACCCTGAGTGAGCCAGGTGGCTAGGGATTCCTCCACTTGTGTTAAGTTCCAAGGAACTCTCCACATTAGGAGTTGCCAAAGGTTGGGTCTTAATGATGTTTCCACTATCCTGACTAGCATCTAAGCATGAATCAGTAGTGGAAGCCCTTCCAATCATGTCACCGCCACAACTTGTGACAGCCTCATGAACAACACCACTAACACCAGCCTGAGGTAGCTTGGTGCCCTTTCTCCTCCTAGTCCACAAAATGGGTTTAACAGTGGTTTGAGGTTGACTAACACTGAGTTCAGTTGCACTAGCAGTGGGTTGAGATGCACTAACAGTGGGTTCAAGTGTACTATCAGTGGGTTGAGGTGTACTAGCAGTGGGTTCAGGTTCTATGGGTTGGGAATCAAGACCTTCATCAAACTCAAGAATAGCAGGCAAATAAATCATATGTGGGAATAAGGGAACATCTCTTATTTGAAAATTAGGGTTGTGATGTCTCATATATGCAAACACCTTAGAAAGCATATAATGCACTTCATACTCCCTAGTATGCTCAACAGGTTCTTCTATTTAACTTTCCACAATAAGTTGCACAAACCTAGGATATAAATAATATTTACCCTTCTTCCTAATATTATGCAAAAACCCTTCATAAATCATCCTAGACCAATTAAACTTCCTCCCCTCAGATAGACATATGATAGCAGTAGCAATTTTGGAAGGAAAGTCATCAAATCCAGTGGTCTTATTACTTATACACATCAACAAGGTATGAATCAAAAACTTCCATTGTTGAGAAAACATTCCTTTAAAAAATTTTACCTTGTCTCCACTTTGAGTATATCCTAGCCTCTCCAAACCTTCAAAAATCTCAGCATCAGAAAGGTTAACTACACCATCAGCATCATCTAACTTCAAAACCCCTCGAATAATCTCCTCATCAACTAAAATCGCATGCTCATCCACAACAGTACTAAAAACTTCCACCCCAGAATTGATGTATATAGGCTTTAAGGAAGGTGGGTGCTACAGTTAATGCAAAGTGAATAGGACTGTGAATAAGGGAATTAATCATTTCATGAAAACCTTCGGATCGATTGTTTTTGATCAAATTAACAACTAGGTTATGGGTGTTGGAGTATTGGTTCGGCATGATGATTGGTGATGTGAATGATGTGGGATTTGTGAATTGAACAGATGGAAGTGGTTTGGGTTTATGAAAAGCGCCAATTAGAAGTGATTTGAAGATCAATTAAATGATCTATCAGTAATTTGGGGATATAAATGCGTTTGCACCAAAGTTACCAAACAGCCCCTCGAGTATCCAAAAACAGAAATATGCTAGCAGTGGATTGAAAACCACTAGCAGTGGTTTGAAAGACTCTAGCAGTGGATACAAAATTACACTCCAATCTGTTGACCAAGATTTACAGCAATCAAATATTTGTCAAAAATAGTGATATCACACAAAAATATAAAGGATTACAAAAGATTTTTTTTTTTTTTTTTTTTTTTTTTTTTTTTTTTTTTTAATAAAAAAACACCACTCAGCAAAAGCTCCAATGTACAACAATCCTTCATACCTGAATATCACAAACATAAACCAAACACTGAAAAGATGGTTAAGGTTAGCAGTGGTTAGATAAAACAAGAAGTGGTTCCATATACTTAGCAGTGGGTAGCCAACAGTGCTAAATTCTAAGTCAATATGGTCAACTTTTGTAATTAAATCGTTTCCCAAAGTCAAAAGACTTCATTTACTCCTCAACCACTTACACCTTCCCCTCATTAACTTCATGATTCCATCTTAACCTCTATTTAATAACTTTAGACTCACATACATCCAACACACCAACACTTATCTCCTACTAAAATCTCTGAAAATCTGCTTTACGAAAAATCACCATGAGCAATTCCAACCCAATCAACATCTCATCAGACAGTTTTATCTCAGATAGCATGAGGGATGATGAAGCTTGGCATTATGTTCTTAAAAACCCAGGGAAAACCAAGAGAGAGGTGTTTGCAGAGGTTACATCAAGAAAGAGAAACCATGGGTCCATGAGCACAACTCCTTCAGCTGCTGGTCCATCAACACTTCAACCACTCCCACAAGATGCTATCATCAAGGAAGATAGATCTGACTCCATGTCAGGCTACATCTCACCATATGAAAGCACAGATGATGACACATCTTCAAGAGTCTTGGTTGTCCCTCCCCTTGCTGCTGTACTCCCAACTGAAGAGCTCCAAGCACCACCTGCAAGAGCATTGTTAGCACCACCACCACCAGTGGTTCCTTCATCATCCTCTCCACCTGTCAGAGGAACTGTGTTTGGGCTTGCATGCCCAAAGGTATGGAGGGTGGTTGATAGGCGTGGGGCACCTAAAGTGATGCATGAGTGGGCCTTTCCAAGGAAGCCTTAGGTGGGTGGAGGGTTAGTTGTGAAGCTTGTTGCCTGTGTTGGTTGTTGTAAGCATGTTGTGATGTATTCTCCCTTTAGTTTGTAGCCATGGTTGTAACCACTGCATTGCTAAATGCAGTTTATGAAATATGAATAATAGTACCATGTCTTTTCCTTTTAAGTCTTTTTCATCATTCAAACAGTGATTAACTTCCATATTTCTGCAAAATGGTTAGTGGGAACACAAAGAAACAAACAGTGGTTTGAACATAACTAACAGTGGTTAGAACAAAAATAGCAACACTAAGATCACTTAATAACAGTACAATACTTATACAAAATTTTACAAAACAAGTTGAGATTTAGAGATTAATCATTCCAATACTAACTACAAGGTACTGAAACCTCCCCACATCAAAAGCTTTAGTGAGAAGATCAGCAACATTGAAATCAGTATGGATTTTTACCATTTGAATCAACCTTTTCTCATTACAATCTCTAATAAAATGATGCCTTATCTCAATATGTTTAGTTCTAGAATGTAAAACAGGATTTTTAATGATGCAAATTGTACAGTTATTATCAATGTAAATCTTAGTATGCATAAAGTTGTACCCAAAATCCAGCAATTGATTCTGAATCCAAAGAACTTGACCACAGCAACTAGCACCAGCCACATATTCAGCTTCAGTTGTAGAATTTGCCACTATTGTTTGCTTTTTACACTGCCATGAAATTAGTCTGCTTCCCAAAAACTGACATCCCCCAGTTGTAAACTAGTACCAGCATAATCACTATCTGTATAGGTCACCAAATCAAAAGGTGAATCCTTAGAATACCAAAGGCCTAATTTAGGATGACCTTTAAGGTATCTAAAAATTCTCTTAACAGCATTCATGTGTGATGTATTGGGTGTGACTTGAAATCTTGCACACACACATACTGAGAACATTATATTTGGCCTAGATGCAGTGAGATACATCAAAGATCCAATCATGGACCTATATAACTTCAAATCAACTTGGGGACTTCCATCATCTGGTAGCAGTGGTTTCTGAGTCTCCATAGGTGTACTAGCACTCTTCACATCCTGAAACCCAAACTTCTTCAAAATATCTGCTACATACTTATCTTGACTAATGAAAATACCATCAGTCCTTTGTTGAACCTGTAGCCCCAAAAAGAAAGTGAGTTCACCCATAGAACTCATCTCAAACTTATCATGCATAAGTTTCTCAAAATCCTTGCATAGCTCCTTATTTGTTGAACCAAAGATGGTGTCATCTACATAGACCTGAACCAGTAAAATATCATCCTTGTGCTTCCTAATGAACAAAGTCTTATCAATCAACCCTCTTTTGAAGCCATTGTCCATCAAATAAGTAGACATGCACTCATACCATGCCCTAGGAGCTTGATGCAAACAATACATAGCCTTCTTTACCCTGTAAACCTTGTCAGGATGATCAGGATCTTCAAAACCAGGAGGTTGACAAACATAAACCTCCTCATCAATTGTACCATACAGAAAGACACTCTTAACATCCATCTGATATACCACAAAATTCTTGAATGAAGCATATGCTAAAAATAATCTAATAGCCTCAATTCTTGCAACTGGAGCAAATACTTCATCATAATCCAAGCCTTCAGTTTGTGTGTATCCTTGAGCAACCAGCCTTGATTTGTTCCTTACCACTATCCTTCTTTCATCCCTCTTATTTCTGAACACCCATTTAGTCCCAATTGCCCTCTTTCCATTAGGAAGGTCAACCAATGTCCAAACCTCTTGAAGCTTAAACTGTAGAAGCTCCTCTTGCATTGATTCAACCCATCATTCTTCTGACAAAGCTTCTTCCACTCTCTTGGGCTCCTTTTGAGACAGAAAACAAGCAAACATTCAATTTTGCAGATCTTTATGACTATTTCTTTTGTGAAGTGATCTTGCAAAGAAACCTTGTTCAGGAAAGGTTTTAGTGTTCTGAACCTTGCTTCTTGTTTGAACTGGTGTATTCAAATTTCCAAGTATTTGTTCCTTGGGATGAATCTTATGAATCCTTGTGGTAGTGATTGGACTTTCATGAATGACAGTTTCCAAATTAGTAAAATCGGCATTGAAGAAATCATCCATGTCTTCATCATCAGTAGGAGTATCAATCTCTTCCAAAGCAGGCATGTCAGGATCATGTGGATACTCCTCTTCACCAAATAATGGCTTTGCAGTTGGTCCAAATTAAATACTATCATCAGATACTTGCGGGGGGTTTCACTTGTACCGGTAGTGGTAGAAGTTGGCTTAGCAGTGCTTTCATTATACCTAGCCGTGCTTTCGTTTGGCTTAGCGTGCTTTCGAATGCCTTTTCTTCTTTTCAATTTCTTCTACCGACAATGAGTTATCTTTCAACAACTCATCCTTATCTTGATGATGATCAACATTGCTTCCAGAATTCAAGGCATCATCATCGATGGGACCTTGCTTATCAATGATGGGTGAGATAGAACCATCTTTCCACTTTTCAACCAAATAGAACTCCTTTGAAGAATCAGCTTCCTTAGAAATTGTTTCTCGCATCGAATCCTTTTGTGTACCTGCATTAACATTAGTGGAAGTTCATGCAATGATAGGCTCATAATTCATAGATTTGGTTAGCATATCAATGTTAAATAGCCAGTCTGGTCCTTTGGTCTCAACACTAGGAGTCTCTTCACTAAACTTAACATGTAAGTTTTCTTCAACAATCCTAGTCCTCCTATTGTATACTCTAAAGGCTTTACTATTAGAAGAATAGCCTAAAAAGTATCCATCATCAGCTTTTTCTAGAAACTTGCCTAGGTAGTCTATGGTATTCAAGATAGTAACAGGACACCCAAAAGATTTTAGGAATGCAATAATTGGCTTCCTATCATGTAACAGCTCATAGGGGGTCTTGTTATGAGGCTTCACTACCTTACTTCTATTTTGCACATAACATGCAGTACCTACAGCTTCAGCCTAAAAGGTAGTTGGTAGCTTAGATTCTGACAACATTGTCCTAACAGCCTCAATTATTGTCCTATTTTTCATTTCAGCTACACCATTCTGTTGTGGTGTTCTAGCAACACTAAACTGTCTTTCTATACCCTTAGCTACACATAACTGATTCATCACATCATTCTTAAACTCAGTTCCATTATCACATCTGATTACCTTTACCTTATGGTTTACTAGATTTTCTATCTTAGTAATGAAACTCTTGAGGATCTCACTAGTCTCACTCTTAGCAGCTAAAAAGTATACCCAAGAAAATCTACTATAGTCATCAGTGATAACTAGACAGTACTGCTTATAGTTCAAACTTTTAACAAAGGTAAGTCCAAATAGGTCCATATGAAGCATAAACAGTGGTTGTGTGATGGTGTTAACAGTTTTGGACTTACAAGAAGCTCTATGTTGTTTTCCTTTCTGACAAGCCACACAAAGTTCTTTACACTCAAAAACCTTAGAAGGTAACCCTCTCACTAAGTTGCCCTTCAAAAGTTTATTGATTGTTTTGAAATTAAGGTGACCCAGCCTTCTATGCCACAATTTTGACTCCTCAACTGATGCCTTAGCAAACAAACAGGTTAAGGATCTATTAGGAATTACATCTTTAAGATCAAAACAATATATGTTCTCTTTCCTAGGTATCCTTAACTGCACAAATTTCTCATTAGGCATATTAAAATCAGGTGACAACACCACACACTCAGTTTCCCCAAAAAGTACCCAGTCTTTCTTATCACACATTTGAGAAATACTGAATAAATTGTACTTTAATCCCTGTACCAGATAGACCTTTTCAAAGTCTTATTTCCCTGTTCTGATTGTGCCTCTGCCAAGTATCTTTCCTCCTTTTGGATCATTGCCAAATGCCACATATCCTCCATCAAAAGCTTTAAAATCCTCCAGGTTGCTCCCATCCCAAGTCATGTGCCCAGAGCAACCACTATCAAAAATTCTTTTGTCTTTTAGCTCATCTTGTAGATTGCCCTGCACATGAATTTAAACAAATTAGTTCCTTTTGTGGACCTAAGCCAATACTGACTTGGGTCTACCCTGTGCATCAACATAATCAAATTTATTTAGGTCCATTGATGCACAACTGACATGATGTAAAACCTCGGTCTTAGGCTTCCATTGCCAACTAGCTGAGGCCTTAACAGCATAAAAATAGTTTCCAACCACTGTGTCAGTTATCACCTTTGAAATTTTTAAAACTTCTTTTGTATCAGTGGTGATATTTTGCTTAGTAGTGGATTGATTTTGCTTAGCCGTGTTTACATTTTGCTTAGCAGTGGTTGGAACCCATTTGGGTGCAGTAGTGATTATTGATTTTTTTTACCATTCCTCATTAACACTGCCCTAGGAATCATATTTTTGTTAGGATGAGGGATTGTTTTCTTTGAAAAGTTTTGATGATTTACCCTCCTCCAATGATTCCAAACTTGTGGTTGGTTTTTATAACAGTTTCTCTGTAAGTGCTCAAAACTACCACATGCAAAACAAGCCTTCTTAACACATTGAAACTCATCTCCTAATTTGTTTGAAATTAGTCCATTGAAGTTTCTTTGATTTCCCTAGGTATATATCTTTTCATTTGTTCCCTTGGTATCTCCTTGTAGTCTACAACTTTCCTAGAAATTGGTGCTCCAAATCTAGGCACAAGGTTGGCTTGTTCAGAATCAACTTTCTTTACATTTTCTATCTTTTCAGGCTGAGTTGATTCAGATCTATCTTCCTCAGAATCTGATTCCCAATCTTCAATAGTGGGAGCATCAGATGACTTATTAGAACCTATCTTAGTTGTTTCAGTCTTACTAATCTCTTCTACAGGTTTGTTAAAACTGAATTCACTACTAAATGACAGTTCTTTTGTAGGTGGTGCATGTTTCATCAAAGAGGGTGGTGGCATATTTTTGTATCCAAGACCAGTACCTTCCTTGAATAGTTTTTGACCAATTGGCTTATTTACTAGATCAGAAGCATATTGTGTTTTAGCAACCCTAACAACATGTTTTTCTTTTTCTACTAGGGCTTCTTGTTTTACACTCTCTGCCTCTTCTAATTTCTTTTTAAGCACTTTAATTTCTCTGTCCTTAAGATCAATTTCACCACCTAGTATATTAATCTTATCGACATACTCAAACTCACATTTAATACATAAATTAAGTTTTTCTTCAACACTCTCAAGACCACCTTTATAACCTAAGTTATCAAGTGAAAGTCTATCTACTTCTTTTCTCAAACTCTCAATAATAGCTTTTTGAAATTCTAAGTTATCTTGACATGATTTAAAAGAACAAGTAGAATGTTTAGAATCATTAGATACCTCAGAATCTGAACCAGAAGATGAAGCATAGGCCATAAGAGTAAAGTTATGCTCTTTAGAAGCTTCACTAGCAAGAAAAGCTGCATTGGGACCTTCTTCAATCTGATCACTCCAGTCATAATCACCAATACCATCTTGAGCAACCAATGTTGAAGAAGAAGCAGGCTCCTCAGTGGTCTTCTTAATGCCTTCAATCCTCTTGGGAGCTCGACATTCCCTAGCAAAGTGACCCTTCTTCTTGCAGTTAAAGCACTCCATCTTGCTCTTGTCAAATCCAGCTCTCCTTTCACCATCATACTTAACTTGCCTTCCAGTTCTTCTCAAAAACTTCCTTGCTTGGAGAGTCAACATTGCCATCTGCCATTGAAGATTTATCTCTTCAAGATCATCAGGATCAATTTGATCTAAATCTTGATTCAAAACAGTAACACTGGTAGTTAAATCAGCCAGAAAAGCACAAATTGCACCATCACTGACATTATCACTAACAGTGGTATTGTTAGCAATGGCCGTGGTTATTCCATAGGTAGCAGTGGATACATCCTGTGAGATCTTATGATTAGTGGAAACAAAAGCAATGTTTTGATTAGTTGAAGATGCACCAGCAATGTTGTTCTCAGATTCATAAACCTTCAAGTTGTTGTAGAGATTGTCCAGAGTCATCTTTTCAAATTCATCCTTATTTCTCCACACAACTGTATGCACAACCCATTCAGGTGATAAACTTCTGATGAACTTCAAATTTATATCTTCTTGAGCAACTTTGTAGTCCACCAACTTCAGTTGGCTGATGAGTTTTTGAAGTCTGTTATAAGTGCCACCAAGTTTTTCTCCACTAAGAGCAGCGAAGTTTTCAAGCTGATGCTTGAGCATGTTTTTCCTTGATTTCTTTGTAGCTTAATTACCAGCAAACCTTGTTTCAATAGCATCCATTAACTCTTTAGCAGACTCATATTGTTCAAAGTCCAAAGCATACTCATTAGGTATTCCCATGGAGAGAATACTATGAGCTTTAATCTCCAACTTCCTTCTAGCCTTGTCAACCTCACTAACAATGGCTATCTCAGTACCATCATCACCCTTCTTAGGAAGAGTATCACCCTTCTCAACAACATCCCAGATGGTGTAATCAATCATACGAATGTATTGCCTCATTCGCATTCTCCAAACTTGGTACTCACCCTGCTTGAGCATGGGCACCTTTGATACAAGAACCATGTGAGTTTCATTGACATCTTAACTTACTTAAATAGAACTTAACTAGACTTCTTCTTGATTTCAGTTTCTAGATCACAAGCTCTGATACCACTTGTTGATTCCAGTTGAGCAAACGATCCTTTATAGAAACTGACTTAACAAAGACTCATTAAATATTACGCGGAATTTAATACTTAATCTTAAGAAGAAGAACAATAAACATTCAACACATCAATATTATTATTAATACGAATACTCTAACCAGTATTAGGGTTTTACAACCTTGAAGTGTATCGACCTTAGATATAGCAAAATACACGTATATCTAATCTAACCTAGGACCTCCTTTTATAGGCTAAGGAGTCCTTTACATAATACAATACGTAACCTACAAGATAAATATCTTTTCCATATTTATCTAATACAAAATATTAAACCGACTATACAAAACTAGCGGTGCTTACAATACATTAGCAGTGGTTCTATATTACTACTAGCCGCGGTTTCACTTCAGCAGTGGATTCATTCTTCTGTCAGTGGTTTCATTAACTCTGTCCGTGGTGCCAACACTTAGAATAATTCATGATCTGAGGAACCTAAAACCCAACAAATCATCAGCAAAAACAAAGAAAAAGGCGCAAATAAAAAAAAGTCAACAAAAGTCAAAACTAGAGGTACAAGAGGCGCCCAACCGCTCTGTTGGAGCCCAACCGATCCGGTTGGGCAAGTGAGCAAGACGAAATCGGATCGGTTTCGTTGCAACCGATATGGTTTCCAAGACTGGAGTTACAACTTTTGTTATTAAATGTTGCCTTAACTCCCCATAATCATTGGAGGCAGATCATTTCCTGTTATTTACTTGTCGAGAACGTTTTTAGACAGATAGTTGTGGTTCTCTAGCTATATAATGAACCTAGACTTAGTAGTCTAGGTGTGACACAACCCAAAGTGTAATAGTTACACCAAAGCTATTACCAACTCATATTATTCATCCCAAAAGTTTGGTTACTACTGTAAAACGTCCAGGAGGTTGGAGAGACGAATTCTCATCCATTGTTTGATCATTCGGAGTTATACGGTTAAGCTAGGCGATTGGAGGCGTGTGGTTGCTATAATCTACAAATTCTAATTCTTGTAATCCAGAAGTTTAGGTATTCTATGGAACTTGTTATGAATTTCTATTCTCTTGAGTTATTTGAATTACTTTGTTATTACTTGTGTTTTGTTATAATTATCATGGAGTAGTTCTTGAATATACTTGTGTGTGAGGATGTAGGAAATCATACTAGTGTTTTCATATGTGATGCATGTATATGATCTTGTTTAAATGAGTTTATTGGAAAACTACTAGTCTTGTTTGATTTGTCGGTAAAATATGTTTTAAGAAAAAGGACAGAAAGGATTTCTCTTGTGCTTTATTCCAAAAAGTTAAGTGAAAAACTAGTATGGGGATATGGTGATTGACAACCACCATGTTTACTTATTGAAACAAGACTAGAAACATTTTCATCACGCAAGGTGATAACATCAAATAGTCCTGAATATTAAGTGTCAATTTCCCCCATTAATGCTCGTTATTTATATCATTTATATGGATTTACGCTTGTTTTCCATTGTTTTACACTTTCAGGTAAATTGCGAGCATTGGAGCTAAAGAGACGCGGAAATGGAAACGTTACTAAGGATTTATCACAGTATGCTTATTTTGAAGAGGTTACGGCGTAACTCGTCTCTCGCATTACACCGTAACTATTGCGTGACCTTGAAGTCCAACTCATCAAGAGGTTACGGCGTAACTCCTTCCAAAGATTACGACGTAACTCCATTAGGTCAAAAGAGGTTCCACGCCGCTGATACTTACGCCGTAACTCCTGCATCACTTACGACGTAACCATGTTTATTGAAGACTACGGCGTAACCACTTATAAGGTTACACCGTAACTAGCAGATCTAGTGCATTTACGGAGAAATAGAAGGTTACAGCGTAACTCATCTTTTGGTTACGCCGTAACCCAGACCTGGCCTATAGATACCCCATAAATTCCAGCATTTCTAATCGTCCCATTCCACACACAACACTCTAAGAACGTGGGAAAAAGCTCAAGGAAGGTATAGGGAAGCATACGGAGCTGTTTCCAAGGGAGAAGTCACACCATTACAATAAGCTTTAGCGTTTATTATTTCTTTTACTTTCAATTCATGTATTTCATACCTTTGAATATTGAATTGATGTGTATCATTAATATGAGCGGCTAAGCACCCTTTGGTGCTAGCCTAGTTATGATTCCTTAAATGTTTTGTTTGCGTTTACCTTTACTTCCGTACAATTATTTCTAAGTGTATGCATGCATAGTTCTTTGGTAGTCACCCCCGGTTCGTATAGTTTTGAATGGCGGTAGAGGCCAATTGCCTAGGAGATATGACCAACTGACCCTAGGTGACGGACTGAGACGGGAAGGGTAAGATATGACCAACTGACGACCCTTTCTACTTGTGCGATTTGACCAACTGATCACCTATCGTTTGGATGAACTTAAGAATTGGGGGGTGTAGTGTCTAAGTTCCTAACGGCGGGGCACTCACTATTTAGAATCTAGCATGTAGCGGTACTTAATGACTTCGGCTTAGGGACCGGAACAACAGGACTTAGGACGGTGCGCCTGATTTCTACTGTGGTGGTATCTTTGCTGATAGGTTAGGGCGAATTGACCAAATGTTGTCCTCTCGAATTTGACCCCACCTGAAGTAATTGTAAGTAGGTAGATGTAAACATTACTAGTTAGGAAGATTAACTAGGTTAGCACCACTATTCCTCTATTGATTTCCCTTCTATCATTTATTTGCTTTCATATTCTACATTAGTAGTTTAATTAATTAAAACCCTATCAAACCATTTATATTCTGTGACAATTAGACTTAGTAATTATCCGACACACATAGCTCTTGGGACGACCTCGGCTTTACCATTTACTACACTACACACGGCCGGGTACACTGCCCGTTAGTGCATTAGGGTAGACCATATGTATAGCGAGACACTATAAATATTAAGACATGGTCAGTAAAACCTGCATCAAAAGGTCGAAAGATTCGTAGGAACGAGTTTAATAAGAACATTTTACAAACAAATAGATTTTCTAAAGGATAATCATTAGGATAAGGACTGAAAGGATTACCTATATGTTATTGTTCTTAAAATGATTTTACAAAACATAAACCATGGGTTGAAAATCATTTGCTTATGATTTGTGCATCACATCAAGAGTTTACACCAAGCCTTCATGAATAATTACTATGATTGCCTATAGACTACACACAAGTATATGTTTTTTAATATTGATTTTCACCAAAACCTTAGTTTTTGGAGAGAGCCTTGACAAAGCTTTCTTGTTACCAATCTTTTAAAACAATTTCAAAAGAGAAATCTCTTGGGACGATCTCGACTTACCCATCTTTGCTATCGCGAACGAGTATACTTGCTCGTATGTGTTTATAGTAATAATCGGATAATTCGTATAAATTTTTTAAAACTTGCACACGGAAAGCACATCAGTCAGAAATGCTAAACAGGTTACGGAAGTCTGGAAGCCTACAGGAAAAAGGTTTAGTAATTATTGGAAGGCTACAGGAAGAAAATTTAGTAATGTGGGTTATCAATGGAAACCTACTGGCCGTAAATTCAAAGTTAATGAATTTTGCCCTAAGATGTCTAGATCTTTTCCCACTAAGAAATGGAAGCCTACTGGTAGAATCATACATTTAAGAAGTTGTCACACTTCAAATAGGTCCACTATCACTACTAGTCTTACTTCCACCAGTAATGATGACATAGCTTCTAGAAATACTGTAGGTATACCAATTGCATGCACTAACCAATCAGAACCCATTATATTATGGGGATCCAAAGCTTCCAGTTATCCATACTTGCTTGTGTTCAAATGCAGGCCGTACAAATCATCCTTTGGTATTTGGACTCACATTGCTCAAAATATATGACTGGAGATCGCTCACGGCTCAAGAACTTCGTGAATAAGTTCATCGGGACTGTTAGATTTGGGAATGACCACTTTGGGGCAATTATGGGTTATGGAGATTATGTTTTTGGAGATAGTGTGATCTCCTAGGTATATTATGTGGAAGATCTTGGTTGATAAGATTTTAAAAGGTACCTTTTTGAGGGGTCATTTAAGCCCTTATTTGATCACTTTTGTATCGGTTATTACTTAATATCGTTCCTTTTCACTTTTTAGGTCTCGTGAAGGCAAATTGCTGTAATGGCACTTATTTGGACGAAAAGGCGGATATACGAAGAAAATGGCCAAAGTCAAGAATCGAGACACTCCAGCTGCTGAAAATACAAGGTGAAGGCGTCATCGCTTATCTGCGATGCCGTCGGAGGAATTTGTGATGAGGCGAAGCCAACACTCTTATTTTCAAGTGATGACGTCAAGTTATAAAGAGAAGGCCGTCGCAACTCGAGGCGGCCTAGATTCAATCTAGGCGGCGTCAAAGGCGAAGAGGACGGCGTCAAAAGCACAAGGTGACGCCGTCGCAAGTCTAACGTGGCCAAGACGAAACCCTAATGAGCGATCCGGCGGCGTCACAAAACATAAGGTGACGCCGTCGCATGTGTAATCTTATATATAGAATCCGAATTTTTCAGTATTTGTGTGTAGTCTTTTGGAGTAAAAACCTAAACCGAACCAAGGTTGTCTTGTACAATATTTTAGGGTTTCAAACCCTATCTTACACCAAGATAAGTGTTTTACTTCATTAATTCAATTATGTCTTTGATTGATTGTGTGTATGCTTGCATGTTCACCATGTCCGGCCAAATTACTTGTGTGTTTGCTTAGATATATGAAACCTAGTTGTTAATTATTGTTAGGTTGTCTCTTATCTTGATTGTAATTGGCTTAGGAGTGCGACTAGGCTATCGTTGTGTTTAATACTTGATAAATCTTTGATAGTTTTTGAATGACTTAGCGGATTTCGTTTACTAAACCCAAAGATAACCTCAAAGTTAGTTTATGAATGACTTAGTGGATTTCGTTTACTACAATTAAAGGTGACTTCAAAGAGTTAGGGAATGCACACCTTACGACCTTAGAAAACACAAAGCGTTAAGAATAAGGACGTGACAATTCAACCATCAATAGGAGATAACTAGGGAGTAGTAGCATCTAGGTAAACACATCTTTAACTATCATACGAGCACACAACAATAGACATAGACTATCCTCACCCTAGCTAGATTAGATAATTAGATAATTAGAAGTAATCGGTAGAAATACCAACCCCCAAATCCAAACCACGAGATTCGTACCTTTCCATTTCCTAAAAAACATAAAAAGCACAAAAAATAATCTTCCTCAACCCCAACCTTAGCGTAGTAACTTCTCACTAGCATTCCTATTCCCCTAGAGAACGATATCAATACCCGTGGCTTACCCTAATTACTACACTACAACGATTAGGTTCACTGCCTAGGGTGTTATAAAACTTGATCGAAGAAAAGGAAGTTCCTTTGACCCCGAACGACGCGTGTGGCGTTATCAAGTTTTGGCCACGGGGAATAGAATATCTAGTTAGTAGTCTACCTCGTTTAGGTTTCTTTGCTTGATTCCTATCAAGTAAATTTTTTTTCTCATTTTTAGCTTTCTCTTAGTCTATCCCCATTATTCGTGACCTTTGTTTGTAAAAACCATCACTCACCATGATACGTGTCTTCCACCAAAGATTCTTCACCCTACCCGTTCCCAATCCCGAAATTGAGAACGCAATGCCACAAAACCCCTCACCCATTCACCATTTTGGAAATCACCTAGGGCATAATGAGATAAATTGGCAACAAAGTCCTTTCTATGACTCAGATTCCGATGAGGAATTTGAGTATGGTGAAGCACTTGATAGTGGGGAGGTCATCAATGAAGTTAGTTCTGAAATAGAGGAAGACCCCTCCCAATGTTTTGACCCTAGGTGTAGAATTGAGAAGGATGGGCCCTTTAACATGCAATTCCCTTGCAAGATAGGAATAGAAGGGTCCAATGCTTACTTGAATTCATTCTTGCCATTAAACTTAATCTCAAGGGACCTACATAATAAAATCAAGATCAATGAGTTAACTTATCAAGGGAACAATGTTGTTGAAGCGGTCACTCATTTGCATGTGTTTGTTGGAAGTTTTGCTTATTTGGTAGAGTTCATGGTCTTAGAAGACTTAGGAGAATTTATTGATAAGGACCTCACTCAAGTAATTTTTGGAAAACCTTTCAAAAAATTGACTAGGTTGAATGAGCGGATGATAGATGGTCTAATTACATTCTCTGATGAAGTTGAAGATTTTATCTACCAAATGCCACGCGCTCATCCTAGGTTTAAACATAAGGACATTGAGGCTTGTAATAGAATGACCCCTATTCCATTGCTTAGTGAAAGGGATAAGCAAAGTGGGCTTAGGTACCCATATGAGAAAACTAAGCAGTATTACAAAAAATGCCTTGAATTAGGAGATGATTACAAAAAGAATGAAAGAGCGTTGGAATGGCTTAAGTATGAGCATGTGAGCGTGCGCGAGGCAACGAGAGCACGGCTACGAGTCTAGCTACAAGACTCTTAAATAAAGAAAAGCGCTTCGTGGGAGGCAACCCATGCTTAATTTTTTGCTTGTTAGTGTCATATATTTTTTTACTAATTGAATATTCTCATGTTTAAATTTGTAAAAATGTTTTATTTTGTTTTTAACCTCGTCTTAATTGCATATAAAGGTATTTTACATAAGGGATAAGTGTAGGGAGGATTACACACGTTTTCAAAAGAAACGTAAACATGAGAATAACAATTAACTAAAAGATATATATGTGTGTTTGTTCGAGTCAAATGCTTGTATCGAATCATAATGGATGTTTTGCAGAAATATTTCCAGATTCTAAAGATATAAATTTTTCAGAATTTTTTCCAGAAAATCGCAGACCAATTTTTGTCAGGATAACTGACGGCGTCGAAGGAGTAAAACATCAGATTATTTTTTTCTCGTTTTCTGAGCTACTTATAAATTTTTGGAATGTTCCAGGTCTTAATTTTCCGAAATTCTAAACATCCATTCCACAAGCATTATATCATAGTTTAAATCGAGTCTTATATATATTATTACCGCCGATTTTACGCGAAGGTTTCGTTTGTTTTCTTCAAGTGTGCAGGTTTAATTTATCAAGAAGAAGTTACATAAGATTGGAAGGAGCTTTTCACGCATAAATTCTTCTTGGAAAAGATTTAACCACTACTTTACATGGATCCTACCGAGCTAATCAGGGGAGTATTAGTTTCTTTCGTTTTTAATTACCTTCCATTATCATAACTTTGATACTTTCGGGGAACATTGGGGACAATGTTCAGTTTAAGTGTAGGGAGGGAAAATAAAACGGGAACTTTGAAACTATGCTTATCCTTGATTATTTGCTTTGTCCAATTGTATTTGTGTAATAAACCATGAGAAAATGTCGGTTAGGGTAATTTTGGCACCAAATTTTTAATTTTTAATGACATATAGGAGTGGGCCATTAGTTTTAACAAAAGCGTCTCACGGATAGGAAGTTGCATGACTAGCACAAAAACCCTTTACCACCTAAATTCCACCAAAAATGTGAGGATCGCCCTTAGATTAGTAGGAATTAAAGCATTCATCTTTAATGCTTAGAGTGTAAACCGGTAGTATATTAGATTCTAGAACTTGTTTTGTGATGCATTCCGAGATCGCTAGTAAGACTACACTTGTGTAGTTAGGAATAACTAAATGATAAGAGGCATTAGGATAACCCTTGTTTGATACCCGTAATATAATTACTTCTTCCACATCGGTTGAGTAATTACCCCACACCCTTTGCGTTGTACTCATCTTTAGTACACGATACCCCTAGTTAACCCCTCAGAGCCTATCCTTTTCGCGGTTCTCGTGATGTTTCGGTTTTTTTTTTCGAAATATCAATGAAGAGCATTGTTTACACCCCACCCCCAAATATACACCCAAATCGCCTTAGCCTACCCTGTATGCACTCACTTTTAGTGCATTTTTGTTATCACTCTAAACCCTTAGTTCAATTATCTGGTTGCTTGCATGAGTTGCTAAGTCGAGTCATATCCTTTGTACACGGTTTTGGGATGATTGGGACTCATGGGAAAAGTTAAACTTTATGAAATGACGGGAAGGAACGTTAAATTCAAATTCCCTTTTTTTGCGTAATAATGTACCCCAAGTGTTTTGATCTTTTCAATTCGGGTCAAATTAGTGTTAGAGTAATAAAAACTCAAGTGTAGGGATGTGACTATAAATCCCTATCATTTTGATGTTACCGTAGAGGATGGTAGAGTAAAAGTGCATGAAAAAAAATAAAAAAAAAATACGGGCTACCATCCTACATCTATCCTTTTAATTTATGTTTGTTTGTTTCAGTTAGCTAAAGTCTAGAGTGTCGAGTCTTGGCTTAGCAACGCCATTCTTCGTATGCATTTAACATAGAGATTTTTTACTTGCCACCACTAAAAAGCCTATCCCACCAAACCCTTTGTTTCCCTACCGTAAGCCTAACGTTACAACCCTTTAAAGACCTCTTTGATAGTCTTTTCTAGGTGCTTACGCCAAAGCGATGGAGGTTTGATCTATTCTCAAGCCTATGGTAATCTATGTACTAGGACCGGTTAATGAGTGTTTATCTTCCATTTCCAACTTGTTATATTTCATATACACCCGAGAGAGATGTGAGTATCCAAACACCCCATGTGAGGTGCTAGTATGTAATTTCCGTGCTTGTTATGACTTTTTTGGGGCTTATATGTGTTGTGGACTGTTTTAAACCAATGCTTCATGACCCCTAACTTATAAATTAATTGGCTAAGAGCACATTTGCTTGAGGAGAAGCAAATACCAAGTGTAGGGATATTTGATAAGGTTTTAAAAGGTACCTTTTTGAGGGTTCATTTAAGCCCTTATTTGATCACTTTTGTATCCGTTATTACTTAATATCGTTCCTTTTCACTTTTTAGGTCTCGTGAAGGCAAATTGCTGTAATGGCACTTATTAGGACGAAAAGGCGCGGATATACGAAGAAAATGGCCAAAGTCAAGAATCGAGGCACTCCAACTGCTGAAAATACAAGGTGACGGCGTCATTGCTTATCTGCGACGCCGTCGGAGGAATTTGTGACGGGACAGAAGCCAAAACTCTTATTTTCAAGTGACGACGTCAAGTTATAAAAGAGAAGGCCGTCGCAACTCGCGGCCTAGATTCAATCCGGCGCCGAAAGGCGAAGAGGACGGCGTCAAAAGCACAAGGTGACGCCGTCGCAAGTCTAACGTGGCCAAGACGAAACCCTAATGGCGATCCGGCGTCCACAAAACATAAGGTGACGCCGGCGCATGTGTAATCTTATATATAGAATCCGAATTTTTCAGTATTTGTGTGTAGTCTTTTGGAGTAAAAACCTAAACGAACCAAGGTTGTCTTGTACAGTATTTTAGGGTTTCAAACCCTATCTTATACCAAGATAAGTGTTTTACTTCATTAATTCAATTATGTATTTGATTGATTGTGTGTATGCTTGCATGTTCACCATGTCCAGCTAAATTACTTGTGTGTTTGCTTAGATATATGAAACCTAGTTGTTAATTATTGTTAGGTTGTCTCTTATCTTGATTGTAATTAGCTTAGGAGTGCGACTAGGCTATCGTTGTGTTTAATACTTGATAAATCTTTGATAGTTTATGAATGACTTAGTGGATTTCGTTTGCTAAACCCAAAGATAACCTCAAAGTTAGTTTATGAATGACTTAGTGGATTTCGTTTACTACACTTAAAGGTGACTTCAAAGAGTTAGGGAATGCACACCTTACGACCTTAGAAAATACAACGCGTTAAGAATAAGGACGTGACAATTCAACCATCAATAGGAGATAACTAGGGAGTAGTAGCATCTAGGTAAACACATCTTTAAGTATCATACGAGCACACAACAATAGACATAGACTATCATCACCCTATCTAGATTAGATAATTAGATAAGTAGAAGTAATCGGTAGAAATACCAACCCCCAAATACAAACCCCGAGATTCGTACCTTTCCATTTCCTAAAAAACATAAAAAGCACAAAAAATAATCTTCCTCAACCCCAACCTTAGCGTAGTAACTTCTCACTAGCATTCCTATTGCCCTAGAGAACGATATCAATACCCGTGGCTTACCCTAATTACTACACTACAACGATTAGGTTCACTGCCTAGGGTGTTATAAAACTTGCTCGATGAAAAGGAAGTTCCTTTGACCCCGAACGACGCGTGTAGCGTTATCATTGGTCATAATTTGTTCTCTGTTGGTCAATTCTGCGACTCTAATCTTGAAGTGGCCTTCAGAAAGCACTCTTGCTTCGTTAGGGAATTAGATGGTGTTGAACTCTTAAAGGGAACCCGTGGCTCCAATTTGTACACCATCTTTATCGAAGACATGATGAAGTCTTCTCCAATTTTCTTGTTGTCTAAGGCATCAAAGAACAAGTCATGGTTATGGCACCGTCGGCTAAATCACTTGAACTTCGGCACCATTAATGATCTTTCTATAAACGACCTCGTAAGAGGCTGCCCCGATTGAAATATGAAAAAGATCATCTTTGTTCAGCATGTCAATTGGGCAAAAGCATGAAGTATGCCCATAAACCCAAACCTATCAATTCCAATATGGAAGTTCTTCATACCCTTCACATGGATTTGTGTGGACCCATGAGAGTACAAAGTATAAATGGGAAGAAGTATGTGCTAGTTGTTGTTGATGACCACTCTCAGTTTATTTGGGTCAAGTTTTTGAGATCAAAGGATGAAACTCCAGAAGTCATCATAAAACTCATTAAACAATTGTAGGTTCGGCTTAAAAAAACCGTTAGAATCATCCGAACAGACAATGTGACTGAATTTGTGAACAAAGAACTTAGTCAGTTTTATGAAAGCATTGGAATCAGTCATCAAAGAAGTGTTCCACGCACTCCTCAACAGAACGGTGTAGTTGAAAGGCGAAATCAAACTCTTGTGGAAGCTTCACGGAATATGCTAATGTATTCAAAGGCACCAATGTTTCTCTGGGCGGAAGCCATTGCCACTGCATGTTACACCCAAAACCGTTCCCTAATACATACAACTCATGCAAAAACTCCATATGAATTTGTTCACAACAGAAAACCGGATCTTTCATTTCTTCGTGTGTTTGGAGCTTTGTGTTATCCAACCAATGATGGTCAAGATTTGGGAAAGTTGAAGGCTAAGGCTGATATTGGATTTTTCGTTGGTTATGCACCTAATTGGAAGGGTTACCGAATATACAACAAAAGAACTTGAGACATTATGGAAACTATTCACGTTACATTTGATGAGCTAACTGAGCAAATGGCTCCTGGACAATCCAGTTCTGGACCCGCTTCTCAACTTTTGACACCTGGACCCATTAGCTCAGGTCTTGTACATAATACTTCTCCTGCAAGTCTTTATGTACCTCCATCTGAAGAATATTTGAAGAAATTGTTTGATCCAATGTTTGATTAATACTATGAGCCTCCAACTGATGTTAATCCTACACCACCAAGTGTAGCTGCTCCTACTCTAACCAATACAAATGGTCCATCTGTTTCAATGTCTTTATCTCAAGAAGCGCCATTTTCCAATCATTAATCATCATCTTTGAATCCTCAATCATCTTCTATGGGTTAAGGAAATGCATCTGCTAATTCTTTTAGAGATAACCCCTTTGCAACTCCCGAACACTACAACAAAATGTGGCAAATGCAACATTTTATAAGCAACAGTTTCTAAAATTGTTGCATTTTAGAGGACATTAAACTTTAAGCAACATTTTCAAAATAAGTGTTGCGTTTGTAGATGTAATACGACATTTTTATCAAAAGTGTTGCAATTCTTGTATCTTATTTTTGAATAAAAATTTTAACCGCGCCCTCCACCCCTCCAAAATGAAATTAGATTCTCCAAAATGAATTTAGATTAAACTTCTCCCTCCACTCCCAAATTTATTTTCCCCCAAATCAGTTTTCCCTCTTTCTCACTCAAAAGTCAAAACTGATGATTTCAGTCGCTCCTACCATTTTCCATCGACCCTTTCTCCTTTCTCAAGTTTCTCATTCATTCATTAATCTCTAGCCACTCTGTCACACCTCAATAATTTGTCACTAAAGTGGTTAATCCACAATCGATTTTGCAACAATGTTCGCTCCACTCTCGAGCCCTTTATCAAGGTAACCAAAATACATCGTCTGCAATAGGTTGTATCGTACTATATTAATATGTTTGATTGCTAATTATATAGCCTTAGATGCATATTGATTTTTTCTTCATGTTCTTAGGAGTTATTTAAGTTATTGCAATTATACTCATTTTGGCATTTTAATGTTTATACGTGCCGTTACCAATACCAATTGATTTCAACAAAGATTTTGTCTTTGACATCGAGGCCATGTCGGTGAATTTATAGTTGTGTTATTCATACCATGGTTGTACTATACTAATACTAGGACTCGGTACTTTGGCTACACCCTACAAGGATTTTGAAGGTTTATCTTTCTTCAATTTTACAGTGGGGATGGGGTTTTCTGCTTATACAGTTTTTTGCAAATAGTTTTTTGAGCTTTATCAAGTTTATCAAGCAGTCATTTGAAGTGTAACCTATGTATGCTTGGCATCCAGTAAACTACATGTGGTGATGTTCAAAGAATTGTACTCATGCAGATAGTATTGTACCTAGAATTATGTTGGAAAGCTATAGAGTTTTATGAGAATTAGATTGATTTTGACTTCTTGTTGGTAGTATTTTGGTCTTGTTTACTTTTTAGCTAAAAAGGATTTTTTTGTCATTAAATGTCAGCTTACTTTGTATTTTTACATATCAGAACTTTATTCACTCTGTTACGGTTTCCTTAATTAGTTTATTATAGATTTTATCAGTTGTATTCACCTGTAGAAACTGATGCCAAGTCTTCCAGAGAGACGATCTAGCTTCTCTCTTTGGTATGGAGGTTGTTGTTTGGATAAATTATTTTGATTCTGAAAATCTCATGAAACTCACCAACTAGTTTTGTCGAGAGCAAATATATTGTGAACATTTCAAGTGAAAAACCTGATGTTTGTGGCTCACCTGAAATACTTGCTTCAATGCTCCTGGCTATGTTGAACAAGAGCATCCTCAAGCTCAATTTCCTTTAACTGATAAGGTTAGTTAACTCCTTAAATGATAAACTAAATGTAAGATATATATAGTTGTAATAGTATGGTGACTTTCTAGCTCTTTGTTTCACCTATATTAACTCTTAGGCAATTGCATAGGAGTATAAACTGAATAATCATATCAAATGAAAGCTGCTCTTCTCATTGCTCCGTTTGCTCTGACGTCTCGAATGACAACTCCTTTGCATGCATCCGTTGTGTATATGATTTTTGTAAAACCAACTTTTTATTTCTTCTCTAATTCACCCATTTCAGTTTCTTTTGATCTGCAACTGTCATAAGCTCTAACTGTAAATAAACCAACAGTCTACAAGAATTTATCATTATGAAGGAAGCTCATCGACGATTAAGAGAACTTAAAAAGAGAAAATCTCCATGTGGCGATGAGCCAGAAGAAAATAAATGGCAGAATGTTTCTTCAATGGTAGCAGAAAAACAAGCAGTACAAGTCTCATAATTTGCTGAAAATTTTATGAAGGATGTACTTGAAAGAGCAAGAAAACCCATTTTGCATCCTATGATCCACATATATGACTCACATAAGCGTATCTCACCACAACCTTACACTCCACATGATTCTTTTGTCATAGCTGCAGCAGCAGTAGCAAGAATGCTAACTCTCTCAGAAGTTACCGTCCCTCGTGTGAACTATTGCCCTGAATTATTTTCAGACTCTGAAATGAAATTGATCGTGGAATACACGTCTAAACCTCATGGGAATCCAAATATGAACGTACTTAAAGGTTTTCCAGATGTACAACCATACCCACCCTCTAAAACAAGTGGACTGATAAATAGCCAGGACGAATGAAGACAATCCTATTAACTCATTTGCCTCAGACGGAACTTTTGACATTGGCAAGAAAGACATTTCAAGAAATCAACAGAAAGGTATCGAAACAGACGGTTGGATCACCTTTAGTACTTGCATACAACATAATGAACAATAAAGGTGAGTATTTGACCGCCAAATTTAGTTTAGACCTGATAGATCCAGTGACTAGTCTGCCTCTTAACAAGTTGACGTCTGCAAGAGGTCCTGGGAAACCTGTTAAAGAAATATATAGAGATATCAGTAATCAAAATGAGATGAGGCTATGCATAGCTTATACCTATTTAGCCGCTAATTACTTAAGATTATTCACAAAACCTGCTGAGAATTATCTTAGAATCGCAAATCATCTCAAGAACCCTTTTCAAAACTTTTATCCTTTTCCGTTCCCTCTTGAGGAAAAAATATATGCTTTATTGAATTAAGTTATATATTTTTTTGTTGTGTGGTAAATCCTTTTGTATTTGTGCTTTAATCAACTTTCTCGTTTCTTTTCTAAGCATGATTTTTTCTTCATATTGCATATTATACTGTTGGAGATGGAAGAAGAATCAAAACCTTAAACCAATTGATGATGCACATGTACCTGTAATGAAGTTCAAGTTTCAAGGGATATCTATTGATCTTCTTTACGCGAGTGTTTCTCTGTTGATATTTCCAGAAGTAGGTACCAAAATCCCTTCTGCATTAATCCATTATATGTTCCTAGTACTTTCAGTCATGTCTGATAGCTTTAAGACCAACTTACCTTTATGATTATTGATCATTAAGGATGAACTTGCTTAGAAAAAAGTATTAATTATCAGTTTAAAACAACCAAGCCGTTAGTCCCAAACAAGTTGAGGTTGGCTAGATGTAAGATATAGGATTTCACAAACACATCAAACCAAATCCATATGGGGCGTATACAATGTTTTAGAGAGAGAAAGGGAAGAGAGTTGGGAACTATGTGAAACAAAGAAAAATGGTATTGAAGCTCCAACCCTCTACCTTGGGAGGTAGAGGGTATTTATGGTGTCTTACAATAAACGCCACCTACGGGCTGTGGATCAGGCTTACAGTGGGTAAAGACCCGTCCATCCTCCACGATGTTACTTAACTAACTACTTACTAACATTAAATAACTACGAGTACAGCCTTTCTAATGATTACATATACTTGAGGTGACCGACACTTTAATGACTGAATTTTCTAATTCCTAACAATCTCCCCCTAAGGGAGGTCACCACAATTTACACAGAATACAAACAGATATTACATTAAGATTGTTCTTGAATTCTTGTTTAAGTTCCTTTCTTAGTAGCTCGTAGTATTTGATTCTTCATGTTATCCATGTTTGAATAATTCAAGTGGAGGTCTTTAACTGATCCACGTGATGATGAGTTTTGAGCCAGCTTTGAGATAATCAGCTTGCATAAATCTCTGACTCTTCCATTGTGGTGTTGACTTTGTGTGATGTTGTGATAGTGGACCGACATGCTCACATTCTGGATCATGAATTCTTTTCATCAGAGTAGCGAAAGATTTAGTAGATTCATGGTATTTGCGGCGTAGCAGAAGCATAGAGTGATAATATCAGAGTCGTTGATGCACTTATCATGATTTCTTTTGAAATGAATGTGTTGTGTGAGCATGCGGCTATGGATTGACCTCTCCATTCGATCACGCAAATGTCGGGTGTACCTACATACAACAGTTAGCAATAAAGTGCACGAAAGTGTCTTTGATCACTTTCGATGAATTGAGGTACACGGCCCATGGTTCCCGTTGATCAGATACAAGTACTGCTTGTGATCGGTATAATTCGAAGAATCTCCTTGAGGGTTTCGCAGTTGCTCTATCTATTCTCAAACCGAACGTCTCAAAGAAGACAACGAAGTGAGTGAACCAGCAAATTTGAGATTCATTGATTGATGAAAAGAGATTTGAAAAACAATCGTGTACTGCTCAAAATAAAGTGTTTTTGCAATACAACGAAGGTTTTAAAAAAATTAATTATCAATCATAAACACCTTTTATTTTTGAAATATTAATACACAGTTGATGTGCTAGAGAAAAGAGTTTTAAGCACAACGACCGGTTTTTCAAAGGTATCCGTCAATCCATAACCTGACCAAGGATTGATTCAAAAATTTGAATCGCCCCATTGTTTCTGTTCAGTTGTCACATGGTTGATCTATTGGATAGATCTCATATGCCACCTACCAAGAGCTTGTTTGATGTTGGCTCTAGAAGGCTTTCCATCTTTATTGCGAATATGTTTGCATATCACTCAGATGTTTTGGCAATACCACAAGGATAATGCGTAGGACTCTTAAGATATAATCTCTCTTTCCATATTGTGTGAAACAGAGAGTCTTCATTGTCAGTGTCCTAAAGAGATTTAATTGATGATCTTGTGGCTCTAGACTCAATTGTGCACATTTGGTTCCTATGCCGGAGACTAGGGAGAGGGTCTCCTTCTTCAATATCAACTATCTCTAAGAGAAAGTCGATAGATTATGTAGGTTCCACGTGAGAATGAAAAAAGCCCTTTTAAGAGGAACTTGAGTAGCTTGGGAAGTTTAGTGCAGTGCATCACTGGGTCCATGATGTCTTGTCTTCAATACCAGTGTTACCTTAGTAACCACCAGTAGCATTTGTATTGAACCCGGTTTCTGCCCTAGGGTTGAATTATTGGAGGGCTATTTCTTTTCACCCTTTTTCACATTCATTTCTTTTTCATTCTTCAACCCCTTGAGTGCTTACCGAGACTTCATTACTAGAACCTTGTTGGGTTTATTCCAGTTCTAGCTCTATCTCAGTCCGCACTCTTCCCATTTCTCTTTTTTCTCCTTTTTTCATCATACCTAAGGACTCTACACTATCTAGTGGATTGTCCCTCGGTAGATCCCCCCGACTTTGGCGGGATCGTGGGAACGAATAACTAACCTAACCATCCTTATATCACCATTCATAAAGTAAATTTGGTCGGTCTTTTTGGTATTGTTCATCAGCCATTGGAACCAATTGAAAACCATTTGAAAAACAATTTAGGTACTTGTGATATATTATCAAAGCATTTTGTACCTGAATCATTTTTGATATTTTAGAAACAGCTCCCCCTCAACATGTGCATCATAATTTAAAATAGTTTTGGCACATGGAGGCAAGAGGACTTGAAAATCTCAGATTAAAAGAATGAAAGATTCGATTCTTTGATCAAAAATTTCTAAAAGATATCAACATCACTTTCCCGATCAAGATTAGTAGTTTTCATACTTTGTTAAGAATATTTTAGGAAAGGATGTGGTTTTCAAAAAAAATTGCTCCCCCTCAATATGTGCATCGAGATTTGAAAGAGTTTTGCACATATTAGGGAAAACCTGCACTTTGGAACAAATTAATCACGTTTCAATCCTTTTTGGTTTAAAATAGATGCTCCCCCTCAACATGTGCATCGAAAATTTGAAATCGTTTGGCACGTGAATGGAGGAGAGTTTGCTAAACATTTATAAAACCAATTATCGAATTATCAGTTTAAATCCAATTTAAATCACAAATTCTCCCCTGATCACAATTTTCAAATCATTTGAGATTTGTGATCTTTATAGATTTAAATTATTTTTGAAAGCTTTTGAGAAGAATTGTGACTTGCTTATGAAAACATTTAACCGATAAGGATCAAATCTGAAACTTTAAACTCCACGGATTAAATTATGCATAAAAATCTTTTGAAAACATAACATTAGTCAAGGTCTTGAATCAATTATATAAAACATTGTTCTCTTTGATTTTTCAAAAGTAAACCTTGCTCATTTACGTGCCAATTGTTTGAAAAATAACATTTTTGATTGAATTGAAATCATTCTCCCCCTCAATCAATGACATGAGTTGTTGATTGAGTGTTAGAGAGTTTGACAAAGATAAGCCCGGATGATTTTCAAAAATAGAGTACGAGGTATTTTCAAAGCAATTTTGTTTTCATTAGATGACAACTATTTTTCAGAAGAATCATTAGACAGAAAAATATTTGGAAAGAAAACATTTGTCTTTTTGGTGACAAACATTTGTTTTAAGAATCAGAGCATGAGATTTGAAAAATAAGATTAAGCATGGCTCTGTTCTTTTCATTTTAAAACGGGTTACTGCCTGAAATGACAATAAACCACCATTTTTCTCCGCCTCATTTTTTATTTATTTATTTAATTTTCTTTTTAAAGCAATTTATGTACATTGGAAGAACATCTAAAAACCCGTGACATTCTTTGAATGTCAAAACAAAGTCCGTAGATGATATCGAATAAAGAAAAACATGACAAAATAACAAATTTTTTTATTTTTTATTTATTTTTATTTTTTTGGTATTTTTCAAGATTTTCTAATTTTTATGGATTTTGAAAATTTTATATTTTTCTATTTTCTTTTGTGGGTTTTGAAATTTTGTATTTTTCTTTTTGAATAAATATATACAAGAGATAGATGAAGAAAAAACCATTTACTCCTCGTCTTCCTCTTGAAGACATTTGAGTGTTTCCGGTTGTAGGCTCTTTAGACCAAGTCGTGGAAGGATAAACTCAAAACGTTCTCTAGGAAGAGCTTTGGTGAAGATGTCGCCTAACTGGTATTCAGTCCTCACAAAATAGAGTTCTACCACACCTTTTTCTACTTGGTCCCGAATGAAATGATGTCGAATGTCAATGTGCTTTGGTCTTGAATGTTGAACGTTGTTGCAAGAGAGAGCAATGAGACTTTTGTTATCACAATACAAAGGGATTTTGTTGAATTCAAAGCTATAGTCAGATAATTAGGATCTCATCCATAGGATTTGAGCACAACAAAATGACATGGCTATGTATTCAGCCTCTGTAGAGGATATAGAAGTACTTATTTGTTTCTTTGAAGACCAGCTCACAAGCTTATCACCCAAAAACTGAGCACCTCGGGCGTGCCGACGTGTATCTTGACATCGTGCATGGTCGCATCTGCATAGGCGTTAGTGACATACCGGTGTCCTTCGGCTACCAAAGTCCCATGTTGATGGTTCCTTGGAGATACCGAAAGACCCGTTTAACCGCTTCAAGGTGCTTTTGGTAGGCTTAGCACGGTATCTAGCACACATGCATACAACGAACAGTATCGGTCGTGAGGTACATCAGGGATCCAATCATACTACAACATTTCGTTTGATCTACCATGATCCCTGAGTGGTCTTCATCCTGTTTGGTACGTTCCACCATGGGAGTGTCAACGGTGTCACAAGTGTCAAATCCAAATTTCTTTAAAATTTCATTTGCATATTTAGATTGATTAATAAAAATGCCTCCGGGACTTTGTGAAATTTGTAATCCTAAGAAAATTGACATTTGTCCCATCATTGACATTTGAAATTTGGAGCTCATCTCCTTAGAAAAACGGTCACATTCATTGGGGTCAGTCGAGGCAAAAATAATATCATCAACATAGATTTGAACGTGAATTAAATGTTTGCCTGACTTTTGGTGAACAATGTCAGATCAACTGCTCCTTTGTTGAATCCGGTAGATAGAAGAAACTTTGATAGCGTATCATACCATGCCCTTGGAGCTTGCTTCAAACCGTAAAGAGCCTTCTTCAAGCGATAGACATGAGTAGGATTGCTCGGATTCACAAAACCTTCGGGTTGGGGCGTATCGACTTCTTTAAGATATCTGTTAAGAAAAGCCGTCTTTACATCCATCTGATAGACTACCATGTTCTTACTTGCTGCATTAGACAAGAAGATTCGATTGCCTCGATCACGAGCAAGCTGGAGCAAATGATTCTGAAAGTCAATACCCTCCGCTTGACGGTATCCTTTTGCAACCAATCGAGCCTTGTTCTTTAATACATCACCATGATCATCAAGTTTTACTTTGAAGATCCACTTTAGAGCAATGATCATAGCACAGTTAGGAGCAGGTACTAATTCCCATACATCTAGTCGATCAAACTTATGAATTTCTTCTTGCATGGCATTGAACCAACTGTCTTCATTCATTGCAGTTTTAACATCTTTTTGTTCGACCTTGGATAATACAGAGTTGAAGAAGCACCATAAGGCATCCGTTGCAAGTTGTTTACGTGTGGATACTGGACGAGAGGGATTTCCAATGATGTTGTCCAATGGATGATCATGTGTCCATTTTCTAAGGTGTTCGTGTGGTTGTTGTTGAGGAACTGAAGTAGCAGAGTCGTTTTCTCCTGATGAAGATGGTTCTGATAATGGATCAGGAGCAAATATATTTTCAAATGGAGCATCCTCAGGAATGGCAAAAGGGTTTTCTTCATCTGTAGTAGCAGTAACATTTCCATGATGTACTCTTGATGATTGAAGAGTTGATGATGAGACAGAGTGATCAGCAGTAGGCGCTTCTTGGCTCAATGACATAGAAACTGAAGGGTTATCTACGTTGACAGGGATAGGTGCAGCCTTTGTTGATGGATTTGACAGATCATTAGCAGTTGGTTCATAGTGTTCAGCAAACATTGGATCAAAAAATTTCTTCAAATCATCTTCTGAAGGTGGTACATATGGAGTTCTTTGGTGAGGGATTTTGCACAAGAGTAGAACTGATGGGACTGCTTGATGATTGTTAGGTTCCCATATATGCAACATAAACATCAATAGAAGAAATAGATGAAGAATAGATCGGATGAACGACGAACCAAACACCCACACACGTATAAGTAGAGAAAGGTTATGCGTAGAGTATGAATGAGAGATAAATTGAACAACCAACCCTCAAGTGAGGGTTATTACAATGTATTTATAGGAGAGGGAGCTAGGGCAACACTCCTAGTCCCTTCCTTTCCTTAGTGGACTTGGGCCTAGGCTTATGGGCCTTCTACATAAGCCTAAGGCTAATTACTAACATAAAGGCCATATTAAGCTAACTATTACATATGAATCACTAACAATTGAATTAGGTTTAGGAGTGATTCCAACAATCTCCCCCTAAGTGTTGGTGATGAATGAAAGAGTGATAAACGATGTAGGTGCTGATGTAATAGTAGCTTTGACGTCTTCTGACATTCTTCTTTCTTTTGAGAAGAATTGCCTTGATTTGAACAATCTCCCCAGTGTAGAGAAATCGTTTCTTTGAAGTATTCTGCTTTGACGTCATCTTTGTTCTTTGAACTTTGTTCTTTGTGATGGTAGTGATAGTATGTTGTTGTTGTCTGCAACAGGTCAGCTTCGTTGCTCCAGTGTCTCCACGTCTTTCTTCAAAATGCTCACACGCTTTTTAACGTTGGATTGTAGTTGATGAAGTTCTTTAAGTCTTTAAACTTTGTAGATTCTTTGTTGAAGAAGAATCATTCTGACTTTGTGTTGCCTTTGATTATGAGAGAACTTCCATAAGTGATGATGTTGGTATGAGCATGTGGAGAATCTGCAAGATCAGTCCGCTCCAGAGCTTCCATAAGAAGTAAACATAAGAAAGGTTAGTAATAAGCGGATTCTGGCACTTACAAGTTTGAACTTCGAGAGTGTTAATAGCATAGTGTGAAAACACAACTCTAATTTTCACAAAGGCCGTTCCTGAACCGGAGTCCCACAAGTGAGATAACGCGATGTACCGAAGTACATCTACGGTTCAGATGAGTCGCTCAGGTACACCAAAGCATCACCACACGAATGTAGACGGTTTGAGACACACTAGGCGTAATCCACGGGGAGTTACCGAAGTGACCTACTGTCAGGGCTGTTTGATGTTGACCCTGGCAGGAGTTTCTATTCAATCACTGAGGATCAGAATTGTGAACCTCTCATAAATGTTCTCGACAGATTGCTAAGATCTGTGTAGGACTCGATAACGTACCACTGTTGTTCTTATTGTTGAACAACAAGTGGTGAAATGTCAAGTGTACCTAAGAGATCTTTTAATGAGTCTCGTGGCTCTAGACTCAATTGTGCGTTTTGGTTTTCCTGAGCGGAGACTAGGGAGAGGGTCTCCTTCTTCAATACCAACAATCTCTAAGAGAAAGCCGATAGTTTACGTAGGGTTCCCTGTGAGAATGAAACAAGCTTCTGTTGAGAGAAACTTGAGTGGCTAAGAAGGTTTAGTGCATGCGTCACTGGGTCCATGACGACTTTTAATCTTCAATACCGGCATCATCAAGTGACGACCAGTAGCATATGAATTGAACCCGGTGTCTGCCCTAAGTTGAATAATCTGGAGGGCTATTGATTTTCACCCTTTTCTTTGCTTTTCTTTTTAATTTTTCAACTCCTTCTTTCTCCGATTCTCATTATCTCCTTTTTATACTCATACCTAAGGACTTCTAATTCTAACTATTGGTAGTGTCCTTGGGTAGATCCCTCCGGCTCTGGCGGATCATAGGACGGTTATTCCTAACCTTAATCACCTTATAACTTCATTGCCATAAAACCATTTTCATGAAAAATCTCTCGAAGTGTTTATGAATGAAAAACATGTTTGAACACTTCAAGAGTTTTAGATTTTCAGAAATACTCCCCCTCAACATGTGCTTAAGAGTTTTGACAATGCAGTGAGGAAAGAGCGAGCACTTTTGAATTGATCGACTCAAGATAGACAATCCCTTGCGAGACACGATTACGTTGCATAGTTAAAGAGATACATTGTCAGCTTTTAGGTGACAACTAGCTCTAATAACTACCTTGAAGATGTGGAAAACCCCGAGAGGTTGTCAAACCCGTCAAAGTTCATGTCTATCAAGAGCTTCTCGAATGGGTACAATTTACTTGGATAAGTCTCGAAAGACAAATCTTTTCAATGTATGACTGTTTCATTCCCGTCAATTCATGGGTTGAAGTCTTTTCACACAAGGATTCAATAGCAAAACACAACATATTTCTTATCACATAATTTTCTCCGCCTAAAAAATGGCATATAAATGTTATTTTTGAAGAAATGTTGAGAATAAATATGACCATTTTGAGTTTTGTGGGAAGATTACAACTGTGAACAATTAGTGAACAAAGTTATAAATCCAAATACTCCCCCTCAACAAGTGATATAAACGGTTGAGGTTTTGAAAATCATAAGGGGAAGTACTTGTTCTTTTGAGCAAAACCTTAAAAAATGAAAGGTTTGATAGGTTTTACTCAAAAGGAAGAAGCTTTCGCTCCTTTTATAAGGATTGTGGCACTGAAGCGTACCACATGGTCCTTTCTTGACAAGTACGGGTTGTACACTGTTATGTGTGCATAAGCCATTGTCATATATAATCACACATCTAAATGAATATGAAATTGAAACAGATTAAGGGGTACCAGGAATTTCAGGTAGGTCAGCAAGAACTCCAGGAATGCGAACTGGTCGTTGATATCCTGTGAGAAACTTTCCAATGTTCTGAACTGGTCCCTTCGAAACAACCTTTCATCAATCATCGTGATGATTCTCTTTACATCCCGTCTTTCATTAGAAGTCCATCTCGTTGGTGACCCAATGCCTTGTTGAATCACCTTTAACCTATATGCTAGCCCATCTCTGACATGCTTCAATGTTGAATCTCCAAACTTATGAAGCTCATTACACGCCATCAAGCGCTTGCGGTGGAGTGCACTGCGATAGATTAAGCCAAAGGGTTTCTGATGATAGTGAATTGAGGGAGATGGTTGATGTCGGAAGTTCTAGGCTTGCGGCGGTGAAGTTGACACGAGTCCGTCGACTCAACGGCAAGTTGCGGATCTTCTACACGTTCCTAGATCACGATGCTTCTGATGAAGATAAGCAAGGACTTGATGTATTCACGTTGAATTTCTGTAGAGAATTGTCTCATGCGTCCCTATACCTTTGCAAGATATAGATCTTCAATGTCATTGAGAGACAAATTCGGAAGTCGCTTCACGAAAGCATAGTCCTTTTCATCTTGTCTTTTGACCACGAATTTTCTTTAGAAAGGTGTAGTCCCATTTAGACGAAGAGCAACATGCAATAATAGCAGCGATCCCTTGAGCACTATACACTTCATGTTGAGATTTGAACTGGCTTCTGTAGTAGATTAGTCGGCCTCGGCCAATGGTGAATCCCATACATTGCATCGATGTCATACTCTTCCACTCTGTTTTGAACATGTGGGTAGCCTTTTCCTCGATGGCTATGCAGGTTAGAGTAGATGGTGATGGGAGCGGAAGTGTAAGTGATTTAGCGTATTTCTTTGTCACATCGCTACCATGTAGAAGAAATTCCAGGTCGTTGTTGAAGAAGTATCGAAATGGAATCTTAGGTTGATCTAGTTGACCAATGGTAGGTAGAGGTTTGGTCCAATCTTGTAGTATGAGCGTTATCTTTTGGTGTGGTCGATGTTTGCTTCAGGGTTGAGCCAATCAATGTTGTTAGACATGGCTCGTGCTATGTTTTCAAGGTGATATTCAACCTCAATAGCACTTTCCGAGCTGTCTTTGAGTATTTGGAATGCTTTATTCTTGATTCGTTTCAACTCTGATTTTGTCATCTTCTTTACTCGGAACTTTGCTTGCAGTAGCTTGGCATGCTCCAACGTACTACCTCCTACCATATCTTGGTCATCGGTTAAAGGCGGTGTGGCGGCAACAAGTGTGGAAAACCATTCGTATTGATGTCATCCTCGTCTAGCCATGATACGACGTCGACGCTTAGGTGCCTTCTTCTTCTTTTCTTAGGCCTAGAAGAGGATCTGGTTCCTTTGTTGTGCTAGGAGAGATGGGTTGTTGTTGGGGCTCAGGGATTTCCTCATCGTCACCACCCGTATACTCAAAATGATCACCGGTTTTGAGTGCAGGGGTGGTATCTCGAAATCCCAGGGTTTTTGTAGAAGAGCGACGAGGAGGAGACCGTCTAGGTGGTGAAGTCCTTTGGGGTGGAGGTGGCATTGAGGAAGATTCTCCAGACTTCTTTGGACGTTTAGGTGCAGAATCCTTGTCGTTATCATCGTCATCTCTTGGTCATTTTAGTTGACTTGTTGATTCTTTGCATGAAGACCTGAGTTGATAGTCTAATAGAGTCTCAAAAAACTTAGCTTCATCAGAAGTGAAGGTTCCAGCTCTTTTTGACATTTGCATCACTAACTTAGTAATCAATTCAGCTTCAAAAAAATCAGATTCTTTGGCCATTGTATGTTTGACCAATGCAATGATGTTTGGAGTAAGTAGTTTGGAATATAACTCTCTGGTCACTTTTGGAATGGTGTCGAGAAGGAATTTGTGAGTGTCTTTTCTTACCATCTTCTCCAATTCCTTTTGGAAATCTCCTTTGATAAACTTTTGGGCGTGTTCCCTTTCTTTCAACAACTCGTTTACCCGTCTTGAAGAAAGTTGATTAAATGTGAGTTGATTCAGCTTTTTGTTGGTTACATCCTTCTTCCGTACTTGCTTGGCAGCTTTAACAATCCTTGTTTTAGCCCGGGATAACCAAGAGTCTGTTGGTTTCTTCACAGATTTGGAGGTGGATTTGGTTGATCTTTTGGATGGTGGTGGTGAAGAGTGAGAGGATGAATCTGATGATGAAGAGTCATGAGGAGATTCAGGGTCCTTAGGTGGTTCAAAGGTTTTCTCCTTAGAGCGTGTGGGACTGTCTAGAAGAAATTGATCATAGTTCACTTCGTCATCTTGATCAGTTTTAGCCTTTTTTTTCAGCCTGAATCCTAGCTTCTTCATCTGCTTTAGCTTGAGCTGTGGCCTCTTCATCAACTTTAGCTTGAGCTGCAGCTTCTTTATCAACTTTTTCCTTCTCTGACTTTTCAGTTTCTGGTTCCTCAATGTCATGCTCAATAGAATCCTCCTGTTGCTTTTGTTGTTGCTCAAGAGTGGTGGCACCGGTTCCCTTATCGGGTTGATTAACGCGCCGAGGAATTGTTGTAGGTGAACTCAACCACTTGACCCTCCGGGGCCACCCATTT
>OU343220.1:108020531-108096655 GCA_910596185.1 Chrysanthemum makinoi
AAAGATTTATAATAAAACACCAAAAATCATGTTTGTAAAAACATAAGTACAGAAAAATTTTACGTAAACCAGATTTTATAAAAACAGAAAAATAATAATTTTTTTTATAAAACATAAATTTACAATACAAGCCGAATGAGAACAGTTTTAATTTTTTAAAAGAAAAAGAAAAAAAAAACATTAGATCTACTAAAAAAAATTAAAATAATAGCGGATCATTAAAAAAAGAAAAAAAATACGGATTTAGAAAAAAACTAAAAAAAGTGCGGATCTTTAAAAAAAATAGATCTATCAAAAAAAAACGGATCTTGAAAACAAAATTAGATCAACAAAAAAACATTAGATCTACTAAAAAAATTATAAAAGTTGCGGATCTTTTTAAATGATTAAAAAAATACGGATTAAAAAAAAACTAAAAAATACGGATCTTTATATAAAAAAGGAGCTCTAAAAAACATATGGATCTTAAAAACAAAATTAGATCTAAAAAAAATCATTAGATCTAAAAAAAACATTAGATCTACTAAAAAAAATTAAAAAAGTTGCGGATCTTTAAAAAAAAATACGAATCTTAAAAAAATAATAGATCTATAAAAAATATTAGATATATAAGAAAAATAACTCATGTTTATTAAAAAAACATACCAAAAAAGGGCTTCGTTGGTTGTTGCGGTGGTGGCGGCGTCGTTGGTGGCGGTAGTAAGGTGGTGGCGGCGGTACTGTGCTGGCGGCAGTAGGGTGGTGGCGGCGGCGGGAGTAGGTGGCAGCGGCGGGAGTAGGATTTGGTTTTTGTGGAGAGGTTTTATAAAATGAATGGGTTTTGAGAGTGTTTTTTCAAAATGAGTGAGAATGGGGTTTACTTGGGATGAGAATGTTTTTTTTTGTGTTTTTTTTTTTTGAGAGTAGGGTTTGGTTGGGATTGAGATGTTTTATTTTGTTTTTAGAGTGAGAGAGTGTTTTTAAGTGTGTTTTTTAAAGAGGAAATAAATAGGGTGGAGGAGTGTTGGCTGGGTATTGGTTTGGGTCATTTGGAGGCTTTTAGGATTTTGTATCATAGGTGTGTTTATATAATTTAATATAAGTAGGGTCGGATGGCTGAATCTTAATTTTTAGGTTCGGAGTTAGGAGTAGGATATTAATGTTTTATAAGTAGTATAGATATATCGTTAATTTTTAGAAATCTAAGTGATAAGCTATGCAATATACACTCTTTATAACTTAACAATCATGTTACAAAGCCTTTAAATCAAACCCATACGTTTTAGAAGTCAAAAACGAGTTTTTCTTTTTCTTTCTTTCTGGTCACGACAGCCCAAGTGGCCAAGTTCAAGAAATTGTTACTACTTACTCACAACACTATAAAATAAAAAGGTTATGCCATCTTGGAGATGGCATATCCAAGTTTCCAAAAGGACAAGAACGTTATTAAAAGATTTCCATGCCTCGCTTTTATTTAACTTTGATCATGGTGTCTCGCGAACATTTTCAAACATATCCCCTTTTGTGCACTTTTAAAAAATAAGCTAGAATACAAGCTAATAAGGTGTTATAAGCTTGTTTTCAAACTATTATTAACTTATATTGACAATTCATAGAAAGACTCGCCTTTTTCTAAACCTAAAACCCATTAAAAACGAAATAAGGACAATGTTTGTAATCGACTTAAAGCGTCAAGGGCTTAAATTGCCAAAACTCTAATACTTTTTATAACAAGGATTAAAATTGTAATCAACTTGAGACATAGGGGTATAAAGTGTCACTTTTGAAACTAAAGGGTAGAAATCATCATTTCATCAAAGTTGAGGGGTAAAAGTTGTCATTTTATGAAAGTTGAAGGGTAAAAGTTATCATTTCATCAAAGTCGAGGGGTAAAAGTTGTCATTTTGTGAAAGTCGTAGGGTATAAACTGTCATTTTATAAAAGTTAAAGGTTTAACTTGAAATTATAAGGTTATAAAGTGTAACGTTTTATTTATTATTTCGGAAATATTTTTTTAATACTTAACGACTCGAGATTTGATAAACTTATATATGAAATGATCTATTTTCACTGACGATCAATCGAACCGTAAAAATGAAATATGATAAATATTATTGTTCACTAAATTTTGAAAAGACTTCATGTTAACTCGTTCAACACTTAATCGTCGACAAAACGCTTGTGATTAACATCACATATACTTAATACGAATACTGAAACTTTACATACCAACTCAGGTCGCGTGTCGGAGCCGTTTATTCTCACAACCTGATTCGTTTTCAAAACAGACTACTGTATCATCAAGGTGAGTTCATAGACCCACTTTTTACCTGTTTTCAAACTCGTGGGGAGATACATGCTACAAACCCGAACACAGGTATTTTTATGTATGCTTTCCTGAGTGCTATTGCTTAAGTTACCTTCTATTGCCACTAAAAGTCCCTCATATCATGAACTATTAATCACTTGCGAGTGAATGCGAATATCATTGATAGATCTATTGGCAGTTGACGCCCCATTTGTGTTAGCCAGTTAGGTAACCAAATGCACTTTATTTGAGAGCAAATAGGAGAATGGCGTGATCCTACCTGAGGGCACTGTTGCTCACATCATCATTATGATGTCTGTAACCTACGTCTTTATGACGTCTACGTTGTTAAGGTTTGCGTGTCATGAGACTTAAGTCAATATGTTGTACTACGATATTACTGTTTTCTACTGTTCAACTTGTGTTCAACTGATTATTATACAAATACTATTGATTAACTCAACCTTTGTGTTGACTTTTTAGTATGCCTTATCTCAGGTAACTAATGCACGACTTGGCACGGAGTGGCTGTGGACTTTCTTATAAATGGCTTCCATTTCGTTATCATTCATAAAATAATGTGTATTTCAATAACTTCTGCTTGGACCTCTTTTTATGTAAACTCTTATTTAAATAAATGAATGATTATTTAAAACGTTTCTTTTTTAGTCATTTTCTATTATTACGATTATAAATCATGTAATAATACCCCTAACTTATTCCGTTGCATATAACGAAATTTGAAGTTGTTACAACTAATGTTGTAATCACTAATAAAAAGTGCACGTGCTTCTATTCTTTTGTTAGTTGCTTGATTACTTATACAATACATAAGGCTGCCCCAAGTAAAAAATCCCCTTACTTTTCACTCACACGCCGCCTTTCTTCTCCACTTAAGCATTAGGTGCCCCAAAGAAGGGCTACCAAGTTCTTTTTAACATTTTTAACACACAATAAAATTTCATTAATAATTAAAACGTTACATAATAATTCAAATAAAATTAAAACATTATGACAATACAACGACTAGACTAGTTTTGATTATGACGATGTCAAATGTCTTCCACCAAATAAGCTTTGAGGCTAAGATGAGTTGTTCTGTTGCATATATCCCTGGTAATTTCCAACGATTCCACATGCGTTCTTATGGGATCATAAGAACGGCCGCTCACGAAAGAATACTTAAAGATATCGCCGCTCTTCATCCTGAATTATCATATTATATAATATGATGCATGTGTACATTATATGCAATAGACGCTCTTTGTCAAACCCTTTAGCTGGATGTTTAATCATTAGCCACTTCTTCTTTAGTACACCAAAAGCAAGTTCCACATCTTTTCTTGCCGTGCATCGCCTTATATAATATCTTTGTGATCATTCATCCCTGGATTTTTAATGGACTTCATAATAATCGAGTATTCCGGATATATCCCATCGCCAGCGATAATATCCGCGATAAGGCACACCGCTAGAACGAATTCCACATCCTGCTCTCCCCGCTTTGAGATCATTGAAAAGAGGCGATGCACGCATTACTACGTCGTTATTCATCCCGGCACACCAAAGAACGATGCCAAATCCATAAATCTTGGGACGCGATCGCTTCCAATAAAATGAAAGGATTTTGTCCGTGATCACCCCTACAAAATTGAGCTTTTAAAGCATGTGGGCAATTCTCCCACCGCCAATCAGGCAATCGGCTTCCTATCATCCGGAAACCCATGACTTTTGTGTAGTGATGAGCATAGAGTTTGTCAATGTCACTAACCGTTTGCCATTAAATACTCTCGCACCATATAACTCCATTATGACCTCACAAAATTTTTCGAGAGACTCACGAATTGTCACGCACCCATTTGCACGTATTCGCTAGAGCCTCAAAGATGACTCTTATGCCATTGACGGATTGACTAAGTACACTTTATCAATGGAGAAATACCAAGTACGCTGTTCAATTAGGAGTTTGTTGAAATAAGTGAATGATCTTATATCTCTGACATCGGTGTAATAGTCGCTTCTCATACGAAAACGATCATGGAATGCTATATCGCCAGATTCTTGGGTCTCTGAAGTAAGCATCCACTAAACGGTATGAGCACCCAAACAATCCCTAGAGTGGTGTTTCGTGAGAGTTTTGTGACACTTGAAAAGCCTCCCAACACTCTTCCTCGCAAACATCATAAAGTCGGACTAACTTCATTTTCTATCATCATCCAGATTGACCTAATCTAAGCAATGAATGTACTGTAGAATTAAAACTCATAGTGTGGAAGAATATGAGAATGTGAAATGAGATTTGATGAAGTGTGTAAATATGTTGTATATTTATAGGGTAGTTTAGTAGTATTTTTTTTTTTTTTTTTAACAAACGGTAGGATTTTTTTTGTGTTTTGTTTGGATATGCAACGGCTAAGAGGTTTGTTTGTGGTTTGTTTGTCGATCGAGCAGGCGACTAAGTTGGATTCATAGTGCACGATCGATTGGCCTCCACAATAGACGATCGATCTAACGATCGAGTCACGATCGATCTATTGGGGGCAGCCTAAGGATCCACTATCGGTGATGATTTATAAAACCTAATCACCAACATTATGTTTATTAAGGCACAATATACACATGTTACATGAGACAAACCTCTAACGAACTCAAACCCACAACTGGGCTTGGGTTAGCTAATTTAATACTGTCTAAGCTTTCACTAATTTAGGAACATTGAGTTGAACCACACCTCATCTACAAAAAAATGAAAAAGGAAAGAGAAAAGAAAAAAATGACACAGAACCAAAAGAGGAACAAAATCGAATTAGCCATGCCAAATAATGCACTTTACATGTTTGTCTTTTGCAAAGGTAAAGGTATATTATGTCTCTCCCATATCTCACTGCTGTTAATGGTATGTTTATGTCTATCCAATCAAAGCTTAAGTTTTTGCTCTAAAGTAATCATCACACTTAATAAAAAGCAAAACAAACACTATAATAATCTGCAAGATTGCTAGCTTAACTGGTTTTGATAATTATTAAAATTGTAAGTGCAAAGTGACCAACGTAGTGTACTGTTTACACGTAGTTTTCCCAACAATCTTCTAAGACGAGTTATATGTTGCGCTTTAATGTGATCCAATAATAGTTTGTACACAGCGAAAGTAGCAAAGTAAATTGTTAGGGCACCGGGTACAAGGGCTGTTGGCTTGAGGCATAACTCTCAGCGTCACCCTATAGCATGAGACACCACACCGAGAGTGGGTTGGTGGGTCTTGGCGCCGTAGCCACCAGCTTTCGCCGAAGCTTTTTTTCATTTTCTTTTTTGGTTTCTTTTTTGTTTGTGTTTGTATTTGTAATGTGTTTGTGTGATGCTGTGATTTTTTTTTTTGCCCGTGCGTGTGTTTTGCAGGTGGCTGAAACGAAGAAGACGACCCAATAATTGATGTGTGGTCATGTGGGTCTTGTGATTATTAAATTTTCGTATATTTAAAAGCCCATGTTTAATGGTTTGCACTTTGGTCCTTGAATATTATAGGTCGAGGCTTGAATTACTTTGGTCTTGTCAATATTGATGTTCTGTTATTTGATACTATTTTAATTCAATTGAACAAATTGTTTTTAATGTGCGCAAGTATAACTTTTACGAAGTTGAATAAATTACAAGACATGATTTTGCACTCAAACAACAAAGTGATTAATGTGTTTTTTATTAATGAAATCTAATGTTAATTAAATATACTATTTTATACAAAAATAAAAAAAGAAAAAAAAGAGTCATGACAATAGAAAATTAGTGTTATGCTAGGAATGTAGGTTATGCCGTTCTGGTGTCATAACTAAAATCGGTGCCATGAAAAAAAGTGCTGAAGGAGCACAATTTTTTTTATAACACCACCCACAGCACGAGATTGTACCTAGTTTTCTTATGAACACTGAATATGCCGTGATCAATTTATTACGTGCATTCTTTAATTCGTTGAGACTTTCGAACTAGCTATGGAGCCACTGCTAAATTAAGCTGTTTCATTGGTCATCGATACAATAATGCATCCTTCACAATCATCCTTGAGTAGTTGACTTAATTAGTTGGGTGCCGGGACCATTTGAAAAATGGTTTCCTCCACTTCCATTAACATATATGAGTGTGTACAAAAATCGTACGGAAGGCTCTCTCAGTTTCCTGCAACTTGTTAATTTAGAATTCCAAAATTTCCTCTTGGCATGGAGTTAAAGAATGTAAGGCTGGACCATGCATGTTTCCCTATAAACATTAGGGGGTGATACTCACATCACATTTTTTTGATGATTCATACTACAGATTACAAATTGACAATACAAACCGTAATGCATAAACGTATTGTAAACTGAATGCGACAATATGATGCATGCATCAAAAGATGTGGTGTAATTATCAATTTCCATAAACATCAATGTAAGCTTAAGCGCATGTTTTGAAATAATTCTATTTTAAAATTGAAGTCCATGTATAAACTCCTATTTGTAGCTTAACGTACGTTAAAGAAATATAAAGGTGACTTTTAAGTAGTATATATGATTACCTCTTATGTACAAATAAACATGAGAGGATCTTTATCCTTTTTATATAAAAGTATGATTTGCTTTTCAAGTTCCATAAAGAAAGAATATAATGGTCTTCCACTAATGAACTATATGCATTCAAAGGTATTCGTTTTTTTGTGCTAGCTCCAATCATTCGATAAAGTCTCACCACATAATCCCATTGGTAGTGAACAAATAGAGACTTAGAGTCGCAAGGCCTCTGGCCAATTCCTCAAGAATAGGGATCTCTTGAACACCTTTGACTCGTAACTAGTGTAAGAAACTAAATTGAGGTTATGGTGTACGGGTCCATCTCGTGAATTCATGTGGCCCTGGACGATAAATGAAATGAGGTCCCTTATGTTAGTTTTATGGACACATTTAATAAAACGCATGCCCGGATTCGAAATCGAGACAATGAGATTGCACACATTACGTATGAGATTCAATGAATAATAATTAATATAAATATTATGATTTAACTATTATTTCACAATAACTTCTAACGGTCATAGTACTTAACGGCTTTTAGTCTAACGGTCATTAAATAAAAGATGGAAGGACTAGAAATGAAAATAAGTTATGAGAAGGTTCTAGAATCCCTGATGGGATTAAGGGCCGATCGTTTTAATTACCAAAGGGTAATCCTAAGCTAACTTGGACTCTAAGTTTACACACTATAAATACAAGGCTTTGTATTCATTGTTTGTTAATTCTTGGTCTCCATAGCTGGTAAGGTTTTAAAACATACGTTTTTAGGGGGTCATTTAAGCCCTAAATTGACACATTTTATATCCGTTACTACTTAAAATCGTTCCTTTTCATATTTTAGGTCTTTTGGAAGCAAAATGCTGGAATGAAGCATATTTGGATGAAAAAGAGCGAAAACATGAAGAAAATGGCAAACTCAAGATCCAAGGCTGTTCATTGCACCTGACGGGTCCCAAGAAAAAGGCAAAGTCAAGATCCAAGGCTGATCAAAATACACATGATGGGCTCAGAACAAATTCTGGTTCTACAACTTGACGGCGTCACGCCTAAGCTATGGAAGGCGTCTCCCTCATTTTCCACACCAGACGCCCAAGAACCAATCTCAATACGCCCTTCATGAAGACTTACGGCTACACTTATCAACCGACGCCGTCCCCAACGATGACTTGGCCCAACGAACCTTAATGACGGTGTCACTAGCAAAAGGTGACGCCGTCGCATTTGTAAATCTATATATAGAATTTGATTTTTTATGTATTCTAGGAGGTAGAACTTTGGAGAGAAACCCTAATTCAGTTGCAGTCCGACTTGGACAGTATTTTAGGGTTCCAAACCCTACTTTACATCATAAGATAAGTTTGTTTATCCATATTATCATTATGTCTACCCCATGTTTAATTGTATGTGTGTATGCTTGCTTGTTTACCATGAGTAGCTAAATTATCCTTGTGTTTGCTTAGATCTATGAAACCTAGTTGTTAATTATTTTTAGGTAGTCTCTTGTCTTAATTGTTTGATGCTAGAGTAAGGACTGCTTCTTTCTTTAATTGTTGCGAGCTTGAACGTCCTAAACAGAAAAAAAGCTTAGGATTGCACCTAGGCCATTCATTGTGTTTATTGCGTGAGTCGTAGCTTGTTGATAGTAGAGTACTCAGGGGAGATACTTACGTAATTGGTGATCCCGGATAGTCTAGAGGAGAGTTACAATTCATAGAACTAGGGAATTAAGCACCCCCTATGACCAATCGGAATATAACGTACCAATTAAGATGAAGATATAGCAATTCAACCGACCAATAAGAGATAAGAGAGTTCAGTAAGAACATCTAAGTAAACACATTATTAATCATCATATGAGCACACCTACATTAGCATAATCTATACATAGTTTAAGTAGTTAATTAGTTATTAAAAAGTAGTTAAAATTAATAGAAGTACCACCCCCCACTCCTACAGCCCGAGATATTTACTTGCTTTCAAAAAATATAAAAAGACTGATAACGCTACACGCGTCATTCGGGGGCAAAGGAACTTCCTTTTCGTCGTTAAAGCAGTTTTATAACACCCTAGCAAGCTGAACCTAATCGCAGTAGTGTAGTATTAGGGTAAGCCACGTATTGATATCGCTCTTGTGGGAATAGTGTCATTAGGCTGAAGTGTATATCGATTTAAGTCTAAAGGTGAGGGATGATTATTTTTGTATTTTTATATTTTATGAATCTCTTTTTGGAGGGAGGGTGGAATTAGTTGCTAGTCAACTATCCCAAAAGATACTAACTAAATTATGGGTCTACCAAGAACGTGAAGCGTATCTACTTATGATGTATTACTCCTTGCTAGCTATCCATTCTACCTATGAATTGTCACGCCCTATTGATGGTTGAATTGTCACGCCCTTATTCTTAACGCGTTGTGTTTTCTAAGGTCGTAAGGTGTGCATTCCCTAACTCTTTGAAGTCACCTTTAAGTGTAGTAAACGAAATCCACTAAGTCATTCATAAACTAAGTTTGAGGTTATCTTTGGGTTTAGTAAACGAAATCCACTAAGTCATTCATAAACTATCCATGATTTATCAAGTATTAAACACAACGACAGCAAAGTCGCACTCCTAAGCCAATTACAATTAAGATAAGAGACAACCAATCAAACAAGAGACAAGAGGGATGCAAGAATTATAAACAAAACCAATTAGACTCATTGAAATTGTCACACCCCTAATGATGAAGATAGACACAAGCATCACTAAGAAATCAATAAGATCTAATTAATTACATACAAGTTTCATACAATCATAAGCAAATACTAGGTGAATTAGCCAAGCATAATTAATGAAGAGCAAGCAACAATTATGATAATTGAAGACATACCATAGGATTGGATTAACAAACAAATCATTACACGATGTTTATGGAGTGTTTGAAACCCTTTAGTTGCCGAAACACCTACCTAAACCCCATAATCGGACTTAGGGTTTAGGGCTTACAAAAAGTGAAGTTATAATGTTCTATTTATAGGCGATTTTCGTCGGCAAAGGGTGACGGCGCATACCTAAAGAGTGACTGGCGCATGACCATTTTTCACGAATTGTAGATTTTCTCGTTCCATCGCTGGGCTTTGAATCACCTAAACCGAAGTTCAGATGCAAAAGTTATGGCCAAAACAATATCAACTACTTCGCTCAAGATGTTGTGACTTGATCACGCCTTTTGCGACGGCGTCATTTTATGGTTGCAGTGACGCAAGCCGGCCTCTGACGTCCGTTGATCAAATCTAGGCCGCCCGAGGCGACGCATACTCTTTAAAGCTTGACAATCACACTTGAAAATAAGAAATTTTGGCTTCGTCTCCTCACAAAATCCTCCGACGGCTGTCAAGTAGATAAGCAGCGGATCACACCTTGTATTTTCAAAGTAATTGACTGCTCCTCGATTCTTGACTTTGGCCATTTTTTCTTTGATATCCGCTTTTCGTCCAAATAAGTGCCATTACATCAATTTGCCTTCAAGAGACCTAAAAAGTGATAAGGAACTATATTAAGTAATAACGGATACAAAAGTGATCAAATAAAGGCTTAAATGACCCTCAAAAAGGTACATTTTAAAACCTTATCAAATATCCCTACACTTGGTATTTGCTTGTCCTCAAGCAAATGTGCTTTTAGCCAATTAATTTATAAGTTAGGGTCATGAAGCATTGGTTTAAAACACCCACAACACATATAAGCAACAAAAAGTCATAACAAGCACGGAAATTACATACTAGCACTTCACATGGGGTGTTTGGATGCTCACATCTCTCTCGGGTGTATATTAAATATAACAAGTTGGAAATGAGAATAGATCAAACCTCCATCGCTTTGGCATAATGATGAGTGTCTAAATACTCATCATTTTTGTATAATCTAAACTGCAAAATCATCTGAAAACACTCAAAAATGCATCAAAATGATGAAAATATCACAAATCGGTGTTTTATGTGTTTTAAATGCAAAAATATCAAAATCAGATGAAAAATGATTCAAGTTTGCAAATTGGCGCTTTAGTCCCCAAGTTTCAAAAGTTGTCAAATCTAGTCCCCTGAATTCAAAATGTGGAATTTTTCATTCAAGGTCCCTGAAATATTCTAAGTTGTTAAAATTGGTCCTTGAATGATTCTTTGGTCGAATGGCGTAAAAGGTCCCCGAGCTTTAAAAATTGCAAAGATAGTCCTTAGATATTTTAAAATGGAATTTTATGCAAAAAGGGTCCTTGTACTATCAAAGTTTGTCAAGATTGGTCCTTTTGATAATTTGGAAAAAGTTCAGTTTTGGTCCCTCAAGTTTGCATAATTACAAAAATGGTCCTTATGCTTTATTAATATCAATTGGACCCCTTTTTGTATTTAGAACCCCATCCAAAACCAAAAGAACCCCGCCATATACCACTTGACCCTCACATTACCCATCATGTGAACCCCTTGTATTATTAAAACCACTCGGTCAAAAAGTCAAATCCTTGACACGCTTTGTCTCCCTCACAGATAACGCCAAACCAAAACCGTGAGCCGGTATTGCTACTTTTCAAATCCACTTGATCCTATCACCCTCACCCCCTCCTTACCTTGTCCCTCCACCTCCACTAGCACCAAAAGCTTTAATTGACTCAAACCTCGCCAAGAAGAATTTGGCCAAAATCCACTTTGACGGATATGATGAATTGAGAGATCCAATGGTCGGAAATTGGTGGGATACAATCGAGATGTCATGAGTTCAAAAAGTCTATAAAGAAGAGAGAGATGCATTGTATCTAGATATCTAGTGTAATTTTAGTTTTTCATTGTCGTTTTTATTATTTTCAAATTCCGTATTTTAAGTCTTTCCAGTACTTTGTTTGAGTTATTAAAGTGTATTTGAATCTTTTCCAATCCTTAATTTCAGTATCAAGTTCTATTTAAAGTTTATGCAAATTTCATGTTCAAAAATCTCATATGACTCAAATGATGTTGTTAGGTGTTATTATGGACTGATATAGTACATGTAAGCTCCTATAAAGCTTATTCAAGCTTTTAGAAACACTAAAAGTCACTTTAGAAGCAAAAATAAAAAATCACCAAAAATACCAAATAATTAGTGAAAAAATCAAAAATCATTGGAAATGGTGTACACAAATTTGAGCAGGTGAATTATGGATGGCTCGGGTTAGTGGCTTGTTGGTAAGCCTATAGGAGTGTTCTTGGTTCCTAGTTCTCGTGATTTTATGGATAGCATTTATAAGCCTTTTGTTCATTTTGCATTTCTCGCTTTAATTGTTTAGAAATTGTAATCTTTGTGTTTTATTGTTCACTAGTTATAGTTAAGTGTATTTAAGCTTTAAAATCTTTGTTCTTTTAAATTTGTAGTTTATATAAGTTTCATTTAGACGCTTAAATTAGCATCATCTTAATTCTTTTGTTTCATATTGTTAATACTGTTGGTTCATGTTTATTTAATCTCATATAATGATATTATAAGGTCTATAATCAGTCTCATGGTTTTAATTTGTGATTAGCTTTGAAAATCTTCAAATCAGCCAATAAGGTGTGTTTGGTTTACTTTGTTTAACTGTGCTTAAGAGTGTTCAAGTCAGCACTATTACTTGCTCAGGTCACACTTGGTCCAATTAGTTCAAACAAACCATATAATACAGTCTTTGTTCATCATAAGTCAAAATTGCATAAAATCTCATCTCTCTCACACTCATCGTTGGATTTTTATGATTCAAGATCATGATTTTGTACTCATAAGTTGTTAACATTGCTCAAATAAGTCTTATTACACCTTAAAACAACAAAATCAGTGAGTAGTAGTGATCCTAATTTCATTTTAGTCAACTTAGCTAGTTTTTATAAAAGTCAAATTTCTCATTTTGGTCGTTTTTGATTAAAATAGATAATTTCAAATGTAGTTTAATAGTGAGCTTTAGCTTAAAATATTTTGGGGTATTAAAGTTTAGTTGCTAAACAAAATTAGAAAAATACTAGCTTCTTTAATCACTTATAAATAGCTTTTTAACTAGCTTATTTTGAGTACCGCTTTGAAAATGATGCCCGTTGCAGTATGCTGAGAGTGGTACCATCTTGATAAGCTTGCACAAAGCTTATTAGTGGGTCAAAGCTTGTGATTTTTGGTTCTTTGGGTAGCTAACCTAGCCATCTTGAGAACCCAAGCTTCATATTTCAATTTCTAGCTTGTTAGATAGTCGCTAGTAGCTTTTGTTTTGGCCAAAACTCAAGATATACCGACTCAAGATATGAAAGGAAGGATTTGGTACCACTTTCATAAGCTCACCATAAGCTCTACAGTTACCTATAGCTTTTGATCTTTGGCTTTTTGGGAAGCCAACCAGCTTATCTTGACACCTCAAGGCTTGTTTTGAGCTTGTGAGCTTATTTCACTAGCTTATTTTGGTCTTGAAAAGTCCTCGTGACTGCTTTGGTTGTTCAAATTAGTTCAAGTGCATTTTCATATTTTTAGCTTATTAGTGTGCTTATCTATGTAATTTAGCTTTATATAAGTAGCATTATCCTATTTGTAGCTTATTTAACTTGTGTTTCCAGTTTATAACTTTGTTTGAGCTTAATTCACCAAGATAAGCTCATTAAGCTCACTGTTGGCTTATAAGCTTCTCAAACTGCTTATTTTAAGTTTGTAAAATTTTTGTGTTTGTTAAAGTTTCATATTTTTAGTATTTAAGTAGTTCTCAAAAAGAAAATCTAGAAAAACTTCATTTTTAAAATAGTGATAGTGTTTATTTAATAGGTTTTAGCTTTTTGATTTTTCTTTTCATCTTATTAATAAGCAAATTTAGTTTTTATACTTTTATTAGTTTTCTGTCACCTTAAGTTATTTTTAGAAAAAGTTTCACATTTTTCTCTATCTTTTTAGTATTTATTAGAATTTTAAATAGTTAAAAGTCTTAAATAATTAGTAATAAATAATTAAAAAGCATAAAAATATCTTTTCAGTTTTAAAATTATTTTTATCATATTTGAGATTTTTCCAAGTTGAAATTTCATTTTTCCAGGTTTATTTGATATTTTCTAGTATTTAAGTGTATTTTAAATAATAATTAATTAGTAATAATTAAATAAAAAGTGTGAAAAATATATTTTTAGTTTTAAACTTAGTTTTATAATATTTTAGATTTTTTTGAATCATAATCTTATTTTTCTAGCCTTATTTCATATTTTCTTTTATTTTAGGTTATTTTTAAATAGTTTAAAATAGTTTTTAATTAATAACAATTAATTAAATAGTTGTAAAAATAATTTTCTTTTTCTAATAATTTTCTTTTATTTTTAGGATTCCAAAATGTCATTTTCATATTTTTAGGTCTTTTATTTTTTAGATCTCACTTTTTATTTTGTACGCTATTACGTAGTTTTAAACGTACGCTTTACGCTTTATCTGATTGTTGTGTTTTCCAACTGCTTCCAATTCCATTCCAATCAATCAAGAGTGTAATAATTCATCAAAACCTTTATTGATCACTATCCTTAGTGATCATTCTATCATCTGATCTAGTGTTTACACACCATTGAGTCTCCGTGGGACTTAACGACCCGGGAATTCATTCTATTCTCCATGACTTCATTGTATTTGTGTTTTAAGCGCTTTTAAGCTTCTACGGTTAGCCATTCACAAGTGGCTAGCTTGTGTGAGGTAGCTTGACTAGTTTAGCACAGATCAAATTTTGGCGCCGAGGAGGCTTTAGCGTGTGTTAAGCCATTTTCGCACCCATTCTTGCACATATCCCACCGTTTGTAAAAAGTTTTTGTAAAGTTATATAAAATATCAAAAAGTTCATTAGCACTTTTCCTAAAGTGTTAAAAACACCAAAAAATATAAAACAACAAAACAATCTGAACGCTCTATCTTGTATTTTTTTTAAGGTGATTCTTAAAGAGATACGATTTGGTTAAACGAGACGATACCAAAAATATTGTCCAAAAGTTTTTAACCCATCAACACAAATCTATACCTACGTCTTTTCAGTGGTACTTAATATATACATAAAAATCAACCACCGAAATCAAGGCAAGACACCTACTAACCGGGTGTGACCATAATAAGTTCCCAACATCGATTTAAAACTTGCCTTGTGATTTGGTGTACCTTTTTCAAAGAAGCCATTTCATTTGTGATTATTGGTTAAGTTCACTTGTCGCTTTGCCTCGCATTTGTTTTGAAAATTGATTTTTATACTTAGTGCATGCGACTGCTTTTCCAGCTTCTACAAGTCCACTTTCGAACTTGGAAAGATTCCTCGAGACGAGGACGCTCGCCCTTCACCGTGATGAGGAACGCCTACCACCACCACCTCCGCCGAAATGGCGTAAGACAAACCCATGAATAAGCTTCTCCAAGCACCCATCGAGGGTTACGGAGATGCTATTGTTGTCCCAGCCATCGTGGTTGACACTTTCGAGCTCAAAACCGGGTTGCTCAATCTAGTAACCCAAAGCCAATTCTATGGTTTTGAGCGGTATGATCCTCATGCACACATTCGATGGTTTAACAAGATTGCATCTACCATCAAGTACAAGAATGTCCCACATGAAGCTATCAAGCTTCTTCTGCTCCCATTTTCTCTAGAGGACAAGCCCGAATTGGCTTGAGAAACAACCCCTCGCTTCTATAGAGACATGGGAGGATCTAGTTACCAAGTTCGTTAACGAGTTCTATCCTCCATCCCGAACCACAAGTCTTAAGAATGAGATAATGAAATTTTCTCGGAGATTTGATGAATCATTCGGGGAGGCATGGGATCGTTACAAAGAGTTGCTTCGCAAGTGTCCGCATCATGGTTTTACCGAATTAATGCAAATGGATACTTTCTATAATGGTCTCAACCGCACTAATCAAGACTCTTTGAATGCCTCCGCAGGAGGTAATTTCCTGAGCAAGACTACCAAAGAAGCCTTGCAAATCATTGAGAACAAATCTCGAGTCCACCCTTTCCGAGCAAAGACATATCAGTCTCATGCTGGACCTTCTTCTTCTTCATCTCCCATGAGTACATCTAGCACCGATGCTAAGATTGATAAACTCACAGATATTGTTCAGGCTTTGGTTCTTGCTAACCAAAAGAAAGTGACCTTCACTCAGACACCAACACATGGTGAAGTGAAGAAAGTTGAGAGTTGTGTTACTTGTGGTGGTCCTCATGCATACTACAATTGTACTGCCACCGATGGTAGTCCATTTGAAGCCAATGCTCTAGCCGGTAGTTCACATCGGGGAGGTAATCAATACCGTCCTCAAAATGAACCACACTACCGCTAACACTAATCGTGCACCACCCGGTTTTAACCGTAATCATAACATGCAAAACCGAATCGAACCAACCTAGAATGATCCAAGGTTATCAAAACCAAGGTAATTTCTATCCCGGACCAAATCAAGGTTTCCAACATCAAGGGAACCTTCATCAAAACAACTTCAATCGAGGGAATCAATTTCATGGGAATATGAATCCTAATCAAGGAAATTTTCAAAACCAAGGCCCTAATCCTAATATTAGAGGCCATAATTTTCCTAATCCACCTCCGCCATTGTTCCAACTGACCATCATCTCGATGAGTTATTGAAGCAATTCATGAAATCCCAAGATGAAATGAACAGTTGTTGGTCACCGATTGCCGATCTCAAAAGTCTTTAAATGCTCAACCCTCGGGCTCAGGAAAACTTCCGAGCAACACGATCGCTAACCCGAGGGCGATGCAAAGGCGATCACAACCGAAGTGGTATTTCATATCACTGGACCCGCTGTTCCTACTACCTCTTCTTCTTCTCTCCCAAAGGTAGTGGAAAGTGAACCTCGGACACACAATGGACCTACGACTCCAATGCCTCCTCCACTAGGAGAAATGAGTCAAGTTACCAAGGATACAACGGACAAGGTGCATTATTCAAGCCCAATGGCATCAAGACACGCCCTACCTTCGGTAGTCCAACCTCAAGTTGTCCAGAAACCCAAGTCAAATCCAGGAGTTGTTTTGAACCTCCTGTAGCTCCTATTGAAAACCGTAAATCCAAATCTTCTATTCCTTACCCATCACGTTTGAATGAGCAAAAGCTTCGCGAGAAAGCCAGTCATCAAATGGACAAATTTTTCCAAATTTTCCAAGAGTTACATTTTGACATAAGCTTTATGGATGCTATCATGCTGATGCCCAAGTTTGCATCAACTCTCAAACACATGTTAAGCAATAAGGAAAAGCTGTTTGAAATGGCAAAACTCCTCTTAACGAACCGCTCTGCAGTTATTCTCAAGAAGCTTCCCGAAAAGCTTGGAGATCCTGGAAAATTTCTCTTACCTTGAGTATTTCCAGGAATGGTTGAATGCTTTGCCCTAGCAGATCTTGGTGCAAGCATCAATCTGATGCCTTATTCAAGTGGAAGAAACTCTCTTCCGGAACTTACTCCTACATGCATGACTCTCGAGCTTGCAGATCGTTCCATATCCCGTCCTCTTGGCATTGCCGAGGACGTATTTGTGAAAGTAGGAAAGTTCCATTTCCCAGCTGACTTCGTGGTTGTTGATTGTGATGCCGATCATCGGGTTCCTCTCATTGTTGGTCGAGGATTCCTGAGAACGGCCGTGCTCTCATTGATGTATTTGAGCAAGAAATCACATTACGTGTTGGTAATGAAGCGTAACCTTTAACCTTGATCAAACTTCGAGGTACTCCGCAAATTATGATTCGAAGTCTGGTTAACCTAATAGATATCATTGATGTTGCTTCTGAAGAGTACTCTCAAGAAGTTCTTGGTTACTCTCATAATTCTGTGAGTGGGGATCCCACCACATCTTCTCAACCTATCATAGCCAATTCTACTCCTTCTATTACTCCTTTTGAGGGAAGAGACTTCATCTTGGAAGAGATTGAAGCATACTTGGCTAGTGATTCTGTTCTATGGGAAATTGATCATGCTCCAATTGACATTGAGGGGGACATACTTCTTATTGAGAAGTTGCTTAATGATGATCCATCATCAACCCTTCACCCTAGTGATTCAATCCCAGATGAGATTAATCAAAATGAGATTAATCTAGAGGGAGATATTCTTCTAAAGAAGTTGTTAAATCAGGACACTTCTCCTCCTCTCCCTCCCGTCAAGCTTCATAACAAGGAAGTCAAGTCAGCTTGAGAAAACTCAAGAATTTCCCGAGGTTGAGCTTAAGGACTTACCTCCTCATCTCGAGTATGCATTTCTTGAGGGGGATGATAAATTACCCGTCATTATTGCTAGAGATTTGAGTAAAGATGAAAAGTCGCCTCATAAAAATCTTGAAGTCACACAAGCAAGCAATTGCTTGGAAACTCTCCGACATAAAGGGTATCAACCCCGAGTTTTGTACTCATAAAATCTTGATGGAGGATGACTTTAAACCAGCTAGCTTCAACATCGAGAAGAGTAAATCCAAAAATCCATGATGTTATCAAACAAGAGGTTATCAAACTTCTTGATGCGGGATTGATTTACCCGATCTCAGATAGTCCTTGGGTTAGCCCAATTCACTTTGTTCCAAAAAAGGGTGGCATAACTGTTGTCACAAATGAAGAAAACGAGTTAATTCCAACTCGGCTGGTAACAGGGTGGCGTGTTTGCATTGACTATCGTAAGTTGAATGACGCCACCCGTAAAGACCATTTTCCTCTACCCTTCATGGACCAAATGCTTGAGAGATTAGCAGGGAATGAATACTATTGTTTCCTTGATGGTTTCTCTGGTTATTTTCAGATCCCCATTGATCCAAAGGATCAAGATAAAACTACATTCACCTGCCCATACGGGACTTTTGCCTACAAACGTATGCCTTTTGGCTTATGCAATGCTCCCGGCACGTTCCAACGATGTATGATGGCCATTTTCCACGACATGATCGGGAAACAATGGAGGTGTTTATGGATGACTTCTCGGTCATTGGGGATTCTTTTCAAACATGTCTCTCCCATTTAGAAAAAATGCTTCAAAGGTGTGAAGACACCAATCTTTGTCTAAACTGGGAGAAGAGCCACTTTATGGTCAAAGAAGGCATAGTCCTTGGCCATAAGATTTCCAAGAACGGGATTGAGGTAGATAGAGCAAAAGTCGATGTTATTGCTAAATTACCTCATCCTACTACCGTCCAAGGTATTAGGAGTTTTTTAGGTCATGCCGGTTTCTATCGTAGATTCATACAAGATTTTTCTAAAATCGCCCGCCCTATGACTCATCTTCTTGAAAAGGATGCTCCTTTTATCTTCTCACCCGAGTGCATCAAAGCTTTTGAAACATTGAAGAAAAAGCTTATTGAAGCACCCATTCTCGCGTTCTCGACCGATTTACCCTTTGAGCTCATGTGCGATGCAAGTGATTTTGCTATCGGTGCGCCTTAGGGCAACGAAGAAACAAGCTTTTCGCCTATCCACTACGCACGCAAAACTATGACTGAAGCTCAAACTCATTACACCACCACAGAAAAAGAGCTATTAGCCGTGGTGTATGCATTTGAGAAGTTTCGCCATATTTAATCTTGACCAAAGGCGTGGTGTATACGGATCATTCAGCTCTCAAATATCTCTTTGCAAAACAAGATGCAAAGCCGAGATTGCTTCGTTGGATTCTCCTCCTCCAAGAATTTGATATCATTATACGGATAAAAAGGAGTGAGAATCTAGTCAGCCGATCATCTGTCCAGATTAGAAAACCCTCACCAAGATGTTTTCGACGAAAAGGAAATAAATGAAACATTTCCTCTCGAGACACTCAACGCGGTTTCTTTTCGTGGAAATTCTACCACCCCATGGTTTGTCGACTTCAAGCAAATTACCATGCGGATAACTTCATTGTGAAAGGAATGTCGACCCAACAGAAGAACAAATTCTTCAAAGATGTTAAACATTATTTCGGACGACCCCTACTTATTCAAAATCAGTGCGGATCAAGTCATCCGACGGTGTGTTTATGGACAAGAAGCTCTTGACATTCTCAAAGCTTGCCATGCCGGACCCAACGGGGCCATCATAGTCCAAACTACACCGCCTAGAAGGTGTTTGATTCCGGGTTTTATTGGCCCACAATCTATAAAGATGCCCACGAATTTGTCAAAGCCTGTGACGCTTGTCAACGCCACGGAAATATATCTCAAATAAATGAAATGCCGCAAAATGCCATTCAAGTTTGTGAGATATTTGACATATGGGGTATTGACTTTATTGGGCCATTTCCATCTTCTCGTGGAAACAAGTACATACCGTGGTCGTTGACTATTTGTCAAAATGGGTTGAAGCGAAAGCTTTACCCACCAATGATGCCCGAGTAGTTGTGAAATTTTTGAAATCTCTTTTGCCGTTTGGAACTCCGAGTGCTATAATCAGTGATCGTGGTACACATTTTTGTAATGACCAATTTGATCGTGTCATGCAAAAGTATGGTGTTACTCACCGCCTATCTATCGCATACCACCCCCAAACAAGTGGGCAGTGGAAGTTTCCAACCGTGGTATTAAAAGAATTCCGAGAGGACAGAGGCGAAAATCGCATCCCGGTCGGATAAACTGATGACGCACTCGGGCCTTCCGTACTTACAAAACACCCATCGGGTGTACTCCATACAAGCTTGTGTACGGAAAGGCATGTCATCTTCCGATTGAGTTAGAGCACAAGGCATACTAGGCCTTAAAACATGCCAATTTTGATATTCAGACAGCTGGTGATCACCGGAAAGTTCAAATGAATGAATTAAATGAACTCCGTGATCAAGCATACGAAAACTCTTTGATCTATAAGCAAAAGACAAAGAAGATTCATGACTCTAAAATCAAGAACCGCATTTTCAACGTTGGTGATCGAGTCCTTCTTTTCAATTCAAGATTGAAGATTTTCTGAAAGCTCAAGTCCCATTGGTCTGGTCCATTTACTATCGCTAAGGTTTATCCTTATGGTACCATTGAGTTATCTCAACCCGATGGTCCTAATTTTAAAGTGAATGGTCATCGAGTGAAGCATTATTTTGGAGAGGACATTCCCCCTGTGGTTGTCCCGAATCTACAAACTTTCCCCATGAACCAATGAATGCGGGGATCGAGTCAAGCTAGTGACTCGGAATCAAAAACAGTAGCACACCATATGGGTTTTCACCCATATTTCTGACTTCTTTCTACTTTCTACCACCCTAGTGTGGGGGGTTGCCCCACATGTTGTGTATATATGCAAGTTTAAAAAAAAAAAAAAAAAATCTTTCAAATAATTGCCGTAGTATTTCCCTTTTACGTTTTTGTTTCGCATAACCGCCGGTAATTTGAATATTGAGGGCAATATTCATTTCTAAGTGTGGGGGGAATTCTCACAAATTTTATCATGTTTTATCCGCCCAATTCCCCCGTTTTTGGCCAAAATTTTTTTTGGAATAAGTGTTTTTCACTTATTCATCATATGGTAATCAGTCCGCCATGTCTAAAAAACAAAAGGATTGGCTAATCCAGGAGCAAACGGCTCTTGGTAAAGATATATCAAATCCGTTGACGGCTTGCAATTTGCCCAAAATTGTATGGTATTCAACTCACCATATCCTAAAAAGTGAAGAGTTGGCTAGCCCGCAAGTTTATGGCTTGTGGTAAAGGCGGTGGAAAATCCATAATTGGTAATCGGCTCACCAAAGATAATATCGATAATTTATCTAAGAGTTGGCTAGTCCAGAGCAAACGGCTTCTGGTAAAGACAAATCAAATCCGCTTACATGTACTTATGATTTGCTCAAAATTATTTGGTTATCATTGTACCAAGGTTCTTACTTGAATCAAAACAATTGGCTACTCCAGAAGTGATGGCTTTTGGTAAAGAGTTTTTAAAATCCATTAAAGTTCAAATCATTGCTAGGGACTAGCAATATCTCAGTGTAGGGGATTGATGAGTGTCTAAATACTCATCATTTTTGTATAATCTAAACTGCAAAATCATCCGAAAACACTCAAAAATGCATCAAAATGATGAAAATATCACAAATCAGTGTTTTATGTGTTTTAAATGCAAAAATATCAAAATCGGATGAAAAATGATTCAAGTTTGCAAAATTGGCGCTTTTAGTCCCCAAGTTTCAAAAGTTGTCAAATCTAGTCCCTGGAATTCAAAAATGTGGAATTTTATCATTCAAGGTCCCTGAAATATTCTAAGTTGTTAAAATTGGTCCTTGAATGATTCTTTGGTCAAATGGCGAAAAGGTCCCCGAGCTTTAAAAATTGCAAAGATAGTCCTTGGATATTTTAAAATGGAATTTTATGCAAAAAAGGGTCCTTGTACTATCAAAGTTTGTCAAGATTGGTCCTTTTGATAATTTGGAAAAAGTTCAGTTTTGGTCCCTCAAGTTTGCAGAATTACAAAAATGGTCCTTATGCTTTATTAATATCAATTGGACCCCTTTTTGTATTTAGAACCCCATCCAAAACCAAAAAGAACCCTGCCATATACCACTTGACCCCTTGTCATTACCCATTGTGAACCCCCCTTGTATTATTAAAACCACTCGGTCAAAAAGTCAAATCCTTGACACTGTTTGTCTCCCTCACAGATAACGCGCCAAACCAAAACCAGAGCTGGTATTGCTACTTTTTCAAATCCACTTGATCCTATCACCTCACCCCCTCCTTACCTTGTCCCCTCCACCTCCACTAGCACCAAAAAGCTTTAATTGACTCAAACCTCGCTCAAGAAGAATTTACGCCAAAATCCACTTGGATGGATATGATGAATTAGAGAGATCCAATGGCTGGAAATTGGTGGGATACAATCAGAGATGTCATCAGAGTTCAAAAAAGTCTATAAAGAAGAGAGAGATGCATTGTATCTAGATATCTAGTGTAATTTTAGTTTTTCCTTGTCGTTTTTATTATTTTCAAATTTCCAGTGTATTTTAAGTCTTTCCAGTACTTTGTTTGAGTTATTAAAGTGTATTTGAATCTTTTCCAATCCTTAATTTCAGTATCAAGTTCTATTTAAAGTTTATGCAAATTTCATGTTCAAAAATCTCATATGACTCAAATGATGTTGTTAGGTGTTATTATGGACTGATATAGTACATGTAAGCTCCTATAAAGCTTATTCAAGCTTTTAGAAACACTAAAAGTCAGTTTAGAAGCAAAAATCAAAAATCACCAAAAATACCAAATAATTAGTGAAAAAATCAAAAATCATTGGAAATGGTGTACACAGCTGGAGCAGGGTGAATTATGGATGGCCTTGGGATAGTGGCTTAGTGGTAAGCCTATAGGAGTGTTCTTGGTTCCTAGTTCTGTGATTTCAGTTGGATAGCATTTGTAAGCCTTTTTGTTCATTTTTGCATTTCTCTGTTTTAATTGTTTAGAAATTGTAATCTTTGTGTTTTATTGTTCACTAGTTATAATTAAGTGTATTTAAGCTTTAAAATCAGTTGGTTGTTCTTTTAAATTTGTAGTTTATATAAGTTTCATTTAGACAGTTAAATTAGCATCATCATAATTCTTTTGTTTCATATTGTTAATACTGTTGGTTCATGTTTATTTAATCTCATATAATGATATTATAAGGTCTATAATCAGTCTCATGGGTTTAATTTGTGATTAGCTTTGAAAATCTTCAAATCAGTTTCAATAAGCTGTGTTTGGTTTACTTTGTTTAACTGTGCTCAAGAGTGTTCAAGTCAGTACTATTACTTGCTCTGTGTCACACTTGGTCCAATTAGTTCAAACAAACCATATAATACAGTCTTTGTTCATCATAAGTCAAAATTGCATAAAATCTCATCTTTGTCACTCACTGTTGGATTTTTATGATTCAAGATCATGATTTTGTACTCATAAGTTGTTAACATTGCTCAAATAAGTCTTATTACACCTTAAAACAACCTAATCAGTGAGTAGTAGTGATCCTAATTTCATTTTAGTCAACTTAGCTAGTTTTTATAAAAGTCAAATTTCTCATTTTGGTCGTTTTTGATTAAAATAGATAATTTCAGTGTGAGTTTAATAGTGAGCTTTAGCTTAAAATCTTTTGGGGTATTAAAGTTTAGTTGCTAAACAAAATTAGAAAAATACTAGCTTTCTCTTAATCAGCTTATAAATAGCTTTTTAATTAGCTTATTTTGAGTACCTGTTTGAAAATGATGCCCTGTGCACAGTGAGTGGTACCATCTTGATAAGCTTGCACAGAGCTTATTAGTGGGTCAAAGCTTGTGATTTTTGGTTCTTTGGGTAGCTGACCTAGCCATCTTGAGAACCCAAGCTTCATATTTCAATTTCTAGCTTGTTAGATAGGTCGCTAGTAGCTTTTGTTTTGGCCAAAACTCAAGATATATCGACTCAGATAATGTCTGAAAGCAGGATTTGGTACCACTTTCATAAGCTCACCATAAGCTCTACCGTTACCTATAGCTTTTGATCTTTGGCTTTTTGGGAAGCCAACCAGCTTATCTTGACACCTCAAGGCTTGTTTTGAGCTTGTGAGCTTATTTCACTAGCTTATTTTGGTCTTGAAAAAGTCCTCAGGACTGTTTGGTTGTTCAGTTTAGTTCAAGTGCATTTTCATATTTTTAGCTTATTAGTGTGCTTATCTGTGTAATTTAGCTTTATATAAGTAGCATTATCCTATTTGTAGCTTATTTAACTTGTGTTTCCAGTTTATAACTTTGTTTGAGCTTAATTCACCAAGATAAGCTCATTAAGCTCACTGTTGGCTTATAAGCTTCTCAAACTGCTTATTTTAAGTTTGTAAAATTTTTGTGTTTGTTAAAGTTTCATATTTTTAGTATTTAAGTAGTTCTCAAAAAGAAAATCTAGAAAAACTTCATTTTTAAAATAGTGATAGTGTTTATTTAATAGGTTTTAGCTTTTTGATTTTTCTTTTCATCTTATTAATAAGCAAATTTAGTTTTTATACTTTTATTAGTTTTCTGTCACCTTAAGTTATTTTTAGAAAAAGTTTCACATTTTTCTCTATCTTTTTAGTATTTATTAGAATTTTAAATAGTTAAAAGTCTTAAATAATTAGTAATAAATAATTAAAAAGCATAAAAAATATCTTTTCAGTTTTAAAATTATTTTTATCATATTTGAGATTTTTCCAAGTTGAAATTTCATTTTTCCAGGTTTATTTGATATTTTCTAGTATTTAAGTGTATTTTAAATAATAATTAATTAGTAATAATTAAATAAAAAGTGTGAAAAATATATTTTTAGTTTTAAAATTAGTTTTATAATATTTTAGATTTTTTTGAATCATAATCTTATTTTTCTAGCCTTATTTCATATTTTCTTTTATTTTAGGTTATTTTTAAATAGTTTAAAATAGTTTTTAATTAATAATAATTAATTAAATAGTTGTAAAAATAATTTTCTTTTTCTAATAATTTTATTTTATTTTTAGGATTCCAAAAATGTCATTTTCATATTTTTAGGTCTTTTATTTTTTTAGATCTCACTTTTTATTTTGTACGTTTACGTAGTTTTTAAACGACGCTTTACGCTTTCTTTTATCCGATTGTTGTGCTTTCCAATTCTGTTTCCAATTCCATTCCAATCAATCAATAGTGTAATAATTCATCAAAACCTTTACTGATCACTATCCTTAGTGATCATTCTATCATCTGATCTAGTGTTTACACACCATTGAGTCTCCGTGGGACTTAACGACCCGGGAATTCATTCTATTCTCCAGGACTTCATTGTATTTGTGTTTTATGCAGTTTTAAGCTTCTTACGGTTAGCCATTCACAAGTGGCTAGCTTGTGTGAGGTAGCTTGACTAATTTAGCACAGATCACATAAGCACCTAGAAAAGACTATCAAAGAGGTCTTTAATGTAACGTTAGGCTTACGGTAGGGAAACAAAAGGTTTGGTGGGATAGACTTTTTAGTGGTGGCAAGTCAAAAATCTCTATGTTAAATGCATACGAAGAATGGCGTTGCTAAGCCAAGACTCGACACTCTAGACTTTAGCTAACTGAAAACAAAAAAACATAAATTTAAAGGATAGATGAAGGATGGTAGCCCGTTTTTTTTTTTTTTTTTTTCTCTCTATTTTTTTTATTTTCTCTTTTTTCGATTTTTTTTTCATACACTTTTAGTCTACCATCATCTACGGTAACATCAAAATGATAGGGATTTATAGGCACATCCCTACACTTGAGTTTTTATTACTCTAACACTAATTTGATCCGAATTGAAAAGATCAAAACACTTGGGGTACATTATTACGCAAACAAAGGGAATTTGAATTTAACGCCCTTCCCTTCCGTCATTTCATAAATTTTAACTTTTCCCATGAATCCCAATCGTCCCAAAACTGTATACAAAGGATATGACTCGACTTAGCAACTCATGCAAGCAACCAGATAATTGAACTAAGGGTTTAGGGTGATAACAATAATGCACTAAAAGTGAGTGCATACAGGGTAGGCTAAGGCGATTTGGGTGTATATTTGGGGGTAGGGTGTAAACAATGCTCTTCATTGATATGCCGGAAAAACCGAAACATCACGAGAACCGCGAAAAGGATAGGCTCTGAGGGGTTAACTAGGGGTATCGTGTACTAAAGATGAGTACAACGCAAAGGGTGTGGGGGAATTACTCAACCGATGTGGAAGAAGTAATTATATTACGTATCAAACAAGGGTTCTCCTAATGCCTCTTATCATTTAGTTATTCCTAACTACACAAGTGTAGTCTTACTAGCGATCTCGGAATGCATCACAAAACAAGTTCTAGAATCTAATATACTACCGGTTCACACTCTAAGCATTAAAGATGAATGCTTTAATTCCTACTAATCTAAGGGCGATCCTCACATTTTGGGTGGAATTTGGGTGGTAAAGGGTGTTTGTGCTAGTCATGCAACTTCCTATCCGTGAGACGCTTTTGTTAAGACTAATGGCCCACTCCTATATGTCATGAAAAATTAAAAATTTGGTGCCAAAATTACCCTAACCGACATTTTCTCATGGTTTATTACACAAATACACTTGGACAAATCAAATATTCAAGGATAAGCATAGTTTCAAAGTTCCCATTTTATTTTCCCTCCCTACAGTTAAACTGAACATTGTCCCCAATGTTCCCCGAAAGTATCAAAGTTAATAATAGAAGGTGATTAAAAACGAAAGAAACTAATACTCCCCTGATTAGCTCGGTAGGATCCGTGTAAAGTGGTGGTTAAATCCTTTTCAAGAAGAATGTATGCGTGAAAAGCTCCTTCCAATCTTATGTATCTTCTTCTTGATAAATAAAACCTGCACACTTTAAGAAAACAGACAACCCAACGCATCAAACCGAACAAAGAAAAATCATGATGATGTAATTCCGGACTTAAATAAGATATAATGCTTGTGGAATGGATGTTTGCAGATTTTCTAGAAAATTAAGACCTGAAAATTCCAAAATTTATAAGTAGCACGTAAAACGAGAAAAAGTAGTAAGCGTTTCTACTCCTTCGACGCGTCACAGTTACGACCTGACGCCGTCAGGTTATCCTGACAGAAACTGGTCTGCGATTTTCTGGAAAAAAATTCTGGAAAATTTTTACCTTTAAAATCTGGAAACAATTCCTGCAATAACATCCATTATGACTTGATACAAGCATTTGACTCGAACAAACACACATGTATATCTTTTAAATAATTGAAATTCTGATGTTCACATTTCTTTTGAAAACGTGTGTAATCCTCCCTACACTTATCCCTTATGTAAAATACCTTTATATGTAATTAAGACGAGGTTAAAGACAAAATAAAGCATTTTTACAAATTCAAACATGAGAATAAATAATTAATAAAAGATATACGACACACAAATGAAAATGAAAAACAAATACACATGGTTTGCCTCCCAAGAAGCGCTTGTTTTTGTTCGAGTCACGAGCCTGACTCTACCCTTATTTAACGGATAAAGGGGAGGTTTTCCCTACACTTAAGTTTAAGTGCGGGTGATAGTAGCGATACACACCCTTAGGGTGGCGATTTTCCACGTGAGGTGAAGGGGGTGTGTGAATGGCTTCCTTCATCCTAAAACTACCCGGACTAAATTGGTTGATGAGTGGGTCGGTTCCTCTTTTGTCTCCTAGATGTAAAGATTGAGGTTCCGGTTCATCAACACTAGGAAATCCCCCAGAACTATTTGTAAAACTAAGACTACAAGTGTTCAAACCTATATTCTCTAGTTGCGTTTGGTTCAAATGTTCTACCTCCATTGGGATTCCTAAAGTCTCTTCTACTACTTCCGGTAAGTCACGTAGTTCGGGTGTGTATGCCTTAAATGATGGTGGGACTTGTGGGATACCTTGTGGGTCTAGACCTTTCACCTTATCCTCAATCATATCTACATCATCTATATGCTCATCATGTGCTATTTCCTTAGGTCGTGATGAAACCAAACTTAGTAATTGATCCAAATTATGGTTTAATGCTTGGTTACTTACCATAATATTTTCACAGATTTGGTCAGTTCTCCTAAGGGCCTTACTAACAATAGTTTCTAAACATGGAGGTTGTTCACGAAAGTCTATCCTAGGAGAAGGCTTATACGAAGCATAGGTTTCACTAGATGAGGTGTTTTGTGGGCTTGATGGAATGGTGAAACCCTTAAAAGGTTTATGGACTTGGTTACTTTCTTCCCACCATTTTGAATAATCCGCTTTAGTTATATCATAATTTTTTATGAAAAAACCTAATCACGGATATAGTGGCTTCGTGTTCTCCATAATGGTGAACGGAAGAGTCAATGGATAAGTTTTACGAACAAAGGCAGAAAGAAGGGGGATAGACTACAAGGAAGCTAATAAAAAGAAAAAATCTCACTTAACAGGGATCTTGTGAGTAGACCTAAACGAGATATAAATGAAGCCTAAGCAATAACTATTCCCTGGCAGCGGCGCCAAAAACTTGATAACGCTACACGCGTCGTTCGGGGTCAAAGGAACTTCCTTTTCGTCGAGCAAGTTTTATAACACCCTAGGCAGTGAACCTAATCGTTGTAGTGTAGTATTAGGGTAAGCCACGGGGTATTGATATCGTTCTCTAGGGGAATAGTATCGTTAGGCTGAAGTGTATGTCGAATTAAGTCTAAAGGTGAGGGATGATTACTTTTGTATTTTTATATTTTATGAATCTCGGTTTTGGAGGGGAGGGTGGAATTAGTTGCTAGTCAACTATCCCAAAAGATACTAACTAAATTATGGGTCTACCAGTAACGTGAAGCGTATCTACTTATGATGTATTACTCCTTGCTAGCTATCCAATTCTACCTACTGAATTGTCACGTCCTATTGATGGTTGAATTGTCACGTCCTTATTCTTAACGCGTTGTGTTTTCTAAGGTCATAAGGTGTGCATTCCCTAACTCTTTGAAGTCACCTTTAAGTGTAGTAAACGAAATCCACAAAGTCATTCATAAACTAACTTTGAGGTTATCTTTGGGTTTAGTAAACGAAATCCACTAAGTCATTCATAAACTATCCAAGATTTATCAAGTATTAAACACAACGACTGCCTAGTCGCACTCCTAAGCCAATTACAATTAAGATAAGAGACAACCAATCAAACAAGAGGCAGAGGGGATGCAAGAATTATAAACAAAACCAATTAGACTCATTGAAATTGTCACACCCCTAATGATGAAGATAGACACAAGCATCATTAAGAAATCAATAAGATCTAATTAATTACATACAAGTTTCATACAATCATAAGCAAACACTAGGTGAATTAGCCAAGCATAATTAATGAAGAGCAAGCAACAATTATGATAATTGAAGACATACCATAGGATTGGATTAACAAACAAATCATTACACGATGTTTATGGAGTGTTTGAAACCCTTTAAATTGCTGGAAAAACACCTACCTAAACCCTGGAATCGAACTTAGGGTTTAGGGCTTACAAAAAGTGAAGTTATAATGTTCTATTTATAGGCAGATTTTATGTCGGAAAAGGGTGACGGCGTCACACCTAAAGAGTGACGGTGTCATGACCATTTTTTCACGAAATTGTATATTTTCTCGTTCCAGTCGCGTGGGCTTTTGAATCACCTAAATCCGAGTTCGTACGAAAACGTTATGGCCAAAACAATATCAACTACTTTGCGCGCATGTTGTGACTTGATCAGCTTGTGACGGCATCACCTTATGGTTGTGACGCCGTCGCCTTCAGTCTCTGACGTCGTCTGGATCAAATCTAGGCCGTCTGAGTTGCGACGGCCTACTCTTTTAAAGCTTGACACCGTCACTTGAAAATAAGAAATTTTGGCTTCTGTCCCGTCACAAAATCCTCCGACGGCGTCGCAGATAAGCAGTGATGCCGTCACCTTGTATTTTCAGCAGCTGGACTGTCTCGATTCTTGACTTTGGTCATTTTCTTCGTATATCCGCGCCTTTTCATCCAAATAAGTGCCATTACAGCAATTTGCCTTCAAGAGACCTAAAAAGTGAAAAGGAACGATATTAAGTAATAACGGATACAAAAGTGATCAAATAAAGACTTAAATGACCCCTCAAAAAGGTACATTTTAAAAACTTACCAAAGACCAAAAAGAATCCCCCTCAACCTCACCTTCTCGTCATACATCTCTTTCTACCATCTCTATTCCCCTAGAGAACGAATCAATCCCCTAGGCTTACCCCATACTACACTACAACGATTAGGTACACTGCCTAGAGGGTTGAAAAACTTGCTCGTAGAAAAGGAAGTATTTTCGACCCCGAACCCTTCGTATCAAGTTTTTGGCGCCGCTGCCGGGGAATAGAATAGCTAGTTAGATTTCTATCTCGTTTAGGTCTACTCGCTTGATTCCTATCAAGTGAGCTTTTTTTCTCTTTTTCTTAGTTTCCTTGTAGTCTATCCCCCTTCTTTGTGTTTTTGTTCGTAGCTTCATCACTTTTCATCATGGAAGGTGATAACCCACCCAACAACAATCCACCATTTCCACCCACCAACAACCTTCGTCAAATCCAAACCCGTAGTTCCACGAAAACCCTCTTTGAGCCCTTTCCCAAACCCGATAGAGAATTGTACAGACGGAGAAGTGCCCTCCGTGAGATAGAACTACAAGGCACCACCATCGATTTTGATGAAGCCATGACTGATGAAGAACCCACACATTCCCCCAATCCTCGATCACGATGCTTTCGTTAATGATAACCTTAGCCCACACGGTAAGGAAGGTCCCACCACTCCTATTAATGAACACATCAACGAACCTAAAACTAAAATCCTCAAAGATTATTCTTCTCCCACCTCGTCTGGATTTATTGAAGCCATCATTTATACTTCAGAAACAAATCAATGAGGTGTTGCATGCAACCGAAGTTTGGCTTATCCAGAATGCATGTCAATTTCACGGATCCCGTAGCGAGAAACCAATTCACCACATCAAACAATTTTTGAAAATTGTGGATACCATCTATGAAGACGGAGCTTCTCTGGATACATCGAGACTTTGGTTTTTCCCATTCTCTCTTCAAGGAAAGGCCAAGGACTAGCTTGACAAGCTACCTCCAAGGTCTATCTTCACCTGGGAACAACTCACTTCCAAGTTCACCAAAAATTTCTTTCCTCCTAGAAGGACTACGACCATCATGAGAAAAATCCTTCACTTTCATCAAAAAGATGGAGAATCTATCTTTAACTCCTGGACTCACTTTAAAGATCTTGTTAAACAAGCCCCACACCTTGGTATCAACCTTTGGTTGCTTGTTCAAATCTTTTACGATAATATCTCCCGTGAAGACCAAAAAGGGATTGACTTCTCGACCGGAAGAAGGATTTCTAACCTCAGTGCAGAAGAAGGATCGGAACACATTGAGGAGTATGTCTAAGACCTAGACAACACTTGGAATGATCCGAAAACCGTGATGAATGTTTCATCTACCTCATACGAAAACCCATTATCCCTCGAAGATCGATGAAAAGGTCACAAGAGAAGCTTGCATACCTCACAAAGTCAAAAGAACCTAAGAGGTTGGTTAATCCATACCTTATATGCGACATTTTTGGAGTACCACGTGAGGCCGATGAGTGTGATGACAATACACGCCATGAGCAAGCTCTCCTTTCCAGCCATGACATCTATGATGACCCTTCCCTTCTAATATTTTATCAAAACAATGATTATATCCTTTGGGGTAATCTAAAAAGAAAAAATAAGGGGGAAGAGGGTCCTGAGTACACCACCCGTGATACCTTTGAAGAAGAGCTCGGATATTTCACCATGGAAAATAAAATTATTCTAAAGGGTTTTGAAGAGTTCATTCAAGAGCAACAAGCTGAATTAGAAGACAAGTTCGCTGAACTCCACAAAAGGATAAGCGAACCCGACCCAATCCGACAAGATCCAACCTTTGCTATCACCACTCGATCTGGAATCACTACCAAAGATCCGCCCTATCCATTTCAAAATCCTACGACCCGTGAGCCTGAGACAGACAAGGAGGGAGGGCCCGAACCCCCCTCCAACCTCTCACATCCCCACTCCACAGTCATCTATGCCCATCCAACGTTCAACTCTTACAAAGATACCTTATCCCTCATGTCTAAAGAACAAGAAGGCCGAAGAAGACAATAAAAGACTGATGTCTTACTTCAAGGGCGCAATTGTTACCATCCCTCTTCTCGATGCATTCTATCATCTACCTAAACATAGCACATATTTCAAAAGACTTCTCTCCAATCGGAAAAAACTTGAAGGGTTGGTAACATTAGGAGAAGAATGTTCAGCTATTATCCAGAAAAGCCTACCCAAAAAGAAAGAAGATCCGGGCGGTTTTACCCTTCCTTACTCCACAGGAGCACTCTCTATGAAAAACGCTTTGGCAGATCTTAGGGCAAGCATTAACTTGATGCCTCACTCTCTATTTCTTAGGATTGGATACTCGGGGCTGAAACCAACCAGAATGAGTATTCATCTTGCGGATCGGTCTGTTAAATATCCTATTGGAGTTTGCAAAAATGTTCTAGTTAGGATAGGAGAATTCAGGTTTCCAGTAGATTTCGTGATCTTAAAAATGAAGGAGGATGACTCCATTCCAATAATCCTTGGGAGACCATTCTTGGCCACGGCCCGCGCTATATCGATATCCATGATGGCAAACTCACTTTACGGATGGGATCCGAGAGCTTAAACTTTGATATCAAGGACACTCTGAGTCGCCCTCCCTCATATCATCACCCCATATATCTTGTTGAAGAAGTTGATGAACTAGTTTATGAAGTTGATGGTTGTGTAGATGAGTATTTGGTAGACGGGTTTATGAATGTCAACGATGGCATGATGTACGATGATGGAGAGGACGAGACTGAGATGGTTGGAGCCGTTTCTTTCTATCTGTGGAAGGAGGAAATTAAGCCTCTTGAGCATCAAAAGCCAGAAAATAAGCTTAAACCATCAATTAAGGAACCTCCTATCTTAGAATTGAAAGATCTCCCAAGTCATCTGGAATATGTCTTCCTTCAGGAGGCAGATCAGCTCCCTGTAATCATAAGCTCCTCTCTGAACCCCGAACAAAAAGGGAAGCTCTTGGAAGTTCTAAGAGAGTACAAGGGAGTGATCGTATGGAGTGTTGCTGACATTAAGGGAATTGACTCTACATTTTGCACTCATAAAATTCTTATGGAGGAAGACTACAAACCCACCGTTCAACCTCAAAGAAGAGTAAATCCCAACATCAAAGAGGTGGTAAAGAAAGAGGTCATCAAGCTCCTTGATGCTGGTTTAATTTACCCCATTTCAGACAGCCACTGTCAGCCCAGTTCAAATAGTCCCAAAAAAAGGAGAAATGACTGTTGTGAAGAATGAAAAGGGTGATTTGGTTCCTCAAAGAACGGTTACAAGTAGGCGTTTGTGTATTGATTATATCAAATTAAACGATGCCACCCAAAAGGATCACTTTCCTTTATCATTCATTTATCAAATGCTCGAAAGGTTAGTTGGGCATGAGTACTATTGCTTTCTTCATGGTTTATCAGAGTACTTCCAAATCCCTATTGCCCCTGAAGATCAAGAAAAAACAACTTTCACATACCCCTATGGGACTTTAGCATACAAACGAATGCCTTTTGTGCTATGCAACGCTCCCGCTACCTTTCAACGATGTATGATGGCTATATTCCATGAATTAATTGAAGATAGCATGGAAGTTTTCATGGATGTTTTTTTGGTGTTTGGAAATTCTTTTGATCTCTGTTTGTCCAATCTTAGGAAGATGCTAAAGCGGTGTGAAGAAACTAACCTAGTCTTGAATTAGGAAAAATGCCATTTCATGGTAAGAGAAGGGATTGTCTTGGGACACAAAGTCTCCGGGAATGGGATTGAGGTCGATAGGGCCAAGATAGAGGAAATATCCAAATTACCATATCCTACAACCGTTAAAGCTATCCGAAGTTTCCTTGGTCATGTGGGCTTTTATAGGAGGTTTATTAAGGACTTCTCAAAACATGCCCGACCAATGACACAACTTCTCATCAAAGACGCACCCTTTGACTTTTCAGAGGAATGTAAGGATGCATTCAATCGCCTGAATCAAGATCTTACCCAAGCTCCTATAATGGTTACTCCTGATTGGTCTCAACCATTCGAGATCATGTTTGCTGCTAATTGTTATGTTGTATGGTCCGTTTTAGGCCAAAGAAAAGAGAAGCATTTTCAGCCAATTTACTGTGCTAGCAAGACCATGAATGTGGTGCAAGAAAATTACACAACCACCGAAAAAGAGCTTCTGGCTATGGTTTTTGCCTTCGATAAATTCAGGCAGTATCTCATTTTTTCTAAAACTATCGTCTTCACCAATCATTCCGCCTTACGATATTTGTTCTCAAAACAAGATGCAAAACCCCGACTTATTAGATGGATTCTATTGCTCCAAGAATTCGACATTGAAATTCGGGATAAAAATAGGGCTAAAAATCTTGCTACTGATCATCTTTCATGGTTGGAAAACCCGGACTTGGAGAAATTAAACAATGACGAGATTCAAGACTCCTTCCCTGAGGAGCAGCTAATGTCCATTAAGGATATTGAGCCATGGTATGCAGATTATGATAGCTAGTTATCCAGTAGGGTCTTACTAAATTATATGACTAGGAAATAAAAGAAAATATTCTTCACTGAGTTAAACTATTATTTTTGGGATGAACCCTTTCTATTCCGCATGTGTCCCGACCATATTATCAAAATTCTGTTTTTGTAAAGTGACAATTTGGGCCTCTAATTTCTTAACAGCACTTCCATAGGCTAGAAGTTTAACTTCTTGATCACCTAACTGACTCATTTGTTCATCACACAATATTTTCAGTTTATTATATGAGTCAGTGCAAGTTTTTGAACACAAGGATACCTCACTGCTGGAGCTTATGGCCATGAGAGCATGATTGATTTTTGTACCCTCATCAGTGTGCTCTCCCCATTTAATCACACCAGCTTCCAAAGTCAGCAACCCCATCTGACTTTTATCTTCCTTCTCAGCATGCCTTGGATAGAAGGAATCCCTTTTCTTTTCATCATTGGACACCTTTGCTGTGCATTCCCTAGCAAAGTGACCTGTGTTTTGGCACCTGTAGAACTTAATCTTCTTCTTATCAAACCCAATTGGTGCCTTCCCATCGAATTGGACTTGTCTACCAGTCCTTTCGTAAAACTTCTTCATCCTTAAAGCAATCATGGCACACTGCTAGTTTATATCCATCTCTTCCATTTCCTCATCTTCAATCTGATCCAAGTCCTTATTACGGATGTCTTCAGATTGCCTAACAAACAGTGAGTAGATGACCTCATCAGCAAAACCAGCAGGACCATCTCTTTCCTTCACACCATATGATGAAGTGGTGTAACTACCAGAACTAAAGCCACCATATTTAACTTTGTTAGTACTGCTCTTTCCTTGGGAGACAAAAGCAACATTGTTGGCACTTGATGATGCCTTTGAACTTCCTTTGATGTCTTGTTCATAAACCCTGAGGTTATTGTACAAGTCATCAATTGACAGAGTGTCAATATCTTCTTTAGTTCTCATAATCATTGCCAGATGTGACCATTCTCTAGGAAATGATTTGAGAAACTTCTGGTTTGCATCCTCATTGGACACTTCAGCACCATGCGCTTCCAATTATGATATGAGTTGTTGGAATCTGTCATAACCTTTCTCCAACCCTTCAGAACTGGTCACAGTAAAGGCCTCAAATTGTTGTTTACAAACAGCCTTCTGCATCTTTTTGGAGTTAGCATTCCCTCCCAATCTTGTTCTGAGATGTTCCTTTGGAATGGCCATCAGCAAGAGGGTTCTAGCGTTCCTTTCCTTCTCCACAACATGAATCTCTACAGCAGAGACTGGTGGGAGAATTCTAATAACATCATATTTCCCTTTGGAAATTCTCTTCTTTGAATTTCCATTCTGGATCACCTTCTAGACTTCGTTGTCAACATACTCCAGATAATGTTCCATTTCCATTTCCCATATGTCATACTTTTCCTTTTTCAGAATTGGAAGTTTGATGTTGGAAATGGTTGTTGTAGCAGGTATTATTTGTTGTTGTTTCTTAGACCCTACTATTGATACTTCATCTTCATGGTCGGAGGCCTCTTCATCACTAAGATGATTTGAGAAATTATCACCAGGTTGAGACATCTTTCAGGGTTTTATAGTGAAATGAGTGTTTTGTTTTTTATGTTTCTTCTAATTCAGAGTCCTTCTATAGGCTCTGATACCACTTGTAGGTCCAAAGTTATAGATCTTAGTAGCCTTTGTAAGACAACAATTATCTTGAATAAATCCAAACTAGTTATGTGAAGAACTCTTTAGCAATAAGTACTTGATTGTTAATGCGAAATCTTAATAACAAGCAAGAAGAACACAAGTGATATTTTACTAATAAACTTTTTCTATTAATCTTTCTAAACGTCTAAGTACTACTTACATTTCACTATGCTTTAGGGTTCCTATATACAATTATGAAACCCTAATATACAAAACGTGTAGAAGGATAAACATATCTCTTCCTAAGATATCTCTACGCGTACATATCATTCCCTAATATATTTCTAACAAACTATTTCTGTTTTTCATAAACAGACTTAACTTAGGTCTGCCAGACTTTACTTAGTTAGGATGTTTGGGATCCAAAAAGCCTTCCGGTTGATTGACATAGACCACTTCTTTAAGATCGCCATTAAGAAAAGCAGTCTTTACATCCATTTGGTAGACTACCATATTCTTGCTAGCAACATTAGCAAGGAAGATTTTGATAGCCTCTATTCGTGCAACCGGAGCAAATGATTCCTCAAATTCAATACCCACCTCTTGTTGATACCCTTTCGCAAAAGAGTCTATCCTTATTCTTCAGAACATCACCATGCTCATCAAGTTTCACCTTGAAGATCCACTTGAGAGCGATAATCATAGGACAATCTGGAGGTGGTACTCATTCCCATACATAAAGACGATCGAACTCTTGAATTTCATCTTGCATAGCATTAAACTAGCTGTCCTCAGACATTGCAGTCTTGACATCTTTTAGTTCGATCTTGGATAGTACAAAATTGAAGAAGCACCATAAGGCATCAGTGGCAAGTTGCTTTCTAGTAGATAGCGGATGAGAAGGATTCCCAATGATGTTGTCCAATGGATGATCATGTGTCCATTTTCTGAGATGTTCATGTGGTTGTTGATAAGGTACTGAAGTGGCAGAGTTAGGATCCCCTGGTGAAGATGCCTCAAGAGTGAGTTTAGGGGCAAATATATTCTCAAATGGAGCATCTTCGGGAGTAGCAAAGGGGTTATCTCCAAAAGAATTATCAACTACGTTTCCTTTATGTAATGAAGATGATTGAGGATTCGATGATGATGGTGAATGGACAGCAGATGGAGCTTCTTGTGTTATGGAAATTGAGACCGATGGACCATCGGAATAGGTTGGTGTAGGAGCGGCATCAGCTGGTGGTGCAAGAGTATCATCAGTTGTAGGCTCAAGGTATTCATCAAACATCGGATCAATTAGAGTCTTTAAATCTTCTTCTGAGGGAGGTACATAAGGAGCTGCAGGCGTGGGATTCTGTACAAGACCCGAACTAATTGGTCCAGGTGACAAAAGTTGAGGTGTGGGTCCAGAACTTAAGTGTCCAGGAGCCATTTGCTCAGTCAACTCATCAAATGTAACATGAATAGTTTCCATAATATCTCAGGTTCTTTTGTTGTAGATTCGGTAACCCTTCCGATCAGGTGCATAACCAACGAAAAATCCAATATCAGCCTTAGCTTTCAACTTTCCCAGATCTTGACCATCATTGGTTGGATAGCATAAAGCCCCAAACATACGTAGAAATGAGAGATCTGGTTTTCTGTTGTGCACTAGTTCATATGGAGTTTTTCCATGAAGATTCGGTTTTGAGTAAACAAGCAGTGGCAATGGCTTCCACCCAGAGAAACATTGGAGCCTTTGAGAATATCAGCATAGTCCTAGGAGCTTCCACAAGAGTACGATTATGCCTTTCAACTACACCGTTATGCTGAAGAGTGGGTGAAACACTTTTCTGATGACTAATTCTAATGCTTTCATAAAACTGAATGAGCTGTTTGTTCACAAATTCAGTTCCATTGTTTGTACAGATGATTCTGACAGTTTTGTTAAGCCTAACCTGCAATTGTTTGATAAGCTTAATGATAACCTCGAGAGTTTCATCCTTAGTTCTCAAAAACTTTACCCAAGTGAACCGAGAGTAATCATCAACAATAACTAGCACATACTTCTTCCCATTGATACTTTGTACTCTCATGGGTTCACATAGATCCATGTAAAGGGTATGAAGAACTTCCATGATGGTATTGGCAGGTTTGGGTTTATGGGCATACTTTTTTCTTTTTCCTAGTTGGCAAGCAGAACAAAGATGATCTTTTTCATATTTTAACCGGGGTAAACCTCTCACAAGGTCCTTTCTAGTAAGATCATTGATGGTGTTGAAGTTCAAGTGATTGAGTCGACTGTGCCATAACCATGATTTGTTCTTGGATGCCTTTGATAACAAGCAAATAGGAGAAGACTTCATCATGTCTTCGATAGAGATGGTGTACAAGTTGGTGCCACGAGATCCCTTTAGTAGCTCAACACCATCTAATTCTCTAACAAAGCATGTGTGTTTTCTGAAGGCTACTTCGAGATTAGAATCACAAAATTGACCAACAGAGAACAGATTGTGCCCAAATCCTTCTACATAGTATACCCGGGAGATTACACTGTCACCAAAAACATAATCTCCACAACCCATAATTTCCCCAAAATGATCGTTCCCAAATCTAACAGTCCCGATGAACTTATTCACGAAGTTCTTGAGCCATGAGCGATCCCCAGTCATATGTTTTGAGCAGTCTGAATCCAAATACCAAAGGACGATTTGTACGACCTGCATTTGTAAACAGATGAGAATGGATAACTGGAAGTATTGGATCCCCATGAAAATGAGGGATCCGATTGGTTACCACACATAATTTGTAAACCTACAACATCCCTAGATGCAATGAAATTATTAGTAGGAGCTGCACTAGTAGAAGCAATGGACCTAGTCACAGTGTGCTGAGCTCTTAAAGATATAATTCTACAATTAGGCTTCCATTTCTTAACGGGAACTTATCTAGACAATGAAGGACAAAGTTCACCAATTTTGAATTTATAGCCTGTAGGCTTCCATTGAAAACCCACATTAATGAACTTTTTCCGTGTAGGTTTCCAAGATTGCTTAACCTGTTTGGCATTCCACACTTTATCTACTAGGGATTTAACAGAATGCCTTTTATAAGACACAACATATTCATCATATTTACCAGAAATTAAACATTCATTATATTTTTTGCAAGCAGTAGTAGAATTCGAATTATTTACAGTACGCTTATAGCTAATACTAGAATCAACACGATTCTAAATGTTCAACTCAAACTTATTATTCCTAGGGTTTTCTTATCTTGATCACTTTTAGCTTGTGAGGTCCTATCTTGCTTTGTATTGCTTGTAGGTTTTGACCCGCTAGCCTTAGTGTCACTGCTTACTCCTGTAGAAGGAACGATAGGAATATTAGTTTGTTTCACTACTTTTTGCATTTCTGGCCTAGAAGTGCTGGGCTCTGAGGATTTCATAGGAACATCAAAGGTAACATGCTTAACTTTAGGCATTGAAGTGGGTGCAACTATTCTATCTCGCCTAGTACCAGTTTTAGGGCATGTGGCAATGACATATTCAAAGAGTTCCTGAGATCGTTTGGCATCCTTGCACATAGGCAACAACACTATCAAGTGGTTTTTCTATTCTATCATGTTCTACGATCTTATGAAGACTCTCTAAACTATCCTTAAGGTACGAGAGATACGCTTGATATGCAAGTTCATTATTCCTAAGAGGAGCGGGAATATACAACACATCAATGGCATAATTATTACAAGTAGAAACCTTTGGAACAACATATTTGCGCGTGGGAATTGGCAATTTCCCTTTCACCTGACCCTTTAGATTCTCAATCTTGTTAAGCAAAGTAGTTACCTTTTCAATGTGTTTGTCATGATTGACCTTAACTGAATCATATAACTCTTTGTATTGCAGTTTAACTTTTGAATTTTCAACTTGAAAGCATTCATTTTCTTGTTGCAATTTATTTATGATGTTTTGAAATTGAGAATTCTGAGAGTCTAAACTCGGCGGTATATGGGAGCCTACCACTTCACTCTTATTTCCCTTCAATTGGGAAATTTGAGCTTTCAACTTTTAGATCGTGTTGCAGTGAGCCTGAATCCGTTCATCACGTGTGCTTATTTCAAAATATGCATCAAACACAGGAGCATCCGAAGATCTCTTGGCATTTGAGGTTTTGATTCTTTCTTCAAGATGTTGATATTTTAATTGCAAATCAAGATATTCAACCTCTAATTTAGAAAAATGCCTGATCATGTTATCATGATTATCCTTTTGGATTTTTTCATGCAATTTTGAATTCTCTGTTTCAAGCTCATTGACACGATCTTGGGAAACTTTAAATGCAATGAACAAATCATGAAATTGAGAGGAAATTATGGCATAATTAGTGACAGTATAAAACACATCATAGGCAATGCATCTGGCAATCAAATTCTCATTAAGGATGTGAATATTCTTTCTCTCAATCTCATTGCTTTTAAGCTTATATTCATTGTTTCTTGCCTCGTTTTCCATTTCGTTAAACATTTTTTACATTTCTTAAACTTCATTATCTAACGCCTTTTGAATACCCTCGAATTGTTCTTTCAATTTTAAAGAATGGAATAACCTCAGTAAGATAATACTCTTTTGTTTGCTCAAAACCCCTTTCCCCTTCAGTAATAACCGTTGTGTGATTTTCTTCTTACATGTTTTATCGAAGTCAGCAAATAGTTGGTAAATCACGTAAATGCTAACTAAGGTTTTGAATTGTGTACGAAGAGTTCTAGGCATTAAATGCATCAGTTTATTAGGAGGATACATTGTAGCCGCAGGCAATTTCCTAAGGGGAGGATTATTTTCAACAAGTTCTTTGGCCTTTCTCTTATCCATATCTAACTTCCAAAACACTTGTTCAGGGGTTAATTGAGTCTGAGGTTTGAATGTGGCAAGAAATATTTCCTTAGAATTATTGGGAGTTTTGAAGTTTAATCTATTCTTCACACATTTAGGTTCCTTCAATTTCTTATCCATTTTCTCTCTAGAGGCATTTTCTAACTCTATGTCCTCTTCAGTGTTCTATACATATGTTGGCTTTTTTTTGGGCTTAAGAATCTTACTACCATCATAAATCCCATCTTGAGCTCTTTTGGCTTTCTTAAGGTACACAGGATTTGTGTCTTCTACAAGGTTTTCACTGTGTTTATCACTAAGAACTCTGTGCTTTGTAATCATGTGAGCAGTCTGAATGGTGTTGCCTTGTACGTACAACTTGTTTTCAAGTTTGTTCTTGAAAGTTTTAAGGTTGAAAAAATCATTTAGGAGTTTGGAATCCTTTTCTTTGAATTCCTATTAAGCGTTTTTACATTTTCTTGAATTTCTTGTTTTCGCTTAACAGTCTGATTAAGTTTCTCTTGTAAGGAATTTAACTCTTGTTTTAACGTTTCTTCCTTTAGATTACAATTAGTGATCAATGTACGCATTTTGCTATGCATTTCCTGCTCACGTGTGGTCAGCTCAAATTTAGCACATTGTTCATAGATGGCAACTTTATCCTTATATATATTTAGCTTAGTGGTCATGGAGTCATCAGGCACATATTCAGTGTACTCATTAAACACATATTCATAATTAATGGCAGAAGATGCACCACTTGGTACAACAGGACTTTCATCGTGCTTCACATATTGCTCATATGGGATAACATTGCTATTTCCCATATTTGCAATATCTAACTCAACGACTTCTTTTGGTTGTACTTTGTTGGGAATCTTTTGCTCATCAACCATATCATATAGCTTTAGTACCTCTGATATGACTGAAGCATTGGAGCGAACAGCTTGTTGAGGTGATGAAACCATGGGAGAAATATTAGCCATGAAAATAGTATGTGCCGTTGGTTCATCATCAACATCAGATTCGAAGGCATCACAGTCAGCAACCTGGAAGACATTGGGATTGTTTTGTGCCAAATCATACACTGGTTTTTCATCCACGTCAGCATCAAACGTGTTGGCATTCCCATCAGCAAGAAACAACTCCTCCTCATCCAACACTACTCCACTATCTTGAGCCTGAATGAGCAACATCTTATCCCTGAAGTACTCAGCATTTGGTGGACGCTTAGGTTGATTGCAGTTCGTAGCAATATGTCCCTCACCACCACAGTTGTAACATTTAATTGGTTTTCCTTGACCTTGAACTGCTATCCTTCCTCTTTTCTAAGCCCCCACATAACCAGCTGCAACATTCCCCCGTGCCACATTCCTTGGATACATATTTTGCCTTCCTTGTACATTCTTTACCACAACCCTTCCATCTTCCACTATAGCTTGATTGTGAAGGTGAGATGAGGTCCTAAGTTGGTTGTTGGTTTGGGGAAGTGAGGTTCTATATTGTTGAACCAATAGAGCAACTTGGTTTGAGCGGTTTTCTATCAACATGTCTGTTGGGGTAAATCCTGAGTCTGGTATAGTAATCTGATTCTGATTTTGGGAAGATGGTATGACCTGAGATGTTCAAGTGTTTAGCTTCTCATTAGAAACAAATGCAACTGAGTCATTTGTTGTGCCTGTTGTTGTAGTTGAATTGAATTTTTAGTTGATCAAACGGTCAAATGTAGCATACTTCTCATGTTGAAGTAAGTAAGCGTACAACTACTCATAGTTCATATTTCTCAATCCTTTATTCAGCTTCACTGCGGTAACAAACCTGTTTGTAACACCCCCAAAAATATTTTGTAGCGGAAGTAAATGTTACTAGGGTATTACTCGATTGATATCATAACACAAAGTATAGAACAACGGTTTAACTTGAGAAATCTTATTTCACAAAGATTTATGTTTACATCTTTCAAAATATAATGCAGAATATAAGCCCATAAAGAGTGGTCCCCAATGTATACCAGAGTCATCTATGACCATGCAATGCCAATGCCCAATCGCCTCCAGAGTTAGATATCGCCTTTTTATCCTGAAAATACATGCTAAAAAGTCAACACAATGATTGAGTGAACTCATAGGTTTGGTAACTGAATAGTTGATCACAAGATTTCCAGTTCTATAAACAGTGGGTCCGATGGTGCACCCATAATCATAGTGATTGTTATATCATTATAAGAATGATTTTGAACATGAATATCATCATAAAGATGATTTTGAACATAGGTATCATCATACAGATAATTTTGAACATATGTATCATCATAAAGACAATTTTGAACATAAGTATCATTATCAAAATGATTTTGAACATAAGTATCATCACACAGATGATTTTGAACATAGTGATAATACAATCAGGTATAGCATAAGGTTTTCAAGCAATTGTGATCATAAAAAGTAGTTGTAGCATGTATTCTCCCCCAAGGAGTTTATGAAACCTTTTGAAAGAGTAAAAGCGGGGTTATGAACTTACATATATGAGTAAACACTTGTGTCCATAATAAGGTAATCCAGTATGCAATCAGTAAATAATCGTGTTTTCAACTAAGAGCAAGTAATGAGTTTAAGCATAAACAAGCATTGAGTTTTGTTAAAAACGAGCATGTATTCTCCCCCAAAACAGTTATAAAGCAAGTAAAAGTAGGGGCCATGAACTCACCTTAGTGATACTATAGGAAATGCAAAACAATAACAAGTATGATATGGCAACGGCTTCAACACGAAACCTAGATATAGTATGGCAAGTCTCAGATAATATATTTCGTTTACGACCGTAAATGGTTATGTTTGCAAAATGATTCGCTGTGAGACACTTGTATCGTTTCTACTTGTGTGGTAATGCTCAAAGTTCAAAAATAAATGTTTTCAAATACTTTCTCATGTGTTTGTGTTACGTAGCTTATGTGGACGTTTCATAAGTTAATTTGATTCTTAACAATGTACATAAAAATATAGTTGTAAAAATGTTGGTAAGTATTGGCTCTTGGAATACGTATGAGAATATATACTATATATTCACATAAGAGTTGACTTGAATATCTCCCTGAGTATTATCGAAGTGTAAATAAATACAAGCCAGCTTGTATTTATTAGATTTGTTTACTTTCGAGATGTGAAAATATATATATGTTAGTTATATTTTATAGAAGTTATGAGTGAATAATATACTTGGGACAAATATTTTAATTATAGTTTACACAAATGTGGTCGTCAAATAAAATAGGTATTAAACATATTTATTTACGAAAAGTGATAGAATGATTTATTAGTTTACACAAGTTCTTAGGACGAAATGCGTTAAGTGTACAATTTGGAGGGATTAAAGTTGTAAAGATTTATATAAGTTTCAAACTTTATAAAGGTTTTAAGAAATGTGTCAAGTGATTCAAAGTTGGTGTTTCAAATTGTAAATATGAACATAAGTGTACAAAACTTATAAGACTTCTTAAGAAAAGTGTTAAGTGTTACCATTTAGGGGGGCTGAAATCAATAATTTATATAAATTCTGTACTTATAGTAGTTTTAAGAAAAGTGGCAAGTGATTTACAGTTGAGGGGTAGGAGTTGCCAATACGCTAAACTTGGCCAAAAATAACAAAAAATGGGTAAAAATGGCCGCTACTCGGGCTCGAACACAAGACCTCCAGGATAAATACACCATTTTCCAACTAGACCACTAGGCCAATAGTGATATATTTTACAGATCACATATATTTAACCGAAAATGAGTAGCTTTAATTTAGTTATACATTTTTTTTGCATGACTTTTTCTTCTTTCTCAACTGCTTTCCATGGTTCAATCTAAATAGTTTGTACATGGTTTCTTGGGATCAAAATAAGCATTCATTTAAGCTCAGTTTATCATAGGAGTTTGCGACTCAAAAATTTAACGAGACCAAGTTTTAAAACCCGATTCTTTGTAACATTTAAAAGGTTTATACGACTGTTAAATGAGTTAAGTCGAGTCGAGTGTATGTCGGGTTCACACAAGCCAAAGGGTCGAGTATGTATATGAGTACAGCGAGGGTTCAAAATATACGACCAAAAATATGGATGAGCCAATAAACCTAAGTGAGCATTAATCCAAGATTGAGCCAAGACTTAGCATTTACTTCTCTTTAGTTTTATATATGTTCAAAGTGAGCTAAAATGTTTTACAATCGAAGTTACCACATAATCCTTAAACACAACCAAGGTTATTCTTCTTGCATAAAAGTTGAATATAAAAGTGTGCACATGCTCGACTATGGACACACATGCAACACAATTTATTTTTTTGTTTAACATATACACGTATAAATAGCAGTTTAAGATTTAAAGGAAAACAAGATTGTAACAAGTTAGAGATGTGGGTCGGTTGCTTACAGTGAGGTTATAAGAGAGCGAGCCGAGTGAAATGTGAACCAAGAAACTACAACCGAATATAACCCGGGCTTCCAAGACTCTAAACCCGTAACCGAACTAACCCAAAACACTTCGCTAGTTTCCTTTCTTGCTTGACAGGTAACACAAACAGGGTCGAATAGCTTACAAAGATGAGAGGTGAACGAGAGGCACACGACTAGAAGGGTACCACGAGGGAAAAAGCGTGGTGTACGAGTGAGTAGGAACAATGTGGAAAACTAGAAAGGGGGGTTGAATAGTTTTGCCGATTTTAAGTTAGTTTCTAAAACTTTAGATTCGTTAATATGTGAGATCTTATGGATGTAGAGAAAGTATAGATCTAATGATAATGCTAGTAAATAAAGTAAAGCAAATGGAAAGAAAAGACACAGCCGATGTATTGTGGTTCGGCTACAAGGACACCTTCCTTGCCCTACTCCACTCCCCGAATCACCTACTCGAGAGTTCAAGCACTATGTCAACAAACTCCTTCACTTGGCGGAGAAGCCTTCACAACGTTTCTTAATCTTTTTCCGGTACAAAGCTAGATACCGAGTCCGTAGCACGGTGGATCAAACTAACACGACTATTACACAACAAATATGTGAAATATCAAATACAAGATCTTCGCTACAGAAATCTTGCGGAGTGACAAATCAATCAAGGACCCCTTGCTTGGATGACTTGTAGAATGCTCGTGATCTCGCCTTAGAGAAGGACCTATATGAGGATCACAATAGAAAGAAAGAAGAACAACTATCTAGATCAAGTGATTTATATGTTAGAAGAGAATGAGAGTGTTTGAGAGATTTAGTAAGAAGATGGGTGAGTTAGAATGAAGAAATGGCTCTCTATTTATAGGCAAATTTCTCCGCTGTTCCACGGATCCCACAGATCCCTACCACTTGGGATCCGTCTAGTGTAATCCTAGGGATCCGTGGTACGCTCCTCTTTGCCCATGGGTTTTTTGGTTATGGGTCATGGGTTATGGGTTGGTCCATGGGTTTTCTTTAGATTCAATGTATTTAAGTATACATTGTATCTAGCCAACTTGGGTATGGGTTATGATCCATGGGTTATGGTCCATGGGTTATGGTTTTTACCCATCCTAATAAACTATTACAACAAATGCTTAATTATTACATTTTTGTATTTAAATGGCTATATGTAAATGCTTTACAAAAATAACATGTATCCTTATAATTATACTTAAGATAATATTATATTTGTTATCAACAAAACACAAAGAGATCGCAAAATATTAATAAACGTTTTTACGGTTTATTTGTATTAACAATCTCCCCCTTTTTGTTGATGACAAAACATAATGTTATGATGAGTAAAACTTAAGAATAGATGTAAATTTTGAAAGCCCCTAAGTTTTACTTCTTCTCCCCCTTTTTGTCGAAACAAAAAGTTAACCCTTGGAAGAAATAAAAGTGTGGATAAATAAGTCCACGTATTGCTAACTCCCCCTTGACGGTAGCTCCCCCTAGTTTGGGGCGTCAAGTGAAGAAAAATAAAAATCCTACAAAAAGAAAGGTTAGTAACATGCTGAAATAATCTTGTGATTGCCGAGAATCAAGATTGGGAGCCAAAGTATGTAAACAAGGCCTTGTAATAAAACAACAAAGTGTAGTGGTTTTTATGCCACCTACAAGCATGTAAAAATAAGAACAAGACTTTTTCTTGAAAATGACTTCAAAAGAAAAAATACTAAAAATAGAAAATAGTAGTAATGATTCCTTCCATGCTTGCATAAGGTTATGGATGGAGGTTTGGATGTGTAATGGTATTGATGCGATCAAGGATGAGGTTGAGTATGAATCGCATTTCTTCCCTAACTTCTATTGCAATTTCCCTAGTGGATTGGCAATGTTCACAATGTAAGTGGTGTGGGTAATAAGTGCGGAAGTTTTCCTGGTTGTTTTGATTTGAGTTATGCGGAAGATGTGGTGGAAAAATAGGAAAATATGGATCAACATCCGGAATGTTTGTAAGTGGTGGTGGAAAAGAACCTAGATGTTCTTGTAATGTAATGGGAGCTAATGGTGGTGATGTTTCAAGATCTTGAAAAATAGTATTTGGAGATGTGGGGGGTGTGGAAAAGACTATTTCTTTTTGTTTAGGTTGTTTAGATCTTGTTGGAGTCTTAAGGAGTTCCAAAAGAGTGACTTTAGGTGGTGATGAAGTTGGTGTACTTGTTGGTGATGAGGGAGGTGCTATGATGGAAGCATCTTGTGGTGAGTTATTTGATGGTGATGAGCTATTAGATGATGGTTTTGCTAAGCAACAAGGTTGGATACTAATCCGTGCGGATATCCTAGAGTGTGATTGTGGTATTTTGGATGGTGGAAGTACAAAGGTTTGGGTATCATGAAGATGATTGTTTGTACTAGGTGATTCATCTAAGTTGTAAGAGTTTGTGAATGACATGGTGTTGTATGTTTTTTAGAATGGGGTGAGTATGCAAGCATTTTGGGAGTTCTATATATAGAAAAACAATGCATTGGAATGAATGCTTGACCCAAAATGTGGATTAAAATCTAATGATTAGATATGAATTTAAGGCATATGATCATGAGAACATAAGCATTAACGAGCATAGTCCAAAACTAAAACAAATGTGGATTTTTCATCCAAAGTGAGAAAAATAGAAGGTAAAAATAGCTTCTGTCTCACGGATCCCACGGATCCTTCCCTTGGGGGATCCGTCCAGCATGAAGGCTGGGATCCGTGGGTCTGGTGATGCAGTGACCATACGCGTAGGCATAAGCTTATGCGTATGAACTCCTCTTATGCGTAAGAAATCTTACGCGTAGGAAAAGAGCTCTTGGCATAAGGCTTACGCGTAAGCGTATGTGTAGCTTATGCGTAAGGTTTACTCGTAAGAGTGAACCTTATGCGTAAGACTCTAGTTTACGGATATCCTTCACAGGATGTAGTCCCCATGTAGAACCTTATGCGTAAAGGTTACGCGTAAGATTTCTCTTACGAGTAACCATCTACGCGTAAGGTGATCCTTAATCGTAGAGTTCCAGTTTAACCTTTATTATGATTTTTCACGCGTAAAAACCTAAAATAAGTTCATCATAACATTTCCATTAACATTTTATTCAACCTCTATCAACCTCACTTGGAATCACATAATGATAATGGTTACGCGTAGATTACACTTATGCGTAAACTAAAACCCAAAGGATTCAAATTTTACGAGTAAGAAATCCAGCCACGGAATTTGCACCAAATTAATTCTGGAATGTCTTAGAGGCCTAATGAGTTGCTTTAAACTAGTTTTAACATCAAAAGCCTTATGAATAAAAAATCCCCATTTCAACGAGTGATAAACCCTAAATTTCAATTTATGCAAGATTAGTGTTTCTAGGTAAGATTCAAGATAATTAAACATGTAACAATCATCATATAACCAACTAATTATCCAGAAACACTCATACAAGAAAACCCCTAATTCACGCATAAACCCTAACTTTTAAATATTGATTAAAACGTTTCTGGGTAGAATGTCTTGATGAAGATGGTTTTAAAACATGATATTCACTTTGAAAACACACCCCATTTCATCAAAATCAACCAAATGTGATCATATGTTCTTATGCTTACGCGTAGAACACATAATCACACTTAGAGTAAAATCAAACCGTTAAAAATGCATACAGTTAAAAACCATTGTTTGAAATCACTCAAAGATGCTTAAATCACTTACAAATTGGTAGATTATAACACGGATTAGAGGAATGAATTATAGGCGTAGGATTTGGTGGTTGGATAATAAATGTTAGGAATAAATGAATGAAAAAGTTAGTTGAGGTGATTTTGTAAAATTTAGTTTAAGCTTTTGACAAAAATAGTCCTTCCACCTCAACCATCTTCATCCATAGCCCATAACTTTCATTTTGGTTAAGTACAAAGTGTAAGTTTGGAAAGAAATTTAACGACACTCCCTCTCAACTTTCAAAATATTGAAATTTTCTAAATCTGAGTCCGAGAAGTGTCAAGAAACAAGAAATGTGACCACCATTATCAAAGATATTACCAAAACAGGGTAACATGCAAGTACAAGAATTTATGAAACATGAAAATATTTACATTCTCCCCCTCAACACTTAACCGTGAAAATATTGAAGTGTTTGAAAGAGTGAAGTGTTGACGGAAGATTTGTACTTGCCATGTTAAAAGAAATTTAGTTAGAAGAATATTTTTTTATTTTATAGATTTTATATTTTTCTATTTTTGTTTTTTAAAAAATTTATATACAAAAGAGGTTTTGGTGTTTGACTGGTTTTAAGATTGTTTTAAAAGTTCGTACAGTTCCTCTGGAGTCAAACACCTCATACCAATCCGGTGGACCAACTCAGTAAACCTAGCAAAAGCTAAGGCTTTGGTGAGAAGGTCTGCCAGTTGGTATTCAGTACCCACAAAATATAATTCAAACAGTACCCTTTTCCACATGCTCCTTGATGAAATTATATCGAAGATCGATGTGCTTTGATTTCGAATGTTTAACGGAGTTGCATGAGATTGCAATAGCACTTCGATTGTCGCAGTACATCGGGATTCTGTCAAATACGTAACCATAGTCCTTGAGTTGTGTTCTCATCCAAATGACTTGAGCATAACACACCGACATGGCTACATATTCTGCTTCAGTTGAGGACAGTGATGTACAATCCTGCTTCTTCGATTGCCATGACACCAGTTTATCACCAAGAAATTGTAGAGCTCCTGAAGTACTTTTCCGAGAATCTAAGCAACCTGCGTGATCAGCATCTGAAAAAGCTATCAGTTCAAAACCAGAATCCTTCGGATACTAGATCCCCAAGTTAATGGTTCCCTTGATGTATCGGAGGATTCTTTTAGCCTCAGAGAGGTGAGTTTCAGTTGGTCGCAACTGATAACGAGAGCAAAGATATAAAACAAATACAATATCAGGTCTACTGGCTGTTAGATACATGAGAGACCCAATAATACTTCGGTATTTGGTAGGGTCAACCAATTTCCAAAGCAAATCAGCGTCCAGTTTCTTGGTATGTGCCATTGGTGTGGCATAGGTATCACAGTTTTGCATTCCATGTTTGTTTAAAATTTCAAGAGCATATTTGGACTGACTCAAGGAAATACCACGGGGTGATTGATGAACTTGCAGTCCTAGAAAGAACGTAAGTTCACCCATCATGGACATTTCAAAATGTTTTTTCTTAAGTTTTGAAAAAGCGTTTGAGTATTTTAGATGTGTTGACCCAAAAATGATGTCATCCACATAAATTTGAATGATTAAAATGTGTTCCCCGTTATATTACATGAATAGTGTTGGGTCGACCGATCCTTTGACAAAATTGTGAGATATGAAAAAGGATGACAACTTATCATACCACGCCCGAGGGGCTTGTTTGAGACCGTAGAGAGCCTTGTTCAGTTTGTAGACGTGATTAGGGAACTCTGGATCAACAAATCCTTCTGGCTGACTAACATAGACCGTTTCTCTCAGTTAACCATTCAGAATAGCAGTTTTGACGTCCATCTGAAAGACCGTGATGTTCATGTGAGCCGCGAGTGCCAGAAAAATCCAAACAACCTCAAGTGTGCGAATGATTCCTCGTAGTCAATCCCTTCTTCTTGTCTATAACCCTTAGCCACCAGACATGACTTATTTTTTATAACCGTACCTTCAGCATCCAATTTGTTTTTCCAAATCATTTCAGACCAATAACATAGACCCCAGTTGGTTTTTCAACCAATTCCCATACTTCAAGACGTTTAAACTGATTAAGTTCTTCTTGCATGGATTCAATCCAGTTGTCATATGTCATAGCTTCCTTAATATTTTTGGGTTCAGCTTGGCAGACGGTAAGTGCATAAATGCAATGTTCACCGTCAGTCTGAAGGCGTTGTCTAGTTACGACTGGTTGATTCGGGTTTCCAATAATGTTCACAAGAGGATGGTCTTTAGTCCAACGATGTGTGGAGGGTTGATGTTGATATACATTTTGCAGATTAGGAGGATTCAAATGGCTTGTAGATGATTCCGCAACATCAGAAGTGGCAGTTTCATTTGCAAAAGGGTTGAAGAACGCATTTGGATCATAATCTGCAGGTTGGGGTACGTCATGGTTTAGAAGATCATCAACTGGTTCAGCGTCATTGGATGCGGTTTGTTCGGCTGTTGTTGTAGAATCAATTGGAGGTGCTTCTTCAACAGTTGTTGTTGTTTCAGGTGTATCAGGTATTGGATTATTATCAGGTTGAGCAGCGGAAACATTTGATACATCTGGAGCACGTTGATCAATATCATCACTAAAAAGAGGAGCACATAGCTGTTCCATTTGTTGATGAGTAAGCTGTATGCTTGGTTCAACTGATGATGGGGTTTGGGGGAAGTTTAGACGGTTATGTCCGGGTTCCAAGCTGTTTTGCTCAGAAGCCATATCTGTAAGCTCATCGAAATTTGCATGAATCGTTTCCATAATCTCCTTTGTACAACGATTCTAGATCCGGTAACCCTTAGAATTTTCACAGTATCTAACAAAGACTCCAATGTCAGCATTGGCTTTGAGCTTACCAAAGTCATCACGATCATTATTTGTGTAACAAAGGGATGCAAATACATGAAAGTGTTTGAGGTTCGGTTTACGGTTGTGGATAAGCTCATAAGGTGTTTTGTTGTGGCGTTTGGTAATCATTGAACGGTTCTGAGTGTATTTTGGGTAAAGGGGTTTACCCCAGTAAATATATAACCAAAAAATAATGTTAAGTACAAATAGAATGTGGCTGAAGTACCAAATTAACCTCAAGCGAAGAGCTTGATAAAACTAGTGTTTATGACATGCCATAAACACAAAGAACCTAGCTATATTACATCATCAAACTAGGCATAAACAAGTAAAAAAACTTGTAACAAGCGAGCATCCCGCATCCAGCCAATCCACGAAGGGAGCAAGTTAACCCAGGAAGTTTGCCTCCTTAAAAACCCTTTCCAAGAAAAACCCAAAGGGAAAAACCTTGGAGTAGGGAAAAAGAGTACAACCCTTACCTGGCACTCCCTTCGTGTGAAATACATATACTTGGAATCTTCCATTTATCCATAATCAACCGAGACCGCGAGGTTAGCTTCTTGAACTTGAAAGTAACCCGCTTCAACCGAATAGTAGAGACAATGGTGCTAACCACTTCAGCAACAGTAGACTTCTTACGCTTGAACAGCCTAGAATTGCGCTCCATCCAAACGAAGTAAGTAGTATCAGCAAGCAATAATCGAGAAATGATACTACTAACTGACCGCCCCTTAGATAAAGGAATAAGAACTGCAACAACACTCTCCAACGAAGGTGGGACCGCATCCATACCAGATAAAACCCGTACCTGAAACCAAACCTGCATAGAAAATTGGCACTCAAAAAATAAATGAGAATGAGAATCCGGAACCAATTCACAAAGCGGGCATCTAAGCAAGTCCAAATCAACGCCAGGACCAACATCCCATTGTCGCATCCTATCCTGAGTCTTTAGCTTCTGCTTAATAGCGAGCCAAAGATGTATAGCATGCCTTGGAATACAATGAGAGAACCAAAGAACATTACACCATTCAACCAAATCAGCCCTTAGACGCAGAGATTCCCATGCACCCGAAACTGAAAAACAACTAAATTTACCATCTAGGTTGCACCATAATAATCCATTATCAGTATCGTTTAGAGTAGGAACCGGGAGAGCAGCTAACAATGGAAATCTAGATAACCAGTCCAATGGCCATCGCCAAACATCAGTTGCAATCAGATCATAAACCGAGTCAGATAAATTAAACCCCGCTCGGGCAATATCTCTAGCAGTAAGTAAATCACGAATCGGGCTTAACTGACACCACATATCAAACCAAACCGAAGTGCCCTTCCCATTATTGATCTTATGCCAGATAAAGGGACGAACCTTGGGTCTAATGGCAAGAAGCTTGCGCCAGCCCCAGCTAACATCCCCCAAACAAGGAACATCCCAAAAGCTTCTCCCACGGAGTTTATACGAATGGATCCATTGCACCCATAACGACTCTTTATGTGTCAAAATATTCCAAATGTGAGTAGTCATGAGAGCAATGTTAAAATCCTCCAAATGACGAATACCAAGACCACCTTCTTTCTTTGGCTTACAAACAGATTCCCAAGCAACCTTAGCCTTTCCCCTTTTCATTTCTCCTTGACACCAAAGGAAACCCCTCATAAGCTGCTCTAACTCATGGATAATATGAGTAGGAAGGATAAATACCGAAGCCCAATATAAATGCATCGAAGATAAAAAAGACCTCACCAACTGAAGCCTACCCGCAAGAGATAAGAACTTATTACGCCAATCATTCACACGACCTTCCAATTTTTCAACAAGCACCTTACAATCCCTATAAAGAAGTCTTGAGGATATAAGGGGGATCCCAAGGTACCTGACAGGGAGAGAACCCTCTGCAAACGGCATAGACTGGAGAATAGCAGCTTTAATAGCATTAGGAACATTACAAAAGAAAGCTGTACTTTTAGGGATACTTGGGACAAGACCCGAAAAGTTCTTGAAATCCTCCAAAGCCTGCATAATGACATTAACAGAATCCTGATGGCCTCTAGCGAACAAGAAGAGGTCATCTGCAAAACAAAGGTTAATAATTCTCTGTTGCTCACACAAATGATGAAACTGAAAATCTACTGCATTCGAAACCTTTTTCTGCAATATAAGAGTTAGAACTTCCATAACCAGCGTAAACAAGTATGGAGATAACGGGTCACCTTGTCTAAGGCCCCGCTTACCTTTAAACCAGCCATGAAGATCCCCATTAACACATATTGAATAAGACGTAGATGAGATACATACCATGATCCAGTCAACCATTTTGGAGTGAAAACCAAAACCAATCAGAATAGCCTTAAGAAACGTCCAATCAACCGTATCATATGCCTTCTGAATATCAACCTTAAACGCACATCTAGGAGGAACTCTCCCTCTATGATAATTCCGCATAAGCGCTTGGGTAAGTAATATATTATCAGATATACGACGACCAGGAACAAATGCAGATTGATTAATACTAACCAGCTGACCAAGGCCCTCTTTAATATGACTAGCAAGGATTTTGCTAATGCATTTATACATGACATTACAGCAAGAAATAGGCCTATAGTCATTAATCTTAGACGGGGTAGCCAATTTAGGAATCAAGGATATAATGGTATGATTAATCTCCTTGAGAAGCTTACCATTAATGAAAAAATCACGAACATCAGTCCTTACCTCAGCACCCATAATATCCCATGCTTTCTTAAAGAAAGCAGCCGTGTAACCATCGGGACCAGGAGCTTTATCATCCCCCATAGAGAATATAGCATCCTTAATCTCCGCATCCGTAACATGACGAACCATCGAGCCAGCCAATTGATGAGGAAGAACTTTAGAGAATATACCATAATCATCAAAGAGAGTACAATTTCCTTCCATACCAAGAAACTATTCATAGTGAGCAACAAAAGTACCTGCAACCTGATTACCCTCGTACAAGACATTGTTTGCATCTCTAACCAATTCAATTCGATTACGGGCACATTTGCTTTTAACAATATTGTGAAAATAGGCCGTATTAGAATCACCTGCATGAAGCCATTGAACTTTAGATTTCTGCTTTAAAAACCGTTCTTCATCTAACGTAGCCTCCTTATATGCAAGAAGATAGTGAGCATGTTCATCCCGTAAGTCTGAATTGGATGGATCTGTATCAATTGCCTTTTGGACCTCATCTAACTCCTTCCGAATACTAACCACCCGCTCATGCAGATTACCTTGAATGTGCAAAAGCTTACGAAAAGGAGATTTCAGCCCCTTTAAGCGTTGAACCACTCGATACATAGCACAACCATGAACATTTAGATTCCATCCCGTAGTAACCGTATCACTAAACCCATCTTTATGAACCAAGAAGTTAGAGAATTTGAACGGTTTAGGCTTAGGCTTTGTTACCCGGGGAATATGCAGAACACACGGAGAATGATCTGAAATACAATAAGGTTGAAATATAGCAAAAGAACCTGGAAACGAGTCAGAAAATTTCAGATTGCCCATCACCCTATCAATTTTCTTTAATGTACCAAATGAGCCTCTTGGTTTCTGATTCCAAGTAAAGTGAAGACCTGTACTATTAATATCTTGAACCTCCATTCTCTGAACACAATCTTTGAATTCACGCATAGCAATGTCAGGAGCATAACTACCACATGAATGATCCTCCAAATTGAGTGCCGCATTAAAATCCCCCAACAAAACCCAAGGCCTACTACGCATAAATCCAGCATGGCAAACAAGGTTGGACCAAAGGGCACGCTGGTGAACATAATAATTATCTGCATACACAAAAGAACAAAAAATTGTTTTGCTGTCTGCCCGAGTATTAACCTGAACATGCATAACCTGATTAGTTTGAGACATAATCATAACATCAACAATATCATCATTCCAACCAAGAATAATACGGGTCCCCTTATCACAAAGACTACCATTTGACGTCCACTTCCAACGACGACAAACATTACGACATGTATCATACACCACCGATACATCAACATGAGATTCCAAGATAGCACATATACTAAGATTATTATCATTTACCACCTGTTTAACCACTTTTTGTTTATGGTTCAAACCCCTTATATTCCAAGAGGTGATACTAAACATCGGGACATTGAGACAGGGAGTGCTTGCCCCCGATTTGTCAAACAAATTACCAGATTCATCATAAACATTTTCAACCTCATCATCATCCGCCAAACCATTAGTCTCATCAACATCATCATAAGTAGCCAAAGAACCAAATGGGTTAGATGTAGATATATTAGGAGCCAGAATTGGATTACTTACCGTAGGTGAAGCATGAGCAGGTTGACTACCCTTATTAGACACATCAGTAGGGTCATTAGATGTAGAATTATTAGGTGAAACAAAATTACCTACCAGATTGGGTGAATGACCCGCACTAGTACTAGCAACTCCTTGAGGAGGTTTGCTAGTAGAAGGAGTATTAACAGCTTTGGGTCTATACTGCATATTTTTACCAACTGGAACCCCATTAAACACATTACCACTTTTATTTTCCTTAGCATTCCGCTTAGCTTTACCCTTTTTCCCAACTAGTTGAAACCCATCATTCCTATCCTCCACAACCGGTTCAGTCACAATTTTCTTAGGACAAGAATCAACAGAGTGGCCAAAGATTAAACAAACATCGCACCTAGGAGGTTTCCACTCTTATTCCACCCTAATAGTTTCAGAAGAAAACCCAGGTTGATCCAAATACGGTACCCCAATATTAATAGATTCCTTAAGGGGAACATGAGAGTCAATTTCAATTAAGCAACGGGCAAAACTACTCCTACCCCATGATTCAACACACATAGAGCTAGTAAAAGAATCAAGCATGATAGGCGTACCAATATGTGTTGCAATAATACTAATTCCATCTTCAGAAAATACCTGTAACGGAACATCATGAAGGTTAACCCATACCGGAATGCGGTTTAACTCCTCTTTCGTCAAACTAGTACTCATGGTCCACTTTTTAAGAATAATAGGACTATTCTTAATCATCCATGGACCTCCTTCAAGAACAGCCTCCAAACCAACCTGAGAGTCAAACTTAAAGAAAAAGAAGCCTTTTGCATTCATCATGATCCGTTTTAAACCATACTTAGCCCAGTTGTTACGTGCAAAATACTCAACCACAGGAAATGCAATACGCTTACCAATGAAGTATCCATACAAGGTGTTATCAAATTTAGAGCTAATATTTTGTACCACCTTAAGGGTAATGGACACGTCAACACCATTAAACATATTATCAACTTTAAGTGCACGAAAGTTAGACTTACCTTTTGCAGGATTAGAAGGAGTACCTTGGGGGTGACCCTGTTTAGAGCCACTAGCAGCTCCAACATAAGTTGAAGGGTGCACTTCAGCCGATTTAACGATAGGGCTCTCCTTAGTAGCATGCGTGACTACACCTTTAAGTTTACCAGCTTGACTAGCCACACTAATCCCATCACCTTTAGGCAAACTACTCATATCCTGATTAATAACTTGACTTCCCGTTATAGGTCTAGTATCCAACGAGGCCCCAGCCGCCCCATTCACACTCGTGTCTTGATTACCCACCATAGTATCACTTTTAGCTGCTCCAAGAACCTCTTCAAGAGATGGGAAATCAGATTGAGTATACTGATTAGAAAAAATACCCGTGTCACCCCAAAATAATGAATCATGTTCACCAGGTTGTACTTCAGGATTAGCACTCGAGTCAACGTTAAACTCACGATAGTTCATAGTAATACCATGTGACGCATCAGCAAAAGAAGAACCACCAGGAGCTAACGTGTTACCTTCAGAAGTAGCTAAATTAGTGTTACGTAGAATCCTAAGAGGCTTACGTGGCTGAGGCGCATCATTAGAATCAGCATCATTCCCTTTAAGCCTTTGCATACGAGCATCCAAAGCTTCCAAATCCACGTTAACATTACCACTCTTTTCCATATTGCATGCAAGAACAGTAGCGCAACAAGAAGAAACCAAAAAACAATAAGCGAATCTCAACTCCTAATTAAATCATTGGAATGCTTCTATCATCCAGCTTCTTCAAGTGAGGTATCGTTATCTTAGCATAAGCTGTGCATCCGAATATTCTTAGGTATTCTAGGTTTGGTTTTCTGTTGTAGAGGGATTCATATGGTGTTTTATCTTCCAGGGCTTTCGTAGGTACCCTGTTGAGTATGTAAATGGCGTGCCTGACTGATTCTGCCCAAAAGGTTAAGGGTAACTTCATCGCTTTCATCATACTCCTAGTAGTTGATAACACTGTCCTATTTCTCCTCTCTACTACACCATTCTGCTGCGGTGAATATGGTGCTGTCAATTGTCTTTCTATTCCATTCTCCTTACAGTATTTGGTGAATTCATGTGATGTAAATTCACCTCCTCTATCAGTTCTTAGCATCTTAATTTTCAACTTCAACTTTGATTCAATCTGCTGTCTAAATTCCTTGAATGTGTTGAATGCTTGATCTTTCGAAGTTAGAAAGTAAGCCCACATAAAACGTGTGCAGTCATCTACTAATAAGAAGATGAGCTTCTTTCCAGAGTGTGTGGCTGGACTTATGGGACCACAAAGATCTCAATATACTAAGTCCAACAGGTTCTTTGATTAGAATTTAGCTTGGTTTGGAAAAGGTGTTCTGATGTGTTTTCCTAATAAACATGCATCACAGATTTGTCCTGCATGGTTTATTCTAGGTATTCCGTCTACTAGACCTTTTCTTGTCATCTTGTCTATCACGTCAAAGTTTAGGTGACCTAATCTAGCATGCCATAACCATGCTTGGTCATCTACGTTTGCTAAGAGACATATAGGTGCTACTATATGTAATCTAATACTGTAAAGTCGATTCTTAGATCGTTCTACTTTCATCAACAACTTCTTATTCTTATCATACAAAGTCAGTAAATTTCCATCCATGATGATCTTGCAACCTATTTCTGTAAGTTGTCCTAGACTAAGTATGTTGCTCTTGAGGTTTGGAATGTAGTAAACATCCGAAATCATTTTCTGTTGTAAGTTTCTACATCCTAATAGTATTGAACCTCTACCCTTTATCTCCACATACGATCCATCTCCAAAACGAACGCGTCCAGTGATGCTTTCGTCAATATCCTTAAAATGGCCTTTTGTTGGGTTTTTGGTTCCTTAAATCATGAATTACTCTATGTACTGGAACCACGGACAGAGTTGATATAACCACGGACAGAAGGATGGAACCACTGATGAAGACAAACCACGGCTAGTAGTAGTGTGTAACCACGGACAATATATTGTAACCACTGCTAGTCTTGTATAGTCGGTTTTGTATTAGATAAATATGGAAAAGATATTTATCTTGTAGGTTACGTATTGTATTATGTAAAGGACTCCTTAGTCTATAAAAGGAGGTCCTAGGTTAGATTAGATATACGGAAGTTTTATATCTAAGGTTGATACACTTCAAGGTTGCAAAACCCTAATACTGTAAGAGTATTCGTATTAATAAATAATATTGAGGTGTTGAATGTTAACTGTTCTTCTTCTTAAGATTAAGTGTTAAATTCCGCATAATACTTAATAAGCTTTTATTCTAAGTCAGTTTCTATATTAGATCGTTTGCTCAACGGGGATCAACAAGTGGTATCAGAGCTTGTGATCTAGAAACTGTAATCAAGAAGAGGTCAAGTTAAGTTTTGCTAAAGTAAGATAAGATGTCTGACGAAACACACATGGTTACTGCTTCAAAGGTGCCCATGCTCAAGCATGGTGAGTACCAAATCTGGAGGATGCGAATACGGCAATATATTCGCATGATTGATTATGCTCTCTGGGATGTTGTGGAAAAAGGTGATACTCTTCCCAAGAAGGGTGATGATGGCAAAGAGATATCCATTGTTAGTGAGATTGATAAGGCTAAGAGAAAGATGGAGATAAAAGCTCATAGTATTCTCTCTATGGGGATACCTAATGAATATGCTTTGGATTTTGAACAATATGAGTCTGCTAAAGAGTTACTGGATGTTCTTGAGACAAGGTTTGCTGGTAATGAAGCTACAAAGAAATCAAGGAAGAATATGCTCAAGCATCAACTTGAAAACTTCACAGCTCTTAGTGGAGAAAAACTTGATGGCACTTACAACAGGCTTCAAAAATTGATCAGCCAATTGAAGTCAGTGGACTATAACGTTATTCAAGAAGATATAAATTTGAAGTTCATTAGAAGTTTATCTCCATAATGGGTTGTTCATACTATTGTGTGGAGAAATAAGGTGGACTTTGATAAGATGACTCTGGACAATCTCTATAACAACTTGAAAGTCTATGAGTCTGAGAATAACATTGTTGGTGCATCTTCTGCTAATCAGAACATTGCCTTTGTTTCAACTAATCACAAAAGTTCACATGATGTATCCACTGCTGCCTATGGAATAACCACAGCTATTGCAAACAATACCATGGTTAGTGATACTGTCAGTGATGGTGCAATTTGTGCTTTTCTGTCTGATTTAACCACCAGTGTTGATGTATTGAATCAAGATCTAGATCAAATTGATCCTGATGATCTTGAGGAGATTAATCTTCAATGGCAAATGGCAAAGTGACTCTCCAAGCAAGGAAATTTCTGAAGAAGACTGGTAGATATGTCAAGTATGATGCTAAAAGAAGAGCTGGGTTCGACAAAAGCAAGATGGAGTGCTTTAACTGTAAGAAGAAGGGTCACTTTGCAAGGGAATGTCGAGCTCCTAAGAGGATTGAAGGTGTCAAGAAGACCACTGAAGAGTCTGCTCCTTCTTCAGCATTGGTGGCTCAAGATGGTCTTGGTGAGTATGACTGGAGTGATGAAAAATTGAAGAAGGACCCAATGCAGCTTTTCTTGCTAGTGAAGCTTCAAAAGAGCATAACTTTGCTCTAATGGCATATGCTTCATCTTCTGGTTCAGATTCAGAGGTATCTAATGAGTCTACTTGTTCTTTTAAGTCATGTCAAGATAACTTAGAATCTCAAAAAGCTATCACTGAGAGTTTAAGAAAAGAAGTAGAAAGACTGTCTATGGACAACCTAGGTTATAGAGTTGGTCTAGAAAGTGTGGAAGAGAGGCTTAATTACTGTATCAAATGTGAGTTTGAGTATGTTGATAAAATTAATATACTAGGTGGAGAAATTGATCTTAAGAATAGGGAGATTAAGATGCTTAAAGAGAAACTAGAACAAGCTGAGAGTGTAAAAGTAGAAGCCCTAAAAGAAAAAAAAAACATGTTGTTAGGGTTGCTAAAACACAATATGCTTCTGATCTAGTAAATAAACCAATAGGTCAAAAATTGTTCAAGGATGGTACTGGCCTAGGTTACAATGATATGCTACCACCTACCCTTATGCAACATGCACCACCTCCAAAAGAGCTCTCATTTAGCAGTGAATTTAGTTTCAACAAACCTGTAGGTGAGACTAAAAAGAATGAATCACCTAAGATAGGTTCTGATAAGTCATCTGATGCTCCCATCATTGAAGATTAGGAATCAGATTCTGAGGAAGATAGTAAAGTATCAACACAGCCTGAAAAGTTAGAACCTCTTAAGAAAGTTGATACTAGACAAGCCAACCTTGTACCTAGATTTGGAGCTAAAATTACTAAGAAAGTGGTAGAGTACAAGGAAGTACCTAGGGAACAGATGAAAAGATATATACCTAGGGGAAACCAGAGAAACTTCAATGGACTTATTTCTAATAGGTTAGGTGATGAGTTTCAATGTGTCAAGAAAGCTTGTTATAACTGTGGTAGTTTTGAGCACTTACAGAGAAATTGTTATAAAAACAGACCACAAGTTTGGAATCATTAGAGGAGGGTAAATCACCAAAACTTTTCAAAGAAAACAAACCCTCATCCTAACAGAAACATGATTCCTAGAGCAGTGTTAATGAGGAATGGGAATACAAAATCAATTGTCACTGCTTCTCCAAAATGGGTTCCAACCACTGCTAAGCAAAGTGTAAACACGGCTAAGCAAAATCAAACCACTGATAAGCCAAAAATCACCAAAGATAACAAAGAAGTTTTAAAAATTCCAAAGGTGATAACTGACACAGTGGTTGGAAATCATTTTATGTTGTAAAGGCCTCATCTAGTTGGCAATGGAAACCTAAGACCAAGGTTTTACATCATGTCAACTGTGCATCAATGGACCTAAAAAATTTGATTATATTGATGCACAGGGCAGACCCAAGTCAGTATTGGCTTGGGTCCACAAAAGGAACTAACTTGTTTAATTTCATGTGCAGGGCAATCTACAAGATGAGCTAAAAGACAAAGGAGTTTTTGATAGTGGTTGTTCTGGGCACATGACTTGGGATGGGAGCAACCTGGAAGATTTTGAAGCTTTTGATGGAGGATATGTGGCTTTTGGCAATGATCCAAAGGGAGGAAAGATACTTGGAAGAGGCACAATCAGAACAGGGAATTTAGACTTTAAAAAAGTCTACTTGGTACAGGGACTTAAGTACAATCTATTCAGTGTTTCTCAAATGTGTGATAAGAAAAACTGGGTACTTTTTGGTGAAACTGAGTGTGTAGTGTTGTCACCTGAGTTTAAGATGCCTGATAAGAATTTTATACAACTTAGGGTACCTAGGAAGGAAAATATATATTGTTTTGATCTTAAAGATGTAATTCCTAATAGGTCCTTAACCTGTTTGTTTGCTAAAGCATCTGTGGATGAGTCTAAGTTATGGCATAGAAGATTAGGTCACCTCAATTACAAAACAATCAATAAACTGGTAAAGGCAACTTAGTGAGAGGGTTACCTTCTAAGGTTTTTGAGTGTAAGGAACTGTGTGTGGCCTGTCAAAAAGGAAAACAACATAGAGCTTCTTGTAAGTCCAAAACTGTCAACACCATTACACAACCACTGTTTATGCTTCATATGGACTTATTTGGACCTACCTTTGTCAAGAGTTTGAACCATAAGCAGTATTGCCTAGTTATCACTGATGATTATAGTAGATTTTCTTGGGTTTACTTTTTGGCTGCTAAGAGTGAAACTAGTAAAATTCTTAAGAGTTTCATTACTAAGATAGAAAATCTAGTAAATCATAAAGTCAAGATAATCAGATGTGATAATGGAACTGAGTTTAAGAATGCTGTGATGAATCAGTTTTGTGTAGATAAAGGTATAGAAAGACAGTTTAGTGTTGCTAGAACACCACAACAAAATGGTGTAGCTTAAAGGAAAAACAGAACACTAATTGAGGCTGCTAGGACTATGCTGTCAGAGTCTAAGTTACCAACTACCTTTTGGGCTGAAGCTGTAGGCACTGCATGTTATGTGCAGAATAAAAGTAAGGTAGTGAAGCCTCATAACAAGACCCCCTATGAGCTGTTACATGATAGGAAGCCAATGATTGCATTCCTAAAACCTTTTGGGTGTCCTGTTACTATCTTGAATACCATAGACTACCTAGGCAAGTTTTAAGAAAAAGCTGATGATGGATACTTTTTAGGCTATTCTTCAAATAGTAAAGCCTTAAGAGTATACAATAGGAGGACTAAAATTGTTGAAGAGAACTTACATGTTCAATTTAGTGAAAAGACTCCTTGTGTTGAGACCAAAGGACCAGACTGGCTGTTTAACATTGATATGCTAACCAAATCTATGAATTATGAGCCTATCATTGCAGAAACTTCCACTACTATTGATGCAGGTACTCAAAAGGATTCTGGTGCAGAAGCAATTTCTAAGGAAGCTGATTCTCCTCAAGAGTTCTATTTGTTTGAAAAGTGGAAAGCTAGTTCTGTCTCACCCATCATTGATAAGCAAGGTCCCACTGATGATGACATCTTGAATACTGGAGGAAATGTTGATCATCATCAAGATAAGGATGAGTTGTTGCAAGATAATTCAGTGTTGATAGAAGAAATTGAAAAGAAGAAAAAGCATTTTGAAAGCACTGCTAAGCCTTCTGAAAGCACTGATAAGCCAAATGTAAGCACGGATAGAGATAATGCAAGCACGGCTAAATCAACAACTTCTACCACAGTCATCATAAGTGAAATCCTTGCTGTAAGTACTGATGATAGTACTTTCTTTGGACCACATGCAAAGCCATTATATGGTGAAGAGGAGTATCCACATGATCCTGATATGCCTCCTTTGATTGAAATTGATACTCTTACTGATGATGAAGACATGGATGATTTCTTCAATGCTGATTTAACTAATTTGGAACATGTCATTCATGAAAGTCCTGTTACCTCAACAAGGATTCACAAGATTCATCCCAAGGAACAAATACTTGGAAACTTGAATACTCCAGTACAAACAAGAAGCAAGGTTAAGAACTCTGAACCCTTTCCTGAACATGGGTTCTTTGCAAGATCACTTCACAAAAGAAACAGTCATAAAGATCTGAAAAATTGCCTGTTTGCTTGTTTTCTGTCACAAAAGGAGCCCAAGAGAGTTGAAGAAGCATTATCTGAAGAAGGATGGGTAGAATCAATGCAAGAGGAGCTTCTTCAGTTCAAACTTCAAGAGGTTTGGACATTGGTTGATCTTCCAAATGGTAAGAGGGCAATTGGGACAAAATGGGTGTTCAGAAACAAAGGGGATGAAAGAGGTATTGTTGTGAGGAACAAGTCAAGGTTGGTTGCTCAAGGATACACACAAAATGAAGGCTTGGATTATGATGAAGTGTTTGCTCCAGTTGCAAGAATTGAGGCTATAAGATTGTTTTTAGCTTATGCTTCATTCAAAAACTTTGTTGTGTATCAGATGGATGTTAAAAGTGCATTTTTGTATGGCACAATTGATGAGGAGGTTTAGGTTTGTCAACCTCCTGGTTTTGAAGATCCTGATCATCCTGACAAGGTCTACAGGGTGAGGAAGGCTATGTATGGTTTGCATCAAGCTCCTAGGGCATGGTATGAGTGCCTGTCCACTTACTTGATGGACAATGGGTTTAAAAGAGGGCTGATTGATAAAACTTTGTTCATTAGGAAGCACAAAGATGATACTTAATTGGTTCAGGTTTATGTTGATGACATCATCTTTGGCTCAACCAATAAGGAGCTATGCAAAGATTTTGAGAAGCTTATGCATGATAAGTTTCAGATGAGTTCTATGAGAGAACTCACTTTCTTTTTGGGACTACAGGTTCAACAAAGGACTGATGGTATCTTCATTAGTCAAGAAAAGTATGTAGCAGATGTGTTGAAGAAGTTTGGGTTTCAGGATGTGAAGAGTGCTAGTACACCAATGGAGACTCAGAAACCACTGCTACCTAATGATGGAAGTCCCAGTGTTGATCAGAAGTTGTATAGGTCCATGATTGGATCTTTGATGTATCTTACTGCATCTAGGCCAGACATAATGTTTTCAGTATGTGTGTGTGCAAGATTTCAAGTCACACCTAATACCTCACACATGAATGTTGTTAAGAGGATCTTTAGGTATCTTAAAGGTCATCCTAAATTGGGCCTTTGGTACTCAAAGGATTCTCCTTTTGATTTGGTGGCCTACACAGATAGTGACTATGCTGGTGCTAGTTTGGATAGGAAGTCTACTACTGGAGGATGTCAGTTTTTGGGAAGCAGACTTATTTCATGGCAGTGTAAAAAGCAAACTATTGTGGCCAATTCTACAACTGAAGCTGAATATGTGGCTGCTGCTAGTTGCTGTGGTCAAGTTCTTTGGATTCAGAATCAATTGCTGGATTTTGGGCACAATTTTGTGTATACTAAGATTTACATTGATAATAACAGTACAATATGCATCATTAAAAATCCTGTTTTACATTCTAGAACTAAACATATTGAGATAAGACATCATTTTATTAGAGATTGTAATGAGAAAAGGTTTATTCAAATGGTAAAAATCCATACTGATTTCAATGTTGCTGATCTTCTCACCAAAGCTTTTGATGTGGGAGGTTTCAGTACCTTGTTGTTAGCATTGGAATGATTAATCTCTAAACTCTCAAATTGTTTTGTATCCTTTGTATAAGTATTGGACTGTTATTACGTAATCTTAGTTTTGCTATTCTTGTTTCTAACCACTGATAGTTTGTTTCTAACCACTGATAGTTTGGTTGAAACCACTGCTTGTTGTTCTGTGTTTCCACTAACCATTTTGCAGATACAAGAAAGATCATTATAGAAGCTAAAGAAGTACTGAAGTTAATTGTTCATTCATTCATCAAAACAGTTTACAGCTTACAATTCAACTTCAAGTGCAAATTAAAAGACTACTTCTATACATGATTTCCTACTACTATCCTTGCTCATATCGTTCATCCCAGCTGCTGGATATGCATTTGTGATATGCATGACCGGTACGACGAAGATGCTAAGGATCAAAATGGGAAGGATGGATTGATGAAAACGAAGATGATGACGATGACCACAGTAGATGAAGCACAAAGGACATAGTCATATCATACTTGCATCTACTGGTTTCACCAAAAAGCATCATTCCATTTTTCTTTTTCCCTTCCCCCTTACGATATGTGAAGAAACACCACAACCTGGTGCTGGAAGACCAAGAACCACCTCTCTGTCCTTTGGGAGTGGTGGGTTTCTTGTTCGTGGTCTTGGTTGGGGTTGGGATGATGAAGATTGGGGGTTTGAAGTTCTCTTCTTTGAAGAGTCTTCAGAGTCCTCAGATGCCTCACTTGGATCCACCACACTATCATCTTCTGATGATGGAAGAAATGGGGATTTTCTTGGTCTTGGTTCTTGTGGAGGGAGGTATAACTGCCATGGGTTAGTATCTTCACTTGATGATGATGAGGATGAGGAGGATGTTAGATCAACAACCTCTGGTTTATTCCAACTGGGGTTCCACATGGTGATTGATTGTTGCCTGGTGATTTTGGAGAAATTAGGGTTTGATTTTAATTGGTGTGTGCGTTATATGAGATTTGGGTTTCTTTATATAAGCAAAGTTATAGGTTATGGAAGTAAATGAGGGGCAGGTTAAATGTGGTTGTGGAGTTAATGAGATTCTTGGGCGTTGGACTAATATTAATCCTGGAAGTTGACCATATTGACTTACTTGTGCTAAACCACTGATAGTTCATTTGGAACCACTTTTGGCATTAACTAACCACTGATAACAATAACCTTCTTCTCTGTGTTTGTTTTGTGTTTTTGTCTTACAGGTATGAAGGATTTGTGTACATCGGAGCTAGTGTGTTAGCTGCTTGTGTTTGTTTAAAAAAAAAAAAAAAAAAAAAAAAAAAAAAAAAAAAAAAAAGTTGTGTTTTCCTTCATATTTTTGTGAGATCTCTCTTATAATGACACAGATTTGCTTGCTATAATTCTTGGATGTTTGGTTGAAGTGCTACTATGTATCCACGGATGGTGTATGTCTAAACGCGGATGGCTGTTCTGAAACCGCGGATAGCATTTTGATTAGTGATGGATACTACAGGGACTGATTGGTAACTTTTGCAAAAGTATATTATTTCCCCCAAATCACGGATGGATCATTTATTTGGTCTTCAAAACACTTCAATTGGCGCTCAACATTAACCCTAATCACTTATCTTTGCATAATTCACAAATCCCACATCATAACCATCATTAATCACAATGGCTGATAAGTATTCCACTACACATAACATTGTTGCTATTCTCACCAAGAATGATCGATCTGAAGGGTTTCATCAAATGATTGATTTCCTTGTTCATAGTCCTATTCACTATGCCTTAACTGTCACACCAACCATCTTTAAAGCTTACATAAATCAGTTCTGGAGGAATGCTAAGCTTGAGAAGGTTGATGGAATTGAAGTGTTTAGCACTGTTGTGGATGAGCATGCTATTTCTGTTACAGAGGAGATCATTAGGGATGTTTTAAAGTTTGATGATGCTGATGGTGTTGATAATCTTTCAGATGTTGAGATTGTTGCTGGTTTGGAAAGGTTAGGTTATACCCACAGAGGTGATAAGGTACAATATTTTAAGAGTTTGTTTTCAAAACAATGGAAGTTTCTTATTCATACCTTATTGATGTGTATGAGTAATAAGACCACGGGATTTAATGACTTTCCTTCCAAAATTGCTACTGCTATTATTTGTTTGTCTGATGGAAGAAAGTTCAATTGGTCTAGGATGATATATGAGGGGCTTGTACAAAACATTAGGAAGAAGGGTAAATACTATTTATATCCTAGGTTTGTTCAACTGATAGTGGAAAGTCAAATAGAGGAGCCTGTTGAGCATACTCAGGAGTATGAAGTACATCATATGCTTCCTAAGGTTTTTGCACATATGAGGAATCAACCACAAAATGTACAAATTCTATATGTTCCTTTATTTCCTCATATGCTTATTTTTCCTGCTGATGAGTTTGATGAAGGTCTTGCATCTCTACCTTTAGTCACTGAACCCACTGCTAGTACATCTGAACCCACTGATAGTACACTTGTAAACACTGATAGTGTATCTCAACCCACTTCTAGTCAAACCCAAACCACAGTTACACCCATTGTATGGACTAGGAGCCAGAAGGGCACTAAGCTACCTCAGGCTAGTGCTAGTGGTGTTGCTAATGAGGCTGTCACAGGTGGTGGAGGTGACATGATTGGAAGGACTTCCACTACTGATTCATGCTTTGATGTGTCAGATAGTGGAAACATATTTAAGACCCAACCTTTGGCAACTCCTAATGTGGAGAGTTCCTTGGAACTTAACACAGGTGGAGGAATCCCTAGCCAATTGGCTACTACAGGGTGCATAGTTGTTCAGGCTAGGTCTGATGCTATGTTTACTATATCCAAGGATTCACCTCTCGGAGCAGTTAACACAGCTCGAAGTGATGAGGATCGTTTGGAACATGAACCTGAATTGACGGATTTTGAGTTTGTACATGATGACTTTTCCAATGAACCACCTCTCCGACTAGTTCACACAGGTCGAAGTGGGGAGGATATTCTTGAACGCTTAAATGAATTGACGGCTAAATGTATCAAGATGGAGGAGACGATCTCGAATCTAAAAGAGTTGGTTGTGTTTCATGGAAAGGATATTAGGAGATTGAAGCACAGAGTGAGCGTTTTGGAAAAAGTAAGACGACCTGGAGTTGCTGTTTTGAAAGCTATGAGAAGAAAGAAAAAGAAGGTGGACTCCTCTCCAGCTCTGAATATGGAGGATGTATCCAAACAGGGGAGGAGTGAAGACATAAATTCAGGGGAGGTTGCTGATGGAACTATAGAAGAAAATAGTGGAGATCAAGACTTTTTGGTATCTGATAAAGATGGGAATGAGGCAGTTCTTGAAAATGTGAAGAATGTTGTAGAAGATGTAGTGTAACACAAACATGATGTATGTCTGAAACCATGGCTAGTACTCTTGTAACCACTGCTGCAGTTTCAGATATGGCAATTATACCCACTACTATTATACCAACTGCTATCATAACCACTTCCACTGTTGTCACAACTCTCTCTGTATCACCACCTAAGTCTAAAGAAGTTGAGAAAGAAGCTGCAAGTACATTGATAAATCTAAGCAAAACTTCATCTATTTCTACGCACTACTGAAACAAACCCAAACCCAAAGGAGTTGGTACTGTTTTATCTGTTCAATCTACTGCAACTAAACCCAAACCCAAAGGAAAAAGTTTAGTTATTGGTGAACCTTTGAAGAAGAAAGTGGTTAAATCTGATATTGGAAAAGGTAAAGGAGTTGCAGTACCAGAGCTGAAGTTTAAGTCTAAAGCAGAACAAGAAGCTTATGATGCAGAGTATGCAAAGAACATAGTAGTTGAAGAAGAAGCAGCTTTAGAGAAAAGAAGCAAGCAAGAGGAAGCTAGTCAGAAATGGTTAGCTATATGGTATGAATCACAAAACTATCTTCAAGCTTCTGAATTAATAAGTGATGAGTATACAGCACAAGAATGGAATTTGTTGGATGATGAGGAAAAAGCTAGGCTTTTGAGTGAATGGGCAAGGAAGGTTGGTAAAGAAAGGAAGGAAGTTATAAGAAAGAAACCTCCTTCAATGGCACAGATGAGGAATGTACTAATGAAAATTATTAAGAATTCAGGCATTCACATTTCAGAAAATCTTAGTAAATGTTCATTTGAAAGAATTCTTGAGATTTATGAAAGATGTATGAAGATTAATCATGATGATTACTGTCCAATGAATTCTAAGAAGGATGAAGAGTGGATTAAGAAAGATGATGAGTGGATTCAAAGTAAAAGAAAGAGAAAGTCTGAGATTCAAGAGACATCTGATTCTAAAAGATTGAAAGAAGTTGCAGATGTTAATCAAATTGTTTCTTATGAGTTTCACCTTAATGATGGAAGTGAAGGAGTTTGGAAAATTCAAAGACTCAACAATGAAGTTTATGAGTATAATAAATTTTCACAAATGCTTCAGTATTTTGAAAGAGATGATTTGATGAATCTTTGGAGACTTTACAAGAATAAGTTTGGTGATGTACATCCAAATGATTATCATGAGAGACTGGTCTATTATAATTTGAAGATTTTATTTGAACCAACTCATGATGAACCTGAGTGGAAGGTACTCTACAATGGTAATGTAACAAGATGGTTTTTATATCAAACTTGTGGAGTTCATGTTTTAACTGTTTCTGGAAAAGTTATTCACATGCTTGTAGAAGGTGATTATCCTCAGTTGAATAAATATCCAGGAATTATTGCTCAGATGTTGAAGCCTGGTATTATCAAGATGCTATTACCCTATGATGGTCAAGCTTATGATTTGTTGAGGAAATATGAGACAATTCTTAAATCACATAAGTGTTTGGCTACATCCTCCAATTCAGATGTTTTGAGCTTAAAGGAAACTTGAGAATTCTGTTGGAATGTATCAAGTTTAGGGGAGGATTGTTGGGTTTTTGGTTCCTTGAATCATGAATTACTCTATGTACTGGAACCACGGACAAAGTTGATATAACCACGGACAGAAGGATGGAACCACTGATGAAGACAAACCACGGCTAGTAGTAGTGTGTAACCACGGACAATATATTGTAACCACTGCTAGTCTTGTATAGTCGGTTTTGTATTAGATAAATATGGAAAGATATTTATCTTGTAGGTTACGTATTGTATTATGTAAAGGACTCCTTAGTCTATAAAAGGATGTCCTAGGTTAGATTAGATATACGAAAGTTTTATATCTAAGGTCGATACACTTCAAGGTTGCAAAACCCTAATACTGTAAGAGTATTCGTATTAATAAATAATATTGAGGTGTTGAATGTTAATTGTTCTTCTTCTTAAGATTAAGTGTTAAATTCGCATAATACTTAAAAAGCTTTTATTCTAAGTCAGTCTATATTAGATCGTTTGCTCAACTGGGATCAACACCTTTGGTGCCCGTCATATGGTTACTTGCACCATTATCTAAATACCATATGCTAGCATCTGTTGTAGCATATTTTTGGGGGTGTACTTGTTCTTTATTTAACAAGATTTCTTCAGTCTCTTGTGTCGCCATTAATAATGATGGTTCATCGTCTTCTAAGATAAGGTTTGATTGTTCCTGAGTTGTTGGTGGACTTTTACAATTTCTCTTGAAATGTCCGGGTTTCCCGCAATTGTAACATTTCAAGTTCTTTTTATCCCACTCACCTTTATTCTTGTTGTGAGTTGAGTTTCCTCAATTCGAGTTATCTATATTTCCCTTATTTTGCCAATTACCTCGTGAATAGTTTGATCTACCCCTATATTTTGTAAATCGTTTATTATTTCTAGAGTGTTCGCCTTGTGCGAACAATAGGTTATCTTGGCTTTCTACTTGCCTTCCTTTCGGAGTTTTATTCTCTCCTTGAATGCCTTAAGTTTTCCTGCGATCTCATCTAACGTAATGTCATCGAGATGATTCGTCTGTTCTATGGATGCTACTATTTGAATGAACCTATCTGGTGTGGAATCTAATAGTTTTCGTACTAAAAGTGATTCATCCAATGCTTTTCCTAATTCTTTAGCCTTCGTGCGAGCCGTTCAGTTGGTGTAATGCATCCACCGTTCATCCTCCTTCATTTGAAGGTTTGAAATCCAATCATCAATGATTGTAACCGTGCTTATGCACTTTTCTTTTCCAACGGTTCTTCTTTATGAATCCCTAATTCCTTTGCTGTTTTACAACTTGCTACTTGTAAGATCACATCTTCGGTCAATGCTTGATATAGGAAGGCCGTAGTTGCCTTATCCTTTCTAACATCTACTTGCGTATTATCCTTAGGTTCTATTGCTTCCCATAAACCTTGTGCTTCTAGTATCACCTTAATTTTGATAGTCCAAACTGTGTAGTTTGTGGTTTTGAGTTTAGGGCATTGATACTGTGTCATAGGAGTTACGGGTTTTGGTGCAGTGTTACTGCCACTAAGGGTGTCATTCGGGTCGAGTCGGTCGGGTTCGGGTCAGTCGGGTCGGGTCAAGTCGGGTCGGGTCAAGTCGGGTTCGGGTCAAGTCCATTTATATAATTCTAGAATTTAATTTCTTAAATTTAGTAACCAAACGTTATGAATATAATGTCTATTGGTTTTTAAAAGGTTATTATATTCATACCAGTAGAGCAATGCACTAATACATGCATTTTATAGTTGGATTTACACATTTTCTTTTTGTAATGCATTTTGTTTTCAATTTGAGGTCAATTATATAGAATGAAAATGAATATAAAACCAAATATATGAAGAAATATATGTTCATGCACTAATTTGGGCCTTTCAATTAAATAAAGATTGGGAAAAGTTAAAAATATATATATATATATATATATATATATATATATATATATATATATATTATATATTAAGTTAGTTAGATAGGTCGACCAACCCGAATTTTCAAATATTTGAACCCGTACCCGACCATAGTTGTACTGGGTTAATCGGGTTGACCGATGACCCGAATTGGGATTTTGGACCCTAGTAACCCGACCAATATCCTTCGTGGGTCGGGTGGTCGGGTCGGAAATATGACACCCTAACTGCCACTCACATCGTCACTGGGCATTTTGATGGTACTTATGATCTTCACTTTCTACTTTCTATTGGGATTCTAACTAAGTATGGTATTCTTAATACTACGGGAACACAAATAGTTATCCGGGAATCTAATAGTATGGGATCAATATATAGTTCTCGGGATTTCCTAGTAATGTAAAATAATGATCTATACTATTTAAAGTATAAGAGAAATCCAAGTTTGAATTTGACCTAGTTGTGTATTAAACACAGTGGATTCCCACTTGTGTCGGTACTTGAGTTTAATACCAACCACTTTCTTTCTTTCCCACTTTCACTAAACCAATTCGCGTACACCTTTGATGTTGTCGAATTGCCTTCAGTCTACTTGTTCTTTCACCACGTTGTCTCTCTTTTTCCTTTTGTGTCGATATATAATGTTTTGCCTTAGAACTCTTGGTTTTGGCTATCCTCTCGAACACAAGTATCTCCAAAATACCTTTCGGTATTTTCCAAAGAAACAAGTTGATTACTTTCTTTTCTTTACCACTATGAATGGTAGTATCCTTCGTTGTTGGTCCGGCTCCATAATACTTCTCCTTTTCTTCTTTGTTCCACACCGAGTATGTAACAATAGTAAAATACCTTTCGTATTTCAAAGAATACAATTGATCGATTGTACCTTTCGTTATTAATTCTCAGTATTAACGTTTTCTTCCAAAACAACTCCTGATTGTTTTTCTAAACGTTATGTTTTTCTATCTTCAAGTAACTCTTTTTCTCTTCTTGTATATACCGTATAATATACAAGGTATCCTAACGCGTTTCCTTCTCTTCTTGTCACGTAAAAGTGTAACAAGGTATCCCTTTTCTCTTTCTTATGCGTACGGAATTAACAACAGGTATCCCACACCACAATGGAAGGGTGTCCTCCGTTTGTAATTTTGACACAAAGATAAGTCGATAATACTTATCTTATGTCCTAGTTATCCAAAAAACAACGTCTCCTACTTTGAAAACGTCGCGTCTTTCTTCTCCTAAAACAAAAGTTTCAGCGTGTATTCTTCTTCCAGAACCAAGGACCAGCGCTTCTGTTTCTGGTTTGGTTCTCTTCTTCGTTGAGTTTCTGGTTTTTTTTTTGTGTCTCGTTGACAGATTTCTGATGATGGTTGATGGTGTAACGAGATGTATAGTAAGGCTCTTGATGCCAAATGCTGGTCCCTAACGTATGAAATGAGTGAGTCGATAATGAAAATGCAAAAAATAATAAGAACTTTGAATAACTAATCATCTAACTTGTGTAACGTTACATGCATGCACGTATATATACTACACGAAAGGGGCATTTCCCCAAACGTTGTGACGGTTAAGAAGTAACCGTTTGTAATCGTTTGTAACCGCATTGCTGTTAATTAACTACCTCTCCATAACCGTTTTATGGTTATGTAACTACCTATAACCGCTTGGCGGTTGAGATCTTTATAGCGAGCAAGTTGGGCCTTCGAAGTTAGAAGCAATGCATGCAGATTATAGTTTACGACTAGAACTTGATTATCTTAGTTTAGTATCAATGGTTTAAGAAACATGTTTTGCAAGTGATACCAAGCATGCACATGGCTGAATATATGGGGTCAAAACAAGTTACTGGTCGAGAACACGAGAGTCGAAAATAGGTTTAAAGGGCTTCATATGGGTTGACTTAAATGGTTCAAAACAGGAGCATGCACGGGTCAAATTATATATGTTCATTCCATTCAATAATTTACGTGATTCTAATATATGATTCCATGCGACAATTTTTAGTTTAATACGAAAATAATAATGTGACTATGGCATACAAGAGGGTCGAAAACAGATTCAATGAGGAGAATACGAGTGGGTCGAAATGCATGCATGACCTACTTGATATTTGTATGTTCTTGCTCGACATCATGCGACTAGATAACTGTTTAAGTGGTTGGTTTCATTAGTATTCAAGTATGCAAGTGGATTGAATCATGTACAAATACCATTCTTTATATTATGTTATCATAACACTTTATGAGATGAAGGATTACAGTTGCATGCATTCTTGTGACTCCTCATTCACAACAAAATAAGAAACAAAGAAGAAAGTTTGAATGTAGTCTTGAGGATGCAAACCTTGTAGTGAACGAAACAGCAGGAAGGGACAAAGAACCACGAATCGCCACTCGCGATCACAAACACTTTCTGTTGCTGTGGTCGAATGGAGTATGAAGGATATCACGCTTGCCGCCACTTATTGCTAGGTTTGTTTGAGATAAATGGTACATTTAATATAATAGTGAGATCCTAAAATTTTGGGATTTGGCGTGTGAGAAGGGCCGAACAAAGGGGCAATTAGGAGACCAAAAATCATGTCATTTATTTAGTTACCATAATATTATTGTGCCACATTTTATTTAATTATCAACATGTACATTACTAGTCAAGCAACTTTATGATGGGTTGTATGTATATTTTATTTGTAAATTAAAATAAGTGTTATTATTATTCCAAGTGTTTCAAATAAATTGATTATCAATAGTACTTATCGGAAAATCGAGCATAGTTTTATTTTGCGGATGATTAAATCGAGGGTAGAATAGTCTTTAAAGCGGTCACGGTTTTTAGGCGTTTACATCTCTTCTTCGAAAAAACATTGTTTGTCCTCGAAATTGATGTGAACATCGATGAAAAAAGTGGAGAAATACAAGATTACAACGGACGAGGGTAACAGATAGCAAACGGTATAAACTTTACGCG
>OU343220.1:108096755-108115862 GCA_910596185.1 Chrysanthemum makinoi
TGGTATCACTTGCAAAACATGTTTCTTAAACCATTGATACTAAACTAAGATAATCAAGTTCTAGTCTGTAAACTATAATCTCGCCATTGCTTCTAACTCGAAGGACCAAACTTGCTCGCTATAAAGATCTCAACCGCCAAGCGGTTATAGGTAGTTACATAACCATAAAACGGTTATGGATAGGTAGTTAATTAACCGCCAAATGCGGCGTTACAAAGCGATTCAGTTACAAACGGTTACTTCTTAACCGGGTCACAACGCTTGGGGAAATGCCCCTTCGTGTAGTATATAATGCATGCATGTAACGTTACACAAGTTAGATGATTAGTTATTCAAAGTTCTTATTATTTTTTGCATTTTCATTATCGACTCACTCATTTCATAATGCTAGGGTCCAAAGATTTGGCATCAAGAGCCTTACTATACATCTCGTTACACCATCAACCATCATCGTAAATCACAACGAGACACAAAAAAAAAACCAGAAACTCAACGAAGAAGAGAACCAAACCAGAAACAGAAGCGCTGGTCCTTGGTTCTGGAAGAAGAATACACGCTGAAACTTTTGTTTTAGGAGAAGAAAGACGCGACGTTTTCAAAGTAGGAGACGTTGTTTTTTGGATAACTAGGACATAAGATAAGTAGTATACGACTTATCTTTGTGTCAAAATTGCAAACGGAGAGGACACCCATTCCATTGTGGTGTCGGATACCTGTTGTGAATTCCCGTACGCAGAAACAGAAGAGAAAAGGGATACCTTGTTACACTTTTACGTGACAAGAAGAGAAGGAAACGCGTTAGGATACCTTGTATATTATACGGTATATACAAGAAGAGAAAAAGGAGTTGCTTGAAGATAGAAAAACATAACCGTTTAGAAAAACAATCAAGGATTGTTTTTGGAAGAAAGACGTTAGCAATACGAGAATTAATAACGAAAGGTACAATCTGATCAATTGTATTCTTTGAAATACCGAAAGGTATTTTACTATTGTGACATACTCAGTGTGGAACAAAGAAGAAAAGGAGAAGTATTGTGGAACGCGGACAAGCAACGAAGGATACTACCATTCATAGTGGTAAAGAAAAGAAAGTAATCAACTTGTTTCTTTGGAAAATACCGAAAGGTATTTTGGAGATACTTGTGTTCGAGAGGATAGCCAAAACCAAGAGTTCTAAGGCAAAACATTATATATCGACACAAAAGGAAAAAGAGAGACAACATGGTGAAAGAACAAGTAGACTGAAGGCAATTCGACAACATCAAAGGTGTACGCGAATTGGTTTAGTGAAAGTGGGAAAGAAAGAAAGTTGTTGGTATTAAACTCAAGTACCGACACAAGTGGGAATAATGAAAGTGTTTAATACACAACAACGAGGTCACAAATTCAAACTTTGGATTTCTCTTATACTTTAAATAGTATAGATCATTATTTTACATTACTAGGAAATCCCGAGAACTATATATTGATCCCATACTATTAGATTCCCGGATAACTATTTGTGTTCCCGTAGTATTAAGAATACCATACTTAGTTAGAATCCCAATAGAAAGTAGAAAGTGAAGATCATAAGTACCATCAAAATGCCCAAGGACGATGTGAGTGGCGCTTAGGTGTCATATTTCCCGACACTGATTCGAACCCAATTTAAGGATATTCGTCGGGTTACTCAGTCCAAAATCCAATCGGTCAATCGTCAACTCATTAACCCGAAAATACGAACTAGTCGGCAGTATCGGGTTCAAAATATTTGAAAATTCGGGTTCGGGTCGACCCGACTAACCCAACTTAATATATATAATATATATATATATATATATATATATATATATATATATATATATATATATTTTTAACTTTTCCCAATCTTTATTTAATTGAAAGGCCCAAATTAGTGCATGAACATATATTTCTTCATATATTTGGTTTTATATTCATTTTCATTCTATATAATTGACCTCAAATTGAAAACAAAATGCATTACAAAAAGAAAATGTGTAAATCCAACTATAAAATGCATGTATTAGTGCATTGCTCTACTGGTATGAATATAATAACCTTTTAAAAACCAATAGACATTATATTCATAACGTTTGGTTACTAAATTTAAGAAATTAAATTCTAGAATTATATAAATGGACTTGACCAGAACCCGACTTGACCCGACCGACTTGACCCGACCCGACCACCAACCCGACCACTAATCAATGACACCCTTAAAGGCTATGGAACATCCACCAAAAACCCGTAACTCCTATGACACAAGATCAATGCCCTAAACTCAAAACCACAAACTACACAGTTTGGACTATCAAAATTAAGGTGATACTAGAAGCACAAGGTTTATACAATAGAACCTAAGGATAATACGCAAGTAGATGTTAGAAAGGATAAGGCAACTACGGCCTTCCTATATCAAGCATTGACCGAAGATGTGATCTTACAAGTAGCAAGTTGCAAAACAGCAAAGGAATTATGGGATTCATTAAGAAAGAGACACGTTGGAAAAGAAAAAGTGCAATAAGCGCGTTACAATCATTGATGATTGGATTTCAGACCCTTCAAATGAAGGAGGATGAAACGGTGGATGCATTACTAAACCAAACGGCTACGCGCACGAAGGCTAAAGAATTAGGAAAAGCATTGGATGAATCACTTTTAGTTCGAAAACTATTAGATTCCACACCCTATAGGTTCATTCAAATAGTAGCATCCATAGAATGTATCAATCATCTCGATGACATTACGTTAGATGAGATCGCAGAAAACTTAAGGCATTCAAGAGAGAGAATAAAACCCGAAGGAAGGAAGGCAAGTAGAAAGCCAAGATAACCTATTGTTCGCACAAGGCGAACACTCTAGAAATAATAAACGATTTACAAAATATAGGGGTAGATCAAACTATTCACGAGGTAATTGGCAAAATAAGGGAAATATAGATAACTCGAATTGAGGAAACTCAACTCACAACAAGAATAAAGGTGAGTGGGATAAAAAGAACTTGAAATGTTACAATTGCGGGAAACCCGGACATTTCAAGAGAAATTGTAAAAGTCCACCAACAACTCAGGAACAATCAAACCTTATCTTAGAAGACGATGAACCATCATTATTAATGGCGACACAAGAGACTGAAGAAATCTTGTTAAATAAAGAACAAGTACACCCCCAAAAATATGCTACAACAGATGCTAGCATATGGTATTTAGATAATGGTGCAAGTAACCATATGACGGGCACCAAAGGTGTTGATCCCAGTTGAGCAAACGATCTAATATAGAAACTGACTTAGAATAAAAGCTTTTTAAGTATTATGCGGAATTTAACACTTAATCTTAAGAAGAAGAACAGTTAACATTCAACACCTCAATATTATTTATTAATACGAATATTCTTACAGTATTAGGGTTTTGCAACCTTGAAGTGTATCGACCTTAGATATAAAAATTTCGTATATCTAATCTAACCTAGGACCTCCTTTTATAGACTAAGGAGTCCTTTACATAATACAATACGTAACCTACAAGATAAATATCTTTTCCATATTTATCTAATACAAAACCGACTATACAAGACTAGCAGTGGTTACAATATATTGTCCGTGGTTACACACTACTACTAGCCGTGGTTTGTCTTCATCAGTGGTTCCATCCTTCTGTCCGTGGTTATATCAACTCTGTCCGTGGTTCCAGTACATAGAGTAATTCATGATTCAAGGAACCAAAAACCCAACAATCCTCCCCTAAACTTGATACATTCCAACAGAATTCTCAAGTTTCCTTTAAGCTCAAAACATCTGAATTGGAGGATGTAGCCAAACACTTATGTGATTTAAGAATTGTCTCATATTTCCTCAACAAATCATAAGCTTGACCATCATAGGGTAATAGCATCTTGATAATACCAGGCTTCAACATCTGAGCAATAATTCCTGGATATTTATTCAACTGAGGATAATCACCTTCTACAAGCATGTGAATAACTTTTCCAGAAACAGTTAAAACATGAACTCCACAAGTTTGATATAAAAACCATCTTGTTACATTACCATTGTAGAGTACCTTCCACTCAGGTTCATCATGAGTTGGTTCAAATAAAATCTTCAAATTATAATAGACCAGTCTCTCATGATAATCATTTGGATGTACATCACCAAACTTATTCTTGTAAAGTCTCCAAAGATTCATCAAATCATCTCTTTCAAAATACTAAAGCATTTGTGAAAATTTATTATACTCATAAACTTCATTGTTGAGTCTTTGAATTTTCCAAACTCCTTCACTTCCATCATTAAGGTGAAACTCTTAAGAAACAATTTGATTAACATCTTCAACTTCTTTCAATCTTTTAGAATTAGATGTCTCTTGAATCTCAGACTTTCTCTTTCTTTTACTTTGAATCCACTCATCATCTTTCTTAATCCACTCTTCATCCTTCTTAGAATTCATTGGACAGTAATCATCATGATTAATCTTCATACATCTTTCATAAATCTCAAGAATTCTTTCAAATGAACATTTACTAAGATTTTCAGAAATGTGAATGCCTGAATTCTTAATAATTTTCATTAGTACATTCCTCATCTGTGCCATTGAAGGAGGTTTCTTTCTTATAACTTCCTTTCTTTCTTTACCAACCTTCCTTGCCCATTCACTCAAAAGCCTAGCTTTTTCCTCATCATCCAACAAATTCCATTCTTGTGCTGTATACTCATCACTTATTAATTCAGAAGCTTGAAGATAGTTTTGTGATTCATACCATATAGCTAACCATCTCTGACTAGCTTCCTCTTCAGTTTGCTTTCTTTTCTCTAAAGCTGCTTCTTCTTCAGCTACTATGTTCTTTGCATACTCTGCATCATAAGATTCTTGTTCTGCTTTAGATTTAAACTTCAGCTCTGGTACTGCAACTCCTTTACCTTTTCCAATGTCAGATTTAACCACTTTCTTCTTCAAAGGTTCACCAATAACTAAACTTTTTCCTTTGGGTTTGGGTTTAGTTGCAGTAGATTAAACAGATAAAACAGTACCAACTCCTTTGGGTTTGGGTTTGGGTTTAGTTGCAGTAGTTGCAGTAGAAATAGATGAAGTTTTGCTTAGATTTATCAATGTACTTGCAGCTTCTTTCTCAACTTCTTTAGACTTAGGTGGTGATACAGAGAGAGTTGTGACAACAGTGGAAGTGGTTATGATAGCAGTTGGTATAATAGTAGTGGGTATAATTTCCATATCTGAAACTGCAGCAGTGGTTACAAGAGTACTAACCGTGGTTTTAGACATACCATCAGTGTTTATGTTCTGCACTACATCTTCTACAACATTCTTCACATTTTCAAGAACTGCCTCATTCCCATCTTTATCAGATACCAAAAAGTCTTGATCTCCACTATTTTCTTCCATAGTTCCATTAGCAACCTCCCCTGAATTTATGTCTTCACTCCTCCCCTGTTTGGATACATCCTTCATATTCAGAGTTGGAGAGGAGTCCACCTTCTTTTTCTTTCTTCTCATAGCTTTCAAAACAGCAACTCCAGGTCGTCTTACTTTTTCCAAAACCCTCACTCTGTGCTTCAATCTCTTAATATCCTTTCCATGAAACACAGCCAACTCTTTTAGATTCGAGATCGTCTCCTCCATCTTGATACATTTAGCCGTCAATTCATTTAAGCGTTCAAGAATATCCTCCCCACTTTCGACCTGTGTGAACTGGTCCGAGAGGTGGTTCATTGGAAAAGTCATCATGTACAAACTCAAAATCCGTCAATTCAGGTTCATGTTCCAAACGATCCTCATCACTTTGAGCTGTGTTAACTGCTCCGAGAGGTGAATCCTTGGATAAAGTAAACATAGCATCGACCTAGCCGAACAACTATGCACCCTGTAGTAGCCAATTGGCTAGGGATTCTCCACTGTGTTAAGTTCCAAGGAACTCTCCACATTAGTAGTTGCCAAAGGTTGGGTCTTATTTATGTTTCCACTATCCTCGACAAGATCAAAGCATGAATCAGTAGTGGAAGCCCTTCCAATCATGTCACCTCCACCACCTGTGACAGCCTCATTAGCAACACCACTAGCACTAGCCTGAGGTAGCTCAGTGCCCTTCTGGCTCCTAGTCCATACAATGGGTGTAACTGTGGTTTGGGTTTGACTAGAAGTGGGTTGAGATACACTATCAGTGTTTACAAGTGTACTATCAGTGGGTTCAGATGTACTAGCAGTGGGTTCAGTGACTAAAGGTAGAGATGCAAGACCTTCATCAAACTCAGAATCAGCAGGCAAAATAAGCATATGAGGAAATAAAGGAACATCTAGAATTTGTACATTTTGTGGTTGATTCCTCATATGTGCAAAAACCTTAGGAAGCATATGATGTACTTCATACTCCTGAGTATGCTCAACAGGCTCCTCTATTTGACTTTCCACTATCAGTTGAACAAACCTAGGATATAAATAGTATTTACCCTTCTTCCTAATGTTTTGTACTAGCCCCTCATATATCATCCTAGACCAATTGAACTTTCTTCCATCAGACAAACAAATAATAGCAGTAGCAATTTTGGAAGGAAAGTCATTAAACCCTGTGGTCTTATTACTCATACACATCAATAAGGTATGAATAAGAAACTTCCATTGTTTTGAAAACAAACTCTTAAAATATTGTACCTTATCACCTCTGTGGGTATAACCTAACCTTTCCAAACCAGCAACAATCTCAACATCTGAAAGATTATCAACACCATCAGCATCATCAAACTTTAAAACATCCCTAATGATCTCCTCTGTAACAGAAATAGCATGCTCATCCACAACAGTGCTAAACACTTCAATTCCATCAACCTTCTCAAGCTTAGCATTCCTCCAGAACTGATTTATGTAAGCTTTAAAAATGGTTGGTGTGACAGTTAAGGCATAGTGAATAGGACTATGAACAAGGAAATCAATCATTTGATGAAACCCTTCAGATCGATCATTCTTGGTGAGAATAGCAACAAGGTTATGTGTAGTGGAATACTTATCAGCCATTGTGATTAATGATGGTTATGATGTGGGATTTATGAATTATGCAAAGATAAGTGATTAGGGTTAATGTTGAGCGCCAATTGAAGTGTTTTGAAGACCAAATAAATGATCCATCCGTGATTTGGGGGAAATAATATACTTTTGCAAAAGTTACCAATCAGTCCCTGTAGTATCCACCACTAATCAAAATGCTATCCGCGGTTTCAGAACAGCTATCCGCGTTTAGACATACACCATCCGTGGATACATAGTAGCACTTCAACCAAACATCCAAGAATTATAGCAAGCAAATCTGTGTCATTATAAGAGAGATCTCACAAAAATATGAAGGATTACACAATCTTTTTTTTTTTAAACAAACACAAGCAGCTAACATACTAGCTCCGATGTACACAAATCCTTCATACCTGTAAGACAAAAACACAAAACAAACACAGAGAAGAAGGTTATTGTTATCAGTGGTTAGTTAATGCCAAAAGTGGTTCCAAATGAACTATCTGTGGTTTAGCACAAGTAAGTCAATATGGTCAACTTCTAGGATTAATATTAGTCCAACGCCCAAGAATCTCATTAACTCCTCAACCACATTTAACCTGCCCCTCATTTACTTCCATAACCCATAACTTTGCTTATATAAAGAAACCCAAATCTCATATAACGCACACACCAATTAAAATCAAACCCTAATTTCTCCAAAATCACCAGGCAACAATCAATCACCATGTGGAACCCCAGTTGGAATAAACCAGAGGTTGTTGATCTAACATCCTCCTCATCCTCATCATCATCAAGTGAAGATACTAACCCATGGCAGTTATACCTCCCTCCACAAGAACCAAGACCAAGAAAATCCCCATTTCTTCCATCATCTAAAGATGATAGTGTGGTGGATCCAAGTGAGGCATCTGAGGACTCTGAAGACTCTTCAAAGAAGAGAACTTCAAACCCCCAATCTTCATCATCCCAACCCCAACCAAGACCACGAACAAGAAACCCACCACTCCCAAAGGACAGAGAGGTGGTTCTTGGTCTTCCAGCACCAGGTTGTGGTGCTTCTTCACATATCGTAAGGGGAAGGAAAAAAAAATGGAATGATGCTTTTTGGTGAAACCAGTAGATGCAAGTATGATATGACTATGTCCTTTGTGCTTCATCTACTATGGTCATCGTCATCATCTTCGTTTTCATCAATCCATCCTTCCCATTTTGATCCTTAGCATCTTCGTCGTACCGGTCATGCATATCACAAATGCATATCCAGCAGCTGGGATGAACGATATGAGCAAGGATAGTAGTAGGAAATCATGTATAGAAGTAGTCTTTTAATTTGCACTTGAAGTTGAATTGTAAGCTATAAGCTGTAAACTGTTTTGATGAATGAACAATTAACTTCAGTACATCTTTAGCTTCTATAATGATCTCTTTATAGCAAAATTGGTTAGTGATGGCAGGTGTGCTTCTGTCACCTTTAGAAAACAAATGATCTTTATAGAATTGCCAAAACTAAGATTACTTCTTTAGCAATTCTATACAAATGATAAAACAATTTGAGAGTTTAGAATTAATCATTCCAATAGGCTGTAATCAAAACTGTTTTGATGAATGAATGAACAATTAATTTGAATAACCTTTTCTCATTACTTCTACAACAAGCGATGTCTTATTCGATATGTTTAGTTCAAATGTAAAACAGATTTGTTGATCACTATATTTAGCTTCGCTTTTGATGAATCCAAAGAATTGTAAGCTTCAGTTGTAGAATTGGCCACAATAGTTTGCTTTTTACACTGCCATGAAATAAGTCTGCTTCCCAAAAACTGACATCCTCCAGTAGTAGACTTCCTATCCAAACTAGCACCAGCATAGTCACTATCTGTGTAGGCCACCAAATCAAAAGGAGAATCCTTTGAGTACCAAAGGCCCAATTTAGGATGACCTTTAAGATACCTAAAGATCCTCTTAACAGCATTCATGTGTGAGGTATTAGGTGTGACTTAAAATCTTGCACACACACAACCGAAAACATTATATCGCCTAGATGCAGAAGATACATCAAAGATCCAATCATGGACCTATACAACTTCTGATCAACACTGGGACTTCCATCATTAGGTAGCAGTGGTTTCTGAGTCTCCATTGGTGTACTAGCACTCTTCACATCCTGAAACCCAAACTTCTTCAACACATCTGCTACATACTTATCTTGACTAATGAAGATACCATCAGTCCTTTGTTGAACCTGTAGCCCCAAAAGAAAGTGAGTTCTCCCATAGAACTCATCTCAAACTTATCATGCATAAGCTTCTCAAAATCTTTGCATAGCTCCTTATTGGTTGAGCCAAAGATGATGTCATCAACATAAACCTGAACCAATAAAATATCATCTTTGTGCTTCCTAATGAACAAAGTTTTATCAATCAGCCCTCTTTTAAACCCATTGTCCATCAAGTAAGTGGACAGGCACTCATACCATGCCCTAGGAGCTTGATGCAAACCATACATAGCCTTCCTCAACCTGTAGACCTTGTCGATGATCAGGATCTTCAAAACCAGGAGGTTGACAAACATAAACCTCCTCATCAATTGTGCCATACAAAAATGCACTTTTAACATCCATTCGATACACAACAAAAGTTTTTGAATGAAGCATAAGCTAAAAACAATCTAATAGCCTCAATTCTTGCAACTGGAGCAAACACTTCATCATAATCCAAGCCTTCAGTTTGTGTGTATCCTTGAGCAACCAACCTTGACTTGTTCCTCACAACAATACCTCTTTCATCCTTTTTGTTTCTGAACACCCATTTTGTCCCAATTTCCCTCTTACCATTTGGAAGATCAACCAATGTCCAAACCTCTTGAAGTTTGAACTGAAGAAGCTCCTCTTGCATTGATTCTACCCATCCTTCTTCAGATAATGCTTCTTCAACTCTCTTGGGCTCCTTTTGTGACAGAAAACAAGCAAACAGGCAATTTTGCAGATCTTTATGACTGTTTCTTTTGTGAAGTGATCTTGCAAAGAACCCATGTTTAAGAAAGGGTTCAGAGTTCTTAACCTTGCTTCTTGTTTGTACTGGAGTATTCAAGTTTCCAAGTATTTGTTCCTTGCGATGAATCTTGTGAATCCTTGTTGAGGTAACAGGACTTTCATGAATGACATGTTCCAAATTAGTTAAATCAGCATTGAAGAAATCATCCATGTCTTCATCATCAGTAGGAGTATCAATTTCAATCAAAGCAGGCATATCAGGATCATGTGGATACTCCTCTTCACCATATAATGGCTTTGCATGTGGTCCAAAGAAAGTACTATCATCAGTACTTACAGCAGGGATTTCACTTATGATGACTGTGGTAGAAGTTTTTGATTTAGCCGTGCTTGCATTATCTCTATCCATGCTTACATTTGGCTTATCGTGCTTTGAGGCTTATGCTTTCAATGCTTTTTCTTCTTTTCAATTTCTTCTATCAACACTGAATTATCTTGCAACAACTCATCCTTATCTTGATGATGATCAACATTTCCTCCAGTATTCAAGATATCATCATCAGTGGGACCTTGCTTATCAATGATGGGTGAGACAGAACTAGCTTTCCACTTTTCAAACAAATAGAACTCTTGAGGAGAATCAAATTCCTTAGAAATTGCTTCGCACAGAATCCTTTTGAGTACCCGCATCAACATTAGTGGAAGTTCCTGCAATGATAGGCTCATAATTCATAGATTTGGTTAGCATATCAATGTTAAACAGCCAGTCTGGTCTTTTGGTCTCAACACAAGGAGTCTTTTCACTAAATTGAACATGTAAGTTCTCTTCAACAATTTTAGTCCTCCTATTGTATACTCTTAAGGCTTTACTATTTGAAGAATAGCCTAAAAAGTATCCATCATCAGCTTTTTCTTAAAACTTGCCTAGGTAGTCTATGGTATTCAAGATAGTAACAGGACACCCAAAAGGTTTTAGGAATGCAATCATTGGCTTCCTATCATGTAACAGCTCATAGGGGGTCTTGTTATGAGGCTTCACTACCTTACTTCTATTCTTCACATAACATGCAGTGCCTACAGCTTCAACCCAAAAGGTAGTTGGTAACTTAGACTCTGACAGCATAGTCCTAGCAGCCTCAATTAGTGTTCTGTTTTTCCTTTTAGCTACACCATTTTGTTGTGGTGTTCTAGCAACACTAAACTGTCTTTCTATACCTTTATCTACACAAAACTGATTCATCACAGCATTCTTAAACTCAGTTCCATTATCACATCTGATTATCTTGACTTTATGATTTACTAGATTTTCTATCTTAGTAATGAAACTCTTGAGAATTTCACTAGTTTCACTCTTAGCAGCCAAAAAGTAAACCCAAGAAAATCTACTATAATCATCGGTGATAACTAGGCAATACTGCTTATGGTTCAAACTCTTGACAAAGGTAGGTCCAAATAAGTCCATATGAAGCATAAACAGTGGTTGTGTAATGGTGTTGACAGTTTGGGACTTACAAGAAGCTCTATGTTGTTTTCCTTTTGACAAGGCCACACAGTTCCTTACACTCAAAAACCTTAGAAGGTAACCCTCTCACTAAGTTGCCTTTTACCGGTTTATTGATTGTTTTGTAATTGAGGTGACCTAATCTTCTATGCCATAACTTAGACTCATCCACAGATGCTTTAGCAAACAAACAGGTTAAGGACCTATTAGGAATTACATCTTTAAGATCAAAACAATATATATTTTCCTTCCTAGGTACCCTAAGTTGTATAAACTTCTCATCAGTCATCTTAAACTCAGGTGACAACACCACACACTCAGTTTCACCAAAAAGTACCCAGTTTTTCTTATCACACATTTGAGAAACATTGAATAGATTGTACTTAAGTCCCTGTACCAAGTAGACTTTTTCAAAGTCTAAATTCCCTGTTCTGATTGTGCCTCTTCCAAGTATCTTTCCTCCCTTTGGATCATTGCCAAAAGCCACATATCCTCCATCAAAAGCTTCAAAATCTTCCAGGTTGCTCCCATCCCAAGTCATGTGCCCAGAGCAACCACTATCAAAAACTCCTTTGTCTTTTAGCTCATCTTGTAGATTGCCCTGCACATGAAATTAAACAAGTTAGTTCCTTTTGTGAACCCAAGCCAATCTGACTTGGGTCGCCCTGTCGCATCAATATAATCAAATTTGTTTAGGTCCATTGATGCACAGTTGACATGATGTAAAACCTTGGTCTTAGGTTTCCATTGCCAACTAGTTGAGGCCTTAACAGCATAAAATGATTTCCAACCACTGTATCAGTTATCACCTTTGGAATTTTTAAAACTTCTTTGTTATCTTTGGTGATTTTTGGCTTATCAGTGGTTTGATTTTGCTTAGCCGTGTTTACACTTTGCTTAGCAGTGGTTGGAACCCATTTTGGAGAAGCAGTGACAATTGATTTTGTATTCCCATTCCTCATTAACACTGCTCTAGGAATCATGTTTCTGTTAGGATGAGTTTGTTTTCTTTGAAAAGTTTTGGTGATTTACCCTCCTCTAATGATTCCAAACTTGTGGTCTGTTTTTATAACAATTTCTCTGTAAGTGCTCAAAACTACCACAGTTATAACAAGCTTTCTTGACACATTGAAACTCATCACCTAACCTATTAGAAATAAGTCCATTGAAGTTTCTCTGGTTTCCCCTAGGTATATATCTTTTCATCTGTTCCCTAGGTACTTCCTTGTACTCTACCACTTTCTTAGTAATTTGAGCTCCAAATCTAGGTACAAGGTTGGCTTGTCTAGTATCAACTTTCTTAAGAGGTTCTAACTTTTCAGGCTGTGTTGATACTTTACTATCTTCCTCAGAATCTGATTCCCAATCTTCAATGATGGGAGCATCAGATGACTTATCAAAACCTATCTTAGGTGATTCATTCTTTTTAGTCTCACCTACAGGTTTGTTGAAACTAAATTCACTGCTAAATGAGAGCTCTTTTGGAGGTGGTGCATGTTGCATAAGGGTAGGTGGTGGCATATCATTGTAACCTAGGCCAGTTCCATCCTTGAACAATTTTTGACCTATTGGTTTATTTACTAGATCAGAAGCATATTGTGTTTTAGCTACCCTAACAACATGGTTTTCTTTTTCTTTTAGGGCTTCTTCTTTTACACTCTCAGCTTGTTCTAGTTTCTCTTTAAGCATCTTAATCTCCCTATTCTTAAGATCAATTTCTCCACCTAGTATATTAATTTTATCAACATACTCAAACTCACATTTGATACAGTATTTAAGCCTCTCTTCCACACTTTCTAGACCAACTCTATAACCTAGGTTGTCCATAGACAGTCTTTCTACTTCTTTTCTTAAACTCCCAGTGATAGCTTTTTGAGATTCTAAGTTATCTTGACATGACTTAAAAGAACAAGTAGACTCATTAGATACCTCAGAATCTGAACCAGAAGATGAAGCATATGCCATTAGAGCAAAGTTATGCTCTTTTGAAGCTTCACTAGCAAGAAAAGCTGCATTGGGTCCTTCTTCAATTTCATCACTCCAGTCATACTCACCAAGACCATCTTGAGCCACCAATGCTGAAGAAGGAGCAGACTCTTCAGTGGTCTTCTTGACACCTTCAATCCTCTTAGGAGCTCGACATTCCCTTGCAAAGTGACCCTTCTTCTTACAGTTAAAGCACTCCATCTTGCTTTTGTCGAACCCAACTCTTCTTTTAGCATCGTACTTGACATATCTACCGTCTTCTTGAAATTTCCTTGCTTGAGAGTCAACATTGCCATTTGCCATTGAAGATTAATCTCCTCAAGATCATCGGGATCAATTTGATCTAGATCTTGATTCAATACATCAACACTGGTGGTTAAATCGACGAAAAAGCACAAATTGCACCATCACGACATTATCACTAACCATGGTATTGTTTGCAATAGTTGTGGTTATTCCATAGGCAGCAGTGGATACATCATGTGAACTTTTGTGATTAGTTCAAACAAAGGCAATGTTCGATTAGCGAAGATGCACCAGCAATGTTATTCTCAGACTCATAGACTTTCAAGTTGTTATAGAGATTGTCCAGAGTCATCTTATCAAAGTTTACCTTATTTCTCCACACAGTCGTATGAACAGCCCATTCCGGAGATAAACTTCTAATGAACTTCAAATTTATATCTTCTTGAATAACATTATAGTCCACTGACTTCAATTGGCTGATCAATTTTTGAAGCCTGTTGTAAGTGCCATCAAGTTTTTCTCCACTAAGTCAGCGTGAAGTTTTCAAGTTGATGCTTGAGCATATTCTTCCTTGATTTCTTTGTAGCTTCATTACCAGCAAACCTTGTCTCAAGAGCATCCAGTAACTCTTTAGCAGACTCATATTGTTCAAAATCCAAAGCATATTCATTAGGTATCCCCATAGAGAGAATACTATGAGCTTTTATCTCCATCTTTCTCTTAGCCTTATCAATCTCACTAACAATGGATATCTCTTTGCCATCATCACCCTTCTTGGGAAGAGTATCACCTTTTTCCACAACATCCCAGAGAGCATAATCAATCATGCGAATATATTGCCGTATTCGCATCCTCCAGATTTGGTACTCACCATGCTTGAGCATGGGCACCTTTGAAGCAGTAACCATGTGTGTTTCGTCAGACATCTTATCTTACTTTAGCAAAACTTAACTTGACCTCTTCTTGATTACAGTTTCTAGATCACAAGCTCTGATACCACTTGTTGATCCCAGTTGAGCAAACGATCTAATATAGAAACTGACTTAGAATAAAAGCTTATTAAGTATTATGCGGAATTTAACACTTAATCTTAAGAAGAAGAACATTTAACATTCAACACCTCAATATTATTTATTAATACGAATACTCTTACAGTATTAGGGTTTTGCAACCTTGAAGTGTATCGACCTTAGATATAAAACTTATGTATATCTAATCTAACCTAGGACCTCCTTTTATAGACTAAGGAGTCCTTTACATAATACAATACGTAACCTACAAGATAAATATCTTTTCCATATTTATCTAATACAAAACCGACTATACAAGACTAGCAGTGGTTACAATATATTGTCCGTGGTTACACACTACTACTAGCCGTGGTTTGTCTTTATCAGTGGTTCCATCCTTATGTCCGTGGTTATATCAACTCTGTCCGTGGTTCCAGTACATTGAGTAATTCATGATTTAAGGAACCAAAAACCCAACAAAAGGCCATTTTAAGGATATTGACGAAAGCATCACTCCGGGCGTTCGTTTTAGAGATGGATCGTATGTGGAGATAAAGGGTAGAGGTTCAATACTATTAGGATGTAGAAACTTACAATAGAAATGATTTGGGATGTTTACTACATTCCAAACCTCAAGAGCAACATACTTAGTCTAGGACAACTTACTAAAATAGGTTGCAAGATCATCATGGATGGAAATTTACTGACTTTGTATGATAAGAATAAGAAGTTGTTGATGAAAGTAGAACGATCTAAGAATCGACTTTACAGTATTAGATTACATATAGTAGCACCTATATGTCTCTTAGCAAACGTAGATGACCAAGCATGGTTATGGCATGCTAGATTAGGTCACCTAAACTTTGATGCGATAGACAAGATGACAAGGAAAGGTCTAGTAGACGGAATACCTAGAATAAACCATGCAGGACAAATCTATGATGCATGTTTATTAGGAAAACACATCAGAACACCTTTTCCAAACCAAGCTAAATTCTGATCAAAGAACCTGTTGGACTTAGTATATGGAGATCTTTGTGGTCCCATAAGTCCATCCACACACTCTGGAAAGAAGCTCATCTTCTTATTAGTAGATGACTGCACACGTTTTATGTGGGCTTACTTTCTAACTTCGAAAGATCAAGCATTCAGCACATTCAAGGAATTTAGACAGCAGATTGAATCAAAGTTGAAGTTGAAAATTAAGATGCTAAGAACTGATAGAGGAGGTGAATTTACATCACATGAATTCACCAATTACTGTAAGGAGAATGGAATAGAAAGACAATTGACAGCTCCATATTCACCGCAGCAGAATGGTGTAGTAGAGAGGAGAAATAGGACAATGTTATCAACTACTAGGAGTATGATGAAAGCGATGAAGTTACCCTAACCTTTTGGGCAGAATCAGTCAGGCACGTCATTTACATACTCAACAGGGTACCTACGAAAGCCCTGGAAGATAAAACACCATATGAAGCCCTCTACAATAGAAAACCAAACCTAGAATACCTAAGAATATTCGGATGCACAGCTTATGCTAAGATAACGATACCTCACTTGAAGAAGCTGGATGATAGAAGCATTCCAATGATTTACTTAGGAGTTGAGATTCGCTTATTGTTTTTTGGTTTCTTCTTGTTGCGCTACTGTTCTTGCATGCAATATGGAAAAGAGTGGTAATGTTAATGTGGATTTGGAAGCTTTGGATGCTCGTATAAAGCTTAAAGGAATGATGCTGATTATAATGATGCGCCTCAGCAGTAAGCCTCTTAGGATTCTACGTAACACTAATTAGCTACTCTGAAGGTAACACGTTAGCTCCTGGTGGTTCTTCTTTTCTGATCGTCACATGGTATTACTATGAACTATCGTGAGTTTAACGTTGACTCGAGTGCTAATCCTGAAGTACAACCTGGTGAACATGATTCGTTATTTTGGGGTGACACGGGTATTTTTTCTAATCAGTATACTCAATCTGATTTCCCATCTCTTGAAGAGGTTCTTGGAGCAGCTAAAAGTGATACTATGGTGGGTAATCAAGACACGAGTGTGAATGGGGCGGCTGGGGCCTCGTTGGATACTAGACCTATAACGGGAAGTCAAGTTATTAATCAGGATACGAGTAGTTTGCCTAAAGGTGATGGGATTAGTATGGCTAGCCAAGCTGGTAAACTTAAAGGTGTAGTCACGCATGCTACTAAGGAGAGCCCTATCGTTCAATCGGCTGAAGTGCACCCTTCAACTTATGTTGGAGCTGCTAGTGGCTCTAAACAGGTTCACCCCTAAGGTACTCCTTCTACTCCTGCAAAAGGTAAGTCTAACTTTCGTGCACTTAAAGTTTATAATATGTTTAATGGTGTTGACGTGTCCATTCCCCTTAAGGTGGTACAAAATATTAGCTCTAAATTTGATAACACCTTGTATGGATAGTTCATTGGTAAGCGTATTGCATTTCCTGTGGTTGAGTATTTTGCACGTAACAACTGGGCTAAGTATGGTTTAAAACGGATCATGATGAATGCAAAAGGCTTCTTTTTCTTTAAGTTTGACTCTCAGGTTGGTTTGGAGGCTGTTCTTGAAGGAGGTCCATGGATGATTACGAATAGTCCTATTATTCTTAAAAAGTGGACCATGAGTACTAGTTTGACGAAAGAGGAGTTAACCCGCATTCCGGTATGGGTTAACCTTCATGATGTTCCGTTACAGGTATTTTCTAAAGATGGAATTAGTATTATTGTAACACATATTCGTACGCCTATCATGCTTGATTCTTTTACTAGCTCTATGTGTGTTGAATCGTGGGGTAGGAGTAGTTTTGCCCGTTGCTTAATTGAAATTGACTCTCATGTTCCCCTTAAGGAATCTATTACTATTGGGGTACCATATTTGGATCAACCTGGGTTTTCTTCTAAAACTATTAGGGTGGAATATGAGTGGAAACCTCCTAGGTGCGATGTTTGTTTAATCTTTGGCCACTCTGTTGATTCTTGTCCTAAGAAAATTGTGACTGAACCGGTTGTGGAGGATAGGAATGATGGGTTTCAACTAGTTGGGAAAAAGGGTAAAGCTAAGTGAATGCTAAGAAAATAAAAGTGGTAATGTGTTTAACGGGGTTCTAGTTGGTAAAAATATGCAGTATAGACCCAAAGTCAAGTAAATACTCCTTCTACTAGCAAACCTCCTCAAGGAGTTGCTAGTACTAGTGCGGGTCATTCACCCAATCTGGTAGGTAATTTTGTTTCACCTAATAATTCTACATCTAATGACCCTACTAATGTGTCTAATAAGGGTAGTCAACACGCTTCATGCTTCACCTCGGTAAGTAATCCAATTCTGGCTCCTAATATATCTATATCTAACCCATTTGGTTCTTTGGATACTTATGATGATGTTGATGAGACTAATGGTTTGGCGGATGATGATGAGGTTGAAAATGTTTATGATGAATCTGGCAATTTGTTTGACAAATCGGGGGTAAGCACTCCTGTTCTGAATGTCCCTGATGTTTAGTATCACCTCTTGGAATATAAGGGGTTTGAACCATTCCCCTAAACAAAAAGAGGTTAAACAGGTGGTAAATGATAATAATCTTAGTATATGTGCTATCTTGGAATCTCATGTTGATGTATTGGTGGTGTATGATACATGTCGTAATGTTTGTCGTCGGTGGAAGTGGACGTCAAATGGTAGTCATTGTGATAAGGGGACCCGTATTATTCTTGGTTGGAATGATGATACTGTTGATGTTATGATTATGTCTCAAACTAATCAGGTTATGCATGTTCAGTTAATACTCGGCGACAGCAAAACAATTTTTGTTCTTTTGTGTATGCAGATAATTATTATGTTCACCGGCGTGCCCTTTGGTCCAACCTTGTTTGCCATGCTGGATTTATGCGTAGTAGGCCTTGGGTTTTGTTGGGGGATTTTAATGCGGCACTCAATTTGGAGGATCATTCATGTGGTAGTTATGCTCCTGACATTGCTATGCGTGAATTCAAGATTGTGTTGAGAGAATGGAGGTTCAAGATATTAATAGTACAGGTCTTCACTTTACTTGGAATCAGAAACCAAGAGGCTCATTTGGTACATTAAAGAAAATTGATAGGGTGATGGGAAATCAGAAATTTTCTGACTTGTTTCCAGGTTCTTTTGCTATATTTCAACCTTATTGTATTTTAGATCATTCTCCGTGTGTTCTGCGTATTCCCCAGGTAACAAAGCCTAAGCCTAAACCATTCAAATTCTCTAACTTCTTGGTTCATAAAGATGGGTTTAGTGATACGGTTACTACGGGATGGAATCTAAATGTTCATGGTTGTGCTATGTATCGAGTGGTTCAACGCTTAA
>OU343220.1:108115962-108179697 GCA_910596185.1 Chrysanthemum makinoi
AAATGTTGAGAAGCCGATTGGGCTTCGACCTTCTTCTAAGATTGTCGGTTAGGGAATGAGATGGTTAACAATCTTCAGCATCTTCGCATGCAAAAGCATCCCGCTTAACTTACATCTTACAAATCCGAGCATTAAATCCCTCCCCATTCGAAACAAAACGAGAAAAGATGTTCATCAAAGGAAAATGGAAACAATCCCGGGGGTACGGAGCGAACACACAAGATGGTAACACCAAACTACCAATCACATCAAACAGAACGAGAGGGTGTTGAATCATCATGTTGATGTACGTGAAGCATTAACGGGAAGCACTTTGTCGATAAAACTCATCAATCAGTGAAGATGTAATGTCAACGGCTCTTAAGAAGGAACTCCATGTAAAGATGACGCGATAAGAAGAAGCGGTTCTTACATGAGTTAGAGGCCGTATGACCATATATTCTCATAAGTCAATCAACCATGCGAGAATTATCACTTTTCTCCCCTCAAATTGCAGACAAAGTTGCCATTCTTGACTAAATAAGTGAAATCATCCAAATGTTTTATTCACACTTCTCCCCTTAAAATTATACGTGATGTCGCCATCTTCATTATAATCGAGCAAGTGGAATGAGAAAACAACCAATGGTAGCCCGGTTCACTTGATGACTGAAGTGCATGGAAAAAGTATGAAGCATGTTGATGAGAATGGTCATAATAAGAAGATTTTTCTTCTTTCGAAGATAATCTTGGCAGGCGTACACATTTCTTTTCTTTAGAGTACGAGGCTTGAGCTATTTGTGTTCAAAGCGTCATAATCTCTCTCTTTTAAGCTCTCTTAGCAAAACATGTAATCAACCCATTATCATTGTTAGGCTCTTTGTCGTGGCGGTGATGGAGAAAACCGAATATGATGAATTTGCCACAGAGTAAACTACCCGAACTCGTGACTTAAACTTGCACATATGAAACAAAAGCGGTGCGATTTCCATAGCATCTCTAAGTACTCTCTATGTACTCTATACTCTTCAACCAACCAACCATCAAGTATAAGGCGTACATTACCTCTTGAAAATCCACAATTGAATGTGACACTGAGCACTACAGCGTAACTCCTTAAAGTGATAGTTATTTTGTGGTGGTATGAGCCCAATTCCCCAAGTGGTAAAAGAAAAGGTAAAAGACACCCAACAATAACTATATTTCCAAGTCTTCGTTTATGATAATAAGCTCGAACAAGGATCATGAAGAATCTTCATCCAACCATCCCGATACCTTGGATACTAAGTACACTCGCCCGTGACAATTCACTTCAACCTCAAATAAATAATCTTGAATTACGCCGTTGTCACATCATCGGTTACTGCTCAAATCGGCCTTCTTTGCCATTTAAACGAACTTTGATAATGGTTTCATTCCGACCATGGTCAAAAGCACATAACCCCGTAAAACCATGTAATAACCAAACTGCCATGATGAATATCCAAACACACATCAAATTTATGAAGTTCACCCTTTTATCCCTTCTTCGAAACAGAACCCAGAAGTAACACCAGGCATCGAAGACCCCGAGATACGCTTTCCTTTCTCCAAGATGGTTCCATCATCACGGGATTTTACAATTCTATAGTTTAAACCGAGAAATAGTTTCTTTCGCGGGATTTTACAAAACCAAGAATAAACCGTAATATAGATCCGGAAATGCACTTTACAAGGATGTTTCCATTGTCACGGGATTTTACAAGTCTATGATTTAAACCGAGAAATAGGTTCTTTCGCGGGATTTTACAAAATCAAGAAAGAACCGTAAACAATGTCAACTTGAATGTTTTAAGATAACTTTGGTTTTGGTGAATTTCTGTTTTAGGGGAACATGCAGCGGTTCATCAACAATTCATTATCCAACATCAACAATATTGTCAACCATCCAGTAAACACTTTGGTAAACACATCTTCCACATATTCTGACGGCTATTACTGTGACCACAAGGTGAAGTAAACCAGATATACCAAACTTGATCATGAAGTAGAATTCCCAAAATTTGTTACTTAAACCTGTACTAATCCATGTGAAGAAGAAACGGTGTACCCAATGTACAAAACCTCTTGACGTATCATCAACTGTGTAAGACACCGAAGTGATAGTTACGTTGTGGGTTAAGTGAGAAAGAATCACAAACGTAACCAAATAGCCAAGTCTTTATCACCCTCTATAACTGCTCAAACAAGTCATCTTCGCGGAAGGGTAGAAAGAAAGAAGACGAAAGAAGTTAACGTGCCAGGAAAGACCTCACTTCAATTCCAAAAAAGAAATACCAAATACAAGCAACCCAGAAGTCAACTTTGTTCAACTTTCAGATTAAGCCGTGAAATAATAGTCACTTTGAGAAGACGCATAATCCAAAGTATCAAACCTCATCACAACAAGTCTTATCATCAGGTCTCATAATCAAATATCATTATCATATTACAATTTTCATATCTCAAATAGCATCATCATCAAATTGTATAATCATCAAAACTCATCAACACATCTCATCAGTCCATCTTCCAAGTATAATCATACCCGACAGCCCATTAGAACAAATTTCTCTTTTCAATTAAACATCAGATCCGTTCAAGCTCATGAGAAAATCAAATTCTATCCAACTCTAACCACATAATGTCCTTTAAACGCGTATCCTTGTTTAATTCATACCAAGAAACTTCGGTTAAAAAAGTTTTGTTATCCAATAATTTGAAAATTGTGTCATGAAATTTTGAAACATAAGTTTTTGGATAGCAAATAATTTCATTTTGGATAACACGAAATAATATCATTCTCGAGTCCTAATGTGAGACATTAACTGTAACTGAAACACAAAAACCCATTCCATTGAGTATCATTAAGCCTCATGTTAACTCCCTTATATCATGGCCTCGTCCATACATTAACCCGTTAAACCCATTACCTAATTGATGATACTAACGAGCCCAATCCAGAGAACATGACATGCCATAACTGATCGTAGCCCATCTGATCCATAAAAAACCACGCTACCCTAATAAAATAAAGTATAAAGGACACACATATCACATATCAACCCTAAAAATCACTTAACACATAACAAACCCTAACACATATTCCAGTATTATCCGCCCCCAACCTTCTCACAAATCCTCTCGATCACAAAACCAAATCTCCAAACAAATCAGTAGTACATCAAACCCTAAATATCATACGCCTCCTCCTAACCGGTTTCATTCACAATAAATCACAACTCACATCTAATAAGCACAGGGATGGTCTCGCCACAGGGTTGGCTCGAGACAACATCTTGGCCACAGGGATGGCAACGAGATACCTCATTCGAATATACCACAAAGATGGTTTAGGTTATGTCACGGCTACACGATCAAACCAAGGTAATTGGAAGGACTTATATTAGAGTTGTATATGATAGTGATGTCTTGAGTTTAATATAAATGAACCTAGAAACCGAAAAAGGGATTAACACTCGTTGTTATTTCACTTCTTTTTTAGTTCGAAAAACAATTTAAATCAAATGGTTCAAACGAATGATAGTGATGAAATGATTTTGAATATGTTAGTGTTTGACAATCAAAGAATTAAAGAGAAGAAATAACAGTCTTGTTATATTCTGAATCTTGTAAATTCGAACATTAATTGAAGAAACATCTTCAAAAGATCAATGATGCTGAAAATTCGTGTTTCACACGAGTTAAAACTGAGATCAATAAATTTCCATGCTCTATTTTTTAGTTTTAGATTATAAGTGATAGGTCTATGAAGATGAGATGATGAGTCATGTATTCAAACAATATCTGAGATCTTGATTAATGATATAGATTTTGAAGTTGTGAAGATTGATTAAGTTGTTTTGGGTCTGTAAGTTGATGCAACTCGATTTATTGAGCTTTTCTTGTTCCTTGGATTGATTATGTAACACCTGAGGTCAATTTATTGGAATATGTTATTGTGGTGGAGAGTCAATATCTTTAACATCTTCTTCATCTTCCTTTCTGTAAAGTTGGTTCAGTCAAATTGCTAGTGCTAGTACTAGTCGCTAGATCATGAGTCAAGTTGCTAGATATGAGTCAAGTCGCTAACGATTATAGTAAACAAGTCGCTAGCCAAAGTATTTAGCCCAAGTCGCTAGCACAAGTTGCTACGACTTGTAAAGATAAGTCGCTATACTTTTTCAAAACAAATCGCTACTTCAATTTCTGTCACAAGTCGCTAATTGGTTTAGTCAAGTCGCTACCTGTTATTTTATGAGCCAAGTCGCTAAGACTTTTATTTGACTCAATAGTCAAATAACCCAACTCGCTATTGTTTTTCTTTCACAAATGACAAGTCGCTAGGTAAATCTGTGAACAAGTCGCCATTGACTTTCAAAAGTCAACAAACCTTCAAAGGTTCATTGAATCAGGACAAAACATAGGCAAGTCTCTACGAAGAACATTAGCACCAGCAGCAGATTTGACCATAAACAAGACATGCTTAGTAACTGTTAAAACTGATAAAACCATATACAAGACCAATAATCATTTTTGAAACATGAGATTTGACCCAATTTAAAACCAGTTTAAATCAGATGAAACTAGGACTGATCTAAGACATGTTAAAAAAGCCGTTCTCATTAAAACCAGTCCACAACATCACCCACGTTTAAAAATCATTAAAAATGTTTAGACGTTCTCATTTAAAACCAGTTTTGACCACAAGAGCTGAATTCAAAAATGATGAAAACAGTTAATAAACATCACTCACGTTTAGAAATCAGTAAGACTAAAAAACAATTCAAAACATTAACACCTTAACACCATATTCAAGAAACAACATCAACTATCACCAACAACACATCAAACCATCACCAAGTCTAACAAACCGCATACGAAACCATGAATCGAGCCACGAGAATCAACACAAACAACAAAACCTACGCTCTGGTACTATTTGTAGGATCGATATATTTATTGTGTTGATGATTCGGGTGGTCTTGGATGATCAAAATACATGTTTGCCATTAGAGAGAGAAAGTATAGAGAGGGAGATTTCTTAGTAGAGACTTGGTTCACAAAAGTTGTAAGGTTAGATTAAGAAAAGCTCCACCCCTTCCATGGATGGAAGGGGTATTTATAGTTTCAGACATAACGACCTCCTATCGGCCTGTGGATCAGGCATACAGTGGGTAAAGACCCGTCCTTCCTCCACGGTGTTACACTACGCTAAACTACGCTACAAACTAACTAATAAACTGATAAATAACGTAACTAACGAAACGTCTACGAGCTAACTTATGCTAGACCGTAATTGGGGTGACCGACTCTTTAACATGGAATTTCCAATTCCTAACAAATCCTAAGTTCACTGTACCATCTGCAGCAGTTTCAAGAACATCTCTGGTAGTCTCGATTTGATAAGGTCCTTCATCAATTGACTTGAGAATGTTAACTCCATTTTCCTTTCCCTAACAATACAACCTAATTCGTTGTGCCCATGAGTCATAATCAGTTCTATCAAGCATAGGTGGACGAGTATCTGATCCTGCTGCTTGAACGTCCTCAGCTACAGTAGAAGTGATAGTAAGTACGTTGTTAGACATGATTACAAGTTCTATGGGATTTTACTATTCTTTGATTAAACCGGAAAATTAATTATTTCACTGGATTTTACTAAACTAAAAGAACAACCGTAAAAATGTAGCACGAAGAAGTGACAAGTCTCAATAGACAAGTAGCTAAACAGTCAACTCGCTTTGGTATCAACTCGCTAAACAAACAAGTCGCTTAAAAGACAAGTCGCTTAAAACTCAAGTTGCTTAAAGAATCAACTCGCTAAATATCCAAGTCTCATACAGAGACAACTCGCTTAACCACCAAGTCACTTAAACCAACTCGCTGACAATACAACTCGCTTAATAGCCAAGTCGCTTTAAAACTCAAGTCGCTTAAAGAATCAACTCGCTTAATAGCCAAGTCGCATATACCAACTCGCTGCTAATACAACTCGCTTAATAGCCAAGTCGCTTAAACCAACTCGCTTCCAATAACAAAGCAACTCGCTTCCAAGAAACTCAACACCGTGGCTCAACTCGCTTTTTACAATATTTGAAAACAACCACTTTATCAATCAAAAACAGCTAAACCATAATGATTCAAGCCTTCCAATTCAAAACCTAAACACATATGATGATCCTAAACACAAAAGTACAATCAAAATTCAAACTTTAACACTAGAAATTGACCAAATGATTCAAACTCTCCTAAACGCTTATAACCCTAACAACCTTATGAAATCCACCAAAACAAAGAGCATGAAAGATGAGTGATCAAACCATGGCTCTTGATACAAATTGTAAGATATAGGATTTCACAAACACATCAAACCAAATCCATATGGGGCATATACAATGTTGTAGAGAGAGAAAGTTCTAGAGAGAGAAAGGGAAGAGAGTTGGGAACTATGTGAAATAAAGAAAAATGGTATTGAAGCTCCAACCCTCTACCTTGGGAGGTAGAGGGTATTTATAGTGTCTTACAATAAACGCCACCTACGGGCTGTGGATCAGGCATACAGTGGGTAAAGACCCGTCCGTCCTCTACGGTGTTACTTAACTAACTACTTACTAACATTAAATAACTACGACTAGGAGCTTTCTAATGATTACATATACTTGAGGTGACCAACACTTTAATGACTGAATTTTCTAAATCCTAACACTAGAAGTAAAACAATAGATCCTTAGCAGCAAGTATCAGGGAAATATCGTTGATAATATAAACAAAGGTGACAAGAAAGATTCCATAACTTGTAGAAGTAGCACACTATTTTCGTCTTTTCTTTAGTGAAGACTTCAACATAATTTTTTTTTAATATGGCTTATTATTAATAGATAAAGAAAGGGCATTAACTGTAATAGTGTAATATGACACTGAACGGTTCTATGCACTGTTGTTGGTACTCTTGTATTTTAGATTTATATATATGTGACATATGAAACTTGCTTCCATAGACACTCAGTTGCCATCACAGTTAGAATTTCATCTAGCTTTTCTTGTGTAAGTTTCTAAAGTTTTCAACTTGTCATGGAGGTCTTACAACATCTATTGGATTCGACCAATGGGAAATAAGCTATTTTATCTGATTGCATATCATAAGATTAGTCACTTCCAATCTTGTTGATCATCCAAATATTTTTGCTTTGCATGACACCTTCATATGGTTGTATAGTTAGTGGTATCAAGGTACATTTGTATCGTTATTTGTGTTAAGTTTGTTTTTCATTGGAATCTAACTTGTGACCGGATTTGGACATCTCCCAAAATAATGTATTGTACAATAGTGACCCGAAAACTGTGAGAAGTCTTAACGGATGTCGGGTTGCTTATCAGATTCTGAAACTTGTTCCAAAATTTGAGGCATGAATTGTTTTCAAAATTAACATATATTGGTGCATTATTGACTTTTGACATTTATGCGTATGCCTTGTATATTTTAGAACTTCTTAGGAGCTGGTTCTAGGGGGCTTATGAGGCTACTATAGAAGCTAAAACACTCTTTGTTGGAGAGGACCATTATGAAAGAAATAAGTTTGAACTAGATGAAAGGCGCAAAGAAAAGTTGACAACAAGCGTGACAAGTTAGTTGAAAATGCCGTGCAAAAGCAAATAGAAAACCTACCATATGGAGTTGCGTGACTGTTAGTAGCATGAGTTATTATCGATGTTTTGTAGAAGGTACAAGTTCGTAATTCATATTCTATTTGATACTACATGCTGCAATAATATATGTGACTTTCGTATGCGGTGCTAGTTTAACCATAAAGATTATATATCTTTTGAAATTAGTCGGACATTAATTTTGAAACATTAGAGGATATGGGATGGTTATACTGTCATAAAATATAACAATTTCACCAGGCCCCATCCCCAATAGGACCAAAAACTTCATGAATGCTATAAGGTCTACCGGTTTATTTTTGTATTGTTTTGGTTTTTAGAACTACTTGAATGATATTTTACAGATTTATAAGAGTTTTTTGTTTTTATAATTAAATATATAGGGTAACTGTTTTACTAATGGTATCTATCCTTTTAATTGCAAGATATGTAGAAAAAAATTAATCTTATATCTTTTTTGTGTATAGCAGGTTACATTGCATTGACGTACTTTACCTGTTAGATATTGGTTTTCACAAACACATAAACAATCAATACTATGGGGCGTAGACTATGATGAGTTTAGAGAGAGAAAGTGGAAGATTGGAGCCTTTCTAGAGAGAGAAAGTAAACAAAAGAAAGAAGGTTAGATTGAGTGAAAGGTCCAACCCTCTACCTTGGGAGGTAGAGGGTATTTACAGTTACATACTACACGTCCTCCTTCGGACTGTGGATCAGGAATACAGTGGGTAAAGACCCGTCCTTCCTCCACGGTGTTACTAAAACTAATAATTAAGCTAATAACTAACTAATAACTGCTAAATAACGTAAAGTCTACGAGCTAAGATATGCTAAACAATAATTGGGGTGACCGAAACTTCCTTATGGAATTTCCAATTCCTAAAAATCTCCCCCTAAGGGAGGTCAACCCATGATTTTCATTTTGAATCCAAGCAATCTATCTTTGTCTTTATGCTCGAGCTCGTAGACTTCAATTCTTCAACGTCATCCGTCTTTTTGCTTTAGCAGTGATTCTTCAAAGTCCAACTGCTTTATACTTTTAGTGGAGGTTTTTGTGCTGATCCACGTTTGGTGATTCATTAAGCCAGGTTAGAGATCATCAGCCACAACAAATCTCTGGCACATCCATTGTAGCATCGCCATTATGTGAAGTTGTAACTTTCGGAGCGACATGCTCACATTTTGGATCATGATATCTTCTCATCAGAGTTGTGGAAGCTTTTGTTGATTCATAATATTTCCAGCAGCGTAGCAGAAGCAAGGATTGAAAATATCAGAGCCAGTTGATGAAGATATGCACCTATCATGATTTCTTTAGAAGTGAATGTAATGTGTGAGTGTTGTGAGCATGCGGCTTTGGATTGACTCCTCAATTCTGATCAACTGCAAATGTCCAAATGTACCTGAAAACAACAGTTAGCAATAAAACACACGAAAGTGTCTTTGATCACTTTCGTTGAATTGAGGTACACGGCCTACGATTCCTCGTTGATCAGGTACAAAATCTTGCCCGATCGGTATAATTCGAAGAATCTCCTTGACAGGGTTTCGCATTTGTTCTAGTCGTTCTCAAACCAGAACGTCTCAAAGAAGACAACACGGAGTGAGTGAACCAGCGGATTAAGATTCACTGATTGATGAAAAATTGATTTGAAAACAATCGCGTATTGCTTGAAGAAAGAGTTTTGCAATACGACGAAGGCTTTATGAGAAAGATCAATTTTCAATCAAAAATACTTTTTGTATTTGAAAAAGAATACACATTCGATGTGCTAGAGAAAAGAAGAGATTTGCACATCGAACGGTTTTTCCAAAAGTATTTTTTCAATAAGAGATACTTTTTGTGTTTGAAAACATGAATACACATTCGATGTGCTAGATAAAAGAAGAGATTTTCACATCGAACGGTTTTTCCAAAAGTATTCGTCAATTCATTTCCTAGACCAAGGTTGATTCAAGAATGAATCGCCCCATTGTTTCTATCCAGTTGTCACAAGCTTGATCTTTAGAAAAGATCTCACATGTCAACCCCCAAGAGCTTGTTTGATGTTGGCTCTAGAAGGATTTCCATCTTCATTGTGAATAATTTTACATATCACTCGGATGTTCTGGCAATATCACAAGGATAATGCGTAGGACTCTTAATATATAATCTTACTTTCCACATTGTGTGAAACAGTAAGTCTTCATGAATTTTGTGTCCTAATGAGATATTGTGGATGATCTCTTGGCTCTAGAATCAATAGTGCACTTTGGTTTCCTATGCCGGAGACTAGGGAGAGGGTCTCCTTCTTCAATATCAACAATCTCTAAGAGAAAGTCGATAGATTATGTAGGTTCCCCGTGAGAATGAAACAAGCCCTTTTAAGAGGAACTTGAGTAGCTTGGGAAGTTTAGGTGCAGTGCGTCACTGGGTCCATGACGTCTTGTCTTCAATACCGGCGTTACCTTAGTAACCACCAGTAGCATATGTATTGAACCCGGTTACTGCCCTAAGGTTGAATTATTGGAGGGCTATTTCTTTTCACCCTTTTTCACATTCGTTTCTTTTTCATTCTTCAACCCCTTTAGTGCTTACCGAGACTTCATAACTAGAACCTTGTTGGGTTTATTCCAGTTCTAGCTCTATCTCAGTCCGCACTCTTCCCATATCTCACTTTTCTCCTTTTTTCATCATACCTAAGGACTTCTACACTATCTAGTGGATTGTCCCTGGGTAGATCCCTCCGGCTCTGGCGGGATCGTGGAAACGAATAACTAACCTAACCATCCTTATAACACCATGCATAAAGTAAATTGGTCGGTCTTTTAGTATTGTTCCTTCATTCTCGAAACCAATTGAAAAATCATTTGGAAAATCAATCAAGGTACTTGTGATATAATATCAAAGCATTTTGTACCTTAATTGTTTTGATCATTTAGAAATGCTCCCCCTCAACATGTGCTCTTATGATTTTGAAATTTTTTAGCACATGGAGGCAAGAGGTCTTTGAAATGTATTCTTGATCACAATTTCCATAGAAAAAGCTATTTGAATTTCTTTGGTAAATTCTCCCCCTCAATATGTGCGTAGGATATTTGAAATAATTTTATCACATAGAGGAAAGAGTTCTTTTGAAGTACATCCACGATCACAAAAGCCATTTAGAAACCATTAGAAAATCAATCAAGGTACTTTATGTTGAAACATAGAAATCTTTGTACCTTGAAAGTTTTTGATCATTTTGAAATTCTCCCCCTCAATATGTACTTCGAGATTCGAAAGCGTTTAGCACATATGGGAGAGCAGTCTGCACATTTGAATCAAAATGATCACCTTTTATCAAAATTCAATTTTAAATCACAAATTCTCCCCCGATCAAAAATATCAAACCCTTTGAGATTTTGGATCCCAATTGATTAAATAAGGTTTGGAAAACATGGGAGAAAATGTGCCTGATTGAAAAGCTCTTCTGGTTTATGGTTAAATGCTCCTCCACAATCATGTGCATTATGTATATGAAATCGTTTGGCACATGAAGGAAGGAGTGCTTTTGAATCAATCACCCTTTAAAACCTGATTTGAGATTTAAATCACGATCTCTCCCCCGATCAAAAATTTCAAACCAATTGAGATTTTGGATCCCGATTGATTTAAATCATTTAGAAAATTTTGGGGAAAGACGTGGCACGATTTAACTAGACAGACAAATCGCTAGGCAGACAAATCGCTAGAAAGTCAAATCGCTAGACTGACAAATCGCTAGACAAACAAATCTCTAGACTGACAAATCGCTAGACAGACAAATCACTAGACAGACAAATTGCTAGACAGACAAATTGCTAGACTGACAAATTGCTAGACTGACAAATTGCTAGACTGACAAATCGCTAGACAGACAAATTGCTAGACAGACAAATTGCTAGACAGACAAATTGCTAGACAGACAAATCGCTAGACTGACAAATTGCTAGACAGACAAATTGCTAGACAGATACATCGAATCTGGAAAAACCTCTTCGAAGAATAAGTGACAAACCTCTTCCAATAAACTCTTCAAAAACTAAGCTTTTCTAATCCAAAAACACTATAACCAAGATGAATCAAGCCATCCAAACCAAAACCTAAACACTTATAATGAATCTAAACATAAAAGTACTATCAAAATTTAAACTTTAACACAAGAGATGATCCAAATGATTTTAACCACTCTAAACTCATTCAAACCCAAAAACCTTATGAAAACCACTAGAAATCGAAGAACATGAAAGTTGAGTGATCAAACCATGGCTATTGATACCAATTGTTAGATATTGGTTTTCACAAACACAAAAACAATCAATACTATGGGGCGTAGACTATGATGAGTTTAGAGAGAGAAAGTGGAAGATGGGAGCCTTTCTAGAGAGAGAAAGTAAACAAAAGAAAGAAGGTTAGATTGAGTGAAAGGTCCAATCCTCTACCTTGGGAGGTAGAGGGTATTTATAGTTACATACTACATGTCCTCCTTAGGACTGTGGATCAGGCATACAGTGGGTAAAGACCCGTCCTTCCTCCACGGTGTTACAAAAACTAATAACTAAGCTAATAACTAACTAATAACTGCTAAATAACGTAAAGTCTACGAGCTAAGATATGCTAAACAATAATTGGGGTGACCGACACTTCCTTATGGAATTTCCAATTCCTAACATTACCAAATAAAAGCTGTACATGGAGAGCTGCAAACAAGATGTCAAGATTTATGGAATTTTGACTACATAACTTTTACTTCTATCAGATTATGGATGTTAGCAATTTTAGATTAAATAACTTGGTTAAAGTACAATATCAAGTTTTCCATTGTAATTAATTATATTTATTATGGAATGGAAATTTCAATTTATATATTAGACTTGCTGAAAAAATTGTGTATTACAAAGATTCTACATTTGTGTTGCATGAAATAAAAGTGCTACATATTATGAGAAAAAGTGTCACACCAATAAGATAAAACACCAGAAAGTGTTGCACTTGATACATTAAAGTGTTGCATGCTTACTGGTTCCAAATGAAGAAGTGTTACACATCAATGCGAAGAGTGTTGTTATTGAATATAAGAGTGTTGCGCCTGCATGTATAAGTGTTGCGCTTGATCATAAAAATTATTGCATTCTATTTTTAAAGTGTTGCACATTGAAGTATCACAATTGCTAAATACGGGAAACACTTTTGAAAAATGTTGCATAATCTAATATAAGTGTTGCATATACCTAAGGCGGCATTACATAACGTAGCACTTGGCAAAGTGTTGCATTATGTGTAATGCAACATTTTAAAGGCATAATACAATACTTTATTGGTGTTGCCTTAACTTCATTTTGTTATAGTGGAAGATGCTCCGTTTGAAAACATATTTGCCCCTGAACCTACTCCTGAAACATCTTCACCAGGGGCTCCTAACTCTGCTACTTCAGTTCCTTACCAACAACCACATGAACATCTCAGAAAATGGACATATGATCATCAATTAGATAATACCATTGGGAATCCTTCTCGTCCGATATCTACTAGGAAACAACTTGCCACTGATGCCTTATGGTGCTTCTTCAACTATGTACTATCAAATATCAAACCAAAAGATGTCAAAACAGCAACGTCTGAGGACAGATGGTTTAATGTTATGCAAGATGAAATCCATGAGTTCGATCGCCTTGATGTATGGGAATTGGTGCCTCCTCTAAATTTTGCTATGATTATTGCTCTCAAGTGGATCTTCAAAGTAAAACTTGATAAGCACGGTGATGTTCAGAAGAATAAGGGAAGGCTTGTGGCTAAAGGATATCGACAAGAGGAGGGTATTGACTTTGAGGAATCATTTGCTCTGCTTGAAAAACGCCCTCTACAGTTTGAAGCAGGCTCCTAGGGCATGGTACGATACGTTGCTAAAGTTCCTTTTGGCAAATGAATTCTGCAAAGGAGCAGTTGATCCTACATTGTTCACTGGAAAGTCAGGCAAACATTTAATTCATATTCAAATATATGTTCATAATATTAAATTTTCCTTTACCGACCCTAATGAATGTGACTGATTTTCAAAAGAGATGGGCTCTAAATTTCAAATGTCAATGATGGGAAAAATGTCATATTTCTTGGGATTACAAATTTCACAAAGTCCTGGAGGCATTTTTATTAATCAATCTAAATATGCAAATGAAATTTTAAAGAAATTTGGATTTGATTCTTGTGACCCTGTTGACACTCCCATGGTGGACCGAACAAAGCTGGATGAGGGCCACTCGGGGATCCCGGTTGATCAAAGGAAATATCGTAGTATGATTGGATCCTTGATGTACCTCACCGCCAGTAGACCTGATATTCTGTTTGTTGTATGCATGTGTGCTAGATACCAGGCTAAGCCTACCAAAAAGCACATTGAAGCGGTTAAACGGGTCTTTCGGTACCTCCAAGGAACCATTAACATGGGACTTTGGTATCCGAAGGACACCGGTATGTCACTAACAGCCTATGGAGATGCTGACCATGCAGGGTGTCAAGATACTCATCGTAGTACTTCAGGAGGTGCTCAATTTTTGGGTGATAAAATAGTGAGCTGGTCTTCAAAGAAGCAAATGAGTACTTCAATATCCTCTAAAGAGGTTGAATACATAGCCATGTCATCATGTTGTGCTCAAATCCTATGGAAGAGATCCCAATTATCTGACTATGGCTTTGTATTCAACAAAGTGCCATCGCTCTCTGTTACAACAATGTTCAACACTCAAGAGCAAAGCACATAGACATTCGACATCATTTCATCAGGGAACAAGTAGAGAAAGGTGTGGTTGAACTATATTTTATGAGGACTGAGTATCAGTTGGCAGACATCTTCATAAAAGCTCTTTCTAGAGACCGTTTTAAGTTTATTCTCTTACGACTTAGGTTAAAGAGTCTACAGCCGGAAACTCTCAAACGTCTTCAGGAGGAAGATGAGGAGTAAAAGGAGTTTCTTCACCTATTCTTTGTATATATTTTATCAAATAGCAAAATACAAAAATATAAAACCAACAAAAAGAAAATAGAAAATAAAAAAAAATAAAAAACCCATAAAAATTTGAAAAATTCAGAAAATTCCAAAAGTATTGTTTTATCAAGGCATGTCTTCTGATATCGATAACATCTACGGTCTTAGAAATGTCATTCAACAATGGCACAAGACTTTAGATGAATTTCGAGCAGAGGGTGTAAATAGTTTCCAAAACATGTCTCAAAAGGATGACTTACTGTCATTTCAGGCAGTAACCCGAGCTTAAAATGATGGATTGCAGTTATTTCAGACTATAAATTGCTTTTAAAGAAAGGACAGTGCTATGCTAAATCGATTTTAAAATCTCAAGCTCCGATCCTAAAAACAAAATTTCATAAGGAACATTTGTCGCCAAAAGACGAATGTTTCCTCACAAATGTTTTTCATTCTAAAGATTCTTCTGAAAATCATTTGTCTTCAAATGAAAACAAAATTGCTTTGAAAATTACTCGGACTTAATTTTTGAAATTCAACTGGACTTAATCTCTGTCAAAATCTTCGTCACTCAATCAACAACTACGGTCATTGATTAAGGGGGAGAATGATTTCAAACATTTCAAAAAGGATATTTTTTAAACTATTGGAATCAAAAGGAGGATGTTCTATATTGTTGAATAATAAAGAACATTTTGTCCACAATTGGATTAAGAGCATGCTAACTTTGAGTTTTCATTTCAAATGGTACAAAATCTGAACATTTTACATATGGTACCTAAGCATGTTATATCAATGGAGATTAAAGTTTTAAAATCTGATCCTTATCAGTCATGAGTTCTTAAAACAAAGTCACATCTCTCCTCAAAAAGTTTTCTAAAATAGTTTAAATCAATTGGGATCCCAAATCTCAAATGGTTTGAAAATTGTAATCGGGGGAGAGTTTGTTATTTAAATTGGAAATAAACTGATAAATTGGTGAGTGTTTTAGAAATGTAATAAAAGGCACTCCTTACTACATGTGTCAAACGATTTCAAATTTTCCATGCACATGTTAAGGGGGAGCATTTATCTAAAACCAAAACGGATTAAAATGTGGTTATTTTGACTCAAAGTGCAGGTTCTCTCTAATATGTGCTAAAATCTTTCGAATCTCGATGCACATATTGAGGGGGAGCAATTAAAAGAAAACCACATCCTTCCCCAAAATGTTTTGTCTAAAGTATTTAAATACTAGATTTGATCGGGGGAAAGATGGAGATCATTTTAGAAAACAATTCCAAATATGTGATAAACGACTAACTTTGAAGTAATCAATTTTTGGATCCTTCCTCCATGTGCCAAAACGATTTGTTATACACTATGCACATGTCGAGGGGGAGAATTTCTAAAAGAAAAAACAATTAAGGTACAAGATGCTTTGATTTTATATCACAAGTACCTTGATTGATTTTCAAAAGGTTTTCATTTGGTTTCAAGGCAGAAAGAACTGTACCAAAAAGACTGACCATTTTATTTTATGCATTGGAGTTATAAGGATGGTAAGGTTAGGTATTCGTTCTCACGATCCCGACAGAACCAGAGGGATCTAGCCAAGGACAATCCACTAGTTAGTGTAGAAGTTCTTAGGTATTATGAAAAAAAGGAGAAAAGTGAGAATAAGGGAAGAGTGCCGACTGAGAAAGAGCTAGAACTGGAACAAACCCAACAAGGTTCTAGTAATGAAGTTTCGGTAAGCACTGAAAGGGTTGAAGAATGAAAAAGAAATAAAATGAGAAAATGGTGAAAAGAAATAGCCCTCTATTAACTCAACCTTAGGGCAAAAACCGGGTTCAATACATATGCTACTGATGGTTACTAAGGTAATTGATGAGTGTCTAAATACTCATCATTTTTGTATAATCTAAACTGCAAAATCATCTGAAAACACTCAAAAATGCATCAAAATGATGAAAATATCACAAATCAGTGTTTTATGTGTTTTAAATGCAAAAAGATCAAAATCAGATGAAAAATGTATCAAGTTTGAAAAATTGGCAGTTTTAGTCCCCCAAGTTTTAAAAGTTGTCAAATCTAGTCCCTGGAATCCAAAAATGTGGAATTTTATCATTCAAGGTCCCTGAAATATTCTAAGTTGTTAAAAATGGTCCTTGAATGATTCTTTGGTCAAATGGCAGAAAAGGTCCTTAAACTTTGAAAAATGTCAAAATTAGTCCTTGGATTTATTAAAATGGAATTTATGCAAAAAGGGTCCTTGTACTATCAAAGTTTGTCAAGTTTGGTCCTTGTGATAAGTTTGGAAAAGTGTCATGTTCAGTCCCTCAAGTTTGGAGAATTTGCAAAATTGGTCCTTGTGTTAACTTAACCAAACGGACATCTTTTAATATTAAAAGCCCAAATCCAATCCATGGCCCAATGCAATATCCAAGCCCAACAAACTTGACCCTTGACCCCTTGAGCCAGGCCAATATCCATTTTGGCCCCTGCCAATACCAATTGTGAACCCCCCCCCTATATTACTAATACCGGTCAAAGAAGTCAAAACAGGGCACTGTTCATCTTCCCTCACAGAATTCGCGCCAAACCAGAAACCAGAGCTGTTTCCTTGATTTACTCCATCTTCCCCCCCTTACCTTGTCCCCTCCACCTCCACTAACACCAAAAATCTTTAATTGACTCAAACCAACCCCATTAATATCAAAACCTGCTCATGAAGAAATTGGCGCCAAAAATCCACTTGGATGGTTATGATGTTTCTGAGAGATCCAATGGCTCAGATTGAGTGGGAAAGATTCAGAGGTCAAGAAGGAGTCATAAAAGTCTATAAAGAGGAGCTGAGATGCATTGTATGAAGATATCTAGTGTAATTTTAGCTTTTAATAGTCGTTTTTATCATTTTAAGATTTTCAGTGTAATTTAAGCTTTCTTAGCTCTTTGTTTAAGTTATTTCAAATATTTGTGAACTTTTTCAGTTTCAATATCAAGTTTTAAGTTGAAATTTCAGTTTATGCAAATTCATCTTCAAAAATCTCATGTGAATCAATTGTTGTTATAAGGTGTTTTCTTGGACTGAATAAGTCACATAAGCTCCTCAGAAAGCTTAGTCAAGCTTTTAGAAACATTAAAAATCAGTGTAGTAGCAAAAAAATCAAAAATCACCAAAAATACAAATTAAATAGCTGAAAAATCAAAAACCCCATAGAAGTGATGTACACAGCTGGAGCAGGGTAGATTTTGGATGGCCTTGGGTTAGAAGCTTAGTGCTAAGCTAATAGGGGTGTTAATTGGTCCTTGTTCTCAGTTTTGAGCTTGGAAGCTTTTGTAAGCCTTTTTGTTCATTTTGCATTTCACTTTTGTAGTTGTTCATCAGCTTGAATTTATGTTTCTTAGTGATCATTAGTTATAGTTAAGTGAAATTAATCATTAATATCAGTTGGTTGTTCTTTTAGATTTGTAGTTTATAAAAATCTCACTTTGACAGTTTTACTAGCAATAGTTTAATCTCTTTGTTGTATGTTGTTATTGTTGTTGTTTAATGTTCATTTAGTCTCATTACATGATATTACAAAGTTTGAAATCAGTTTCATGGTTTAAATTTGTGATTTGCTTTGAAAAATCATCAAAACAGTCAAGTAAAGGGTGTTTGGATTTGCTTGCTTAAACTGAAACAGATCTTGTTTGTGTTGATTGCTTGTACTTTCTTTGTGTCTCATTAGTCCCTAATAACTCAAACAAGTCATAAAAACAAGTCTTTGTTAGTGTATTAGTCAAAATCACTTTTAATCTCATTCAAATCATTAACTGTTAAGAGTTTTAGTGTCAAAATCATTAAAGTAGCTTAGAATCTGTTAACCTAGCTTAAATTAGTCTTAATATATCTTAATACAACATATTCAGTAAGTAGTAGTGATTTCAAGTTCATAAAAGTCAACTCATCTAGTTTTTATAAAAGTCAAAATTTTCACTTGGGTCGTTTTTGAATTAAAAAGATAATTTTATTGTGTGTTCAATAGTAATATTTAGCTTAAAAGCTCTTGGGAAACTATAGTTCAGTTGCTAATCTAAATTAGAAAATTACTAGTTCTCTTTGAATCAGCTTTTTAATAGCTTTTTAACTAGCTTATTTTGAGTACATGTTTGAAAATGGTGCCCTTACAGTTGGGTGGTCAACTTGATAAGCTCACATAGAGCTTATTAGTTGCTCAAATCTTGTGATTTTTAGTTCTTTGGGTAGCTGACCTAGTCATCTTGAGAACCCAAGCTTAAGTTTTTATTTTCTAGCTTGTTAGATAGGGCTGCTAGTGTCTTTTGTTTCTGTCCAATATTCAGTTGATACTGAGTCAGCTTAAGCTGAGCATTGATCTGGTCCCATCTTCATGAGCTTGCCATAAGCTCTCTAGTTAACTATAGCTTGTGATCTTTAGTTTTTTGGAAAGCCAACCAGCTCATCTTGACACCTCAAGGCTTGTTTTGAGCTTTTGAGCTTATTTGCTTAGCTTAATTTGTCTTTAAACATGGCTGCAGGCCTGTTTGGTTGAGTAGTCAGTCTTAAGTGCTTATTTGCTTCTTCCAGCTTTTCAGTGTGCCTATTTGTGTTTTCTAGCTTAGTATTAGTAGCTTATAGCTTGTTTTAGCTTATTCCACTTTTGTTTTCAATCTGTAAGCTTGTTTGAGCTTATTTCATCATAATAAGCTCATTATCAAAACTATTGGCTTATAAGCTTCTCAATCAGCTTATTTGTAGTTTGTAAAATTTTTGTTTTTATAAAAGTTTCATATTTTAAGTAGTTAAGTAGTTTTCAAAAAGAAAATCCAGAAAAACTTCATTTTTAAAACAGTGATAGTGTTTATTTAATAGGTTTTAGCTTTTTGATTTTTCTTTTCATCTTATTAATAAGCAAATCTTGTTTTTATATTTTTCTTAGTTTTCTGTCACCTTAAGTTATTTTTAGAAAATGTTTCATATTTTTCTCTATCTTTTTAGTATTTATTAGAATTTTAAATAGTTAAAAGTATTAAATAATTAGTAATAAATAATTAAGAAGCATAAAAAATATCTTTTCAGTTTTAAAATTAGTTTTATCATATTTTAGATTTTTCCAAGTTGAAATTTCATTTTTCCAGGTTTATTTTATATTTTCTAGAATTTAAGTGTATTTTAAATAATAATTAATTAGTAATAATTAGATAAAAAGTGTAAAAAATATATTTTTAGTTTTAAAATTAGTTTTATAATATTTTAGATTTTTCTCAATTATAATTTTATTTTTCTAGCCTTGTTTTGTATTTTCTTCTATTTTAGGTCATTTTTAAATAGTTAAAATAGTTTTTAATTAATAATAATTAATTAAATAGTTGTAAAAATAATTTTCTTTTTTTTAATAATTTTATTTTATTTTTAGGATTCCAAAAATGTCATTTTCATATTTTTAGGTCTTTTATTTTTTAGATCTCACTTTTTATTTTGTACGTATACGTAGTTTTTAAACGTGCGTTTTACGTTTATTTTATCTGATTGTTGTGTTTTCCAATTCTGTTTCCAATTCCATTCCAATCAATCAGTAGTGTAATAATTCATCAAAACCTTTACTGATCACTATCCTTAGTGATTATTCTATCATCTGATCAAGTGTTTACACACCATTGAGTCTCCGTGGGACTTAACGACCCGGGAATTCATTCTATTCTCCAGGACTTCATTGTATTTGTGTTTTAAGCAGTTTTAAGCTTCTTACGGTTAGCCATTCACAAGTGGCTAGCTTGTGTAAGATAGCTTGACGGTTTAGCACAGATCAGTAATGCTGGTATTGAAGACGAGACGTCATAGACCCAGTGACGCACTGCACTAAACTTCCCAAGCCACTCAAGTTCTCTTAAAAGGACTTGTTTCATTCTCACGGGGAACCTACATAATCTATCGACTTTCTATTAGAGATGGTTGATATTGAAAAAGGAGACCCTCTCCCTAGTCTTCGATTAGGAAACCAAAAAAATGCACCACAGAGTCTAGAGGCAAGAGATCATCACAAAAATCTCATTAGGACACACAATTAATGAAGACTTGTTGTTTCACACAATGTGGAAAGTAAGAATATATATTGAGTGTCCTACGCATTATCTTTGTGATATTTGCCAGAACATCCAAGTGATTTGTAAAGTATTCACAATGAAGATGGAAATCCTTCTAGAGCCAACATTAGACAAGCTCTTGGTGGGTGACATTTGAGATCTTTCCAAAAGATCAAGCTTGTGACAACTGGATAGAAATAATGGGGTTATTCACTTTTGAATCAACCTTGGTCTAGGAAATGGATTGACGGATACCATTGAAAACCATTCGATGTGCTCAACAATTCTTTTCTCTAGCGCATCAGATGTGTATTAATTTTCCAAAATTAAAGGGGTATTTATGATTGAAACTTGATTTTTCTTCTAAAAAACTTCTTCGTATTGCAAAATTCTTTCTCTTAAGCAATACACGATTGTTTTTTAAATCAATTACATCAATCAGTGAATCTCAATTCCCTGGTTCACTCACTCCATGTTGTCTAATTTGGGACGCTCCGGTTTGAGAATGGCTAGATCAAGCTGCGAAATCCTGTCAAGGAGATTCTTAGGAAATCGACCTAATCACAAGCAGTATTTATATTGATCAACGGGGAACCGTGGTTCTTGCAACCGTATTCAAAGAAAGTGAACAAAGACACTTTCATGCATTTTATTGCTAACTGTTGTTTGCAAGAACATCGGACGGTTGCAGCTGATCAGAATTGAGAAGTCAATCCGTAACCGCATGCTCACACATCACATTCATGTTGAAAGAAATCAGGACAAGTGCACGTGTACACTCTTTTGCTCTGATATCATCATGAGACGTTTACTTTCACTCTGATACCATCATGTTATTCTTTCGCTACGGTAATGCAAATATCATGATCCAAAGAAGCTTCCGCAACTCTGATGAAAAGATGTCATGATCCAATAATGTGAGCATGTCGGTCTAAAGTCACAAACGTCACATGAAGGAAACACAAAGGATAAGTCAAGAGATTTACTGTGGTTGATGATCTCTAAGAAGGCTCAAAGTACAAACAATCCGCGGATCAGTTAAAGACCTCCACTTGAAGTACAAAACATGCGGAATATGAAGAATCAAAGATTACGAGCTACAGAGCAAAGAACTTAATCAAGAATCCAAGAACACACAAAATGTAATATCTTTTTGTAATTGAGGTAACCTCCCTTAGGGGGAGATTGTTGGGATTTAGAAAATCTGGTAGTTAAATACTCGGTCACCTCAAGTATATGTATTCATTAGAAAGCTCGTAGTCGTAGTTGTTTAGATATAGTTAGTAGTTAGTTAAGTAACACCATGGAGGACAGACGGGTCTTTACGCACTGTATGCCTGATCCACAGCCCGTAGGTCGCGTACATTATATGACACTATAAATACCCTTTGCCTAGCAAGGCAAAGGGTTGGAGCTTCATAATACATGTTTTCTTTCTCTTACTATAAGTTCCCATTTCTCTCCACTTTCTCTCTCTAGAACAAACCTCATTCAAACCTTGTAATTGTGTGTTTGTGAAAACCAATATGTTACAATGTTCCAAGGTTTCAACCTTCAAAGTGAGTCTGGTACAAGTTCCCATCAATTCCTTTAGTCTATCACTACCTTCAATCCCACCAGATGTGTTACCTTCTGTATTGATGTATCATTAGGCATAAACTCAAGTTCAGCCCTAGGAGTACTATCCACTGAGCTACCCAGTTTATCCATTTGGCTTGGGTTTTCATCACCTGTATCAAGTCTTGGAGGACTTGGCACATTAGATGTTGCCAGGTTTAAGGTCTTATCAATTTTGGTACTGTCCTGTCCAGCTACTAAGCTTGTGACACTAGTACCAGCCTCTCCCCTTCTGCCAAAGGCAGCCTCATCTGCTACAAGAGTATGAGTAGGATCACTGGGCTGAGAGACCACACTGACCTGTATGGTTTTTATCCTAAAGGTGTGAATGACAGGGGGTGTATAGTCTATAGGTGGAACCACAATGGGTGTGTGTTGGGGTTTACTTGGGTTTACTGACCCTCCACCCTGTACCTGTGAAATTATTGCTATCATCTCAAGAAAAAGAGGCACAATGACCCCATTATATTGTGTATTCCCCATTGCCATATTTGTAAAAACCATTATTTGCAGCCAAGGGGTAGGAAAAACTCTTTTGTGAGATGATAACTAAGTTTGTTTTTCATTTAAAACGGTTTGGATGAACTTTGGGTACATCAAAAACTTAGAAGGAGAATCCACATTCTTCACCATGTTGTCAAAAATAAATTTTGAAAAGTTAAAAACTCTGTTAGTAGCCAGACACACAAAAGCAGTAGCAATATTACTGCTGAACGGCTCCCACAATGTCTTTTTGGGGCTAAGACAGTGAAGAAGAGTGTAGATTAGAAATCTCCATTGGGGAGAGAAACATCCTTTTTGAAAAGTCAAAAGTTGTTTGGATGTATCCCCATTCTTGAAAGGTTTGGAAAAATTTCTGGGTTGGGAAAGTCCAGGATACCATTGGAATCATCTAAAAGAAGAAGACTTCTTAGAGATGACTCGGTAACATGAATGTCTTGCCCATCCACAGTTGCACTAAGTGTAGGGGTTTCTGTTTCCTCATCCTCATCAAGTGTTATGGCAGTTGCAGTTTGCCAAAACTGATTGATGTGTGAGGTATAGAGAGTAGGATTTGCAGTTAAAGCATACCTGATATAGGATTGGTTCAAGAAATCCACAATCTCATGAAAAAGAGGTCCATTCCCTTGCTCTGTTTTGGTCAGAAAAGCCACCATGTTGTAAGTCTTAACAAATTGTAGTTCTGCTATCCTGAGAGTGACAAAATGAGAGCAGTGTGATCGTTTGGGGTGGAATTGATGTTTTATGAAAGCCAACTGATTTTTAGTACCAACTGAGAGGGTTTGAGAATATTGCGAATTTTGATAACTTATACTTAATTAGATAACTTTGAGAGTAAGAAAGTGGATAAGAATCAAATATTTTAACCCTATAAATATGGTAAGGGAGAAAAAAGTACTCAATGGCTAATTTTGTAAAACGGTTAAAACCTAACAGTATCAACGGCTATATAGCAGTATCAAGTTTTATACTAGCAGTACAAAGTTGGCCTAGAAGTACAAACTTTTTGAGCAAAAATTGACTTAGTAGCATGAAATTTATGAAAGATTTAAAATAATATTGTCCATACTTTTTGAAGATTCTACTGCCCTAAAATAACCAAGAAAGAATTTGATTAGTCTTTAGCAAGAGCCGTTTGCTCTGGACTAGCCAACCCTTTATTGTAAAGCATGGTGCGTTGATAACCATATAGTATTTGGCAAACTATCAGTCATGAACGGATTTGATTAGTCTTTACCAAAAACCGTTTTCTCTGGACTAGTCAGTTCTTGATGTGTGTAAGACATAGTGAACAGATTACCATTTGGGGTGTGATACATGTCACACAATGTAAGTCCATAGCTCAATGCACTCATGATGCTTTCATAACCTGTTAATGTTAGTCCAAAACCAAGAAAACACAGCGAAAGATGTTTCCTTTATGACAGTACAAAGTATGACTAATAGGTTAAACTGAAACACATAAATTTGCACTAGCAGTACAAATTATACAGAGCAGTACAATATGATACAACTAGCAGTACAAAACCTTTCCAGTTACAAAAATATTAAGAAATCAAAACACTTAAGGGTTAAGCATTCCAATACCTGTTACCAAGTACTGAAACCTCCTCACATTAAAAGCTTTAGTTAAGAGATCAGCAAAGTTATGTTCAGTATCAACCTTAACAACCTGTATTAAATATTTCTCATTGCAATCTCTGATAAAATGGTGTCTAATTTCTATGTGTTTTATTTTAGAATGATGAACTGGATTTTTAATAATGAAAATGGTACTACTATTGTCAATATATATTATAGTACCCATGAAATTATAACCATAGTCAAGCAGTTGGTTTTGAGTCCAAAGTACTTGACTCCAACAGCTAGCAGCAGCCACATATTCTGCTTCAATTGTAGAGCTGGCCATTATGGTCTGCTTCTTGCATTTTCAGGAAACCAATCTTCTTCCTAAGAACTGACAACCTCCTATTGTTGATTTCCTATCCAAACAGGCACCAGCATAATCATTGTCTGAATATGCTACAAGATCAAAAGGGGACTCTGTAGGATACCATAGGCCTAGCTTAGGATGGCCTTTAAGGTATCTAAAGATCCTTTTCACAGTTGTCAAATGAGAGACCTTGGGAGTAACCTGAAACCTTGCACATACACATACTAAAAGCAAAATATATGGCCTGGAGGAGGTTAGGTACATTAGAGACCCAATCATGGATCTGTAGGTGTAAATATCAACATCTTCCCTAAACTCATCTTTCACCAATGGTTTTTCAATGTCAAAAGGTGTGTTAGCTACTCTGGCATCTGTAAATTGGAATTTCCTCAGAATGTCAGCCACATATTTATCTTGACTGATAAATATACCATCTGGTCTTTGCTTCACTTGTAGGCCCAAGAAGAAAGTGAGTTCTCCCATGGAACTCATTTGGAATTTATCATGCATCAGCTTTTCAAATTCAACACACATCTTGTTAGGATTTAGTAAATCCGTAAGTGAAAGACTCGATCACCTCAAGTATTTGTAAGCATTATAAAGCTCATAGTCTTAGTCGTTTTGTTAATATAAGTATTTAGTTAAGTAACACCGTGGAGGACGGACGGGTCTTTACCCACTGTATACCTGATCCACAGCCCGTTGGTAGCGTTTATTGTAAACAACTATAAATACCTTCTACCTCCCAAGGTAGAAGGTTGGAGCTTCATAATACACATTTACTTTCTCTCACTAGAAGTTCCCATTCTCTCCATTTTCTCTCTCTAAACTCTTCCTAAGTTTGAACCATACTTTGTGTGTTTGTGTGATTGTGATAACCAATATGTTACAATTGGTATCAAGAACCATGGTTTGATCATCTACTTTGTGTGTTCTTGTATTCTTGATTGGTTATTCATAAGTTTATGGTTAGAATGAGTTTAGAGACTTTTTCACTCTTTTGATCTTATTTAGTGGTAAAGTTTGCATTTTAGTTGTACTTTTGTGTTTAGGATCATCAGATTAGTTTAGTTTTGGGTTTGAAAGGATTGTTTCATCCTTTTTGTTGTGGATTTTGATTGAAAAACCTAAGGTTCTTGACTGCGTTTTGACTCACGGACTATATCTCTTGGCTGCATTTTGTTATTGCTCGCTGCGATTTGTATTGTTTCATGTTGCGTCTTGGTTGATTCTGGACTGCAATTTGATTATTATATTATATTCGAGCTGTGTTTTGTTAGCAAAAGGACAAAAGGACAATAGTGCTTGTACTACTGATAGCGACCTACAATTTGTGTATTGTGTTTTGGTATCTTGCATTTTGACAGGTTGCGTTTTGTGAGTGCTGCGATTTGTCTCTTCGTTTTGTCACGTCCTGCGATTTGTTCCTGCGTTTTGTCAAGTGTTGCGACTTATCTTTGCATTTTGTCAAGAACTGCGATTTGTGTTCCTGCGTTTTGGTACTTCTGCAACTTGACAGGTGTTGCGATTTGAGTGTGTTGTGACTTGGTTGTTGCGATTTGTCTCTTGAGATTTGACACTTGTGATTCGAATTCTATGGTTTCCTCTTGATTTTGTAAAATGCCGCGAAAGATTCTATCTATCGGTTAAATCAAAGAGTAGTAAAATTCCGTGTACTTAGAAATCATGTCTACTTTTTCAGATGACGTTCAAGTTCTCGGGTCCGATACCCGCCCTCCTATGCTAGATAGAACTGATTATGACTCTTGGGCACATAGAATCAAGTTGTATTCCTTAGGCAAAGATAATGGTCTTAACATTCTTCAGTCAATTGATGAAGGATGTTTGGCACCACCAGAGATCAACTAGAAGCTGGTGCAGATGGAACTGTCACTCTAGGTATGGATAGACCAAGGACTTATGACGATCTCAATGATAAGGAGAAGAAAAGATACGATGCTGACATTAGAGCTTTAAACATCATACTTCAAGGTCTACCCAAGGACATCTACAAGCTGATTAATCATAACACTCAAGCCAAAGCAGTTTGGGACAATGTTAAGATGCTTCTCTTTATCTCAGAACTGACTAAGGAAGATCGAGAGTCACAACTTTAGGATGATTTTGAGAACTTCAAGATGAACCCAGGGGAGAGCATTACAGAGTATCATGTGAGGTTTCACAAACTTGTGAATGATATGAGGAATATCAATATGACTATGCCAAATATCCAACTCAATTCCAAGTTCGTAAACAACATGAACCCTGAATGGCACAGATTTGTGACAGTGAAGTTGAACAAAGGATTGAGGAACACTAACTATGAGTAGTTGTATGCCTACTTACTTCAACATGAGAAGCATGCTACATTTGAGCGTTTGATACTGGAAAAATTCAATTCTAATACAGCAGCACACCCAAAAAATGACTTAGTTGCATTTTTTTCAAATGTGAGGCTAAACAATTGAGCATCACAAATCATACCATCTTCTCAGAATTAGAATCAGATTACCATACCAGACTCAGGGTTTACCCCAACAGACATATTGATTGAAAACATCACAAATCAAGTTGCTCTATTGGTCCAACAGTCCAGAACCTCACTTCCCCAAACCAACAACCAACTTAGGACCTCATCTAACCCACACAATCAAGCTAAGGTGGAAGATGGAAGGGTTTTGATTCAGAATGTGCAAGAAAGGAAAAATGTAAATCCAAGGAAAGTTGCACGGGGGAATGTTGGAGCTGGTTATATGGGTGCTCAGAACAGAGGAAGGATTGTAGTTCAGGGTCAAGGCAAATCATACCATCTTCTCAGAATCAGAATTAGATTACCATACCAGACTCAGGGTTTACCCCAACTGACATGTTGATTGAAAACATCACAAATCAAGTTGCTCTATTGGTCCAACAGTCCAGAACCTCACTTCCCCAAACCAACAACCAACTTAGGACCTCATCTAACCCACACAATCAAGCTAAGGTGGAAGATGGAAGGGTTGTGGTCCAGAATGTGCAAGGAAGGAAAAATGTAAATCCAAGGAAAGTTGCAGGGGGGAATGTTGGAGCTGGTTATATGGGTGCTCAGAATAGAGGAAGGATTGTAGTTCAGGGTCAAGGCAAACCAATTAAGTGTTACAATTGTGGAGGAGAAGGACATATTGCTAGGAACTGCACTCAACCGAAACATCCACAGAATTTTGGGTACTTCAGGGTAAGATGTTGCTAATGCAGGCTCAAGACAGTGGAGCAGTGTTGGATGAGGAGGAGTTGATGTTTCTTGCTGATGGGAATGACAAAACATATGATGCTGACGTGGATGAACAACCAATATATGATTTGGCACAGAATAATCCCAATGCCTTCTAGGTTGCTGACTGTGATGCCTTCGACTCTGATGTTGATGATGAACCAACGACACAGACTATTTTCATGGCTAATATTTCTCCCATGGTTTCATCACCTCAACAAGTTGGTCTCGCTAATGCTTCTATCATTTCAGAGGTACTAAAGCTATATGATATGGTTGATGAGCAAAAGATTCCCAAAAAAGTACAACCAACAGATGTCGTTGAGTCAGATATTGTAAATATAGGTAATAGCAATGTTGTCCCATATGAGCAATATGTGAAGCACGATGAAAGTCTCGTTGTACCAAGTAGTGCATCTTCTGCCGTTAATGATGAATATGTGTTTGATGAGTACACTGAATATGTGCCTGATGACTCCATGACAACTAAGCTTAATATATATTAGGATCAAGTAGCCATCTATGAACAGCGTGCTAAATTTGAGCTGACCACCCGTGAGCAGGAAATGGATAGCCAAATGCGTACATTGATCACTAAAAGTAATTTTAGGGAAGAAATGTTAAAACAAGGGTTAAATTCCTTACAAGAGAAACTTAATAAAATTGTTAAGCAAAAACAAGAACTTCAAGAAAATGTAAAAAACGCTTAAATAGGAATTCAAAGAAAAGGAATCAAAACTCCTAAATGATTTTTCCAACCTTAAGACTTTGAAGAACAAGCTTAAAAATAAGTTGTACGTACAAGGTAACACCATTCAAACTGCTCACATGATTTCAAAGCATAGAATATTAAGTGATAAACACAGTATAGGCCTTGTAGAAGACCCAAATCCTGTGTATCTTGAGAAAGCCAAAAGGGCTCAAGAAGTGATTTATGATGGTAGTGAGATCCTTAAGCCCAAACAAAAGCCAACTTGTGTACTAAACACTAAAGAGGACATAGAGTTAGAAAATTTCTCTAGAGAGAAAATGGATAAGAAATTTAAAGAACCTAATTGTGTGAGTCATGGAATAAATGTCAAATCTCACAATTATTCTAAGGAAAACTTCTTAGCCACGTTTAAACCTCAAACTCAATTAACCCCTGAACAAGTGTTTTGGAAGTTAGATATGGATAAGAGAAAGGCCGAAGAACTTGTTGTAAATAATCCTCCTCTTAGGAAGTTGCTTGCAGCTACAGTGTATCCTCCCAATACACCAATGCATTTAGTGCCTAGAACTCTTCCCACTCAAAGCAAAACCTTAATTAACATATACGTAGTTTACCAACTATTTGCTGATTTCGATAAAACATGTAAGAAGAGAATCACACCAACGGGTATTATTGAAGGGGAAAGGGGTTTTGAGCAAACAAAAGAGTGTTATCTGGCTGAGGTTATTCCATTATTTAAACAATTAAAGGAACAATTCAAGGGTATTCAAAAGGCCTTAGATACTGAAGTTAAAGAAATGAAAAAGATGTTTAATGAAATGGAAAATGAGGCTTGAATTAATGCATGTGAGCTTAAAAGCAATGAGATTGAGAGAAACAATATTCACATCCTTAATGAGAATTTGATTTCCAGATGCATTGCCCAGGATGTGTTTTATATGGTCACTAATTATGCCATAATTGCATCTCAATTTCATGATTTATCAATTGCATTTAAAGTTTCCCAAGATCGTGTCAATGAGCTTGAGACTAAAAATTCAAAATTGCATGACAAAATCGAAAATGATGATCATGATAACATGGTCAGGCATTTTTTCTAAATTAGAAGTTGAATATCTTGATTTACAATTAAAATATCATCATCTTGAAGAAAGAATCAAAACCTGAAATTCCAAGACATATTCGGATGCTCCTGAGTTAGATGCATATTTTGAAATAAGTACACGTGATGAACGGATTCAAGCTCACTGCAACACGATCCGAAAGTTGAAAGCTCAAATTTCCCAATTGAAGGGAAATAGGAGTGACGTGGTCGGCACTCAGATACCTCCACCTTTAGACTCTCAGAATTTCCAACGTCAAGACATCATCAATAAATTGCAACAAGAAAATGAATGTTTTCAAGCGGAATATTCAAAAGTTAAATTGCGAAATAAAGAGTTATATGATTCAATCAAGGTCAATCATGATAAACACATTGAAAAAGTAACTTCTTTGCTTAACAAAATTGAGAATCTGAAGTGTCTGGTGAAAGGGAAATTGCCAATTCTCACTGGCAAATATGTTGTTTCAAAGGTTTCTGCTTGTAATATTTATGCTATTGATGTGTTGTATATTCCCCCTCCTCTTGGGAATATTGAACTTGCATATCAAGCATATCTTTCGTACCTTAAGGATAGCTTAGAGGGTCTCCGTGAGATTGTAGAAGATAACAGAATAAGAAACCACCTAGTGCAGTCGCCTAGGCTTGCATGTATGCCAAACGATCTCAGGAACTCTTAGAATATGTCATTGCCACATGTCCTAAATCTGGTACTAGGCGAGATAGAATAGTTGCACCTACTTCTATGCCTAGAGTCAAGCATGTTACCTTTGATGTTCCGTCTTAGAGCCCAACACTTCTAGTCCAGAAATGCAAAAAGTAGTGAAACAAACTAATATTCTCGTCGTTCCTTCTACCGTAGAAAGCAGTGACACTAAGGCTAACAGGTCAAAGCCTTTAGGAAATACAAAGCAAGATAGGACCTCGCGAGCTAAAAGTGATCAAGAGAAGAGAGTAGAAGACCACTGATAATGCTCAGATTGTGCATGTTTTTAGTAGCCTTATGTGTGCTTTTATATCTGTTATTTGGTTATATTTGCGTGATTATAGTACTTAAACGCATCAAAAGATGTTTTTCTAGTGTTTACAACCAAGTGCAGGGAAACGGAATGAAAATAAAGAAATGTTCAGCAAAATGAAGATTCCCGTTTCAGTAAGTCTAAATCAGTATCTCAAGGACCTTTGAAGACCATAGTGATTGAAGAACCAAGTTCTACAAGATAAAGAGAAGAAAAGATCAAGTTTTCGTAACTCAGGAAACCCAGCCTGATCGGTTACAACCGTAACCGGATCGGTTGGAAAACGACCAGAAACAACATTATGACCATCACCAACCGATCGGTCGCAACCCGCAACCGGATCGGTTGGCCAGTTTTTGTAGAAGACCAACCGGATCGGTTGGTCGTATAACCGATTCGGTTAGAGAAGCTGCAGTTGCCAAATCTTCATCACTAAGCTTCCCCTTTTCATCCAAACGATTCTAGGTCCTTCTCTTGGTATATTCTAGTCCCTTCCTTACTCCTTGGAGGCCAAGTTCAGCAATTAATACCCTAGGCTTTGGAACTAGTATAAATAGAGGCTAATTGTGAGCATATGAGACACACCTCAAATACAAATCTCTCTACTCATCAAACAAAGCTTTAAGCTCTCATAATTCGTCCTTAGAAGTCCAGAGAAGTTTGGAGTTCCAGAAGTTCCACATTTGGAGGCCAAACCACCAAGAAGTCTACCCCAATACTTTGGGAATCATTACTACACCATTTGTAATCTTATTCCAAGCATTATAAGACTTTCAATCATGTTTTCTAATATTCAAAGTTCTGAGTTTATGTTCATGTTTGCTATGAGTGGCTAGTTTCTTTATACACTTGCTTAAATGATGTTGATTATCATATGATTAGTTAGTGATTGTGTTAACATGTGTTAATTCAATTTCAAGTTGATTCTAAGATCCAATTGTGCTAAAGTTTCATAGTGACATTTGTTAATCAAGTTTGGCTAACTGATAGTAATTGTTGGGGTCGAAAGAACTTATTGTTATTCAACTATTCATAATCATTTTGTCTATGGATGATTGTTTTTACCCATTATTCTTGATTATACAAAGGAACTAAGGTGTGGTTGTAATAGAAACGCTTTTTTATTATCGAATTGGATTGGTTGGAAACATGTAAAGGGTCGCAAGATTAGTTTTTGAGAATCAATTGTAGCCTTTTGTCTATGATCGGTTACCTTTTGTATTGACCATTTCTTAAGCAATTTGATGAACAAGTGGATGTTTTTGTGTTTAAGTTTATGTATGTAGACTTATGAAACTTGAATTGATCTTGAATTGATTGGTTAAACTTAATGCTTTTGTTTTTATAAACTAAACTCTTGATCATGGTTTAACTTGTAAGAACAATAGATTAGTAAATCAACTAATTATCATAACCAACATGTTAAGAGGTTAACACAATCACATTAATCTATGATATGAAACTAGTTTAAGCAAGTGTAGTTTTTAATCATTTGAATTTCATTATATCTACTTGCTTTGTTATATGTTTTGGATAGACTCTGTTGATTCAAACTTGTGCTTAGATTCACTCAAATTCCTGCGAACGATCCTGACTTACCTTCATAATCTTGCTATAACGGACGAGTATACTTGCTCGTATGTGTTATTGGTAATATTGGTAATTAACCTTTTATAAATTTAAAACTTGTACACAACCAGCACATCAGAAACCTTAACCGGATCCGGTTGTACCTCAACCGAATCGGTTACAATTTTTCCCATTACCCAACTGGTCTAACCGATCGGTCGTAACCCGCAACCGATCCGGTTACCCACTCTGACCCATAAAAACTGTTTTCGTTGTTTGTCCGTGTGTTTAGATATTGCCTGGATTCTCTAGGACATTGTATGAACACTCGAGCAGCGGGAATTGAACCAATTACACCTCTTACCAACCCCGAACGTTTGATTCAAAGAAGAAGAAGAAGAACTCTTTTTATACCATTGGAAAATCGTGTACCAAGAGTACCAAACCCACCATTTGATAACCTCATAGAAGCCAAAGTTTTTTACAACCCTTTCACCAATTTACCTTTTCCCATGGCGGACGATCAACCCATGTGGGGAACCAACCGAGCCGTAGCACCAACCCCCAAAAGTGCTATTGTTGCTATCAACCTTGGTGACAACTTCACCGTGAAGGGACATCACCTTTCCATGATCAAAGACCGACAATTCGATGGTCGAGCACGGGCCGATCCGCACAAGCACATTGCCGAATTCATCGAAATTTGCGGCATGTTCTGTTATGGCGACACCGATGTCAATGCCATCAAACTCAAACTTTTCCCATCATCACTCGCCAGAGATGCTAAAGTATGGTACAATGAATTAACCCCAGGAATCATCAATACTTGGGAGGAGATGAGGCAAGCTTTTGTAAGCCGATTCTTTCCACCTGCCATGTTTGATCGATTAATGGGAGAAATTCGTGCTTTCAACCAAAACCAAAACGAATCACTTGTCGAAGCTTGGCTTCGAATGAAAGATTTGCTTCGTAGTTGACATGGACATGGACTATCCAAAGGAACCGTTATCCAAATCTTTTACCATGGACTAGATGAAATCTCTCAAGGCATCCTTGATGCTGGAGGAATTTTTCTCTATAAGACTCCCAACGATGCACATCAGTTGCTCGAAGATCGAGTACTTCTCAAACTTGATTGGTCAAAAGATTCCAAAACCAAACCTCTTCGAAAAACTGTTGCTTTTGTCGAAAACACCGATGCTTCAAAACTCATGGAGAAGATGGAAGCGTTAACCTCAAAAATCGACTCGCAATACAAAGATATCAAAGACGAAATGAAAGAAATGCGAGACGGATGTAACAATTGTGGAGGAAATCATCCATCGTCCAAGTGCGATGATAAACCTATGGGTGGACCGAAGGAAGGAGAAGCAAGTTACACTCAAGGAGGATACCGTGGAGGAGGATATCGTAGTAATTATTACGGTCAAAATTCTGAAAATTGGCAAGATCGCCGACCAAGGGATGACAAGCGTGATTCTCAACCACGAACTGACGATCCACCACCACAAAACCCCGAAAAAAAGATGGAAGAAACCGAATTCGAGAAAACCATGAGAGAATTCGTGGCTGCTCAAAAATCTGCAAATGATTTTATCAAAAATCAATTTTCAATCTCAAAGCCAAAGTTGAGCAAGGACAGAAAAATCATCAAGCATCTATCCAAGATCTTGAAAACAAGTTTGGCAGATTTTCTGACCAACATTCCTCTAGACCATCTGGTTCATTACCAAGTAATACCCAATCCAACCCAAAACCATCAAATGATAAGACGTACCGTCCACCACAAACAAGAAACGAGTATGTCAACGCTATCTTCACAAGTAGTGGTTTCTTGAACGATTCCAATCCGAATATCGTTGTTTCCGCCGGTGGAAGCAACATCAATACCGATCATGCCTCATTGATCGAGAAATTGGAATCTCTCTCCACAAACATCGATACCCAATTCATAAGCATACGGAGGGAGATGATGGAACTGCGAAATAATCACCACGCTTCAAACCACGATGCCGAGGATGACACGCCGATGTGTGATCCCATGGAAGAGAATTTTGCCCAACATGAAGGATATTACCCAGGATATCACGGCAGATATTATGACCAAAATTCCATAAATTCGTACTCATTTCCATACCACAAACCAACCCATACATATCCTCGATATCAGCCATGGAATACAATACCACATCCATCACAACATTTCAATACACCTAAAACCTCACCAGAGGAGATGATGAGAGAGTGGATGGTCAGTCAAACAAAAGCCAATGAGAATATGACGAACCTGTTGGTGGAATTGGAACATAAAGTCGATCAAGGAAGAAGGAACCAACAAGCGATAAGCCAAGACTTGGAGAGGAGGATAGAAACATTAAGTAAGGAAAAAAAAGTCCATCATGCTGTATCTCTTCCTTACACTACAGATTCCAACTCGAGACATGAATTTTTCTACGAACCACCCTCAATTCAAAGCGAAAACGATAAGGGTGAGGATGAATTTATCGAAGAGGACGAGACCGAGCACATTCCAACCACGCCAAATCTGAACCAAATCATGTCTAGCTCACTAACCGTGTCACCTTTTCTTGAGGATTGCACCATGCATTTCCCAACCACTCAATTACAAAATTTTGAACATCATGTTGATGATATGAAGTTCAACAAAACTGGTGACAGCTGGAATGGAGAACTGGAAAGAAAGATAGACAAATGGTCTGAACCACAAAATCCAAACAGTAGGACTAAGCCACCTCCTACATCTCACCTTGAGAATGTGGATGCCATATTCACTGGGAATGAAAAGTCCAATGACCCTCTGAAAAATCAAAAAGATCCGCCACCTGTCCTCATTTCTAATGAAATTGACCAAACGTTCGAAATAACGAAAAGAGACTATAACATGGTCAAACCAAAAGAATCAAATGTATTCCCATCCTTTGTGGAGTACAAACCAAAGATCCCATACCCTAAACGTTTAAGAATTGAAATTCCCCATTTGAACCGTATGGTCAAAGTATCCTAACCCGGGGAAGATTCGAGTCAGGCTGATGACTCGGTAATAAAACAAGCACTTCTCGGGAGGCAACCCGTGTGTTTTAGATTTGATTTTCTGTGATCACTCCCCAAAGTTTTTACCTTTGGTTGAACTTAATTGTGGGGGGTGCCACCTTTTAATAAAACCTTTTCTTTGTTTATAAGATTATGTGCAGGTGATGATTTCTCCAGTGGACGCAAGGAATGAAGGAAGATTTTAAGCTGACAACTCATTGACATATCTGGTTTCATCTCTATTTTCCCTATTTCTATACTTTGAAGTTTATTTATCATTGAGGACAATGTCTAACTTAAGTGTGGGGGGGGGGGTGGTGAATAGGAAAAATTAGAGTTTTTATGCTTAAATTTAAAATTTTGTTTGCCCTTGTGATCTAGTTGTTTTCACGCTTTTAGGATTATCTATTAGAATAACTGGATCAATCCACTAGTAAAACTGGAAATATTTGAAACTTCGAGATGTGTTTCGATTACTATTGCAATCCATTCTGGGATCGACAAACATTTGATAGAACATTTCATACCCTTTTTCCATTAAATTGTGAGGATTTGAGCCTATTTCATAAACAGCATACATCTTTTATGCTTGGATCTTTTACTATGAGTGTGCCGGTGATTTTATTTATTCTAGAACTTGTGCTTGTAAATCATTACCAGACCGCAGTGAGATTGCATTCGTGCGATATAAGTAAATTCGTGTGATAAAGAGGCACCTTAGGATTTAACCCAAATGGCCCTCCATTTTACATCTAATGATATATTAGCTATCCGCATTGGTTAGTTAACCACCCACATGGACCCATTTGTAGTGCTCATTTTTAGCACTAGATACCCCTAGTTACACCCTCTGAGCCATCCCTTTCATTTTTTCTTCCACCCAGAAAATACAAAAAGATTTTACACTTTAAACCTTAGCCTATCCCGTATCAATGTCTAAACGGTTGGTTGCTAGTTGCCTGGAAAGTGAAGATTGTTCAAATGATTATGAGTACGACATTCTATGTGGTTGATTGAGCCATGAGTTTATGTTTAAAAAAAAGTTATCTGTTGAAAGTATGAAAATAATAGCCAATGTGCTATGTTCGTGGAACAATTGTCATGGCAAAGCAAAAAGTTGTGGAAAGCAGAAAAGAAGAAAGCAAAGCTATAATCATTTATTTGGTTCGTGGAATGTTTGGTAGCTAGCAACACGGGTATTATACTTGATTTTATTTTTATTTTAACACCAATTTCATATACATTCCCATGACTTATCCATACCCTTAACCCTTAGCCATATCATTATAACCCGAATAAAATTCCTCTTTAGATGTTTTTACTTGGTGCTCACGCCACATCGGTGGAGTTTTGTTTCTTGTACAAGCTTATGGTAATAATCTAATCATGACTGAGCAATGAGGGTGATTTATCTTGTTACTCCACTAAAAATGAGTGATTGAGTGAATTATATTTCGTTCCTTTTTCGTGAGGTGTTTTGAAATGTTAATCATGCAAGAAAATCATTGGATATTGTCAAACATCTTGATATTTCACCTTTATAAAGCATAATTGATGAATCCTCTCTCGTATTTATACTTGGTTGATTTGCATCTCATTTTTCATAATCACGATCTTGTACCAGTGGATGTTTTTCCTAGATTTGCTTGAGGGAAAGCAAAGTTTAAGTGTGGGGGAATTTGATAACGCTCAGATTGTGCATGTTTTTAGTAGCGTTATGTGTGCTTTTATATCTATTATTTGGTTATATTTGCGTGATTATAGTACTTAAACGCATCAAAGATGTTTTCTAGTGTTTACAACCAAGTGCAAGGAAGCGGAATGAAAATAAAGAAATGTTCACAAAATGAAGATTCCGTTTCAAGTAAGTCTAAATCAGTATCTCAAGGACCTTTGAAGACCATAGTGATTGAAGAACCAAGTTCTACAAGATAAAGAGAAGAAAAGATCAAGTTTTCGTAACTCAGGAAACCCGAGGATCGGTTACAACCGTAACGGATCGGTTGGAAACGACCGAAACAACATTATGACCATCACCAACCGATCGGTCGCAACCCGCAACCGGATCGGTTGGCCAGTTTTTGTAGAAGACCAACCGGATCGGTTGGTCGTATAACCGATTCGGTTGGAGAAGCTACAGTTGCCAAATCTTTATCACTAAGCTTCCCCTTTGCATCCAAACGATTCTAGGTCCTTCTCTTGGTGTATTCTAGTCCCTTCCTTACTCCTTGGAGGCCAGGTTCAGCAATTAATACCCTAGGCTTTGGAACTAGTATAAATAGAGGCTAATTGTGAGCATATGAGACACACCTCAAATACAAATCTCTCTACTCATCAAACAAAGCTTTAAGCTCTGATAATTCGTCCTTAGAAGTCCAGAGAAGTTTGGAGTTCCAGAAGTTCCACATTTGGAGGCCAAACCACCAAGAAGTCTACCCCAATACTTTGGGAATCATTACTACACCATTTGTAATATTATTCCAAGCATTGTAAGACTTTCAATCATGTTTTCTAATGTTCAAAGTTCTGAGTTTATGTTCATGTTTGCTATGAGTGGCTAGTTTCTTTATACACTTGCTTAAATGATGTTGATTATCATATGATTAGTTAGTGATTGTGTTAACATGTTTTAATTCAATTTCAAGTTGATTTTAAGATCCAATTGTGCTAAAGTTTCATAGTGACATTTGTTAATCAAGTTTGGCTAATTGATAGTAATTGTTGGGGTCGAAAGAACTTATTGTTATTCAACTAGTCATAATCATTTTGTCTATGGATGATTGTTTTTACCCATTATTCTTGATTATACAAAGGAACTAAGGTGTGGTTGTAATAGAAACGCTTTTTGATTATCGAATTGGATTGGTTGGAAACATCTAAAGGGTCGCAAGATAAGTTGTTGAGAATCAATTGTAGCCTTTTGTCTATGATCGGTTACCTTTTGTATTGACCATTTCTTAAGCAATTTGATGAACAAGTGGATGTTTTGTGTTTAAGTTTATGTATGTAGACTTATGAAACTTGAATTGATTGGTTAAACTTAATGCTTGTTTTTGTAAACTAAACTCTTGATCATGGTTTAACTTGTAAGAACAATAGATTAGTAAACCAACTAATTATCATAACCAACATGTTAAGAGGTTATCACAATCACATTAATCTATGATATGAACTAGTTTAAGCAAGTGTAGTTTTTAATCATCTAAATTTCATTATATCTATTTGCTTTGTTATATGTTTTGGATAGACTCTGTTGATTCAAACTTGTGCTTAGATTCACTCAAATATCTGCGAATGATCCCGACTTACCTTCATAATCTTGTTATAACGGATGAGTATACTTGCTCGTATGTGTTATTGGTAATATTGGTAATTCACCTTTTATAAATTTAAAACTTGTACACAACTAGCACATCAACCACCATAGGAATAATAAGTTTGAGTTGAATAAAACGAATCGTGTTGATTCTAGTATTAGCTATAAGCGTACTGTAATTAATTCGAATTCTGCTACTGCTTGCAAAACATGTAATGAATGCTTAATTTCTGATAATCATGATGAATGTGTTGTATCTTATTTGAGTTATTCTGTTAAATCCTTAGTAGATAATGCAAAACAGGTTAAGCATTCTTGGAAGCCTACAAGGAAAAGATTTATTAGTATGGGATTTCAGTGGAAGCCCATAGGCCGTAAGTTCAAAATTAGTGAACTTTGTCCCTCGTTGTCTAGATCAGTGCGAAATAAGAAATGGCAGCCCACTGGTAGAATCATACCTTTAGGAACTCAGCACACAATGACTAGGTCCACTGCCTCTACTAGTGCAGCTCCTAGTAATAATATCATGGCACCTAGAAATGTTGTAGGTCTTCAGATCGCTTGTACGAACCAATCGGAACCCATATTCTCATGGGGATCCAATGTTTCCAGTTATCCACTCGTGTCTGTTTTCAAATGCAGGTCGTACAAATCATTCTTTGTTATTTGGATTCAGGATGCTCAAAACATATGACTGGGGATCGCTCACGGCTCAAGAACTTCGTGAATAAGTTCATCTGGATTGTTAGATTTGGGAATGATCATTTTGGGGCAATTATGGGTTATGGAGATTATGTTTTTGGTGATAGCGTTATCTCTAGGGTATACTATGTAGAAGGACTTGGGCAGAATCTGTTCTCTGTTGGTCAATTTTGTGATTCTAATCTCGAAGTAGCCTTCAGAAAACACACATGCTTCGTTAGAGAATTAAATGGTGTTGAGTTTCTAAAGGGATCTCGTGGCACAAACTTGTACACCTTCTCTGTAAGATATAGGATTTCACAATCACACTAAACTATAATCAAATGTGGCATTCAATATGTTTAGAGAGAGAAAGTTCTAGAAAGAGAAAGGGAAGAGAGTTGGGAACTATGTGAAACAAAGAAAAATGGTATTGAAGCTCCAACCCTCTACCTTGGGTGGTAGAGTGTATTTATAGTGTCTTACAAATAAACGCCACCTACGGGTTGTGGATCAGGCATACAGTGGGTAAAGACCCGTCCATCCTCCATGGTGTTACTTAACAAACTACTTACTAACATATCTTGACCACGACTATGAGCTTTCTATCGAATACATATACTTGAGGTGACCGACTCTTTAACGACTGAATTTTCTAATTCCTAACAATCTCCCCCTAACGGAGGTCACCTCAATTTACAATGAATACAAACAGATATTACATTAGATTGTTCTAGGATTCTTGATTAAGTTCTTTGCACATTAGCACGTAGTCTTTGATTCTTCATGTTTCGCATGTTTGGATAATTTCAAGTGGAGTTCTTTAACTGATCCACGTGATGATGAGTTTTGAGCCAGCATTGAGATCATCAGCTAACATAAATCTCTGACTCTTCCATTGTGGTGTTGGTATTATGTGATGTTGTGACATTTGGACCGACATGCTCACATTCTGGATCATGATTTCTCTTCATCAGAGTAGCGGAAGCTTTTACTGGTTCATGATATTTGTAGCAGCATAGCAGAAGCATGGAGTGAAAGTATCAGAGTCATTGAAGCACCTATCATGATTTCTTTAGAGATGAATGTGTAGTGTGAGTATGCGGCTATGGATTGACCGCTTCATTCTGATTAGCTGCAACCGTCGGGCGTACCTGCATACAACAGTTAGCAATAAAGTGTACGAAAGTGTCTTTGATCACTTTCGTTGAATTGAGGTACACGACCCATGGTTCCCTGTTGATCAGTACAAGTACCTGCCTTTTGTGATCAGGTATAATTTCGAATAATTTCCTTGAGGGTTTCGCGGTGCTCTAGTTGTTCTCAAACCGGAACGTCTCAAAGAAGACAACACGGAGTGAGTGAACCAGCGAATTGAGATTCACTAACTGATGAAAAGAGATTTGAAAAACAATCGTGTACCGCTCAATAGAAATTGTTTTCCAATACAACAAAGGTTTTAATGAAAATCAATTATCAATTAAAGACCTTTTAGAAATATTAAACGGTCGATGTGCTAAAGAAAAGAGTTTTTAAGCACAACGACCAGTTTTTCAAAGGCATCCGTCAATCCATAACCTGAACCAGGATAGATTCAAAAGATTGAATCGCCCCATTGTTTATGTTCAGTTGTCACATGGTTGATCTATTGGATAGATCTCATATGCCACCCACCAGGAGCTTGTTTGATGTTGGCTCCAGAAGGCTTTCCATCTTCATTGTGAATATGTTTGCACATCACTCAGATGTTCTGGCAATACCACAAAGATAATGCGTAGGACTCATAATATATAGTCTCTCTTTCCACGTTGTGTGAAACAAAGAGTCTTCATTGACAGTGTCTTAATGAGATTTATTGATGATCTCATGGCTCTAGACTCAATTGTGCATATTTGGTTCCTATGCCGGAGACTAGGGAGAGGGTCTCCTTCTTCAATATCAACAAACTCTAAGAGAAAGTCGATAGATAATGTCGGTTCCCCGTGAGAATGAAACAAGTCCTTTTAAGAGGAACTTGACAGGTTTGGGAAGTTGAAGTGCAGTGCGTCACTGGGTCCATGACGTCTTGTATTCAATACCGATGTTACCTTGGTAACCATCAGTAGCATATTAATTGAACTCGGTTTCTGCCCTAAGGTTGAATTATTGGAGGGCTATTTCTTTTCACCCTTTTCATATTTAATTGTTTTTCATTCTTCAGCCCCTTCAGTGCTTACCGAGACTTCATAACTAGAACCTTGTTGGGTTTATTCCAGTACTAGCTCTGTCTCAGTCCGTACTCTTCTCGTTTCTCACTTTTCTCCTTTTTTTCATCACACCTAAGGACTACAACACTATCTAGTGGATTGTCCTTGGGTAGATCCCTCCGGCTCTGGCGGGATCGTGGGAACGAATACCTAACCTAACCATCCTTATAACACCATGCATAAAGTAAATTGTTCGGTCTTTTGGTATTGTTCTTTAGCCATTGGAACCAATTGAAAACCATTTGAAAATCAATCCAGATACTTGTGATATATTATCAAAGCATTTTGTACCTGAATTGTTTTTGACATATTAGAAACAGCTCCCCCTCAACATGTGTATCATAATTTTAAAGGGTTTTAGCACATGGAGGCAAGAGGACTTGAAAATCTCAGATTAAAAAAAATGAAAGATTCGATTCTTTGATCAACAATTTCTAAAAGATATCAACATCACTTCTCTGATTAAATCAATTAGATAAAGCATATTGGGGAAGGATGAGGTTTTCAAAAGTTTGCTCCCCCTCAATATGTGCCTTGAGGTATGAAAGAGTTTAGCACATACTAGAGGGAACCTGCACTTAGAGACAAATCAATCACGTTACAATTCTTTGTGGTTTTAAAAAGATGCTCCCCCTCAACATGTGCATGGAAAATTTGAAATTGTTTGGCACACGTGGAGAGGAAAGCTTGCTAAGTACTTATAAAACCAATTATCAAGTTATCAGTTTAAATCCAATTTAAATCACAAATTCTCCCCCGATCACACTTTCCAAATCCTTTGAGAGTTGTGATCTCTATTGATTTAAATTAAGTTTTGAGAGCTTTTTGAGGAGAATAGTACCTTGCTTTTAAAAAGAACATTTTAACTGATATTGATCAGATTTTCAGACTTTAAACTCCATTGTTTAAACATGCAAGAGTATCTTTTGAAAACATAACATTAGCAAAGGTTTTGAATCAAATTGTATAAAACATTGTTTTTTTTGAATTTCCAACAATAAACCTTGTTCATTGTTTGAAAAATAACCTTTTTAATTCGATTGAAATCATTCTCCCCCTCAATCAATGACACAGGTTGTTGATTGAGAGATTTTGACAGATGATAAGATGATTTTCAAAAAGGATAGAGTACAAGGTTTTCAAGCAATTTTAGTTTTCATTAGATGACGATATATTTTTAGAAGAATCATTAGACGGAAAAGTATTTGGAAAGAAAAACATTTGTCTTTTTGATGACAAACATTTGTTTTAAGAATCAGAGCATGAGATTTGAAAAATAAAATAAAGCATGGCTCTCTTTTCACTATTTGGGTTTAAAATTGGTTACTTCGAAATGACAATAAACCACCATTTTTCTCCTTTTTTTTAAACAACTTATGTATATTCGAAGAACATCTAAAGACCCGTGATATTCTTTGAATGTCAACACAAAGTCCGTAGATGATATCGAATAAGGAAAAACATGACAAAATAACAATATTTTTGGAATTTTTCAAGATTTTCTAATTTTTATAGATTTTTGAGAATTTTATATTTTTATATTTTCTTTTGTGGGTTTTGAAATTTTGTATTTTGCTTTTTTAATAAATATATACAAGAGATAGATAAATAAAGACATTTACTCCTCGTCTTCCTCTTGAAGACGCTTGAGTGTTTCCGGTTGTAGACTCTTTAGACCAAGACGTGGAAGGATAAACTCAAATCGTTCTTTAGGAAGAGCTTTGGTGAAGATGTTTGCTAACTGGTATTCAGTCCTCACAAAATAGAGTTCCACCACACCTTTTTCCACTTGTTCCCAAATGAAATGATGTTGAATGTCGATGTGCTTGGCTCTTGAATGTTGAACGTTGTTTCAAGAGAGAGCAATGGCACTTTTATTATCACAGTACAGAGAGATTTTGTTGAATTCAAAGCCATAGTCAGATAATTGGGATCTCATCGATAATATTTGAGCACAACAAGATGACATGGCTATGTATTCACCTCTCAGAAGAAATAGAAGTACTCATTTGTTTCTGAAGACCACTCACAAGCTTATCACCAAAAATGAGCACCTCCACGGATTCTCGACGAATATCTTGACACCCCGCATGATCTCAGACCGCATATGCCGTTAGTGACATACCGGTGTCCTTCGGGTACCAAAGTCCCATGTTGATGGTTCCTTGGAGATATCGAAAGACCCGCTTAACCGCTTCAAGGTGCTTTTTGGTAGGCTTAGCCTGGTATCTAGCACACATGCATACAACGAACAAAATATCTAGTCTACTGGCTGTGAGGTACATCGTGGATCCAATCATACTCGATATTTCATTTGATCTACCATGATCCCTGAGTGGTCCTCATCCAGTTTGGTACGTTTTACCATGGGAGTGTCAAGGTGTCACAAGAATCAAATCCAAATTTCTTTAAAATTTCATTTGCATATTTAGATTGATTAATGAAAATGCCTTCGGGACTTTGTGAAATTTGTAATCCCAAGAAAATGACATTTGTCCCATCATTGACATTTGAAATTTGGAGCCCATTTCCTTAGAAAAACGGTCACATTCATTGGGGTCAGTCGAGGCAAAGATAATATCATCAACATAGATTTGAACGGGAATTAAATGTTTGCCTCGACTTTCTCGGTGAACAATGTCGGATCAACTACCTTTGTTGAATCCAGAGATAGAAGAAACTTTGATAGAGTATCATACCATGCCCTTGGAGCTTGTTTCAAACCGTAAAGAGCCTTCTTCATGCGATAGACATGAGTAGGATGCTCTAGATTCACAAAACCTTCCGGTTGCTGACGTGATACCGACTTCTTTAAGATCTCCTAAGAAAAGCCGTTTTACATCCATTCGATAGACAACCATATTCTTACTTGCGCATTAGCCAGAAGATTCGATTGCCTCGGCGCGCAATGGAGCAAAAATTCTTCAAAGTCAATACCCTCCTCTTGACGGTATCCTTTGCAACCAATCGAGCCTTGTTCTTTAATACATCACCATGCTCATCAAGCTTTACTTTGAAGATCCACTTTAGAGCAATGATCATAGCACAATAAGGAGCAAGTACTAATTCCCATACATCTAGTCGATCAAACTCATGAATTTCTTCTTGCATGGCATTGAACCAGTTGTCTTCATTCATTGCAGTTTTAACGTCTTTTGGTTCGACCTTGGATAGTACAGAGTTGAAGAAGCACCATAAGGCATCGGTTGCAAGTTGTTTTGAGTGGATACGGACGAGAGGGATTTCCAATGATGTTGTCCAATGGATGATCATGTGTCCATTTCTAAGGTGTTCGTGTGGTTGTTGTTGAGGAACTGAAGTAGCGAGTCATTCTCGATGAAGATGGTTCTGATGATGATTTAGGAGCAAATATGTTTTCAAATGGTGCATCTTCAGGAGTAGCAAAGGGATTTTCTCCATCAAGGGTGCTAGAAACATTTCCATGATGTACACTCATGATTGATGATTTGTTGATGAGACGGAGTGATCAGTAGCAGGCGCTTCTTGACTTAGTGTCATAGAAACCTGAGGGTTAACTTCATTGACTGGGATAGTAGCAGCCTCTGATGATGGAATTGACAGATCATTAGCAGTTGGCTCATAGTGTTCATCAAACATTGGATCAAACAGTTTCTTCAAATCATCTTCCAAAGGAGGTACATAGGAGTTCTGGCGAGGAGTCGTAAACAAGAGAACCGATGGACTATTTGATGATGCGGGTCCGAACTGGATTGTCCTCCATTGGACCGTCACTCATCGAACGTAACGTGAATTGTTTCCATGATATTTCGGGTTCTTTTGTTGTAGATTCGGTATCCCTTTTGTTTGGTGCATATCCTACAAATACTCCAATGTCCGCTTTAGCTTTAAGTTTGCCTAAATCTTGGCCTCATTAGTTGGATAACACAATGCACCAAACACACGAAGGAATGAGAGATTAGGTTTTCTATTGTGGACAAGTTCATATGATGTTTTTCCATGAGCAGGTGAATTAGGATCGATTTTGAGTGTAGCATGCGTGGCAATGGCTTCAACCGAGAAACATTGGAACCTTTGAGTAAATCGACATTGTTCTTGCGGCTTCCACAAGAGTTCGATTTTGTCTTTCAACTACACCGTTCTCGTTGAGGAGTTCGTGGAACACTTTTGATGATGATTCCAACACTTTCATAAAACTCACTAAGTTCTTTATTAACAAACCTAGTTCCATTGTCTGTTCGATGATTCTGAAGTTTTGTTAAGTCGAACTCTGCAATGTTTGATAAGTTTGATGATGATATCCGAGTTTCATCCTTTGTCCTTAAGAACTTAACCCAGTGAATCGAGAGTAATCATCAACCACAACTAACACATATTTCTTCCCAAAGATATTCTACACTCTCATGGGTCCACATAAATCCATATGAATTGTATGAAGAACTTCAGAATCGAAGTTTGTAGGTTTGGGTTTGTGGGCATACTTCTTGCTTTTTCCCAATTGGCATGTCGAACAAAGATGATCCTTTTCATACTTCAGTCTAGGTAAACCTACAACTAAGTCCTTTCTAGAGAGGTCATTGATGGTGCCGAAGTTCAAGTGATTGAGATGCCATAACCATGACTTTGTTTTTGAAGCCTTTGACAACAAGAAAATTGGAGAAGACTTCATCATATCTTCGATAGAGATGGTGTATAGATTTGAACCACGTGTTCCTCTTAAAAGTTCTTTACCATCAAGTTCTCTAACGAAACAAGTATGTTTTCTAAAGGCCACTTCTAGATCGAATCACGTAATTGACCGACAGAGAATAAGTTATGACCAAGACCTTCTACGTAATATACCCTGGAGATAACACTATCACCAACAACATAATCTCCATAACCCATAATTGCACCAAAATGATCGTTCCCGATCTAATGTCCCGATGAATTTACTCATGAAGTTCATGAGCGCGACCGTCTCCAAATATATGCTTGGAACAACCGAGTCCAGTACCACGTAACGATTTGAACGACTGCAGGTTGAACACGCACAAGAATGGATAAGCGGATAATTGGGATCCCCATGCAAGAATGGGTTCCACTTGGTTAGTAACAGTAATTGGAACACCCACATCAGAAGTAGAAACAATGGAATCAATGAAATGGATGCGCATAATGTCCAGATTTGACCTATTCAAAGTATGTTCACTTCTTAAGGGAATAGTTCTACAAGTAGGCATCCATTTTCTAGTGGGCATTGTCTTAGAAAATTGAGGGCAAAACTCATTAACCTTATGGCCAAAAGGTATCCATTGATAACCTATTTTACTAAATATTCTTCCTGTGGGTTTCCACTTTTTTCTAACTTTCTTCGCCTTTGCTTTTAGCCTTCTTAGCTTGATTTTTAGCATTAACAGTTTTAACAGGGCATTTGACAAAGATTAGACAAAACATTCACACCACATTCATGATTAGTAAAGAAATCAAGCACATCATTACATGGTTTCAAAAGATAGTAGCGAATTAATTAATTACAAGACGCTTATGGCTAATACTAGAATCAACACGATTCGCTTTATTCAACTCAAATTAACGTTCCTAGGGTGGTCTTCTACTCTTCCAATGCACATTCTTAGCTTGCGAGGTCCTATCTTGCTTGGTATTGCCTGGAGGCTTTGACCGCTTGCTTTATGTCACATTACCCTCAGAGAGGGAATTATGGGAACATTAGTTGGTTGATCTACTTTTTGCATTCCTAAACTAGACGTGCAGGGATCTGAACTACTTGAAGGCACATTAGTGTTCACTTTCTTAACACTGAGCATAGAATGGTTTGTATGCTTGGCACAAGGCATAGAACAAGGCATCACAGCTTTATCTTTCACACCTAAGGATTTAGGACATGTTGCAATTAAACATTCTAGTAGCTCCTGAGATCGTTTGGCCTTAATGCAAGCAAACCTAATTTCTCTATCAAGAGGTTTATTAATGAAATCCTCTTCCACAATCTCACGGAGACATTCTAGACTATCCTTAAGGTGAGCAAAATAGTTATGAAACACAAGTTCATTATTCCTAAGGTGAGGAGGAATGTATTAACATCCACAAGTATATTTGCAATCGAGGATGACTTTGATGCAACATTCTTATTAAATACAAGTGGCGCTTTCTTTTCCCTGACTCCTCAGATTCTCAATTTCTTTTGTAAAGCGCGTTTTTTTCATTGTTTTTGTCACGAGTGACTTTCATTGAATCATATAACTCTTTAAAGTGTCGTTTAACTTTTTCATTTTTTCTAGAAAAATCTTGTTTTCTTTTTGTAAAGCATTAACTAAGTTTTGAAGATGAAAAGTTTGAGAATACTGAGAATATAAAGGAGGAGACATTTGGGAGCCAGTCACATTGTTCTTTTCACCCTTTAATTAAGAGATTTGGGCTTTTAACTTTCTGATCGTGTTACAATGAGCTTGAATCTGTTCTCACGCTTGTTTTTATCTAAAAATTGCATCAAACTCAGGAGCATCCGAGGATGTCTTGATATTTGAGGTTTTGACATTTTCTTTAAGATGTTGATATTTTAGTTGCAAATTAAAATGTTCAACTTCTAGTTTAGAAAGATGTTTTACCAAATTATCGTGATCATCCCGATCAATTTTCTCATTTAGTTATGAGTTTTTATTTTCAAGCTCAATGACACGATCATGGGAAACTTTCAATGCAATAGATAATTCATGAAATCGAGAAGCAATAATAGAGTGCTTAGTAACAAGATAAAACACATCTTGAGCAACACAACTCGTAATCAAATTCTCATTTAAGATATGCAAGTTCTTCCTTTCAACTTCATTATATTTGAGTTCTCGCTTATAATCATTGACTTCAACTATCATTGCATCAAATTCCTTTTCCATTTCTTTAATATCTAAATTTATCCCTTTTTGAAGACTCTCAAATTTACCTTTTAATTGTTTAAAGAAAGGCATGACCTCAGTTAAATAACATTCTTTTGTTTGCTTAAAACCCTTTTCCCTCAGCTTATCCCTGAGGTGTGATTCTTCTTACACGCTCAAAATCAACAAACAATTGTAAACAACATAGAGGCTGATTAAGGTTTTGCTATTAGTGGCAACAGATCTAGGAACTAAATGCATTGGTGTATTAGGAGGATACACAGTTGCTTGAGGTAATTTCCTACAAGGGGGATTCTTTTCAACAAGATTTTCAGCTTTTTGCATATCCATATCTTTCTTCCAAAAATCTTGTTTCGGTTAATTGAGTTTGAGGCTTAAACATATTAAGGGAGATCCAATTTTCCTTAGTGTAATCATGAGGTTTGATCGTTATGTTTTTCTCTTTACATGTAGGATTGTTAAGTTTCTTATCCATTTTCTCTCTAGAGACTTCATCCGATTTTTATCTTCCTCGCACTCATCGCAACTAGGTTTCTGCCTAGGCTTAAGGATTTCATTACCATCATAAAGCACTTTATGAGCAGTTCTAGCCTTTTTAACTACCTCAGGATTTGGTTCCTCAACAAGGGAATATGTACTTATCGCTAAGACTCTATGCTTAGTGATCAAGTGAGCACCAATGGTATTCCCTTGTATGCATAACTTATTTTCAAGCTTGTTTTTCAAAGTTTTAGATTGGAAAAATCATTCAAAAGTTTTGATTCCTTAGCATTGAATTCTTGCTTAAGCATTTTAACACTTTCTTGAAGTTCTTGTTTTTGCTTAGCAGTTTTAGAAAGCTTTTCTTGTAAGGAGTTTAACTCTTGTTTTAATACTTCTTCTCTAAAATTACTTTTTTCGAATAATTGTACGCATTTGGTCATCCATTTCCGCCACTGTGGTTAACTCAAACTTAGCACGTTGTTCATAAATAGCAACTTGTTCTTTATAGGCATTCAGTTCATAGATAACAGAATCATATGGGGCACATGCAGGTATTCATCAAAAGCATAGTCATCATTGACTGCAGAAGATGCATTACTTGGTACAACCTCACTTTCACTTTGCTTCACATATTGATCATATGAGACAATATTGCTATTACCCTCATCATCAATATCTGATTCATAAGTTTCAAGAGATTGTACTTTATTATGCATATTTTGCTCATCAACATCATCATATAGTTTTAATACCTCTGAAATGATTTTGTTTTTGGATGGACCAGCCTTGTGGGTGGAGAGACCATAGGTGAGATGCTAGCCATGAAGATTGTTTGGGTAGTAGGTTCATCATCGACGCCGAGTCAATGCATCACAATCGCTACTTGAAAGGCATTTTGATGATTATGACCTATCTCTGAATTGGTCGTTCATCAACATCAAGATCATAGGTTCGGCATTTCAAAGAAGAAACAACAACTCCTCTTCATCCAAAGCTGCCCATTATCCGAGCTTGCACGCAACATCTTGTCTCCGGTATTCTCATTCTCGTGGACGCTGGAGATGTGCAGTTCCTAGCAATATGTCCCTCACCACCACAGTTGTAGCACTTAATGGCTTTACCATCCTTTCCATTCCTTCCGATTCGATTTCCAATATAACCTCCACCTACTCCACATCTTCCCTGTTCATATTGCCTTCCTTGAACTGGTTGTACCATAACTTTTCCATCTCTGAAAACCGCATGATTGTGAAGGTTGGATGCGTTCGATCTCATTGTTAGTGAAGATGTTGGAATGTGGATTGAGAGTCAAGTTTTGTTTAACCATAAGAGCCAGTTGATTAATGAAGTGTCCCACGCTGCATCAAAGATCGTTTGAACATTGGATCGGAATGAGTTTGTGATTACCATTACCCGTGGGTATAACTTGAGAAGCTTTGGTGGTAATTCCAACATTTGTGTAAAAAGCAGTTGAATCATTTGAAGAGCTTGGTTCTCCTTGATTGGTTTTGAACTCTTAAAGAATCCTTTTTTCAAACATAGCATGTCTCATTTGAAGAAGAAAGGCATACAGTTGCTCATATTTTGTATTCTTTAATCCTTTGGTTAGCTTCACGCGGTGACAAATTTGTGCCATTCGGGATTCATGTTGTTCACAAACTTTGAGTTCAGTTGAATATTTGGCATTGTCATTTTGATGTTCCTCATATCATTCACAAGCTTATGGAATCTCACCTGGTACTCATAGACACTCATCAGTTTCATCTTGAAATGCTCAAACTCATCATACAGTTGTGATTCTCTGTCTTCCTTGGTTAATTCAGAACCTGAGAGAAGCATCTTGACATTATCCCAAACTACCTTGGCTTCAGTGTTGTGATTGATAAGCTTGTAGATATCTTTTGGAAGACCCTTAAGTATAATGTTAGAGGCCCCGATATCGCGATCGAATCTCTTTTCTCCTTATCATTGAGATCATCATATGCCTTTTGGTCCGTCTAATCCATAGATCATTGTTCCATCTGCAGCAGTATCAATTAAGTCTCTTGTAGTCTCAACCTGATAAGGTCCTTCATCAATGGATTTGAGAATGTTGACCCTATTTTCCTTTCCAAGACAAGATAATCGGATTCGTTGAGCCCATGAGTCATAATCACTGTCAATCATGGTGGGACGAGTATCTGATCCAACCGCTTGAACGTCCTTAGCTACAGAAGAAACGATAGTAGGTATGATGTTTGACATGATTACAAGTTCTACGGGATTTTACTATTCCTTGATTAAACCGGAAATTGATTCTTTCACGGGATTTTACTAAACCAAAAGAACAACCGTAAAATGTAGCACGAAGAAGTGACAAGTCTCAATAGACAAGTAGCTAAACAAATAACTCTTTGGTATCAACTCGCTAAACGACAACTCGCTTAAAAAACAAGTCGCTTAAAGAACCAACTCGCAATAGCAAGTCGCATATAGAGACAACTCGCTTAATAGCCAAGTCGCAAACATAGGCAACTCGCTTAACCACCAAGTCGCTTAAACTAACTCGCTAGCTGTACAACTCGCTTAATAATCAAGTCGCTTTAGAACTCAAGTCGCTTAAAGAAACAACTCGCTTAGAACCCAAGTCGCATATAGAGTCAACTCGCTAAATAGCCAAGTCGCATATACCAACTCGCTTCCAATAACAAAGCAACTCGCTTTGAAGAAACAAAACTCCGAGACTTAACTCGCTTCGTACAACTTTCACAAACAACCACTTTATCAATCAAAAACAACCAAACCACAATGATTTAAGCCTTCCAATTCAAAACCTAAACACATATGATGATCCTAAACACAAAAGTACACACAAAATTCAAACTTTAACACTAGAATTTGTCCAAATGATTCAAACTCTCCTAAACACTTAAAACCCCAAAAACCTTATGAAATCCACCAAAACAAAGAGCATGAAAGATGAGTGATCAAACCATGGCTCTTGATACCAATTGTAAGATATAGGATTTCACAATCACACTAAACCATAATCAAATGTGGCGTTCAATATGTTTAGAGAGAGAAAGTTTTATTGAGAGAAATGGAAGAGAGTTGGGAACTATGTGAAACAAAGAAAAATGGTATTGAAGCTCCAACCCTCTACCTTGGCTGGTAGAGGGTATTTATAGTGTCTTACAAATCAAGGCCACCTACGGGCTGTGGATCAGGCATACAGTGGGTAAAGACCCGTCGGTCCTCCACGGTGTTACTTAACAAACTACTTACTAACATATCTTGACCACGACTACGAGCTTTCTATCGATACATAAACTTGAGGTGACCGACTCTTTAACGACTGAATTTTCTAATTCCTAACATTCTCTATCAAATATATGATGAAATCTTCTCCTATTTGCTTGCTGTCTAAGGCATTTGTGTGTAAATTTGATGTAATTGAATGGATTTTGAAACCCTAGAAAATACGTAAAGAGAAAAACCTTCACGATTTGGGGGCGTGACAAGATGAAAAGATGAATTACATGGTGTTTGTTTTGGATAATGGAATAGTGTGAATGTGAATGGATAATCATGGTTGAATGATCCAAGTTAAATTTTATTTATAAATGAAATGTGACAAGTTATTTTTTTTGGATAATGGAATAGTGTTATAAGTAATGTGACAAGTTATTTTTTTTACATGTTTGATATAAGTTAAATTTTGTTATTTTTACATATCAATATAAATAATAATGTGTTTGAAAGTTTATGTTTCAAATAATATGTTTAGGGGAGAACTGCACTTAAGAAAGCTAAATATTTATAATTTTGCATATTTGTTTATTATATATATGAATATGCACGTTTAAGTAAGGATATGTGTAATTTCCTTTTCTTTAATCATTGAATCCAGTCACGGCAATGTGTGGAATAGTGACTAAAATTTCGTCACAAATGTTTATAATGACCAAATTTCGTCACTATCTGTAAAAATAGTGACCAATTTTGTCACTACATCACTATTCTAATAAAAAAAAAACACCTAGCATGTATTTTGGTGACTACATAGTGACCACTTATAAGTTTCGTCACCAACTCTTTACCGATGATAAAAAATAATGACCATAAATTTTATCATCACTATTTTCACCTAAATAGTGACAAAAAAAAAATTTCGTCACAAAATTTTCGTCACTAAAGCCACTTTTTCTTGTAGTGTTGGTTGATGATCGACAACTCATGTATGCTATGGTCGTTACGCATGAGGCTTGCATCAAATCGAACCCGTAAAGGCCTTTTAAGGATAGGAAATTTCTTTCCGTGCAAGACTCTTAATATTTATGGCTTGTGTCTTATAGAAAAGACAAAAAACCGAATGGAAGTTTTGGTGTTGTTTTATCAAAACTTTAACTATATGGGTGGTTGCTACAAGTCTTTTTATCTGAATCGATCCATCACGAGATGGTTGTTGTGGTTTTATCTCAGCTCCACGGGTTTCGTCCTCATTTAATTATCATTTCCTAATGCAGGTATCTGAGTATCACTTGTATCATGTTTATTTGACACAAGTAGGTGTCGACAAATACTCTTAATTCTTAAACAACATGATCTAACGTTTCACATTATTTTCCATCACAGTTTTCACCAAGATCCACCGGCTTACTATTGCAACGGTAAAGGAAAGTGGCCATGGCGGCCGTCCATTCTTTGGTTAACAACTATAGCCTGTCATATAATCATAAGAATGACTAAAAAATTATTGAAACATGCAATAAAAGCACACAAGCAATTACTGGTCATTTCTACCAAACAAGTTCTTATACATACTGCATAACAATAACAACTACTAATAAAATAGATTACTTTCTCATATATATATATATAGATTTTATGACATCTATTCCGTCTTAAACGGTTTATATTTCTTGAGATCGCTCAATAGTCCTTGGATAGATCCAGTTGCTGCAACCAACGAAACCACCAAACAAGTATAACTAAGGATCTTCAGCCACACCCAATTAAAAAACCTGGGTATCTTAGCCCTGCGATATACATCTCTATTAAAATAGAACGGGTAAAACGAACCGCCCCAATCAACCCTAAAAGCTGTTGAAAACGGAAAAATCATTGCAATCAATGCGGTTAGCGTCACGTATGCTGTTCTCCATACCAACCTAAACATGTTAAAGGTGAGCTCTCCACAACAAGGCACGTTAATTGCATGTTCCCTCGTTATAAACTTGCTCTCGGGCCATCTTTGTTTACATTTCATCTCAACAAACCCGAAAATAGGTTGGCAAAAGACCTGCATTATTCAAAATTACACAGGTTTAATAATAACACCGAAAGTACAACGTGAATAATGAATAATGGTTTAGAAACTTAATTTAACATTAATGTTACATTGTACCTGATATGCACCAATAAGGTGGATGGCAATGCAAACATTTGCAATATCTATTAGCCAAAAAGGCTCATAGAAACCAAATCCAGTCAAGAAGTTGCCTGGTGCATCGTTCCCGAATGCTGCATAACCGATGCACCCACAAAGAATGTAAAACAATGTAGTTGTTGAAACTCCAACAAGTGATGCTCTTTTCATCATCTTGTTTTCTGGTGGATACGATTTTAATGTGTCCTATACGAGCAATTCAAACATCTATATGTTATAAACTTATACAATTATCTGTTTATTATATGAAGCTAAATATGAAATCACAATAAAATATTTCATTTTGTTCTGTCACATTTCAGGACTTATTACATGTGGCTAAAAGATATATTTTGGCCAAACCAATTAAATGAATCCACCCACTAAAAAGCAAGTGGTCATATCTTAAAAAAAAGGAAAACCTAATTATATTTTGTAAACATTCTATCAAAAATAGCAACTTAACTGTATCGTCCCTTCATACTTACGTAAGAAGATTTAAATACAAAAATCTTTTATCAAATTTATATGTAGACATGAAATCGCCAAGTAATAAAATAAACAGAGTAAAAAAAACACAGATGTTGCATTCAAAGAAATACCATTTTTTCAAACTGATTTGACACCTATGGAATGTGGCCAAACTTAAACAAACATTAATTTTTGATATCCAATCAGCTCAAATAATTTGATAATGATTTCAATAAAACATAAGTTGGTAATGTTGACTACCATATCATGTCTATTATCATCACATATTGGTGAAATGGTAGAATACACATAAGATAGTCAATATTTCTTAACGCTCATAATGTCATACTCGGTATCAGGTAGAAATTTAAACATGTAGAGATATCAATAATCATGTCATAACTCCGTATTAGGTAGAAATAAGGTAATAGACAGACGTATCAATGATCGTTTTTGTAGTGTAACATACTGATATATTTTTTATTTTTTTTGTAGAATTAACTAATTAATGTTATAAAACAAGGTCAAAATTATAAAGTGCGTTAAAACACACAATATACATATATATATATATATATATATATATATAGATTTATGGTTTAATTTGAAAAGTAATATGTGAAAAGAAGTGGTTGGCAGAAGACATAAGGTAGTAAAACAGAATATAGATATGCCATCTTTTTCCATAAAGGTTGGCTCTTCAAAACCTTTACCTTTTACCACCACCCTATCTCCAAACTTATTTGAAAACTACAAACACATTTGATGGCCTATAAGCATTACTGTTTGAGGTCCATAAACTAATGGTCCATAAGAATCTAGCCACACAAATCTCATTTTTTTGGACTCTTTGCGAAATGGACAAACTTCTTTTGTAAATAAGACAGGTGTATAATGTTTCTTATTCCATGGAGAACGTATATCAATAATTGAACCAAACACGAACAAATTGCTAGTTCTGTTAGAAGCTTGAACATGTAACTAGTTAACTATGGAAAATTGGACCAAGCATTACGAGCGATGGGTGTTGAATAAGTTCGATCTAAAGCGTCACTGTTTAGTTTTGAGGCATGCACACGTGAATATGTGATTAAGATTTAGTGTTGATATTGATGTTGTTCTAACTTGAAGGAGTGAATATGACATACATGGATATTAGTGGACTAGATATGTTACATGAAGGTGACAAATGGATACGGGGAAGACAAAGATATTGCAACAGCTGTCGATGAACATCAACAACGTACACCGTTGTCATTGTCACACCTCTTTGAACTTATTTAATGAAAAGTGCATGTTTTTTTCTTATATTCATGTTTTATTACTACTCCCTCCGTCCCTAAATAAATGTCCACTTTTAATTTTTAAAGTCTTTCTTGTACAACTTTGACCTTAAATATTTTTATTTGTGTTATATAATACTCCGTACTTGATAAAAATTATACCAACTTAAAGTATATTTAAAACACAATTCATTCATATATTTTGTATCAAGTATTATATAAGATAAACACAAATATTTAAGGTCAAAGTTGAATAAGTAAGACTTTGAAAGTCAAACGTGGACATTTATTTAGGGACGGAGGTAGTATTATTTAGTGATATTTTTAGCCTTTAGTTTGAATTAATTGTTAATATTACTATCTAAAGTTTTAAGTATTTCGAGTTGATTAATTTTTTTTAAAAATAATTTAATTATTACATTAGTGAATTAACTTTTTTTAATAAGCATTATATTTATATCAATTTCGAGACTTTGGAACCAAAAATTGTTATTTTTTTATGAGCCGAATGTAATACACCGTATTATTAGTCTAACTTCTTAGTTTCTTTGATCATACACGAAGTAACTTGTGGCTTTTGGTAACAACTATATTCTTTTAAATATAAAATATGTGAATTAACACGTTAGAGTTCTACGGATAATAGGTGGAATTCCAAAATGGTTAACAATTTTTTTTTTTTTTTTTTTGTTGCCACATTTAAATATTTAATTGTCACATATAATTCAGTAAGAAACTGAGTTTATAATCTTTTAATTTTCTCTACTTATTGCTTGTAGACATCATACAGTATTCTTTTTATTTTATTTTTTAAACAAGAGAAACTACATGAACTACGAGTATTATACACTCTGATTGAAATAGCTTTGAAAGGTAGGATATTTATTTATTCTTGTTAACTTATTAAACTTTGACCCGTTTAATATGCATGTGTGTTTATATTTTCTTTCTTTTTTAATGTAAACATAGATGAGTCACTACTCGATTCCTACTAATGTATGATATTCATGGTTTCAAGATTCCATTTGAACTATAGCAATATTTTATAGTAACAAGACAACAGAAATAACATAGAATATATGTAACAATAATTGAAGTACCTGAATTTCGATTAGAACAGTTGAATAAGCGTACGCGAAAGCAATGTCTCCAATGGCTTGAAATGTTCGCCACACCTTCTCCGAACCCGACAAATCTTGGCCCACTTCTGTACCGGTTAATGTTGTTTTTTGAACACCACCTATCAAAATTACGACAGTAATTTGGTTTTTACCAATGGATAAAATCCACATATGCAAATTATAACGTAATAATATTCATAGCTTCAAAGACGTAACATGATGATTTACCTACAACTTTCGCTATGGAGAGGCCGAGGCCAATGAGAGAGTAAGCAAAAGACATAACGGCAGCTAATATCGATAGCCAGGATAGTTTGTGAAAATTTGGTATCTGACTTAGCACAATCTGGATTATTGCAAACAAAGCCATGTATGGATAATTCGACGGATTACAGTGTGCTTCGTGACCCTTATCATGAAAACAATTTGATCTTTTTACCGCCCTGAAAAGTAAATCCATAAAAAGAAAAGGAATTCAAGTAGAATTAATTGTATCACCATTTTAGTGGTTAATGGTTAAAACTTTGTCTAAAGGTGCAAAAAGTTCAATTAACATACATGTAAAATAAAGGTCAGCATTTAAATTACTCCCTCCGTCCCATTTTTATTGTCTTGTTTGACTTTGACCAGTCTTTCTTGTTCAACTTTGACCATTAATATATTTATTTGTGTTTATATATACTTGATAAAATTATACCAATGAAAATACATTTAAAACCCAATACATTCATATAATTTTCATCAACTATTATATAACACAAACAAAAATAATTATGGTCAAAGTTAAAGAAGAAAGACTAAAAAAGTCAACAGTGGACAATAATTTTGGGACGGAGGTAGTAACAAATTTAATACAGTCCTTTTTTATTTAATTAATACTGTACAATTTTCTGAAACAGTTATAACAAAACAGCCAGAAAAAAATAAGTCGTCTATAATTAAACCTTAAACTTAACACATGACACATGCATTCTAAATTTAGGAGCCACCCAATAAAAACAGGTGCACTGTTACATAAATTTTATGCACTAAAAATAGTCATGTTATATTTCCAAGTAGAATTTACTTACACTATGCTTATGGAAGCAGTGATTGTGTATCCAATAGTAACTCCCACAAGATTTACATATTGAGCTATTCCACATAGTTTCGCACCTTTCCCTCCTATCACAAAGACCATATATTTGCCGTTACATATAACCACAGTAAGAAATTTAACCATAAATGACTAGTAAACCATATATATATGTAACCATTTGACATTTTGTACCTAGACTAGCTCGAACCACATCCATGTAGGTGTAGTTACGTTTCCCGGTAACGGGGTCTGGAGCACGGTACGAATCCGCAAGGAGAGTCGAGGTGAAGTAAGTTATAATAGAAAAAGTCATTAGTACAGCAGGACCCGCGATCCAACCTAATTGCGCAATTGCCCATGCACAACACGCCTGACCCGATCACTGCTGTTATAATGTGCGCACTTGCGGTCACCCAAGTCCCTGTATAGAATTAAATCACTTACATCATAAGATAACACAAAATACGCAATTTTAAATGATAAGTAAATTGTATTTGTCGATCAGCGTTTCATGTTATCAATAATATATAATTTTGCATTAAATGTTAAGTAAAATAACTTTAATTTTAATAGAACGTTACCAGTTCGTTTTTCACGACCATCGTCGTCAAGGTTCGACTTAGTCGGGTCGTTAGTGATATGAAGTGTTGATGGGTTGTTGTTCATGGCTTTCTGCTCTGTAGATGTGTCCATGGCTTTGTGTGGTTAGCAGAAATGAAGGTGGTTTGAAGAAAATGAAGGTATGATTGGATTTTTATAGGGAAAAAAAGGGTAAAAGTGTCAAGATAGCATTTAATGAAAATGAAATAAAGGGTTTGATGTATTTGAAAAGAAGTCAAACTTTTAATTCTAACTTTCATAAACTTGGTATTTTTATAAGGGAATGTCTAACCAATGTCCTAAGGGCACTGGTTAAGATTTGTTTTGTTGTGGTTTTTAATAATTTTTCAGGTGGGTCCTCGTCCAAATATGCAATTTTGTGTCAACTAAAAGGATCATTTATGTAATTAAAACCCACAAAAAGACACATCTTAACCAATGCCCTTAGGGCATTGGTTAGACATTCCTTTTTTATAAAGTTGATATTTACCTTATCTATTTTCTTCTTTATCACTAAATTTATAGATAAATGAAATTGCCCATTTTTAAAGTAATGTACACATTGAATTTTACTTTGCACACATATAACTAATGAATAAAACAAACAATACCCAATATAATTTTATGTGTACAAAATAAAATCGTATGTGTACATATCAATTCCCTATTTTTAACTACACAAAAACTTTTTTCTTGGTACCTTACACGACATATACAAGTCAATCATCGACGATCTGTTTGGCTGAAATTTGTACCGACCAAATTAGAATTCTTTTAAGGATTTGTTAATGGATGCCTATCGTACATCTTATAAAATATAAAAAATACATTTAACATTTAGTTAATACTTTTAAACTCTCTTTTTGAATAACAAATGTATTTAATAAGCATTGATAAGATTTTTAAATTAATTAAAATGTGACTTTTTAATTTATATGATCAGAATTTTTTTAACGGTAAGTTTATATTGAACCAAGCAAAAACTAGAAAAGCTTTAAAGAAATAAGGTTCTGATTTTTCTACCCACTCTATCCGACTAAATTTGGCATTACTCCTATATCTACACCAAGAAAACGATCTAGACACATGGATCGAGCTGAGGTTTCATGTGCCCGAGAACCCTATAGATTTTTTCGATATAATGTTAATTTTTGAAAAAAAAATACTGATTTTTCCTAAATGCATCTTAAATGCACCCGGTCCTTCGAAATATGTTTCTAATATTACGCCAAAAGATTTTATGCACTTGGCCATACGGTCATGACTGTCCCCTCAGATACAAAACATCAAAAATAATCTTCGTAGAAGGATTCTTTGTATCAAAAAGAGATCTGTTCCGATGATTCCATACTAGCCACCATGAAACATAAAAGGTCCTTTCCAACATGTTTTTATGTCTCGAGCTCATTCTTAAATAAGCCAATCAAGCCATTCTTCATAAGAATCAAACTCCACATAAGGTAACTCCCACCAAGTAGCAATCTTCCGATAAATATTTCTCACCAACAAACAAGCAAAAAATATATGATTCGTAGATTCCACCTCCTTGTTACAACTCGGACAAAATGATAGCTGAATCTCGATAGCTCTACGAGACAAATTCAAACGAGTAGGTAAGAAATCATACCGAACTTTCCACGCCAAAATATTGATTTTTATAGGAACCACTTTGATCCAACATGTTTTATGAAAAGATCCTCCTAACTGATGTTCATCGATGTACTTTCTAGCCGGTTACAAAACTCACCGAACCCAAAAGGGACCCGGCTCCACCTATCGTGAAAGATAAAGCGCCTTCAAGCAACGCATTTACGAACTCAATTGCTCCATCTCCACTCCATCCCTTAGTAAACGACGCAAAGAAAAACCGACATCATTATGATTCATTTTAGTCGCCATGTAATCTTTGTGGGATCAAGCGCATAAACTCTAGGAAATCTAGACTTAAATTTCTTGTCGCCCTCCAAACCTCCCCAAAAAAATTGTTTATAACCCATTACCAACCTTCTTATTCATAAAACTCAATAAATCAACACCTTTGTTTTCGCATCTATTAACTTCAATAGTAATATTCTTCCTTATAGAGGTATAAGATACTCTAGAGCCATTATCGATACCCCCACAGTTCCCATGCATGGTGCGAATAAATCTAGACCAAAGAGCATTTCCATTATTATGAAAACACCATACTCATTTAAGCAATAACGCTCTATTTAACGCAAAGAGATTTGAGACCCTTAGCCCTCCTTTATCTTTGGACGCCAAAACTCTACTCCATCTAAACCACGACATTTTGTTCTCCTTCGAATCGACTCCAATGAAGAACTTACGTTTAATACCTTCTAAACATTTAAGGACTTGAGAAGGAACTTTAAACATAGACATATAATAAATAGGAGTCAAACTCAACACTGATAGATTCATTGATTTACTCAAGACCTATCGAGACCTATCGACTTCGAACCACCCACTTTAATACCAAGATATGTAAAAGGAGTCTTTAAAGTACTACATCCTATCTTGATTGCATCTCTAGAAACTACCTCATCTTTAACGGCTATACCCATTAATTTACTTTTAGGTAAATTCATAAAAAGACCCGAAGCCTTGTTAAAACAATCCAATGCTTGAATAATAGTATTCATATTGGATTCAGACCATTTTCCCATAAAAATGACATCATCCGCATAAAATAAATGAGATAAATGCAAAGAAGAACTAACCGATACTCCTTTGAACATACCTCACCACATTCTGAAAAGAAAAATGGAGACTCTTCATAATTAATAGAAACAAAAACGGGGATAACGGATCACCTTGTTTAAGACCTTTTCGAAAATAAAATTCTCCTGTAGGACTCCCGTTGACAAGAATCGAGCCTTTAGAAGACACCAAACAATTATGAATCCACGCTCTCCATTTCGAACCGAAACCAAACTTATTTAATACATCGTCCAAGTAATCTTATCTAACCGAATCATAAGCCTTCTCAAAATCAACTTTAATAATCATCGATTACTTTTTCTTAGATTTACACGAATGAATTAACTCATCAAGGATGAAAGGGCCATTTAAGATTTGCCTATTTGCAATAAACGCGGATTAAAATTCATGAATTAAATATCCAAAGACCCCACTAGACGATTCGCCAAGATTTTCGCAATAATTTTATACACACTACTAATCAAACTAATCGGTCTATAATCTTTAACAACTTTGGCGTCTTGCATTTTAGGAATCAAGGCAATAAAAGAAGCATTACCCCCTTTAGGAAACATACCAACAGTGAAGAAATAAGATACCGCATCGACCACATCTTTTTCGATGGTATCCCAATATCTTCTATAAAAAAAATGTAAAGCCATCCGACCCAGGAGACTTGTCAGAACCGCAATCCCACACCGCCCTTTTTATTTCCTATTTCGACACATTCCTTTCTAACTCAATGAGTGATCAGCACTAACTCTATTCGAAAAGCCATATCCAACATTAATCTAGAAGAACTAGGACTATCGAACCTTTCCTTAAAATGAGATAAAAACTCATTTTTTTAAAAACATCGGATCCTCTAACCAAGTTCCTTCCTTTAAAATACCACGAATAGCTTGTTGATTTCTTTTCTTATTAAGCATACCATGAAAATACCTAGAATTTTCACCCCCTTCAATCGACCAATTTATCTTAACTTTTTGTGCTAACGCCTCTAACTTTTCCAGATCATGAAGCGAATTCATAACATGCACCCTCTTATATAGTAACTCCTGGTCTACCTTTTTATCGTCTATTAATGAGATCAATATCATTTAACATACCTTTCGGGTTTAGCTTTTTCACACTTGCACTTTCTTTTTATTTCTAACCTACGATTTGATCCCTCCTTTAAATATCTCAACTTTTCCATTAACTGACTAATAGCATTATTGTCCAAAATGCTTATATTAGTCCAAGTATCCACACTAAACTTATCAAAACCTTCCCATTCGAACCAATAATGAAACATCCAAAATTGAATGGGGCTATAATCATAACACTCGAAAAGAATAGGTCTCCTCGATCCTAAGTAAGGATCTAGAGTAATAACCGAAATATTGGGACAAGATCCCATAAGACCTTCGAAATCAAAAACGATCCAACTTACTCATTTTACTACCGAATTTATGACACCGCATGAATGCACAACCTCCTAAAGGAACTTCCACCAAGCCGCCTGGAGAAATAAAAGAGTTGCACGCAATAGCATTGTGGTCATTGAAAATAGTACCAAAACATTCTTCTTTAGATCTAACTTCATTGAAGTCTCCCATTATGATGGTTTCACCACTCCACCTATCTATCACGTGATTTAAATAAGACCATAACATTCTCTTCTCGGAAATTTCTTGAGGAACATAAATTGATATGATAAGATATTTTTTAGCATTTGGAATCAATCACCTTGAATAGCAACAAAGTAATCCGAAATCATAGAATTATGTTTATGAAACATCCTAAAATCCCAAACACAAAGAATACCGCCTGAATTACCCACAAAAGGACCACAAACATACTCAAAATAATAATTACCCCAACACTGTTTGATACCGAAATTATCAATTGTCTCTATTTTTTGTCTTCTTGTAGAGACAAAAAATTCACCTTGTGTTTATTACAAATCTCCTTAACTCAATCTTTTAGCCATTGGGCCCAGGCCTTGAATATTAAGAGATAAA
>OU343220.1:108179797-108271304 GCA_910596185.1 Chrysanthemum makinoi
GAATGTGGATGCCATATTCAGGGAATGAAAGATCAATGACCCTCTGAAAAATCAAAAGATCCGCCACGTCACTCATTTCTAATGAAATTGACCAAACGTTCGAAATAACAAAAGGAGACTATAACATGGTCAAACCAAAAGAATCAAATGTATTCCCATCCTTTGTGAGTTACAAACCTAGATCCCATACCCTAACGTTTAAGATTTGAAATTCCCCATTTGAACCGTATGGTTAAAGTATCCTAACCGGGGAAGATTCGAGTCCATGATGACTCGGTAATAAAACAAAGCTTCGGGGAGGCAACCCGTGTGTTTTAGATTTGATTTTTCTGTGATCACTCCCAAAGTTTTAACCTTTGGTTGAACGTAAGTGTGGGGGGGGGTGCCACCTTTTAATAAAACCTTTTGTTTGTTTATAAGATTATGTGCAGGTGATGATTTCTCCAGTGGACGCAAGGAATGAAGGAAGATTTTAAGCTGACAACTCATTGACATATCTGGTTTCATCTCTATTTTCCCTATTTCTATACTTTGAAGTTTATTTTTCATTGAGGACAATGTCTAACTTAAGTGTGTGTGGGGGGGGGGTGAATAGGAAAAATTAGAGTTTTTATGCTTAAATTTAAAATTTTGTTTGCCCTTGTGATCTAGTTGTTTTCACGCTTTTAGGATTATCTATTAAAATAACTGGATCAATCCTTTGGCGATAAAGCTGGTAATATTTGAAACTTTGAGATGTGTTCGATTACTATTGCAATCCATTCTGGATCGAAACAAACATTTGCTAGCACATATCATACCCTTTTTCCACTAAATTGTGAGGATTTGAGCCTATTTCATAAACATCATACATCTTTTATGCTTGAATCTTTTGCTATGAGGTGCCTTGGATTTTTATTTATTCTAGAACTTGTGCTTGTAAATCATTACAGGCTGCAGTGAGATTGCATTCTTGCGATATAAGTAAATTAGTGTGATAAAGAGGCACCTTAGGATTTAACCCAAATGGCCTTTCATTTTACATCTAATGATATATTAGCTATCCGCATTGGTTAGTTAACCACCCAGATACATTTGTAGTGCTCATTTTTAGCACTAGATACCCCTAGTTACACCCTTCTGAGCCATCCCTTTCATTTTGCTTCACCCAGAAAATACAAAAAGATTTTACACTTTAAACCTTAGCCTATCTCGTATCAATGTCTAAACGGTTGGTTGCTAGTTGCCTGGAAAGTGAAGATTGTTCAAATGATTATAAGTACCACATCCTATGAGATTGATTGAGCCATGAGTTTATGTTTCAAAAAAGTTATGTGTTGAAAGTATGAAAATAATAGCCAATGTGCTATGTTCGTGGAACAATTGTCATGGCAAAGCAAAAAGTTGTGGAAAGCAGAAAAGAAGAAAGCAAAGCTATAATCATTTATTTGGTTCGTGGAATGTTTGGTAGCTAGCAACAATTATTAGACTTGATTTCATTTTTATTTTAACACCAATTTCATATACATTCACATGCCTTATCCATACCCTTAACCCTTAGCCATATTATTATAACCTGAATAAAAGACCTCTTTAGATGTTTTACTTGGTGCTCATCGTCGGTGGAGTTTTGTTTCTTGTACAAGCTTATGGTAATAATCTAATCATGATTGAGCAATGAGTGTGATTTATCTTATTACTCCACTAAAAGTTGAGTGATTGAGTGAATTATATATCGTTCCTTTTCGGTGAGGTGTTTTGAAATGTTAATCATGCAAGAAAATCATTGGATATTGTCAAACATCTTGATATTTCACCTTTATAAAGCATAATTGATGAATCTCCTCTCGTATTTATACTTGGTTGATTTGCATCACATTTTTCATAATCACGATCTTGTACCAGTGGATGTTTTTCCTAGATTTGCTTGAGGGAAGCAAAGTTTAAGTGTGGGGAATTTGATAATGCTCAGTTATTGCATGTTTTTAGTAGCCTTATGTGTGCTTTATATACTGTTATTTGGTTATATTTGCGTGATTATAGTGCTTAAACGCATCAAAAGATGTTTGTCTAGTGTTTATAACCAAGTGCAAGGAAACGGAAGGAAAATAAAGAAATGTTCAGCAAAATGAAGATTCTCGTTTCAGTAAGTCTAAATCAGTATCTCAAGGACCTTTGAAGACCATAGTGATTGAAGAACCAAGTTCTACAAGATAAAGAGAAGAAAAAGATCAAGTTTTAAGTAACTCAGAAACCAACCGGATCGGTTTAAGTAACCGTATCGGTTGGAAACGAAACAACATTATGACCATCACCAACCGTCGGTCGGCAACCCTTAACCGGATCGGTTGGCCGTTTGTAGAAGACCAACCGGATCGGTTGGTCATTATAAGATCGGTTGAGAAGCTACAGATTGCCAAATCTTTATCACTACTTCCCTTTGCATCCAAACGATTCTAGGTCCTTCTCTAGGTGTATTCTAGTCCCTTCCTTACTCCTTGGAGGCCAAGTTCAGCAATTAATACCCTAGGCTTTGGAACTAGTATAAATAGAGGCTAATTGTGAGCATATGAGACACACCTCAAATACAAATCTCTCTACTCATCAAACAAAGCTTTAAGCTCTCATAATTCATCCTTAGAAGTCCAGAGAAGTTTGGAGTTCCAGAAGTTCCACATTTGGAGGCCAAACCACCAAGAAGTCTACCCCAATACTTTGGGAATCATTACTACACCATTTGTAATCTTATTCCAAGCATTATAAGACTTTCAATCATGTTTTCTAATGTTCAAAGTTATGAGTTTATGTTCATGTTTGCTATGAGTGGCTAGTTTCTTTATACACTTGCTTAAATGATGTTGATTATCATATGATTAGTTAGTGATTGTGTTAACATGTTTTAATTCAATTTCAAGTTGATTCTAAGATCCAATTGTGCTAAAGTTTCATAGTGACATTTTTTAATCAAGTTTGGCTAATTGATAGTAATTGTTGGGGTCGAAAGAACTTATTGTTATTCAACTAGTCATAATCATTTTGTCTATGGATGATTGTTTTTACCCATTATTCTTGATTATACAAAGGAACTAAGGTGTGGTTGTAATAGAAACGCTTTTTGATTATCGAATTGGATTGGTTGGAAACATCTAAAGGGTCGCAAGATAAGTTGTTGAGAATCAATTGTAGCCTTTTGTCTATGATCGGTTACCTTTTGTATTGACCATTTCTTAAGCAATTTGATGAACAAGTGGATGTTTTTGTGTTTAAGTTTATGTATGTAGACTTATGAAACTTGAATTGATTGGTTAAACTTAATGCTTGTTTTTGTAAACTAAACTCTTGATCATGGTTTAACTTGTAAGAACAATAGATTAGTAAACCAACTAATTATCATAACCAACATGTTAAGAGGTTAACACAATCACATTAATATATGATATGAACTAGTTTAAGCAAGTGTAGTTTTTAATCATCTGAATTTCATTATATCTATTTGCTTTGTTATATGTTTTGGATAGACTCTGTTGATTCAAACTTGTGCTTAGATTCACTCAAATCCCTGCGAACGATCCTGACTTACCTCCATAATCTTGCTATAACGGTGAGTATACTTTTCGTATGTGTTATTATTGGGTAATTCACCTTTTATAAATTTAAAACTTGTACAACAGCACATCAACCACCATAGGAATAATAAGTTTGAGTTGAATAAAACGAATCGTGTTGATTGTAGTATTAGCTATAAGCGTCTTGTAATTAATTAATTCTACTACGCTTGCAAAACATGTAATGAATGCTTAATTTCTGATAATCATGATGAATGTGGTGTATCTTATTTGAGATATTCTGTTAAATCCTTAGTAGATAATGCAAAACAGGTTAAGCATTCTTGGAAGCCTACAGGAAAAAGATTTATTAGTATGGGTTTCAATGGAAGCCCACGGGCCGTAGTTCAAAATTAGTGAACTTTGTCCCTCGTTGTCTAGATCGATTCGAAATAGAAATGGAAGCCTTTGGTAGAATCATACCTTTAGGAACTCAGCCACGGTGACTGAGGTCCACTTGCCTCTACTAGTGCAGCTCGGTAATAATATCATGGCACCTAGAAATGTTGTAGGTCTTGAGATCGCTTGTACTAACCAATGGAACCCATATTCTCATGGGGATCAATGTTTCAGTTATCCACTCGGTATGCTTTTCAAATGCGGGTTGTACAAATCATCCTTTGTTATTTGGATTGTTTTGCTCAAAACATATGACACGGGATCGCTCACGGCTCAAGAACCGTGAATAAGTTCATCACGATTGTTAGATTTGGGAATGATCATTTTGGGGCAATTATGGGTTATGGAGATTATGTTTTTGGTGATAGCGTTATCTCCCGGGTATACTATGTAGAAGGACTTGGGCACAATTGTTTCTCTGTTGGTCAATTTTGTGATTCTAATCTCGAGAGTAGCCTTGAGAAACACACATGCTTCGTTAGAGAATTAAATGGTGTTGAGTTTCTAAAGGGATCTCGTTAACAAACTTGTACACCTTCTCTGTAAGATATAGGATTTCACAATCACTCTAAACCATAATCAAATGTGGCGTTCAATATGTTTAGAGAGAGAAAGTTCTAGAAAGAGAAAGGGAAGAGAGTTGGGAACTATGTGAAACAAAGAAAAATGGTATTGAAGCTCCAACCCTCTAGCTTGGGTGGTAGAGGGTATTTATAGTGTCTTACAAATAAACGCCACCTACGGGCTGTGGATCAGGCATACAGTGGGTAAAGACCCGTCCGTCCTCCACGGTGTTACTTAACAAACTACTTACTAACATATCTTGACCACGACTACGAGCTTTCTATCGAATACATATACTTGAGGTGACCGACTCTTTTGGTGAATTTTCTAATTCCTAACAATCTCCCCTAAGGAGGTCACCTCAATTTACAATGAATACAAACAGATATTACATTAGATTGTTCTTGGTTTCTTGATTAAGTTCTATTACCTGATATACGTAGTCTTTGATTCTTCATGTTTCGCATGTTTGGATAATTTCAAGTGGAGTTCTTTAACTGATCCACGTGATGATGAGTTTTAGCCGCATTGAGATCATCGGCTAACATAAATCTCGACTCTTCCATTGTGGTGTTGGTATTATGTGATGTTGTGACATTTGGACCGACATGCTCACATTCTGGATCATGATTTCTCTTCATGAGTAGCGGAAGCTTTTCTGTTCATGATATTTGTGCAGCATAGCGAAGCATGGAGTGAAATATCGAGAGTCATTGAAGCACCGATCATGATTTCTTTAGAGATGAATGTGTAGTGTGAGTATGCGGTGGAATTGACCGCTTCATTCGATCAGCTGAAAGCGTCGGTGTACACGCATACAATTATTAATAAAGTGAACAAGTGTCTTTGATCACTTTCGTTGAATTGAGCACGGCCCACGGTTCTGATGATACAAGTACTGCCTGTGATCAGGTATAATGAAGAATTTCCTTGATAGGGTTTCGCGGTATAGTGTTGTTCTCTCAAACCGGCGTCTCAAAGAAGACAACACGGGTGAGTGAACCAGCAATTGAGATTCACGATTAATGAAAAGAGATTTGAAAAACAATCGTGTACCGCTCAATAGAAATTGTTTTTGCAATACAACGAAGGTTTTAATTTGAAATATTAGTACACAGTCGATGTGCTAAAGAAAAGAGTTTTTAAGCACAACGACTAGTTTTTCAAAGGCATCCGTCAATCCATAACCTGAACCAGGATAGATTCAAAAGATTGAATCGCCCCATTGTTTATGTTCAGTTGTCACATGGTTGATCTATTGGATAGATCTCATATGCCACCCACCAGGAGCTTGTTTGATGTTGGCTCCAGAAGGCTTTCCATCTTCATTGTGAATATGTTTGCACATCACTCAGATGTTCTGGCAATACCACAAAGATAATGCGTAGGACTCATAATATATAGTCTCTCTTTCCACGTTGTGTGAAACAAAGAGTCTTCATTGACAGTGTCTTAATGAGATTTATTGATGATCTCATGGCTCTAGACTCAATTGTGCATATTTGGTTCCTATGCCAGAGACTAGGGAGAGGGTCTCCTTCTTCAATATCAACAAACTCTAAGAGAAAGTCGATAGATAATGCCGGTTCCCCGTGAGAATGAAACAAGTCCTTTTAAGAGGAACTTGAGTGGTTTGGGAAGTTGAAGTGCAGTGCGTCACTGGGTCCATGACGTCTTGTCTTCAATACCGATGTTACCTTGGTAACCATCAGTAGCATATTAATTGAACCCGGTTTCTGCCCTAAGGTTGAATTATTGGAGGGCTATTTATTTTCACCCTTTTCATATTTAATTCTTTTTCATTCTTCAGCCCCTTCAGTGCTTACCGAGACTTCATAACTAGAACCTTGTTGGGTTTATTCCAGTACTAGCTCTGTCTCAGTCCGCACTCTTCCCATTTCTCATTTTTCTCCTTTTTTTCATTACACCTAGGGACTACCACTATCTAGTGGATTTTCCTTGGGTAGATCCCTCCGGTCTGGCGTCATGGGAACAAATACCTAACCTAACCATCCTTATATCACCATGCATAAAGTAAATTGTTTGGGTCTTTTGGTATTGTTCATTGCCATTGGAACCAATTGAAATTTGAAAATCAATCAGATACTTGTGATATATTATCAAAGCATTTTGTACCTGAATTGTTTTGATATATTAGAAACAGCTCCCCCTCAACATGTGTATCATAATTTTAAAGGGTTTTGCACATGGAGGCAGAGGACTGAAAATCTCGGATTAAAAAATGAAAGATTCGATTCTTTGATCAACAATTTCTAAAAGATATCAACATCACTTCTCAATTAAATCAATTAGATAAAGCATATTGGGAAGGATGAGGTTTTCAAAGTTTGTCTCCTCAATATGTGCCTCGAGGTATGAAAGAGTTTAGCACATACTAGAGGGAACACGCACTTAGAGACAAATCAATCACGTTCAATTCTTTGTGGTTTTAGATGCTCTCCCCCAACATGTGCATGGAAAATTTGAAATCGTTTGGCACATGTGGGGAGGAAAGCTTGCTAAATACTTATAAAACCAATTATCAAGTTATCAGTTTAAATCCAATTTAAATCACAAATTCTCTCCCGATCACACTTTCAAATCCTTTGAGATTGTGATCTCTATTGATTAAATTAAGTTTGAGAGCTTTTGAGGAGAATAGTGACTTGCTTTTGAAAGAACATTTTAAGCGTATGATGATTTTGAGACTTTAAACTCCATTGTTTAAACATGCAAGAGTATCTTTTGAAAACATAACATTAGCAAAGGTTTTGAATCAAATTGTATAAAACATTGTTTTTTTTGAATTTCCAACAATAAACCTTGTTCATTGTTTGAAAAATAACCTTTCAAAATAACCTTTTAATTGATTGAAATCATTCTCCCCTCAATCAATGACACAGGTTGTTGATTGAGAGATTTTGACAGATGATAAGCTGGATGATTTTCAAAAGGATAGAGTACAAGGTATTTTCAAAGCAATTTTAGTTTTCATTAGATGCAAATATTTTTTAGAAGAATCATTAGACGGGAAAATATTTGAAAGAAAAACATTTGTCATTTTGGTGACAAACATTTGTTTTAAGAATCAGAGCATGAGATTTGAAAAATAAGATAAAGCATGGCTCTGTTCTTCACTATTTAAAATGGGTTACTGCCTGAAATGACAATAAACCACCATTTTTCTCCGCCTTTTTTTTTTTTTTTAAACAGACTTATGTACATTCGAAGAACATCTAAAGACCCGTGATATTCTTTGAATGTCAACACAAAGTCCGTAGATGATATCGAATAAGGAAAACATGACAAAATAACAATATTTTTGGAATTTTTCAAGATTTTCTAATTTTTATGGATTTTTGAAATTTTATATTTTTATATTTTCTTTTGTGGGTTTTGAAATTTTGTATTTTGCTTTTTGAATAAATATATACAAGAGATAGATGAATAAAGACCTTTACTCGTCTTCCTCTTGAAGACGCTTGAGTGTTTCCGGTTGTAGACTCTTTAGACCAAGACGTGGAAGGATAAACTCAAATCGTTCTTTAGGAAGAGCTTTGGTGAAGATGTTTGCTAACTGGTATTCAGTCCTCACAAAATAGAGTTCCACCACACCTTTTTCCACTTGTTCCCAAATGAAATGATGTTGAATGTCGATGTGCTTGGCTCTTGAATGTTGAACGTTGTTGCAAGAGAGAGCAATGGCACTTTTATTATCACAATACTGAGAGATTTTGTTGAATTCAAAGCCATAGTCGGATAATTGGGATCTCATCCAAAGGATTTGAGCACAACAAGATGACATGGCTATGTATTCAACCTCTGTAGAAGAAATAGAAGTACTCATTTGCTTCTTTGAAGACCATCTCACAAGCTTATCACAAAAAGCTGAGCACCTCAGGGCGTGCCGACGAATATCTTGACACCTGCATGATCGCATCGCATATCTGTTAGTGACATACCGGTGTCCTTTTGGTACCAAAGTCCCATGTTGATGGTTCCTTGGAGATACCGAAAGACCCGTTTAATCGATTCAAGGTGCTTTTGGTGGTAGCTTAGCACGGTATCTAGCACACATGCATACAGCGAACAAAATATCAAGTCTCTTGCTGTGAGGTACATCAGGATCCAATCATACTCGATATTTCGTTTGATCTACCATGATCCCTGAGTGGTCCTCATCCAGTTTGGTACGTTCCACCATGGGAGTGTCAACGGTGTCACAAGTGTCAAATCCAAATTTCTTTAAAATTTCATTTGCATATTTAGATTGATTAATGAAAATGCCTCCGGGACTTTGTGAAATTTGTAATCCCAAGAAAAATGACATTTGTCCCATCATTGACATTTGAAATTTGGAGCCCATCTCCTTAGAAAAACGGTCACATTCATTGGGGTCAGTCGAGGCAAAGATAATATCATCAACATAGATTTGAACGTGAATTAAATGTTTGCCTGACTTTCTCGTGAACAATGTTGGATCAACTGCTCCTTTGTTGAATCCATAGATAGAAGAAACTTTGATAGTATCATACCATGCCCTTGGAGCTTGTTTCAACCGTAAAGTGCCTTCTTCAGCGATAGACATGAGTAGGATGCTCTGGATTCACAAACCCTCAGGTTGGCGGCGTATACGACTTCTTTAAGATCTCCGTTAAGAAAAGCCGTTTTTACATCCATCGATAGCAATCATATTCTTACTTGCAGCATTAGCCGAAGATTCGATTGCCTCGATCACGTGCAACTGGAGCAAAATGATTCTTCAAAGTCAATACCTTCCTCTTGACGGTATCCTTTTGCAACCAATCTAGCCTTGTTCTTTAATACATCACCATGCTCATCAAGCTTCACTTTGAAGATCCACTTTAGAGAAATGATCATAGCACAATAAGGATCGGTACTAATTCCCATACATCTAGTCGATCAAACTCATGAATTTCTTCTTGCATGGCATTGAACCATTTGTCTTCATTCATGGCGGTTTTAACATCTTTTGGTTCGACCTTGGATAGTACGGAGTTGAAGAAGCACCATAAGGCATCGGTTGCAAGTTGTTTCCGAGTGGATAATGGACGAGAGGGATTTCCATGATGTTGTCCAATGGATGATCATGTGTCCATTTTCTAAGGTGTTCGTGTGGGTTGTTGAGGCTGAAGTAGCGAGTCGATTTCTCCGATGAAGATGGTTCTGATGATGATTCAGGAGCAAATATGTTTTCAAATGGTGCATCTTTAGGAGTAGCAAAGGGATTCTCTCCATCAAGGGTGCGAAACATTTCCATGATGTACACTCGATGATTGATGATTTGTTGATGAGACAGTGATGATAGTAGGCGCTTCTTGACTTAGTGTCATAGAAACTGATGGGTTAACTTTATTGAGGATAGTAGCGCCTCGATGATGGAATTACAGATCATTAGATTGGCTCATAGTGTTCATCAAACATTGGATCAAACAGTTTCTTCAAGTCATCTTCAAAGGTACATAAGGAGTTCTTTGGCGGGATTAAACAAGAGTAGAACTGATGGGACTACTTGATGATGCGGGTCGAAGCTGGATTGTCCGGAGCCATTGGACCGGTCAACTCATCGAACGTAACGTGAATTGTTTCCATGATATTTTGGGTTCTTTTGTTGTAGATTCGGTATCCCTTTTTGTTTGGTGCATATCCTACAAATACTCCAATGTCCGCTTTAGCTTTAAGTTTGCCTAAGTCTTGGCCCTCATTAGTTGGATAACACAATGCACCAAAAACACGAAGGAATGAGAGATTAGGTTTTCTATTGTGGACAAGTTCATATGGAGTTTTCCCATGAGCAGTGTGAATTAGGGATCGATTTTGAGTGTAGCATGCAGTGGCAATGGCCCAGCCGAGAAACATTGGAACCTTTGAGTAAATCAGCATTGTTCTTGCGGCTTCCACAAGAGTTCGATTTTTTCTTTCAACTACACATTCGTTGAGGAGTTCGTGGAACACTTCTTTGATGAGTGATTCCAACACTTTCATAAAACTCACTAAGTTGTTTATTAACAAACTCGTTCCATTGTCTTTCGGATGATTCTGCGGTTTGTTAAGTCGAACCTTCAGCTGTTTGATAAGTTTGATGATGATATCAGGAGTTTCATCCTTTGTCCTTATGAACATGACCCAGGTGAATCGAGTAATCATCAACCACAACTAACACATATTTCTTCCCAAAGATATTCTACACTCTCATGGGTCCACATAAATCCATGTGAATTGTATGAAGAACTTCATGGCGAGTTTGTAGGTTTGGGTTTGTGGGCATACTTCTTGCTTTTCCCAATTGGCATGCTGAACAAAGATGATCCTTTTCATACTTTAGTCTAGGTAAACCTACAACTAAGTCCTTTCTGGAGAGATCATTGATGGTGTTGAAGTTCAAGTGATTGAGACGACGATGCCATAACCATGACTTTGTTTTGAAGCCTTTGACAACAAGGAAATTGGAGAAGACTTCATCATATCTTCGATAGAGATGGTGTATAGATTTGAACCACGTGTTCCTCTTAAAAGTTCTTTACCATCAAGTTCTCTAACGAAACAAGTATGTTTTCTAAAGGCCACTTCTAGATCGAGAATCACGAATTGACCGACAGAGAATAAGTTATGACCAAGACCTTCTACGTAATATACCCCGGAGATAACACTATCACCGACAACATAATCTTCATAACCCATAATTGCACCGAAATGATGTCGTTCGAATCTAACAGTCCGATGAATTTACTCACAGAAGTTCATGAGCGCGACCGGTCTCCAGTCATATGCTTGGAACAGCGAGTCCGGGTACCCGCGAGCGATTTGAACGATCTGCAGTTGAACACAGACAAGAATGGATAACTGGATAATTGGGAACACCATGCAATAATGGGTTCCACTTGGTTAGTAACAGTAATTGGAACACCCACATTAGAAGTAGAAACAATGGAATCATCAGAAATGGATGCGATGCTAATGTCCGTATTTGACCTATTCAAAGTATGTTCACTTCTTAAGGGAATAGTTCTACCAGTAGGCATCCATTTTCTAGTGGGCATTGTCTTAGAAAATTGAGGCAAACTCATTATCCTTATGGCCAGAAGGTATCCATTGATAACCTATTTTACTAAATATTCTTCCTGTGGGTTTTCACTATTTTCTAACTTTCTTTCGCCTTTGCCTTTTAGCCTTCTTAGCTTGAATTTAAACATTAACAGTTTTAGGGCATTTGCAGACATTAGACAAAACATTCACACCACATTCATGATTAGTAACAGAAATCAAGCAGTCATCATTACATGTTTTGCGGATAGTAGCGAGAATTGAATTAATTACGATGCGTACATGGCTAATACTAGAATCAACACGATTCGTTTTATTCAACAAATATAAAGTTCCTAGGTGGTCTTCTACTCTCTTCCAATGCACATTCTTAGCTTGCGAGGTCCTATCTTGCTTGGTATTGCCTGGAGGCTTTGACATGCTTGCTTTATGTCACGATTACTCTGTAGAGGGAATTATGGGAACATTAGTTGGTTGATCTACTTTTTATATTCCTGAACTAGACGTGCAGGATCGAACTACTTGAAGGCACATTAGTGTTCACTTTCTTAACGAGCATAGAATGGTTTGTATACTTGGCACTAGGCATAGAACAAGGCATCACAGCTTTATCTTTCACACCTAAGGATTTAGGACATGTTGCAATTAAACATTCTAGCAGCTCCCGAGATCGTTTGGCCTGAATGCAAGCAAACCTAATTTCTCTATCAAGAGGTTTATTAATGAAATCCTCTTCCACAATCTCACGGAGACATTCTAGACTATCCTTAAGGTGAGCAAAATAGTTATGAAACACAGGTTCATTATTCCTAAGATGAGGTGGAATGTATTTACTGATCCAGATATATTTGCAGTCGAGGATGACTTTGATGCAACATTCTTATTAAAACAAGTGGCAGTTTCCCTTTTTCCGACTCCTCGATTCTCAATTTCTTTTGTAAAGACGTTATTTTTCATTGTTTTTGTCACGTGACTTTCATTGAATCATATAACTCTTTAAAGTGTCGTTTAACTTTTTCATTTTTTCTAGAAAACTCTCGTTTTCCTTTTGTAAAGCATTAACTAAGTTTTGAAGATGAAAAGTTTGAGAATTCTGAGAATCTAAAGGAGGAGGCATTTGGGAGCCAGTCACATTGTTCTTTTCACCCTTTAATTGAGAGTTTTGGGCTTTCAACTTTCTGATCGTGTTACAATGAGCTTGAATCTGTTCATCCGTTTGTTTATCTAAAAATTGCATCAAACTCGGAGCATCGAGGATGTCTTGATATTTGAGGTTTTGACATTTTCTTTAAGATGTTGATATTTTAGTTGCAAATTAAAATGTTCAACTTCTAGTTTAGAAAGATGTTTTACCAAATTATCGTGATCATCCCGATCAATTTTCTCATTTAGTTATGAGTTTTTGTTTTCAAGCTCAATGACACGATCATGGGAAACTTTCAATGCAATAGATAATTCATGAAATCGAGAAGCAGTAATAGAGTGCTTAGTAACATTATAAAACACATCTTGAGCAACACAACTCGAAATCAAATTCTCATTTAAGATATGCAAGTTCTTCCTTTCAACTTCATTATATTTGAGTTTCTGTTCATAATCATTGACTTCAACTATCATTGCATCAAATTCCTTTTCCATTTCTTTAATATCTAAATTTATCCATTTTTGAAGACTCTCAAATTGACCTTTTAATTGTTTGAAGAAAGGCATGACATCAGTTAAATAACATTCTTTAGTTTGCTTAAAACCCCTTTCCCCCTCAGTTATCCTAGTAGGTGTGATTCTCTTCTTACACGTTTTCTCAAAATCAACAAATAGTTGATAAACAACATAAATTTTGATTAAGGTCTTGCTATTAGTGGCAATAGATCTAGGAACTAAATGCATTGGTTTATTAGGAGGATACACAGTTCTGAGGCAATTTCCTACAGGGGATTCTTTTCAATTTTCAGCTTTTTGCATATCCATATCTTTCTTCCAAAAATCTTGCTGGGGTTAATTGAGTTTGAGGCTTAAACATGTTAAGGGAGATCCAATTTTCCTTAGTGTAATCATGAGGTTTGATCGTTATGTTTTTCTCTTTACATGTAGGATTGTTAAGTTTCTTATCCATTTTCTCCCTAGAGACTTCATCTGATTTCTTATCTTCCTCGTTGCACTCATCGCAACTAGGTTTCTGCCTAGGCTTAAGGATTTCATTACCATCATAAAGTATCTTATGAGCAGCTCTAGCCTTTTTAACTACCTGAGTTTGGTTCCTCAACAAGGGAATGTACTTATCGCTTAAGACTCTATGCTTAGTGATCAAGTGAGGCGATCTGAATGGTATTCCCTTGTATATACAACTTATTTTCAAGCTTGTTTTTCAAAGTTTTTAGATTGGAAAAATCATTCAAAAGTTTTGATTCCTTAGCATTGAATTCTTGCTTAAGCATTTTAACATTTTCTTGAAGTTCTTGTTTTTGCTTAGCAGTTTTAGAAAGCTTTTCTTGTAAGGAGTTTAACTCTTGTTTTAATACTTCTTCTCTAAAATTACTTTTTCTAATAATTGTGCGCATTTGGTCATCCATTTCCTGCTCACGGGTGGTTAACTCAAACTTAGCCCGTTGTTCATAAATAGCAACTTGTTCTTTATAGGCATTCAGTTAGAGATAACGAGAATCATCGGGGCACATGCAGTGTATTCATCAAAACATAGTCATCATTGATTGCGAAGATGCATTACTTGGTACAACCTCACTTTCACTTTGTTTCTCATATTGATCATATGGGACAATATTGCTATTACCCTCATCATCAATATCCGATTCATAAGTTTCAAGAGATTGTACTTTATTATGCATCTTTTGCTCATCAACATCATCATATAGTTTTAATACCTCAGAAATGATTTTGTCTTTAGATGAACCAGCTTGTGGTGAGTGGAGACCATAGGTGAGATGCTAGCCATGAAGATTGTTTGGGCAGTAGGTTCATCATCGACGTCAGAGTCAAATGCATCACAATCAGCTACTTGAAAGGCATTTTGATGATTATGACCTATCTCTTGAATTGGTCGTTCATCAACATCGGCATCATAGGTTCGGGCATTTCCTCGGCAAACAACAACTCCTCTTCATCCAAAGCTGCTCCATTATCCTGAGCTTGCACAGGCAACATCTTGTCTCACGTATTCTGCATTCTTGGGCGTTTTGGAGATGTGCAGTTCCTAGCAATATGTCCCTCACCACCACAGTTGTAGCACTTAAATGGCTTTGCTTGATCCTGATTTCCATTCCTTCCCGATTCGATTTCCAATATATCCACCTACTCCACCTCTTCCCTGTTCATATTTCCTTCCTTGAACTGGTTGCACCGTAACTTTTCCATCTCAGCCATGATTGTGAAGGTTGGATCGTTCGATCTCATTGTTATGTGAAGGTTGGAATGTGGATTGAGAGTCAAGTTTTGTTTAACAATAAGAGCCAGTTGATTAATGAAGTGTCCCACGGTGCATCGACATCAGCTTGTTTGAACATTGGATCGGGAATGAGTTTGTGATTACCATTACCCGTGGGTATAACTTGAGAAGCTTTGGTGGTAATTCCAACATTTGTGTAAAAGGCAGTTGAATCATTTGAAGAGCTTGGTTCTCCTTGATTGGTTTTGAACTGTTCAAGAATCCTTTTTTCAAACATAGCATGTCTCTCATTTTGAAGAAGAAAGGCATACAGTTGCTCATAGTTTGTATTCTTCAATCCTTTGGTTAGCTTCACAACGGTGACAAATTTGTGCCATTCGGGATTCATGTTGTTCACAAACTTTGAGTTCAGTTGAATATTTGGCATGGTCATTTTGATGTTCCTCATATCATTCACAAGCTTATGGAATCTCACGTAGTACTCATAGACACTCTCATCTGGTTTCATCTTGAAATGCTCAAACTCATCATACAATTGTGATTCTTTGTCTTCCTTGGTTAATTAGAACACGAGAGAAGCATCTTGACATTATCCCAAACTACCTTGGCTTCAGTGTTGTGATTGATAAGCTTGTATATATCTTTGGAAGACCACGAGTATAATGTTAGAGCCTGATATCGACATCGAATCTCTTTTTCTCCTTATCATTGAGCTCATCATACGTCTTTGGTCTGTCTAATCCATAGATCATTGTTCCATCTGCAGCAGTATCAATTATGTCTCTTGTAGTCTCAACCCGATAAGGTCCTTCATCAATGGATTTGAGAATGTTGACCCATTTTCCTTTCCAAGACAGTACAATCTGATTCGTTGAGCCCATGAGTCATAATCGATTCTGTCAAGCATAGGTGGGCAGTATCGATCAGTGCGAACGTCCTAGCTACTGAAGAAACGATATAGTAGGTACGATGTTTGACATGATTACAAGTTACGGGATTTTTACTATTCCTTGATTAAACCGGAAATTGATTCTTTCACGGGATTTTACTAAACCAAAAGAACAACCGTAAAATGTAGCACGAAGAAGTGACAAGTCTCAATAGACAAGTAGCTAAACAGTCAACTCGCTTTGGCATCAACTCGCTAAACAACAACTCGCAAAAACAAAAGTAGCAAGAACCAACTCGCTTAAGTGGCATATAGAGACAACTCGCTTAATAGCCAAGTCGCAAACATAGGCAACTCGCTTAACCACCAAGTCGCTTAAACTAACTCGCTAGCTATACAACTCGCTTAATAATCAAGTCACTTTAGAACTCAAGTCGCTTAAAGAAACAACTCGCTTAGAACCCAAGTCGCATATAGAGTCAACTCGCTAAATAGCCAAGTCGCATATACCAACTCGCTTCCAATAACAAAGCAACTCGCTTTGAAGAAACAAAACTCCGAGACTTAACTCGCTTCGTACAACTTTCACAAACAACCACTTTATCAATAAAAAACAACCAAACCACAATGATTTAAGCCTTCCAATTCAAAACCTAAACACATATGATGATCCTAAACACAAAAGTACACACAAAATTCAAACTTTAACACTAGAATTTGTCCAAATGATTCAAACTCTCCTAAAAACCTTATGAAATCCACCAAAACAAAGAGCATGAAAGATGAGTGATCAAACCATGGCTCTTGATACCAATTGTAAGATATAGGATTTCACAAACACACTAAACCATAATCAAATGTGGCGTTCAATATGTTTAGAGAGAAAGTTTATTGAGAGAAAGGGAAGAGAGTTGGGAACTATGTGAAACAAAGAAAAATGGTATTGAAGCTCCAACCCTCTACCTTGGCTGGTAGAGGGTATTTATAGTGTCTTACAAATCAAGGCCACCTACGGGCTGTGGATCAGGCATACAGTGGGTAAAGACCCGTCGGTCCTCCACGGTGTTACTTAACAAACTACTTACTAACATATCTTGACCACGACTACGAGCTTTCTATCGATACATAAACTTGAGGTGACCGACTCTTTAACGACTGAATTTTCTAATTCCTAACATTCTCTATCAAAGATATGATGAAATCTTCTCCTATTTGCTTGCTGTCTAAGGCATTTGTGTGTAAATTTGATGTAATTGAATGGATTTTGAAACCCTAGAAAATACGTAAAGAGAAGAACCTTCACGATTTGGGGGCGTGACAAGATGAAAAGATGAATTACATGGTGTTTGTTTTGGATAATGGAATAGTGTGAATGTGAATGGATAATCATGGTTGAATGATCCAAGTTAAATTTTATTTATAAATGAAATGTGACAAGTTATTTTTTTTGGATAATGGAATAGTGTTATAAGTAATGTGACAAGTTATTTTTTTTACATGTTTGATATAAGTTAAATTTTGTTATTTTTACATATCAATATAAATAATAATGTGTTTGAAAGTTTATGTTTCAAATAATATGTTTAGGGGAGAAATGCACTTAAGAAAGCTAAATATTTATAATTTTGCATATTTGTTTATTATATATATGAATATGCACGTTTAAGTAAGGATATGTGTAATTTCCTTTTCTTTAATCATTGAATCCAGTCACGGCAATGTGTGGAATAGTGACTAAAATTTCGTCACAAATGTTTATAATGACCAAATTTCTCGTCACTACTGTGCAAAATAGTGACCAATTTTGTCACTACATCACTATTCTAATAAAAAAAACACCTAGCATGTATTTTGGTGACTACATAGTGACCACTTATAAGTTTCGTCACCAACTCTTTACCGATGATAAAAAATAATGACCATAAATTTTATCATCACTATTTTCACCTAAATAGTGACAAAAAAAAAATTTCGTCACAAAATTTTCGTCACTAAAGCCACTTTTTCTTGTAGTGTTGGTTGATGATCGACAACTCATGTATGCTATGGTCGTTACGCATGAGGCTTGCATCAAATCGAACCCGTAAAGGCCTTTTAAGGATAGGAAATTTCTTTCCGTGCAAGACTCTTAATATTTATGGCTTGTGTCTTATAGAAAAGACAAAAAACCGAATGGAAGTTTTGGTGTTGTTTTATCAAAACTTTAACTATATGGGTGGTTGCTACAAGTCTTTTTATCTGAATCGATCCATCACGAGATGGTTGTTGTGGTTTTATCTCAGCTCCACGGGTTTCGTCCTCATTTAATTATCATTTCCTAATGCAGGTATCTGAGTATCACTTGTATCATGTTTATTTGACACAAGTAGGTGTCGACAAATACTCTTAATTCTTAAACAACATGATCTAACGTTTCACATTATTTTCCATCACAGTTTTCACCAAGATCCACCGGCTTACTATTGCAACGGTAAAGGAAAGTGGCCATGGCGGCCGTCCATTCTTTGGTTAACAACTATAGCCTGTCATTTACTCCCCTTTACCCAAAAAAAACTATAGGCTGTCATATAATCATAAGAATGACTAAAAAATTATTGAAACATGCAATAAAAGCACACAAGCAAATTACTGGTCATTTCTACCAAACAAGTTCTTATACATACTGCATAACAATAACAACTACTAATAAAATAGATTACTTTCTCATATATATATATATAGATTTTATGACATCTATTCCGTCTTAAACGGTTTATATTTCTTGAGATCGCTCAATAGTCCTTGGATAGATCCAGTTGCTGCAACCAACGAAACCACCAAACAAGTATAACTAAGGATCTTCAGCCACACCCAAGTTAACGAAAACCTGGGTATCTTAGCCCTTGCGATATACATCTCTATTGGGAAATAGACCGTCAAAGGGTAAAACGAACCGGCCCCAATCAACCCTAAAAAGCTGTTGAAAAACGGAAAAATCATTGCAATCAATGCGGTTAGCGTCACGTATGCTGTTCTCCATACCAACCTAAACATGTTAAAGGTGAGCTCTCCACAACAAGGCACGTTAATTGCATGTTCCCTCGTTATAAACTTGCTCTCGGGCCATCTTTGTTTACATTTCATCTCAACAAACCCGAAAATAGGTTGGCAAAAGACCTGCATTATTCAAAATTACACAGGTTTAATAATAACACCGAAAGTACAACGTGAATAATGAATAATGGTTTAGAAACTTAATTTAACATTAATGTTACATTGTACCTGATATGCACCAATAAGGTGGATGGCAATGCAAACATTTGCAATATCTATTAGCCAAAAAGGCTCATAGAAACCAAATCCAGTCAAGAAGTTGCCTGGTGCATCGTTCCCGAATGCTGCATAACCGATGCACCCACAAAGAATGTAAAACAATGTAGTTGTTGAAACTCCAACAAGTGATGCTCTTTTCATCATCTTGTTTTCTGGTGGATACGATTTTAATGTGTCCTATACGAGCAATTCAAACATCTATATGTTATAAACTTATACAATTATCTGTTTATTATATGAAGCTAAATATGAAATCACAATAAAATATTTCATTTTGTTCTGTCACATTTCAGGACTTATTACATGTGGCTAAAAGATATATTTTGGCCAAACCAATTAAATGAATCCACCCACTAAAAAGCAAGTGGTCATATCTTAAAAAAAAGGAAAACCTAATTATATTTTGTAAACATTCTATCAAAAATAGCAACTTAACTGTATCGTCCCTTCATACTTACGTAAGAAGATTTAAATATAAAAATCTTTTATCAAATTTATATGTAGACATGAAATCGCCAAGTAATAAAATAAACAGAGTAAAAAAAACACAGATGTTGCATTCAAAGAAATACCATTTTTTCAAACTGATTTGACACCTATGGAATGTGGCCAAACTTAAACAAACATTAATTTTTGATATCCAATCAGCTCAAATAATTTGATAATGATTTCAATAAAACATAAGTTGGTAATGTTGACTACCATATCATGTCTATTATCATCACATATTGGTGAAATGGTAGAATACACATAAGATAGTCAATATTTCTTAACGCTCATAATGTCATACTCGGTATCAGGTAGAAATTTAAACATGTAGAGATATCAATAATCATGTCATAACTCCGTATTAGGTAGAAATAAGGTAATAGACAGACGTATCAATGATCGTTTTTGTAGTGTAACATACTGATATATTTTTTATTTTTTTTGTAGAATTAACTAATTAATGTTATAAAACAAGGTCAAAATTATAAAGTGCGTTAAAACACACAATATACATATATATATATATATATATATATATATAGATTTATGGTTTAATTTGAAAAGTAATATGTGAAAAGAAGTGGTTGGCAGAAGACATAAGGTAGTAAAACAGAATATAGATATGCCATCTTTTTCCATAAAGGTTGGCTCTTCAAAACCTTTACCTTTCACCACCACCCTATCTCCAAACTTATTTGAAAACTACAAACACATTTGATGGCCTATAAGCATTACTGTTTGAGGTCCATAAACTAATGGTCCATAAGAATCTAGCCACACAAATCTCATTTTTTTGGACTCTTTGCGAAATGGACAAACTTCTTTTGTAAATAAGACAGGTGTATAATGTTTCTTATTCCATGGAGAACGTATATCAATAATTGAACCAAACACGAACAAATTGCTAGTTCTGTTAGAAGCTTGAACATGTAACTAGTTAACTATGGAAAATTGGACCAAGCATTACGAGCGATGGGTGTTGAATAAGTTCGATCTAAAGCGTCACTGTTTAGTTTTGAGGCATGCACACGTGAATATGTGATTAAGATTTAGTGTTGATATTGATGTTGTTCTAACTTGAAGGAGTGAATATGACATACATGTATATTAGTGGACTAGATATGTTACATGAAGGTGACAAATGGATACGGGGAAGACAAAGATATTGCAACAGCTGTCGATGAACATCAACAACGTACACCGTTGTCATTGTCACACCTCTTTGAACTTATTTAATGAAAAGTGCATGTTTTTTTCTTATATTCATGTTTTATTATTCTCATAGTCCCGCAAATAAATCCACTTTTAATTTTAAAGCTTTTTTAAGACAACTTCACCTTGACCCAAATATTTTTATTTGTGTATATAATAACTCCGTACTTGATAAAAATTATACCAACTTAAAGTATATTTAAAACACAATTCATTCATATATTTTTCAGACAAGATTATATAAGATAAACACAAATATTTAAGGTCAAAGTTGAATAAGTAGACTTTGAAAGAATCAAACGTGGACATTTATTTAGGGGACGGAGTAGGGTAGATTATTTAGTGATATTTTAGCCTTTAGTTTGAATTAATTGTTAATATTACTATCTAAAGTTTTAAGTATTTCGAGTTGATTAATTTTTTTTAAAAATAATTTAATTATTACATTAGTGAATTAACTTTTTTTAATAAGCATTATATTTATATCAATTTCGAGACTTTGGAACCAAAAATTGTTATTTTTTTATGAGCCGAATGTAATACACCGTATTATTAGTCTAACTTCTTAGTTTCTTTGATCATACACGAAGTAACTTGTGGCTTTTGGTAACAACTATATTCTTTTAAATATAAAATATGTGAATTAACACGTTAGAGTTCTACGGATAATAGGTGGAATTCCAAAATGGTTAACAATTTTTTTTTTTTTTTTTTTGTTGCCACATTTAAATATTTAATTGTCACATATAATTCAGTAAGAAACTGAGTTTATAATCTTTTAATTTTCTCTACTTATTGCTTGTAGACATCATACAGTATTCTTTTTATTTTATTTTTTAAACAAGAGAAACTACATGAACTACGAGTATTATACACTCTGATTGAAATAGCTTTGAAAGGTAGGATATTTATTTATTCTTGCTAACTTATTAAACTTTGACCCGTTTAATATGCATGTGTGTCAGATATTTCTTCTCTTTCTTTTTTAATGTAAACATAGATGAGTCACTACTCGATTCCTACTAATGTATGATATTCATGGTTTCAAGATTCCATTTGAACTATAGCAATATTTTATAGTAACAAGACAACAGAAATAACATAGAATATATGTAACAATAATTGAAGTACCTGAATTTCGATTAGAACAGTTGAATAAGCGTACGCGAAAGCAATGTCTCCAATGGCTTGAAATGTTCGCCACACCTTCTCCGAACCCGACAAATCTTGGCCCACTTCTGTACCGGTTAATGTTGTTTTTTGAACACCACCTATCAAAATTACGACAGTAATTTGGGTTTAGCCAATGGATAAAAATCCACATATGCAAATTATAACGTAATAATATTCATAGCTTCAAAGACGTAACATGATGATTTACCTACAACTTTCGCTATGGAGAGGCCGAGGCCAATGAGAGAGTAAGCAAAAGACATAACGGCAGCTAATATCGATAGCCAGGATAGTTTGTGAAAATTTGGTATCTGACTTAGCACAATCTGGATTATTGCAAACAAAGCCATGTATGGATAATTCGACGGATTACAGTGTGCTTCGTGACCCTTATCATGAAAACAATTTGATCTTTTTACCGCCCTGAAAAGTAAATCCATAAAAAGAAAAGGAATTCAAGTAGAATTAATTGTATCACCATTTTAGTGGTTAATGGTTAAAACTTTGTCTAAAGGTGCAAAAAGTTCAATTAACATACATGTAAAATAAAGGTCAGCATTTAAATTACTCCCTCCGTCCCATTTTTATTGTCTTGTTTGACTTTGACCAGTCTTTCTTGTTCAACTTTGACCATTAATATATTTATTTGTGTTATATAATACTTGATGAAAATTATACCAATGAAAAATACATTTAAAACCCAATACATTCATATAATTTTCATCAACTATTATATAACACAAACAAAAATAATTATGGTCAAAGTTAAAGAAGAAGCACTAAAATCAAAGTCTGACAATAATTTTTGAGACGAGGAGGTAGTAACAAATTTAATACAGTCCTTTTTTATTTAATTAATACTGTACAATTTTCTGAAACAGTTATAACAAAACAGCCAGAAAAAAATAAGTCGTCTATAATTAAACCTTAAACTTAACACATGACACATGCATTCTAAATTTAGGAGCCACCCAATAAAAACAGGTGCACTGTTACATAAATTTTATGCACTAAAAATAGTCATGTTATATTTCCAAGTAGAATTTACTTACACTATGCTTATGGAAGCAGTGATTGTGTATCCAATAGTAACTCCCACAAGATTTACATATTGAGCTATTCCACATAGTTTCGCACCTTTCCCTCCTATCACAAAGACCATATATTTGCCGTTACATATAACCACAGTAAGAAATTTAACCATAAATGACTAGTAAACCATATATATATGTAACCATTTGACATTTTGTACCTAGACTAGCTCGAACCACATCCATGTAGGTGTAGTTACGTTTCCCGGTAACGGGGTCTGGAGCACGGTACGAATCCGCAAGGAGAGTCGAGGTGAAGTAAGTTATAATAGAAAAAGTCATTAGTACAGCAGGACCCGCGATCCAACCTAATTGCGCAATTGCCCATGCAAGAGACAACACGCCTGACCCGATCACTGCTGTTATAATGTGCGCACTTGCGGTCACCCAAGTCCCTGTATAGAATTAAATCACTTACATCATAAGATAACACTCAAAATACGCAATTTTAAATGATAAGCAAATTGTATTTGTCGATCAGCGTTTCATGTTATCAATAATATATAATTTTGCATTAAATGTTAAGTAAAATAACTTTAATTTTAATAGAACGTTACCAGTTCGTTTTTCACGACCATCGTCGTCAAGGTTCGACTTAGTCGGGTCGTTAGTGATATGAAGTGTTGATGGGTTGTTGTTCATGGCTTTCTGCTCTGTAGATGTGTCCATGGCTTTGTGTGGTTAGCAGAAATGAAGGTGGTTTGAAGAAAATGAAGGTATGATTGGATTTTTATAGGGAAAAAAAGGGTAAAAGTGTCAAGATAGCATTTAATGAAAATGAAATAAAGGGTTTGATGTATTTGAAAAGAAGTCAAACTTTTAATTCTAACTTTCATAAACTTGGTATTTTTATAAGGGAATGTCTAACCAATGTCCTAAGGGCACTGGTTAAGATTTGTTTTGTTGTGGTTTTTAATAATTTTTCAGGTGGGTCTCCGTCAAATATCGATTTGTGTCATTAAAAGGATCATTTATGTAATTAAAACCCACAAAGAATCTTAACCTGCGCTAGGGCGTAGACATTCCTTTTTATAAAGTTGATATTTACCTTATCTATTTTCTTCTTTATTACTAAATTTATAGATAAATGAAATTGCCCATTTTAAAGTAATGTAGCATCAATTTTACTGCATTCACACATATAACTAATAAATAAAACAAACAATACCCAATGTAATTTTATGTGTACAAAATAAAATCGTATATGTACATATCAATTCCCCATTTTTAACTACACAAAAGCTTTTTTCTTGGTACCTTACACGACATATACAAGTCAATCATCGACGATCTGTTTGGCTGAAATTTGTACCGACCAAATTAGAATTCTTTTAAGGATTTGTTAATGGATGCCTATCGTACATCTTATAAAATATAAAAAATACATTTAACATTTAGTTAATACTTTTAAACTCTCTTTTTGAATAACAAATTTATTGGAGAATTAAAATGTGACTTTTTAATTTATATGATCAGAATTTTTTTTTTTTTTTTTTTTTAACGGTAAATTTATATTAGAATTAGCAAAAAACTAGAAAAGCTTTAAAGAAATAAGGTTCGGATTTTTCGCCCACTCTATCCGACTAAATTTGGCATTACTCCTATATCTACACCAAGAAAACGATCTAGATACACATGGACGGAGCTAGGAGGTTTCTGCGGGTGCCCGAGAACCCTATAGACTTTTTCGATATAGTGTTAATTTTTGAAAAAAAATACTGATTTTTCCTAAATGCATCTTAAATGCACCCGGTCCTTCGAAATATGTTTCTAATATTACGGTTCAAAAGATTTTATGCACCCGGTCATATTCGGTCATGGCTCCGTCCCTGTAGATACAAAAACATCAAAAATAATCTTCGTAGAAGGATTCTTTGTATCAAAAAGAGATTTGTTCCGATGATTCCATACTAGCCACCATGAAACATAAAAGGTCCATTCCAACATGTTTTTATGTCTCGAGCTCATTCTCAGCGAAATAAGCCAATCAAGCCATTCTTCATAAGAATCAAACTCCACATAAGGTAACTCCCACCAAGTAGCAATCTTCCGATAAATATTTCTCACCAACAAACAAGCAAAAAATATATGATTCGTAGATTCCACCTCCTTGTTACAACTCGGACAAATGATAGACTGAATCTCGATAGCTCTACGAGACAAATTCAAACGAGTAGGTAAGAAATCATACAGAACTTTCCACGCCAAAATATTGATTTTTATAGGAACCACTTTGATCCAACGTGTTTTATGAAAAGATCCTCCTAACTGATGTTCATCGATGTACTTTCTAGCCGAAGTTACTGAAAACTCAGCCGAACCCAAAAGGGACCAGCTCCACCTATCGTTCGAATCAGATAAAACAGTTCCTTCAAGCAACGCATTTAAAGAACTGAATTGCTCCATCTCCACTCCATCCCTTAGTAAACGACGCAAAGAAAAACCGACATCATTATGATTCATTTTAGTCGCCACTGTAATCTTCTTGTCGGATTCAAGCGCATAAACTCTAGGAAATTTAGACTTAAATTTCTTGTCGCCCCTCCAAACCTCCTCCCAAAAAATTGTTTCTAACCCATTACCAACCTTCTTATTCATAAAACTCAATAAATCAACACATTTGTTTCGCAATCTATTAACTTCAATAGTAATATTCTTCCTTATAGAGGTATAAGATACTCTGGAGCCATTATCGATACCCCCACAGTTCCCATGCATGGTGCGAATAAATCTAGACCAAAGAGCATTTCCATTATTATGAAAACACCATACTCATTTAAGCAATAACGCTCTATTTAACGCAAAGAGATTTGAGACCCTTAGCCCTCCTTTATCTTTGGACGCCAAAACTCTACTCCATCTAAACCACGACATTTTGTTCTCCTTCGAATCGACTCCAATGAAGAACTTACGTCTAATACCTTCTAAACATTTAAGGACTTGAGAAGGAACTTTAAACATAGACATATAATAAATAGGAGTCAAACTCAACACTGATTTAAGTAACGTCATTCTACCTCCAATAGAAAGAGTTCATTTTCTACTTAGATAACCGAGAATGTACTTTTTCCACAATCTCGTCCCAAGACCTATACGAGCCATCGAACCACCCACTTTAATACCAAGATATGTAAAAGGAGTCTTTAAAGTACTACATCCTATCTTGATTGCATCTCTAGAAACTACCTCATCTTTAACGGCTATACCCATTAATTTACTTTTAGGTAAATTCATAAAAAGACCCGAAGCCTTGTTAAAACAATCCAATGCTTGAATAATAGTATTCATATTGGATTCAGACCATTTTCCCATAAAAATGACATCATCCGCATAAAATAAATGAGATAAATGCAAAGAAGAACTAACCGATACTCCTTTGAACATACCTCACCACATTCTGAAAAGAAAGATGGAGACTCTTCATAATTAATAGAAACAAAAACGGGGATAACAGATCACCTTGTTTAAGACCTTTTAAAAATAAAATTCTCCTGTAGGACTCCCGTTGACAAGAATCGAGCCTTTAGAAGACACCAAACAATTATGAATCCACGCTCTCCATTTCGAACCGAAACCAAACTTATTTAATACATCGTCCAAGTAATCTTATCTAACCGAATCATAAGCCTTCTCAAAATCAACTTTAAAAATCATCGATTACTTTTTCTTAGATTTACACGAATGAATTAACTCATCAAGGATGAAAGGGCCATTTAAGATTTGCCTATTTGCAATAAACGCGGATTAAAATTCATGAATTAAGTATCCAAAGACCCCACTAGACGATTCGCCAAGATTTTCGCAATAATTTTATACACACTACTAATCAAACTAATCGGTCTATAATCTTTAACTTTGGCGTCTTGCATTTTAGGAATCAAGGCAATAAAAGAAGCATTACCCCCTTTAGGAAACATACCAACAGTGAAGAAATAAGATACCGCATCGACCACATCTTTTTCGATGGTATCCCAATATCTTCTATAAAAAAAATGTAAAGCCATCCGACCCAGGAGACTTGTCAGAACCGCAATCCCACACCGCCCTTTTTATTTCCTATTTCGACACATTCCTTTCTAACTCAATGAGCTGATCTGCACTAACTCTATTCGGAAAAGCCATATCCAACATTAATCTAGAAGAACTAGGACTATCGAACCTTTCCTTAAAATGAGATAAAAACTCATTTTTAAAAAACATCGGATCCTCTAACCAAGTTCCTTCCTTTAAAATACCACGAATAGCTTGTTGATTTCTTTTCTTATTAAGCATACCATGAAAATACCTAGAATTTTCACCCCCTTCAATCGACCAATTTATCTTAACTTTTTGTGCTAACTCCGACGCCTCTAACTTTTCCAGATCATGAAGCGAATTCATAACATGCACCCTCTTATATAGTAACTCCTGGTCTACCTTTTTATCGTCTATTAACAGATCAATATCATTTAACATACCTTTCAGGTTTAGCTTTTTCACACTTGCACTTTCTTTTTTATTTCTAACCTACGATTTGATCTGCTCCTTTAAATATCTCAACTTTTCCATTAACTGACTAATAGCATTATTGTCCAAAATGCTTATATTAGTCCAAGTATCCACACTAAACTTATCAAAACCTTCCCATTCGAACCAATAATGAAACATCCAAAATTGAATGGGGCTATAATCATAACACGCCTCTCGTAAAAGAATAGGTCTCTGATCCGATAAGTAAGGATCTAGAGTAATAACCGAAATATTGGGACAAGATCCCATAAGACCTTCCGAAATCAAGAAACGATCCAACTTACTCATTTTACTACCGAATTTATGACACCGCATGAATGCACAACCTCCTAAAGGAACTTCCACCAAGCCGCCTGGAGAAATAAAAGAGTTGCACGCAATAGCATTGTGGTCATTGAAAATAGTACCAAAACATTCTTCTTTAGATCTAACTTCATTGAAGTCTCCCATTATGATGGTTTCACCACTCCACCTATCTATCACGTGATTTAAATAAGACCATAACATTCTCTTCTCGGAAATTTCTTGAGGAACATAAATTGATATGATAAGATATTTTTTAGCATTTGGAATCCAATCACCTTGAATAGCAACAAAGTAATCCGAAATCATAGAATTATGTTTATGAAACATCCTAAAATCCCAAACACAAAGAATACCGCCTGAATTACCCACAAAAGGACCACAAACATACTCAAAATAATAATTACCCCAACACTGTTTGATACCGAAATTATCAATTGTCTCTATTTTTGTCTCTTGTAGAGACAAAAAATTCACCTTGTGTTTATTACAAATCTCCTTAACCCAATCTTTTTTAGCCTTTTGGGCGAGGCCTTGAATATTAAGAGATAAAAAATTCATTGATAAGACTCGTTCTCTCCACGGATCTTGATAATTTCCTCTATATTACTACCACACCCATCCAACTTATATCCCATTGTTTGACCCACCTCTATCAACTCATCCAACACAGCCAATATGGAACCACCTGTTGGCAGGCCTGTTGTTCTTCTAAAATGGCCTGAACGATGCGATTCTTTGTCTACATCCTTAGATTGTGACACACCATTGTTGCTATTATCTCCAATATAATTATCTTCTACGTTCACCTTTTGTTTCAACGCCTGTTCCTCCACGTTCAAAAACCCATCTTGGTCTTCTTTGCTACACGAATTGTTCCTCGGAGTAAATCCTGGAGGGTACTCCAAAGTAGCATTAAATTTCGCCACTTCCTTATCGTTCCCACAAGGATTCTTATTCAGAAGATCATAAATATTAAACGGATCTTCAGAATTAATCTCACCCTCTTCAATTCCATTTTCATTACCTTCCTTTGACACCTCATGTGATTTATTAAAAATCGTTTCTGGTACCTCATCAACATCACCCTCATTATCAGAGTCAGCTTGCATAACATCTTCCTTCTTTTCTACATCAATCTCATTAACTGATGTATCATCATCCGATACATCCACCTCTTCTTCTTCTTCCAAAAAATCAGGAACCCATCCACTAACCTCCTTAGCACGAATCCAAAGAACTTTCCCTTTGACAATAATCTTTAAAGTCTCAAATTTTTTTTATTCCAGTTTAGTTTTAATGCATAGCCTCTTACTATACATAGACATATTTTCCTTATCTCCTCAAATAAAAGCTCACCCCATTTAGACGAAATTTTTTTCAATGTATTATATGTCCACACATTCGTAGGAACTCTTTCAATGTCCACCCAAACTACCCTCTCATCAATGACGAAAGTATTGGATGCATATTCTAAAGATGAAAATCACGAACCAACTCCAACATGAGACTTAAAATTCTCCATCACCTCTTTGGTATGGAATTCAATAATGACCCAAAATCCTCCTAAATATTTAAGAGTAAAATTATCAAAACCCTCCTTGCTCCACACCATCTTTAAATTAGTTAAAAGACCAAAATCCGATACCTTCCCCATTAAAGCTAATGAGTAATCGTAGTGCAAAAAACATGAATTATCAAGCACTAAAGAAGGTTGAGAATACTCCTTTATAACTTGTTTATACTCCATCTTGTTTTTAACAGCACCTACATAAGAATTTTGCCCCACATCCTTACTGTTATTAAGTGCTCCAACAGAAGGCTTATAAGCACCCTTATCTCCTTTATCAGAATGTGCTTTGTTCAATGGCGGTCTTTGAAATCTAGCACGTTATCATGCAATCGTAAACGTCCAATCCATGTTGTGCACAAGTTTCGTACCAACCGATCCACATCTTTAATATGAATAAATCGTACAAGACCAAACCTATTTTACATCTTAAAAAATGCTCAATGAACACCCGTTAGAAAATCCATTTCTAAACTTTTATACTTTCTTTTTTTATTTAATTTAGTTTTTGTATTAAGATGCCTTTCAATAAAAAAAAACTATTTTTTTTTATAGCAAATGGATAATTAAATTCAACTTTAATGATCAAAAGTTGATTGTTTAGATTAATCCCTAAATTAGCAGCAAAAGTATCATATTTCCGATTATAGTTAATTACAGTGTTCTTAATCATAGATTTCATTTCGAATAGATTTTAAAATTTTATTTGTAAATAAATTCTTTTATTTTTATTTTTATTTTTTTTACGTCACAAGCTACTAAATTTCATGATGCATCAAATGCTTGGTAGAGGTTGGAAGGAAACTAAACATTTATGTTTCGTGGGAAATTGGGATGATTAATATGATCCATCAGGCAAATAAAGAAGGGTAATAAAAACTCTAAATTATGATATTCTGTGTACACTAATTTCTATGAACATTTTTATAGTTATAATTAAAGACGCGTTTACTATTTATAATTAGAGGCGTAAACAAGCGGAGCCGTTCATGAAAAGCTCATGATTAGATTGGTAAAGAGCTCGAATGAGCCGAGCTTAAACGGGCTCGAGCTCGAGTTCGAGCCAAAGTTTGGGTTCATTTAATAATCGAGCTCGAGCCCGAGCTTTATTTACTAAACGTACCCTAAAAAATATATGTATATATATTTTCTATACGTATAACCATGTATAAACGAGCTTAAAAAACTAAACGAGCCCGAGGCTAGTCTGATTAACAAGCCTTTGAGCTTTATCTCATATAAGTAGTTAAGCCCGAGCCGAGCTCGAGCTCAATGTATGAGGCTCAAATCGAGCTCGAGCTTTATATATATAAACAAGTCGAGCTCAAGCTCTGACAGGCTCGGGCTCAACTCAGCTCGTTTCCACTCCTACTTATAACTCGCGTGCACGAACGTTATTTAAACATGAACCAAATTTAATCTGAAATTTTAGTTTAATATATGAGATTTGGGGTATCCACAATGACAACTTTATAAAAAAGTTATTTTTGAAATAGTTTATAAATTGAGTTACCATAATAGAATGGAGTTTATGATGACATGAAACGAAATGGGTTTACATTTATGGACCTTTTCATTAAAACTAAATACATGTAACTCCTTTAATACATAATTAGATTACAAAACTCTAACAAGTATATAACAATAAATTTATAAGATAAGAAATCAAAAAATAGATATTATGATATGAAATGAAAAGTTTATACACCGTTGTAAAAGGTATGTCACTGGAGATGCCTTTAAAATAATTTTTAGCGGTACTTCATATTTTCACTCGTGTTATTCAACATGTGTTGTTAGCATTAATAATAATATTCGTATATATTATTGGTCGTAGCATTATATAACCCGGTGTTAAATATTTCTTATAGACTAGTTATATACATATTTGAGAATTTTAAATAGTAAGATACAAAATAATAATTTATATGAGTTGTTGATATATGTACTGTCTCGTGTTCTTTTGTACACACAATAAATCATGCTTTATTTGCATTTATAATCTCATATACGAAGTTTGATCTAACAATAATAATATTAATATTAATAAGGGCAAATAACCTATTTAAGCATCATACTTGTCACAAATGTTACTACGACGTATCGAATAAAAAAAATAACCCCTTTGACTAATTTTCTCGTCCACGAATGATTGTTTCATACATTGACAACTTGTAATACCCGGTTGTGTCCAACTCACGTGTTTCTTGTCCACGTCACAGTTCCAACTCAAGTTACATTTCCAACTCAACATATATCATGTTATTTTCTTTTTGATTCTCTCTCTTCCATTTTCCCTCTTTCACTTTCCCCAATTCTCTCCCAACATAAACCCTAATTTTCATCTTTTGCAATCCACGCAAAATTGACAACCGATTCCCCAATCCATCACGTTTACAAACAATTTGTTAAGTAAATGACCGCGTCTTCTACTTCTACTCGTTATAGTAGAAGGAAATATACGAAAGAAGAAATTGCACGTTTGACTCATTGTAAATGTATGCACCCAATCTATGAACAGGTGTCTTGGACGCCTGAGAATCCTGGTCGAAGATTCAAATCCTGTCCAACACGTGTAAGTACTAGACTCATCCACATTTATGTTACTTGTTTCATGTTTTAGGTTTATGCTAATCATTAGTGTTTAATGTGTTTGTAAAGAATAAGGATTCAAAATGTGAGGTCTATGGTTTCCTTGATGATGAGTTACCGTCACAGTATTACAAAGACCTCATGTTTAGGCTGCATAAGGACAACCAGGTTTTGGAGTGCAACCTTGAGAGCTTAAGTCATCCACAAGTGAGACCATGTTCTTTGAAAAGAATCACAATGATGCTTTACCTGTCGAACTCATTTACAAAGAATTGAATGACCTTAAGATGAAGGGGAAAATGTATGACATGTTCTTGGGAGGTTGCGGATGCTTCATGGTCATGGTTTTCTTTTTCATTGTGGCTATGTTGGCTGTGTCTGTAAGACACTAGATGCAAACTAGTGTCTCTTGTTATGTACTAATGTATGTAGGTTAATGTATTTGTGGTATGGAGCAATTGAACAAATGTTGGTTGTTTGTATGATGAATGGTATGTTATTTTAGGCAAATTATCGAAACTGTGTTGTTCTATATTATCGTTTGTTTCAGGTCCATAGGATTTATGCTTACAAGTTTATGAATAATGTCTGTAGTATTGCATTCTTTTGTATGCTGATATAGGCTCCATTTTGCAGCACATAAACTACATCAGGTTAACTATATGTCAAGAGCACATTGGTTCTAAATTCCTTATATTAACTAACACATTTACAGAATCATACAACCGTTCATTTAACCTATTTGCTTTTTAACCAACAAACTTCTTAGCTACACCAGAATCCAAACCATATAATACAACTTATAAGATACCATAAACATACACCAAAGGTGTTCTTTCATAACATCAAGTTTGTGCTTCAGCACCATCAACTGTTACATCCAGAACACAGGCATATAATGTTTGTTAGAAAGCCCTTCAATACACAAAATAGGGCTATGTAGTGGCATAAAAAGCAGCACTACCTATACTATATTACACATCCCAAATAGTGGCAATAATTGCTGCACTATTACAGTTTTAGTTACACACTAAACCTGGCCCTTCCATGAACAAAATAGGGCATGCTAATTATACATACAACTAATACTTGGGTCTTTTTAAGGCTCTAGTCCAGGACTATTTCATTGTCCACACTAGAACCAGGCCCTTTAGGTGGTGCAGCTAGCTTCTTACTAAGAATTCTTTGGCTAGGCAACCTTGGTGGTAGCAATTTTGGTCCACTTTTTTCTCTAGTATGTTGAACTGGTGGAGCTTCAGCTGACATGGTTTTTCTTCCAAGTAATTGCTTTGTTCCGCCTCTGCCTCCTCTACCGACACTAGCACCATCCCTTGCTCCTCCCGACATTCTTCGGACTTAAACAATCTCCGATGCTGCAGCTTTCCGTGATCTTGTTACAACGTTACTTGGCAAATTCACTGACCCACCCACTTGAGATTCTTGAGTTTCTATCATTAATTCAATAGAAAATAAAAGTACATTAGGGTTATGTGTTAGTGCTAATAAACGTAACGCTTCACAAAATTTTGTGTAGTCACAAGTACCTGCTATGTTTGGCTCGTTACTAGCTCTCGCGGTTCTCCCAGGCATACCAGAATGCATACGTTGTTCATCCTCAATGGTATCAGAAGTAGCACCATCCGTAGCCAACCACGTTCCCATCCTGGCGACCCTTTGAGCTGGAATAAGTCTACCACTTTTGGTCCTACCTCCTCTCATTTTCAAATGACCCCTATCGACACTAGCACCACCCCTTTTCTTCTTTTGTTTTCCCAAGTAAAACGGTCTACCGTCACCTAACATACCTCTTATGTTTGTAGCCCCCATTTCAAATTCATTTATATCAGTGTTAACAAACCTAGGTATGTCGTGGTCATCTACCAACTGTGTTTCAGTGTTTTGTTTGTTGAATGGTCTTCCCGCTTTGCCTTTTTCCTTACAAGGAGCGGGTTTCGGCTGGTTTAAACATCCTTTCCTATTATGCCCAGTTTCACCGCACTTTTGGCAAGTCATAACAATGCCGGCCCCATGATCTTAGTTGTCGATTTCTTTTCATAGGATGCCCTAACCCTTTTTCGCTTAGGTCTACGTGCATTGTCTTAGGAATTGGTCCTAAAATCCTAGAAAGGTGACTAACATCTGGCCAAAAATCAATCCCATCAACAGATTTCATATATTGACCATATGTTAGTAAATACCTATCCTTCCTAAAAAATTCCGGGACATAATCCTCAACCTTCTTATTCAACTTAAAAATACAAGCTATTGCATGGCAACAAGGCAAACCTGAAATTTGCCACATTCTGCAAGAACACGTCCGGTTTGGCTCATCTACCTTGAAAGCATCGTATCCTTTCCTCACTTCAAACTTGTTTCCCCCACATGAGACAACATGCCAAAACCTGTTAAAAGGCAAATACACCAGATATTATTTACATTTATTATCAGTATTCAGAACAGTAAAAGTAACTGAGAACAAAACGTTATAATGATAAATTCAAGGTTACCTTTGCTGATCCTTTGAGTGCTCCAAGATGTTCTGAATATTTGGGCATATATCTCCTTTCCACTTATCCATAAGGACCCTCATTGTATGCATCATCTCCATTACAAGAACCCGCATTGATTCGAGCATTGTGATTATTGGTTTGTGCCTTAGACTTACCAACACTGCATTAAAGCATTCGCTAAACCCATTTTCAATAGCTTCACAGCAAACTCCTTCCCTGAAGAAAGCCCGTGACCAACTCTTAGGATCTTTCTTTATTAAGAAGTCGTGTGCCCTTGGATTAGCCCGTTTGATCTTCTCCATAACTTTGTTATGTAACGGCGGATATGATGCTTTTGAAGCAGCCCAAAACAATTGCCTAAACTCCACACTAGGGAATTGTTTCCTAAAACCTTCATAAATGTGACGAGCACATTGACGATGCTCTACCAAGGGCATAACCTCTTTCACTGCCTCTATCAAACCCTGGTCCAAATACAAGAATATCAATTATGATTATGCGTATTACAAATGATAACATTATACGCAAATTAGTATAGACAATAATGAAACATACCTTGTGTTGGTCAGACATTATAGTCAAACCTTGTCCACTTTGAATTTCCAAATCGTCACCCAATAACTGTAAAAACCAACTCTAGTTGTCTTTGTTCTCAACCGTGACCACAGCCCAAGCCACTGGAAAAATGTGGTTATTACCGTCTCTCCCAACCGCAGTTAGTATCTCCCCAGTGTTTGGTTTTTTTAGAAAACAACCATCCAAAGCTAAAATTCTACGACAACCTATTTTCCAACCTTCTTTCAATCCATTAAAACAAACGTAAAATCTGTCAAAATATGTCTTTTCTTCAGGATTTACCGTGACACCTACCTTAACTGTGCTACCCTCATTTGAGTCAACTAACGCCTTAGCATATGACCTAAGCAAACCATAATGATCCTGGATGGTAGCATCTCTTTCGTTCAGGGCATATGACCTAGCATTACGACCTTGTGTACGGCTAACATTGCATTTGTATTTTCTTAAGACAAGTTCCTGTATGTTGCTAATAGTAATATCCGGATTCATCCTAATCTTATCTCCAAATTGCTTACCAATCCATTTATAGTTAACTAGTCTACCATAATGGAAACTACGTACACAAGTATGGTTATCGTTCAAAGAAATTATTTGAAAAGTAGCTTCTCCCCTTAGCATTTTTCCGTAACATCTCCATGGGCAGTCACAGTTTCCAGCAGTCTCTGAAGGATACTTGTTGTATGATGTCTGCTTTCCAAGGCTAGGATCCTTCAGCGTCTCTTTTCGTTGTCCACATTTTGCAATTACCTTTGATCTTGTGCTCCTTTCATACCATAATGAGAAACCATTCGCCAAAGCATAGTACGTAAGGCACTCTTTAAAACTGTCAACGTCGGGAAACTTTTGTCCAAGCTAATCATAAGAAAAAATATACAGACAAGTTACTTATACTTTAGCGTAAACTGTTGACATACTTAGTTTCATAAACAAATGTAAGTATTACGTATTGAAAAACTTACGGTTGGTTTTTTCAATCGCCAATGAGTTTCAGCATCATAGATTGGGTAAATGTCTTCTTTTTTTGATTTTTGAACAGCAACAAAGGGATCTGTTATACCCTGTCCTTTTCCCTTGATATGTTTCAACAAAGCTTGTATATACCTCTCATTCTCTCTAACTAATGGACCCAATCCATTTGGCCCCTCTGAAAGAACATCATCGTTTGTATCGTCAGCATCATCGTCATTTGCATCTTGTTCCTCCGGTTCATCAGACAAAGGTTGATCATCATTTAGAAGCATCTTTCTCAATTGGATGACCTCGTCTTCTCCATTGCTTAGATAATCATATGATTTTTCGGATTGGAGTGCAGAATCATAAGACTCGTATCCTGAAGATTCTTGACGAATACTATCTTTCTTCTTTAAACCTTCACCTTCTGAATCTGAATTAAGTGGATTTTCATAGTCATCGTCACTGCCTGTATCAGACTCTGATGATGCAGGTGCATTTGTGTTGTCTCTAATCACAACTCCTGCTGGTCTACGCACATTACTGGTGGTCTTCCTTGCTATCTTCTTTTTCCTAGTCATCACGAACTTCCCTTTGTCTAACTTTCTATGCCTAGCAAGCACCGCATCTAATAAATTCCCATCTAAGTCATCATTAGAATGCAAATCATCAACATCTTCGACCCTTTTATCAGTATCCACTTCTTTCTCTGTTGCATTAAAATCAGTTTCCATCAGCGTATCCTTATCAGGTTCAGCAAGCGTATCATGCATCTCAATCCTGAAACAAGTGTAACAACAACAATTTAAAAAAATAACCCCTTCATATATACTATGGTGTTAAAGCATAATATTATAAACAGTTATAACAAATACCTATCAGTCACCATAGCGTTAACAACATCTTGGTTCTCCTTACCCTTAGCATATTCATCCACAACGTTGTCCACTACATTATCAACTACTACATTATACTCCCTAAACACCTCATCTTCAGTAAGAATAGGGTAATCGTAAGTGAAATGGTCGTCTGCATTCCAAACTCTAGTAAAGGTCACCTTACCCTCAAAGTCCTTTCTTAGTGGTATATCTTTTAACGGTGGAGACCTTAAATAAGGCGACTGTGATTCTTCCTCAGCCCATGCTATCAACTCCTCACAAGACATATTACCAGCATCTTTTTTCAACTTGGTATGTTTCTTTTTCCGGGATGTAACTCGAAGTCGAACTATCTAAACGTAGGTTCCCGTGGTAGTATGGTGCTAAGTTCTGGGGGGAATGAGCAACAAACAATTCCACTATCTGAAATTGTTTTGCTTGATCATATAAATACATTACATCTGCATCCCTTTCAATTATCTTTAAACCACCAAAAAGAGTGAATATTCAACTACTGATTAACACTGAAACAGATTATGCTAAAAAAGATGAGCTTAAACTTACACACAGTCCCTAGCCACAATGGCTTGCAAACTTAGTACCAAAGAACACCTAACCTATTTTATTTGTTTGCTTCCAAATCAACCCATTCTCATTGCCTGAATCACCCATTTCAACTGCATTACTTTTGCTCCATCTTTGACTTATTTTGACCAAATTCTAAAGTGGCATGAAATTGAAGTTTAAGCTTATACAAAGCTATAATAAGCTTCTATAAGCTTGTTTGATAAAAACTAAGCCTAAAGCTTAAACAGTGAATTTGAAAATCAAAATCTCAACAGTGGACATAAAATGAGGAAACCTAACATTAACTTGAATTGAAGCTTGATAAAAGTTTTAATACAATGGAACTGCTAAATTGAGTACAAAATAACTTGAAAATACAATTGAGAGCTAATAAGGCATAATAATATTAAAACGACATACACTTTTGTAAAATAAACTAACTCCGGATTCTTTGTCTTCCTCTTCTTTTATACCCACTTTGAGCTTCTCTCCATTCAAGAGATCCCAATAATCTAAGCCATTGATTGTCTTGAGCTCATCTTAGCCATTAATTTGGTTTGGCGCAAAAAGGTTTTGATATTAGAGAAGGGAAAGAGGTTGCATTAAATGCATTTGTAGGTTGGTGAGGAGTGGGGAGACAAAGGGTGTGAAGTAGGTGGCAAGGGTATGTTGGTGGCTGGTGAGTGGTTGGAGCACGGTTGGTCAGGGACAGGGAAAAGGGGGTATATTATTTTAAATCTTGGGTTTGGGTTGGTCGGGTCATGGATTTGGACCGGGTAAACGGATTGGGCCAAGGGGTTTTGGTTTGGGCTTGATATATTAATAGGGTCGGTTGGTTTGTGTAAATAATAACAGGGACCAAAATGTAAAGCTCTAATTCCCAGGGACCAAACATGTAAATTATGAAGATTGAGTCAAAGGGTTGGTCTTGCCAAACTTTAATAGACCAAGGTCTAGTTTTGACACTTTTGAAATTTCCAAGGACTAATTTTGACCATTTTTGGATTTTCAGGGACTAAACTGTAATTTCTCAAATATTTTTGGATTTTCCACCAAAGGACTAAATATGACAATTTATGATTCCAAAAGGACCTTTGGTGACTTTTCTTATAAAATAAGTGCCTAGGGACTAATTTTGCCATTTTCTGAAAGTCGGGGACTGAAACTCCAATTATGCAAACTTTGCTCGCTTTTCATCTGTTTTAAACATTTTGCATCCAAACGATAAAATGCAATTTTGGAACATTTTTCTATTTTGATGCATTTCTGAGCATTTTTAAACGTTTTGCAGTTCAGATTTGACTAAAAATGATGAGTATTTACACACTCATCACTAATGTAGGAATGCACATGTACAAAGCCCATATATTATTCTTAACTTTGGCAACTAATATATCTAAAAGAGGGCTACACATAAGCCTATCTGATGAAGATGCCTCCATTATTATCTCCCTACCAAAGTCATACCTTAAAGGGTCAAACATAAATACACCATTGTAGTGTATTTTGAAGACCACATCTAGTGGTACTTCCATATGACTTGAATTAATGGAGATAATACAAAAAATATCAAAACCCTAATTGAAAAAAAACCCTAACACCGACACTAAATTATAATGTAAATTAACACAATTGGGGTAATAAAACATTCAAAACAAATATGGAACGTACCTTTTGTCTTGCCAATTTCAGGAAAACGACACACAAGTGGTACTATTAAAGACTTAGGGTTTCACAGTTGTGGGGATAAGGAAAATGATGTATGAATGGATAAGGGTACACGTTTGTGGTTATAAAGATGAAAACTGTACTTGTATATAATAAACATCATACTTGAATCCTACTAAGAATGTGTTAGGTCACAAAGTTTACAACACAAGCATCAATATAAAGAATAGAGAAGAGAAGTGATTGGTTGAACAACTCACAAACACACTATGCGTAGAAACTAAGACCGGTTATGCGTAGCACATGTGAAAGAGAAATGAATTGAACAACCAAACCTCAAGTGAGGGTTATTACAAGGTATTTATAGGAGGGAAGCTAGGGCAATACTCCTAGTTCCCATCCTTTTCCTTATTGGACTAGGCCTAGGCTTATGGGCCTTCTACCTAAGCCTAAGGCTAATTACTAACATAAAGGCCATATTAAGCTAACTATTACATATGAATCACTAACACTTGATTTAGGTTTAGGAGTGATTCCAACAATCTCCCCCTAAGTGTTGGTGATGAATGAATATGAACGGTTAAGGTACTGATGTAATAGTAGCTTTTGACGTCTTTTGACATTCTTCTTTCTTGTGAGAAGAATTGCCTTGATTTGAACAATCTCCCCAGTGTAGAGAAATTGTTTTCTTTAAATAGTTCTGCTTTGACGTCATCTTAATCTTTGTTCTTTGATCATTGTTCTTTGTGATGGTAGTGATAGTATGTTGCAGTCTGCATCAAGTCTGCCTCATGTCTGCTTCATTGCTCCAGTGTCTCCACGTCATTCTTCAACATGCTCACACGCTCTTTAACGTTGGATTTCAGTACTGATGAAGTTCTTTAAGTCTTTAAACTTTGTAGATTCTTTGATTTGATGAAGAATCATTCTGACTTTTGTGTTGCCTTAAGATAGAACTTCCATTAGTGATGATGTTGGCATGAGCATATGAAGAATCTGCACGATCGTTCTGCTCCAGAGCTTCTATAAGAAGAAAACATAAGAAAGTTTAGTAATAAGCGGATTCCGGCACTAACAAGTTTGAACTTCAAGAGTGTTAACAGCATAGTGTGAAAACACAACTCTAATTCTCACAAAGGCCGTTCTGAACCGGAGTCCCACAAGTGAGATAACACGATGTACCGAAGTACATCTACGGTTCAGATGAGTCGCTGAGGTACACCGAAGCATCACCCCACGATTGTAGACCGTTTGAGACACACTAAGCGTAATCCACGGGAGTTACGAAGTGACCTGCTGTCTTGGCTGTTAGATGTTGACCCTGGAAGGAGTTTCCATTCAATCACTGAGGATCACAAATGTGAACCTCTCATAAATGTTCTCGACAAATTGCTAAGATCTGTGAAGGACTCAATAACGTACCACTGATGTTCTTATTGTTGAACAGCAAGTGATGAAATGTCAAATGTACCTAAGAGATCTTTTGATGAATCTCGTGGCTCTAGACTCAATAGTGCGCTTTGGTTTTCTGAAGCGGACACTAGGGAGAGGGTCTCCTTCTTCAATATCAGCAATCTGTAAGAGAAAGCCGATAGATTATGTAGGGTTCCCTGTGAGAATGAAACAATCTTCTGTTGAGAGAAACTTGAGTGGCTAAGAAGGTTTAGTGCATGCGTCTCTAGGTCCATGACGACTTTTATCTTCAATACCGGCGTCATCAAGTGACAACCAGTAGCATATGAATTGAACCCGGTGTCTGCCCTAAGTTGAATAATCTGGAGGGCTATTTCTTTTTTCCCTTTTCTTTGCATTTCTTTTTAATTCTTCAACTCCTTCTTTCTCCGATTCTCATTTTCTCCTTTTTATGATCAAACCTAAGGACTTTTAATTCTAACTATTGGTAGTGTCCTTGGGTAGATCCCTCCGGCTCTGGCGGATCATAGGACGGTTATTCCTAACCTTAATCTCCTTATAACTCCATTGCCATAAAACCATTTTCAAGAAAATCTCTCGTAGTGTTTGTGAATGAAAAACATTTTTTTTACCACTGTGAGAGTTTTATCTTTTAGCAGAGATACTCCCCCTCCACACGTGCTTAAGTGTTAAGACAATGCATGGTGAGAGAAGAGCGCGCACTTTTGAATTGATCGACTCAAGATAGACAATCCCCGCGAGACACGGTTACGTTGAATAGTTAAAGAGTTACATTGTCAGCTTTTAGGTGACAAATAGCTCTAATAACTATCTTGAAGGTGTGGACAAACCTCGAAAGGTTGTCAAACCCGTCAAAGATCATGTCTACCAGGAGTTTCTCGAATGGTACATTCTACTCAGACAAGTCCTTTGAGAGACACGCGTTACATCACTAGCGAAATAGCTTGAAATTATTACCCGTCCCGGACAAGTCTTTTCGAGTTACTAACATTTAAGATCTCATCAATTCGTTGGTTAAGTCTCAGAGTCCAAAGATTCATTTGCATTTACACAACATATTTCTTATCACATAGTTTTCTCCCCCTCCAAAATGGCATATAAATGTTATTTTTGAAGAAATGTTGAGAATAAATATGTCCATTTTGAGTTTTGTGGGAAGATAACACAAAGAACATTTTGTGAACAAAGTTTTTAAGTCAAATACTCCCCCTCAACTAGTGATATAAATGGTTGAGGTTTTGAAAATCATAAGGGGAAGTACTTGTTCTTTTGATCAAAACCTTGAAAAGTGAAAGGTTTGATAGGTTTTACTCAAAAGTAAGAAGCTTTCGCTCCTTTTGTAAGGATTGTGGCACTGAAGCGTACCACAGGGTCCTTTCTTGACAAGTACGGGTTGTACACTGTTATGTGTGCACAAGCCATCGTCATACATAATCACACATCCAAATTATATGAAATAGAAGTAGTTCAAGGGGTACCAGGAATTCCATCAATCTTGCCAGGAATGCAAACAGGGCATTGATAGCGGCGAGCAATCCGGGTCGACGCCTACAAAGCTCTCCAGTGTTACGAACTGGTCCCATCGATACAACCGTTCAGCAATTATAGTGATGATCCTCCTTACATCCCTTCTGTCCTTAGAGTTCCATCGCTTTATCCTTCAACCTATAAGCCAATCCATCCCTAACCTTCTTCAATGTGTGATCCCCAAACTTGTGAAGATCTCTACATGCCATCAAGCAGTTTCGTTGTAGTTCACTAAGGTAAACTACTCCGAATGGTTGGTGATGAGAGTGTATTGTGGAAGTGGTTGATGTCGGAAGATCTAGCGAGGTGGAGTAAAGTTGACAGGTCCGATATGATTCAACCGCAAGTGGAGATCTTCTACACGCGTTCTTTGATTACTATTCTTTTTAGCGATGAATTCACGTTGCACTTGTCGAGAATTGTCTCATGTGACCACGTACTTTGGCAAGGTACATGTCTTCAATGTCGTTGATAGACAAATTCTCAAAGTCTGCTTCAGAGAATGTATAATCCCTTTCGTCTTGCCTTTTGACCATGATATTCTTGAGGAAAGTGTAGTCCCATTTAGACGAAAGATCAACATGTTTGATGGCAACGATATTCTTAGTACTGAACACTTCACGTTGAGATTTCCGAACGGCAGCTTCGTAGTAGATTCTTCGGTGTTTCGGCCAATGGTGAATCCCATACATTGCATCACGGTCATACTCTTCCACTTTGTTGGAGAACATGTGGTTAGCCGTTTCCTCGATGGCTATACACGGTTAGAGTATATGGTCAGGGAACGGAAGTGTCGATGTAGCGTATTTCCTTGAACCATCGCCACCGTGTAGAAGGAATTCCAAATCTTTGTTGAAGAAATATCAAAATGGAATCCTAGGCGGATCTTGTTGGCCAATTGTTGGTAGAGGTTTAGACCAGTCGGTGTAATATGGAGGATTGTCCCGTTGAGTGAAGTCGATGTTTGCTTCTGGGTTGAGCCAATCCATATTGTTAGACATGGCTCGTGCTATATTATCAAGGTGATACTCAACTTCTATAGCACTTTCCGAAGCGTCTTTTAGCAGTTGAAATGCTTCATTCTTGATTCGCTTCAACTCGGATTTCGTCATCTTTTTCACACGGAATTTTTCTTGCAAGAACTTAGCGTGCTCCAATGTACGACCTTCTACCGCATCTTGACCATCAGGTGGGTAGGGTGTGGAATCAACAAGCTTCGAGAACCAGTCGAATTCAGTGTTATCCTCGTCCAGCCATGATAAGACATCAGTCATAGGCGCCTTCTTCTTTTTTCTTTGGCCTAGAGGAGGATTCTGGTTTCTTAGCTGTGTTAGGAGAGATGGGTTGTTGTTGGGGCTCAGGGATTTCCTCATCGTCACCATGCGTATACTCAAAGTGATCACTGGTTTTCTAAGTCTGGGGTGGTGTCTCAGAATCCTGAGGTTTTTCAGTTGAAGAGCGAGGAGGGGATCTTTGTTGAGCTGGAGTCCTTTGGGGTGGAGGCTGCATTGAGTATTGAATTGAGGATGATTCACTAGACTTCTACGGGCGTTTGTGCTCGTTATCCTTATCCTTATCTTTGTCTTCGTCGCTCTTTGGACGTTTAGGCCTTTCAGCTTCTTCTCTGTATGATGACCTGAGTCGATATTCCAGCAATGCTTCAAACAATTTACCTTCGTAGGAGGCAAACGTTGCAGAGCATTTCGACATTTGAGCTACCAGCCGGTTCACCAGTTCATCATCTGAGAAGATTGTGGGTTCAACTGGATTGATGTTTACATTCATTGGAGTTAATTTCATGGTTTGCTTGGCCAGATGTAAGAGATTCAGATAAAGTTGTATGGTATACATCTCCTTTGTCAGTTTAGGAACGACGTCAAGAAGGAACTTGTGAGTGTATCCTTTGATCATCTCGTCCGTTCTCCCTTGAAGATCATCTTTCATGAGCTTCTGGACATACTCCCTTTCAACTTGCATCTTGTTATTCTCATCATGAAGATATCGTATCGGTCAGCAAGAAAATCTAACTTCTTCTTTGTAATATCTTTTTCTCTGACCTGCTTGACAGCTTTAACGATTCTTGTCTTAGCTTGAGAGATCCAAGATGCAGTTGGCTTCTTCACTGATTTGGATGTGGATCTTGTTGTTCTTTTTTATGGTGGTGGTGAAGAGTGAGAAGATGAATCGGATGATGATGAAATATGAGGAGACTCCAGGTCCTTTGGTGGCTCAGAAGTTTCCTCCTTTGAGCGTGCAGGACTATCTAGAAGAAACTTATCATATTCAATATCTTCTTTATTTCCAGACTTATCTTTTTCATCAGCTTTATCTTTCTTGGACTTTTCAGTTTCTGGTTCTTCAATGTTTTAATCAATAGAATCTTCCACGCGCTTTGTTGTTGCTCAAGAGTGGTGGCACCAGATCCCTTATCGGGTTGATTAACCATCAGGGACACTGGTGAAGGTTGAACTCCACCACTCGATCCTCCGGGGCCACCCATTTGATCCTTAGAAAATTCTTTTGCAACGTGTTGGAGTCTAATGAATTTGAACTTCCTTCTGTACTTAGTGTCCCGAGGCTCTTCATCTGATTCTTCTTCTTCTTGTTGCTCAATTACTGGAGTCTTTCCTTTTCCTTTATCTGCCGGTGGACTAGGAGGTTTAGGTACCGTTGGGGTTTCATCTTTAGCAGTTTCATAGTAAATGATCTCTTCATCAAGATCGGTACCCTCGAGTCCTCGTCGTTAGCTTTCTTTGCGGTTCAATCTTGGGAATAGGAATAGGAATAGCTTCCTTGGAAGGAACTCTCCTTTTGCTTCCAGTGTTTCCTCTTGGGAACTTCCTTTGACTCTCGGTGCTTGCGGCACTTCCTCCACTTCCTCTTCTCGGTTTCCTTGTAGGTGCACGAAGATTTTTCATCAAGAAACCCAACTTTGTTCTCTCTTACAGCAACCAGATATCTTTTATAAGAGTAGAGCTGTTTGAGTTCAACTGAGAGAAGGTGATCCTGGCAACACAAAGACCTTGTTTCTTGGTAGTTGACTCCTTGAATCTGACAGTTAGGGTGGGTTCAGACAACATGTCTAGATTGTCGGGGTCATTGATTCTTTTGGGGATATCAGGGTTATATCCAAGTGATCTTTGAATCAACAGCTTAGTATATCCGATATAAGGAATCTTTGAGCCAAGCTTTTTGAGGAATGTCATCATGTCATCCCATATCAGAGCTTCAACTTCGATGTGCTTCATGTTGATTAGAGCCCAGAAGATTTGTAGTTCTACGAGCTTGGGATGCTCATAGCCGCTGTCACGACCAGAAACCGATTTTGTGATGATGATATAAAGGTTTCTCCAAGGCTGAGGTATGTTCTTTAGATCTACGTGAGAGTGCTTATTGATTACTCCTGAAGCTTCGTCGTACTCAATATCAATCAAAATTGCGGAACGATCTCTTCAAGTAGGTGCAAGCAGAGAATTCATTGGTATGATGTCGGGAACTAGGAGAACAGCCCTTAAGTCTGCCGGTGTGATGGTGAGTTGTTTATGGTTGAGAGTCACAGTCACAGCATTCTGACCTTTGATCATTTGCATAGTATTCCGAATTGCTGAATGTAGATCTCCGAACGAGTGGCGAGTTGGTGAGCATGTTCTAAGGATGGTTCTTCGAATATCCATTGCAATGAGGCAAGAAGATTCCAGGTGTGAGGGTTTCAAAGTCGACACGAAGATTATTCTTTCCAATCTTCATCGGATAACCATGAGGGAATATATCAGCAATGGTGAGAACATTTCGTGCATCCATATTCATTTGAGCTTCCATGTCGTGATCTGAAACACATTTAGCCAAAAGAACCAACATATCGAAAGACATAATGTTAGTCAACAGATGGTTTTATTGTCTAATTATAGAATGTGCAATGTCGATGATTGTTACGAGTCCAAAATCACTTGTTTGTCCAAGATTCCAATGACGTCGAGAAAAGTTTCGTGAGTTAGTTAACTTTAGGTTTTAAAGTTTATGTTATCACATATTTTTCACAACACATTACTCATTTAAACTTATTAGTGAGATTATTGGATTCGTGACTTTATGATTTATTTATTTACAAGTTTGCACGCGTAACAATTCATAATGAAGGTTTGATCAAGGCTTAGGCGTAGAAATGGTAGATTATGCGTAAACAGGAGTTATACGCGTAAACGCAAGCTTATGCGTAGGAACCTTACGTACGCGTAAGAAATATTACGCGTAGGAAAAGGGGACCTTATGCGTAGAGCTTACGCGTAAGCGCATATAAAACCTTACGCGTAAGGCTTACTCGTAAGAGTAGACTTTATGCGTAGAGGTTACTGTTTACGCATATCCTTCACGGGATCGCGTAGTCCCTTTGTAGAACCTTACGCGTAAACGGCGTAAGATTTCTCTACGCATAACATGCTACGCGTAAGGTGATCCTTATGCGTAGATGGTTAACAACCTTGATTCTGATTTTTACGAGTAGCAAACCTGAAATAAGATCATCATAACATCAATATTTACACATTCATTCTTTCTAAAACAGATCATGGCATGAAAACTTATCAAACAGTTTACGCGTAAAAAATCTTACGCGTAAGACTAAACCCTAAATTTCATGAATTACGCGTATGAAATCTAGCCATAGGATTTGCTCCAAAGTTTTTCTGGTAAGTCTAGGAAGCCTATAGAGTTGTTTTATCCAAGTTTTAACATCAAACAAGTCATGAATCAAAAATACCCAAACCGTATGAACATAAACCCTAAATTTCAATTCTTTCATTTTTAATGTTTCTGGGCAAGTTCTGGGCTTTAATATGATCAATTCAACTTTAGAACAACCTATTATAACAATCTTTATTACCAAAAACGTTCACATATGAAAACACCCAAACCCACGCATAAACCCTAATTTCCAAAATCCATCAATTCGTGTATCTGGGTGCATTTTGAGGATAAAAATGATATCATTGATGTAATAGAAACTTTTTGACACTATCTTTTTACCACAAACAAAAATTTAATCATGTGTTCATACGCATATCGTGAACACAAAATCAAGCATATACAGCATTTTGACCGTTGGATTTATGTAAAAATCAAAACCATTGTTTGAAATCATGTAAGAAACATTAAACCACTTATGAAATTATGATCCAAAACACAGATTTGTTGAACGATTCTTACGCGCAGGATGAGTTTGGTTGTGTAATAAATGTGATGAATTAAATGAGGTTGGTGGAGTGTTTTTATTAAAAATAACTTTAAGCTTTTGACACTTTCAGTCCCTCCACCTTTTCCAATTTCATTCAAAGCCTTTTAACTTCTATTTTGGTAACCAAACGAAAGATTTTAAGAAAGAAACTTGACGACAATCCCCCTCGACTTAAGAAATAATGAAAGGTTATAAATTTTAGTCCGAGGAGTGTCAGTGAACCAGAAATTTAACAACCATTAAATATAGAAACAATCGGGAAAAGGTAACATGCAAGTACACGGTTATTTTGAAACAGTTAAGAATTTATTTTCTCCCCCTCAACACTTGATCGGAAAAATACTGAATTTTGAAAGATTAGAGTGTTGACGGAAGAGATGTACTTGCTATGTTTAAAGAGATATAGATAGATAGAAGAATATTTTTGTTGTTTTATCTGATTTTATATTTTGTATTTTGTTTTTTGAAAAATATTTACAAAAGAGATTTTGGTGTTTGACTGGTTTTTAAGAATGTTTTAAGAGTTCATTCAGTTCCTCTTGAGTCAAACACCTCATACTAATTCGGTGGACCAACTCATTAAACCTAGCAAGAGCTAAGGCTTTGGTGAGAAGATCTGCCAATTGGTATTCTGTACCCACAAAATATAATTCAACAGTACCCTGTTCCACGTGGTCCTTGATGAAATGATATCGAAGATCGATGTGCTTTGATTTCGAGTGTTGAACTGAGTTGCACGAGATCGCAATAGCACTCCGATTGTCGCAGTACATCGGGATTCTATCAAATACGTAACCATAGTCTTTGAGTTGTGTTCTCATCCAAATGACATGAGCACAACACGCCGACATGGCTACATATTCTGCTTCGGTTGAGGACAGTGATGTACAATCCCGCTTCTTCGATTGCCATGACACCAGTTTATCACCAAGAAATTGTAAAGCTCCTGAAGTACTTTTACGCGAATCTAAGCATCCTGCGTGATCATCGAAAAGCGAGATTAGTTCAAAACCGAATCCTTCGGATACCGATTCCCAAATTAATGGTTCCCTTGATGTATCGGAGGATTCTTTTAGCCTCCGAGAGGTGGGTTTCAGTTGGTCTCGACCGACGTTAACGGGAGCAAAGATATACGCACAAAAACAATATCGCCTGCTAGCTATTAGATACATGAGAGACCCAATGATACTACGATATTTAGTAGGGTCCACCAATTTCCCATGTAAATCAGCGTCTAGCTTCTTGGTATGAGCCATTTGTGTGGCATAGGTGTCCAGATTTTGCATTCCAAATTTGTGTAACAATTCAAGGGCATATTTGGAGTGACTCAAGAAAATACCACGGGGTGATTGATGAACTTGCATTCCAAGGAAGAATGTGAGTTCACCCATCATTGACATTTCAAAATGTTTTGTCATAAGTTTTGCAAAATCATTTGACTACTTTTTATGTGTTGACCCAAAAATTATGTCATTCACGTAAATTTGAACAATTAAAATATGTTCCCCGTGATATTGTATGAAAAGAGTTGGGTCAACCGAACCTTTGGTAAAATTATTGGCAACGAGGAAAGATGATAGCTTATCGTACCATGCCCGAGGAGCTTGTTTGAGACCATACAGAGCTTTGTTCAGTTTGTAGACATGGTTCGGAAGGGCGGGATCAACGAATCCTTCTGGCTGGCTGACATAAACTGTTTCCTTCAGTTGACCATTCAGAAGCGTTTTGACATCCATCGAAAGACCGTGATGTTCATATGAGCTGCGAACACTCAAGACGAGCAACCGGAGCAAATGATTCTTCAAAGTCAATACCCTCTTCCTGTCTATAACCCTTAGCCACCAGACGTGACTTGTTTCTGATGACATTCCCTTCAGCATCCAATTTGTTTTTCCAAATCCATTTTAGACCAATGACGTAGACCCCTGATGGTCTTTCAACCAGTTCCCATACTTCAAGACGTTTGAATTGGTTAAGTTCTTCTTGCATGGATTCAATCCAGTTGTCTTTTGTCATTGCGTCTTTAATGTTTTTAGGCTCAGATTGGCAGACGGTGAGTGCATAAATGCAATGTTCACCATCTGAGTGAAGACGTTGTCTCGTAACGACTGGTTGATTCGGGTTGCCAATAATATTTTCCAGAGGATGGTCTTTTGTCCATCGATGTGTAGAGGGTTGATGTTGGTATACAGTGTGCAGATTTTGAGGATTCAAATGGCTTGTTGAAGATTCCGCGACATCTGGTGTAGCAGCCTCATTAGCAAACGGGTTAAAGAACGCATTTGGATCAAAATCTGCAGGTGGGGTACTTCATTAAGAACATCATCAATCGGTTCATCATTGTTGGAAGCGGTTTGTTCAACTGTTGTGTTGGAGTCAACTGGTGCTTCTTCTTCAACAGTGGTTGTTGTAGCAGTGTATCGGTATAAGAGTAGTATCGGGTTGAGCAGCGGAAACAGCGGATACACCTGGAGCACGTTCATCAATATCGTCCTGAAGCAGAGAGAAAAAAGTATTTCCATTTGTTGACGAGTAAGCTGGGGGCTTTGTTCAGCTGATGATGGGGTTTGGGGGTGTTATACTCAGAAGCCATTTCAGTAAGTTCATCAAAATTAGCATGAATCGTTTCCATAACCTGCTTTGTACGATGATTCCAGATCCGATAACCTTTTGAGTTCTCACAGTATCCAATAAATACTCCAATGTCGCTTTGGCTTTGAGCTTTCCAAAGTCATCACGATCATTATTCGGATAGCAAAGGGATCCAAATACATCAAAGTGTTTAAGATTCGGTTTACGGTTGTGGAGAAGCTCAAATGGTGTTTTGTTGTGACATTTTGTGATCATTGAACGGTTCTGAGTGTAGCATGCAGTTGGGACAGCTTCAGCCCACAAATAATCTGAAGTTTAGCATTGATAAACATCGTTCGCAGCTTCCACTAACGCATACGGTTTCGTCTTTCAACAACTCCGCTTTTTTTCTCGGTGTGCGGGCAATAGATGTTTGATGCTCAATTCCCACTTTCTCATAATATTCCCAAAGAGTTTGATTCACAAATTCAATTCCTTTGTCTGTTCGAATTTGTCTAACGGTGTTCCGGAGCTGAATTTGAATTTTCGTGAGAAAGGTGATGATCATCTGTGGAGCTTGATCTTTACTTCGAAGAAAATAAACCCAAGTCCATCTTGAGTAGTGATCAACAATTACCAAGATGTAGCGTTTGCCATTTATCGTCTGCACGCGCATCGGGCCACACAAATCCATGTGAAGAAGATGAAGCATATGCTGAGAGTTGTGTTCCACCTTTGAAGGAAAATGAGCACGAGTGCTTTTCCCTTGTTCACAAGCTGAGCATAGGTGATCTTTAGAATACCTGAATCGTGGGAGACCTTAAACAAGTTTGTGTCGAGCAAGGTTGGTGATGGTTTTAAAGTTTAGATGTGAGAGATGACGGTGCCATAGCCAAGATTTTGTAGATGTAGCCTTTGAGAGTAGACAAATGGGAGATGAAGCAATCATGTCTTGCATGGAGATAGTCTAGAGACTGGATGAGCGTTGGCCAGACATAAGATCATTTCCTTGTAGATCACGAATGTAACAAGTTTTCTCCCTGAAAGCGACTTCCAAGTCTCCATTACAAAATTGACCAACAGAAAAGAGATTGTGACCGAGGCCTTCCACATAATAAACCCTGATAATTTCGATGTTGCCATTAATGTAGTCTCCGTAGCCCATGATAGCTGCGAAGTGATCATTCCCGAATCCGACAGTGCCAATGAACTTTGAAACAAAGTTTGATAACAGTTTAAGGTTGCTTGTCATGTGTCGGGAACACCCGCTATCAACAATCAGAGGATGATCGTATCACCTGCATTAGACACAGGCGATAGATGGAATAGAAGTAGATGTGGAACCCGAAGTGTTAGAGGGTTCCTCAACAGTTATAGTTGAAATACACACGTCAATGATTTTAGGCATCCATTTAAATCCTAGTGTATTATGTATCCATTTTTGCCATCTCCAACTAGTCTTAGCTTTAGTCTTAGTGAATGTGCTAGGTGGTACAACAATCCTTGGAGGTGATACTGGAACTACAGGGACATCAAATCGTTTCTTAGAATCTAAAGAAGGCGGTTTACCAAGCACATACTTAGAAGCATTAGTGGGCCTAGAGGTATTCCGAATCTTAGGATTCCGTAAACGTGACAAGATAGCCTTAGCAACACATTTATCATGACAATCAGAACGCATACTTTTGCGACAAATAACACAAGATGCATCAAACTGAATATCAAAAGTACTTAAAGGTTCAACATTAGTTACAACACTTTTTCCATTACATTTGCCAGACGCAATATCTAAAGTGGGTGCAACTGGAATCTTATTCAAATTCCTACGGTGTTCTTCTACTTCAATATTCTTTATTTGTCTTTTCTTAGGTGGCAACTTCCTATTCTTCCTTGTATTGCTCCTAGGCTGTGAAGTGCGGACGTTTGGAAAAGAGGCAACTAGTCTTGTTTCAGTAGAGGGAAGCACATTAGTAACTTGTGTTTTGTCAGTAGGTATTCTGGGGACATGATTGCTAAGTGTTACAGGTGCAACTTTCTTAATGATGCTAGGCTGAACTTGTTCATACTTTCCTAACATTTCCCGTAACTTAATGATAGTGTGCACCAAATCTTGATTTTCATAACGAAGATTTCCAGCAAAATTCATGACTTCTTTAGTGTATGTAAGATAATGATCAAGTTCGTTGGATGCTTCATCACGAGTCTGTTTGAGTAAATCAAATATGACACCATATTCCTTTTTAACTTTTGAAAGTTCTTGTTCATATTTTGAGATTTGACACTTGAAAGACACGTTTTAATCATCCAGTTGCTCAATTTTTGGATCAGAAGATTTTGCACGCAACTGGGCGATTTTGTTTTGGAAAACAAGTTGTTGATCGTGAATATCTTTTTGACACCAATTAAGACGACGTATTGCAGTTGAAAGCTCGTTTGACAATCGTGCATTTTCAATTTTTAAAGACTCGAACTGAAGCACATTATCCGTATTTTCAACAGTTTCAACAGAATCAACAGTATCAGCAGATATAGAAGCAGATGCATATGGCAAAGAATGCAATAACACAACATTATAGATATCAGCACAGATAACATCTTCCAAGAGTCGATCAACATCTTTTCTCAATAATTTCTTTTTGCGTTTAGTATTAGAAATCGATGTTTCTATTTTCTCGAAAACTGTTTTCATGAGACCAAGTTCCAAAAGTTTTATTTCAGAATGAAATTCAATCGCACGTTCCAAAAGTTTGATGTCAGATAAGAAAGTGTCAAAATATTTGATAACACGACAACTTTCGGCTTTAGTTTTTACTTCACTAAGTGAAGGTAAAGGACCATTAACTTGTGCACCATTGTGTTGGGGACTAACGTCAGAAACTGGTGTGACAATCAAAGGTGTGTTTGAAGTATCTTATTGTGTGACAAAAGTTACGGCTTTTGAATAGTTAAATGGTTTGTTATAATCGACATTTTCCATTTTGACCAATCTCGTCATCGCATCTAATTCCTCCATTCGATAATATTCAACAACAGTCATAATTGAATCATCAATTCTATGTTGTGCACTGTAAACTTTAGGATTTGGTTTGAATGCTCTGTTTGAAAACTTGGGTTTGTAATCAGCAAGAATCGGACCATATCCATTTGGGTTTGGTTTAAAAGTAAACTTTTGAATCGTTGTGATTGACTCACCATGTTTATAAACAACATTTCAAAACTCTTTGATTTTGTTTTGTAAGTCGACAATTTCATCAAGATAGTTATCTATTCGTTTCGTGGAATGCTTTATGTACTCAGAGAACTGTTTTTGACAAGTTAACAACTCAGCCTTGGCTTTTTGAGTTTCCAAAGTAAGAGCGTTAAGTTGTTTTTTATGTTCGTGTTGCAGTTGTTCTATTTGAGACAACAAAGCATTCTTCGATGCGGCTAGATCACGTATCTCTCGTTCTAAAGCTTTTTCGTTTTGATGAGATTTAGCAAAAGCGACTTCAAAACCTTTTTCCCGTTTTTCTTGAATTTTAAAAGCGTTGAGTTGTCGATTTAGGCAATCGTTATCCCTGGTTAACAGTGCATTTTGAGCTTTTAATTTTATATTATCATTATGATAACGTTCCACTCGGGATTGTTGGTCTTTAACTAAGGTCCGAAGCTCAAATTCTGGATCAAACATAGAATCATTTTGTTCAACGGGAGTCTCAACATGGTCATTGTTTAGATCCTCAATATGGTCATTGTTTAAAAATGATTTCTTCCAACCGATGTTTCCAAACCAGATTTTAGTGATGAGATAGCTTCAATATCACCAAAATAACACAAAAGTGTGAAACTTGATGATCCAAAGCTCAAAAACACGTTATGCGTAGACAGAAAGCCACGTACAAAACCAAGCTTAAAAACAATGATCCACACGTAAAGTTTGAAACTTTTTGCCAAAAACAGTTATTTTAACACCTTAAAACGTTGAAAGTACAAGAATCTTGGATTAAAAAGTGTAAAAAATGCGTTTTTAAGCAAACCAAAGTATCAACAACGAGGCGTATGTTCTACGCGTAGGACCAAAACCCACTTCAAGAACAATACGTTCACCCAACTATTTGGTGATTGATACCACTGTTAGGTCACTAAGTTTACAACACAAGAATCAATAGAAAGAATAGAGAAGAGAAGTGATCAGTTGAACAACTCACAAACACACTATGCGTAGAAACTAAGACCGGTTATGCGTAGCACATGTGAAAGAGAAATGAATTGAACAACCAACCCTCAAATGAGGGTTATTACAAGGTATTTATAGGAGGGAAGCTAGGGCAACACTCCTAGTTCCCATCCTTTTCCTTATTGGACTAGGCCTAGGCTTATGGGCCTTCTACATAAGCCTAAGGCTAATTACTAACATAAATGCCATATTAAGCTAACTATTACATATGAATCACTAACACTTGATTTAGGTTTAGGAGTGATTCCAACAGAATGGAAGTGTGGGGGACCAAGAATGGAAGTGTGTGTGATGGTACGAGGTTTCCACGCTGGAAATCCGAATAGGCAAAAAAGTGTGGCAAATACTGGGAACCGGATAAACAAGTGGTAAAATGTATTGTTAGAGACAAGATTTACAAGTTGAGGGGGCAAAGGGGTTATTTTTTTTATTCGATACGTCGTACTAACATTTGTGACAAGTATGATGCTTAAATAGGTTATTTGCCCTATTAATAAATAACAACGATAATAACAAATGTTATTTATGTAACACCCCCAAAAATGGTTTGCGGTGGAAGAAAATGTTACTCGGATATTACTCAATTGGATCATAACACAAAGTATAGAATAAGAAATTTTCCTTGAAAGATTTCATTTATTGTAGTAAAAAAAATTTACATCATTGTTTTTGTTTGGAAAATATAGGCCCCTAAAGGAATTTAAGTGGTCCCCAAAATATATCAGAGATCGTCTATGACCATGCTATACCAATGCCCGAGCGCCTCCAAAGTTTAGCTATCGCCTTTTATCCTGAAAATACATACTAAAAATTCAACGCAAAGGTTGAGTGAATTCATAGGTTTAGCAGTAAAGCAGTTGATCACATGATTCTAATTTATGTAAAACAGTGGTCTAAGCTGCCCAGAAAGTAGTTGTTATTGCTCTAAGCTCATGACACGCGAAACATTAACTATGCATTATAGAAATGATGTAAATGTAATAATGCCCCCTGGTAGGTAGCTTGCCAGTCTACCTAGTGTTCTTAAATATAATGCGCTTGGTAACCACAAAGTTAACCCAAACGGGGATGTCAACCCCAATAGATCTATCCACAATATTCGCGCTCACTCGCAAGTGACTAATGGCTCATGATATGAGGGTCTTTTGGAAAATACTGATACTTAGGCAATAACACATTCGGATATGCAAACAGTTTTCAAACAATTGTGATTATAAAAAGTAGTAGTAGCATGCATCTTCCCCCAAGAAGTTTATAAAACAGTTAAAGAGTAAAAGTGGGGCTATGGACTCACTTTAGTGGTATAGTAGCCAAAGTATAGCAATATCAAACGTGTAAAGGCAACGACTCCAATACGAAACCTAGATATAATATGGCAAGTCTTAGGTTTGCAGTTACATGTACTCACGACTCAAAGTGTTTAAAATCAAGTTAAGCGTTTTCAAGTAGTTGTGGCAAATGCTTAAAGGTCAAAAACAAATATTTAGACTTGCATAGGCCCAAAAGCCAGGTGAAGTTGTCTTGCATTCATGCCCGGCCATCGGGCAGGCTATGTCTACAAATGCGTATTAATATAAGTGAACGTAAAAAATGATACGACCCCGACTGTCTCTTTAGTGGTTGCTTTTCTTACTTGACAAACATTATCAGGTTGTCTCAAAACTTAATATCGGAAACGTATTGTAGATGTTTTTTTAATAAAAAGGTTTTATTTAGAACAAAAATAAAGACTTTCTATTATCATATTATGAATATAATTGTACCATCAAATTGTTTAATAGAGTAAATGTACAATTATATGTCATTGTACAAAAATACAAATCCGTATATAAATATCTTGCTATTCGTAAAATAATACATTCAAAGGATATATGTTAGTAGGAGTTGATTATAAGCATTCATGAAATTATGTTATCCTAACTATTGGATTTTGGTTAATCTATTTTAGTTGAAGGAAATGCGGATGGGAGAAGGTGAACGGCGATTTCCACCACAGCGCCAAGAGTCACAGCCAGGGAAAGAATATTTCATGAAACCTTAATGGCCTTAACTAATTAATCAGTTGAACGTGTGGAAGCTTGTGTTCCACTCATTCTCTTATCTTCCCGAGAATCCGATTTCGACACCCCGACTAATACTGTTGAGGTCATTGAGTCGATGATATATCCACATATTACCTATATAATCCACTCTTTTCATTGCTTAGCTGTTAAATTTTCTAATTTTTTTAAATATTGCATAGGCTAGAACAAACACAATCTGTGAAGGTGACACAAGGTACACTTCTAATGACGATACTATCAAGCTCCGAACAGCAATATGTAAGAAACTAAAGGGTAAGTTCCATCCTTTGAGATGTAAAACCAATGTTCTTTAATAATATGACCAAAGTTAATTGAACTATATTTGTAGATGTATAACTCTAGATATGTTTTCTGAGAATAAAGTAAACTGCTATAGATAAAATTGTTGTTCATTTGCTGTGTGTAATTAATCAGTGATTGACTGCATTATATTTGATTTCTGCAAGTACTTATTGGCTATATTCGAAGCATGTAAAAATCCAAGTCTTCGTTAATTATTGGCTGCATATAGAACTCTCAACCCATAGTTTCATGCGGGCTGGGGCTGCCAAACAATCCAAACCTACTAAAACCCAAGAAACACCTCCGCCGCTCAAATATCATGATTGGCAAAGCTCTATGTTACGTTGAGCATAAATTCGTATGGATTTTAATCCGGATTTTGTTGTGACAAAAATTAATTGTGCAAGATTCGAACTATGATCTCTTGGTTTATTGATAAATATTAATACCACTAGAGCAACTTAATTTTTGAGTTATATTTTACAAAGCCAAATCTATAAACCAACCAATTATATGAGATAGGAGAATCCTACAAGTTAGGTAACCCTAATCAATAAAACAAACACACAAAATTAAATAAAGCTGTTTACACCCACAGTACTATCAACAACAACAACGCCATCAACAACAAAAACAACATCAACAATTATTCTAATTAAACTTTACAAATCAACTACAAGATTAAAAAAATATAAATATAACTTAAAAAAAAATAACACAAAATGACTTTGACTGCTATCAGAAAGCAATAAAAAAAACATAATACATTAAAGACATTAAATAAATGTCATCCCATAATACATGTTAAATATAAGAGGAGGCATGACACATATTATAAATTATTAAAAATATATAAGGGTTTTGCTTTAATAACTCACCACAGCTAGGATTTAAAATTTTAATTAAAAAAAAACATCGTAAGATTACGAGAATTCTAAAAATACCTACTCGAGCAATCTTAATCGTGTATCTTGGTTTATAAAATGTCGTTTAAAACTTATTGAAAATAAAACCTTATATCAATACTAACTATATTTGATCCACAAAATCATAAAAATAAAACCCACAAGTCATACCCGTCCATCGGACGGGTTTTGACACTAGTATATATATATATATATATATATATATATATATATATATATAGTAGGGATCCAGTGAGAAGTAAATTAAAATAAGAAGTGATGAGAAGTGACTAAAACCACGCATTTGAGATGCAACGACTTGCATTAGATGCATTTCTATTCATGTAGATGCAACATCTTGAGTTTCGAAAGTTAATTTGATGTATAGATGGTGAAAATTGATTTTCATGATTTCGGCACGTGTAGAGGAACAAAAAATAAGAGAAATAATGAAATGCAACTAATATACGTATATGCATCTGATTAAAAGCTAGAAAACAGATTATGGTGCGTTATAATGCATCTAAGATTATAGGGATGTATCTAATTTAGGTCGGTGCATCTCGGATTTGCGGTTATAGTTCTTCTTATTCCTTTTTATTTTAAGTAATCTTCTTATTTGATCCTAACTCTCTCTATATATATATATATATATATATATATATATATATATATACATTATATATAAGAGGAGGCATGCCACATATAATTCACTTGGTATCTCATAATGCCACGTCATAAAGTCATGTCATCATTTAATATCATTTTTTAATTCGAATTTATTATATATATATATATATATATATATATATATATATATATATATATATATATATATATATATATATATATATATATATATATAATCTAGATCAAATAAGATCAAACTTAAAGTTGTTAAAATGAGATCAATCTAAAATTTGACAAGTGACACTTTCATTATAACAAAAATAATTTTTTTATTAGCTACAACTAAAAATGTTAAAGTTTTAATAGATTTCTTTTTAAATTTTACGAAACCTAGGTGATACACTTTGATTAGAAGTGTAATGTGTATCAGGTTTTTGTATGTGTATCAGATTTTGAAATATTTATTAGTGTAATGTGTATCAGGTGTATCACTAATTCACTGCTCACAGCTACTGCTCACAGCTCACTGCTCACAGCTACAACTAAAAAATATATATATATATATAGGGGAGAGTTAACGTGAGATCAAACTTAAAGTTGTAAAAATTAGATCAAGTCAAATAAATCACTAAAACATTTATAAATAACAATTTTAGCAATAATACACATAAAAATAACATTTTAGCAACTAATAAACAAATGATACATGAGTTTGGATTAGTGGTACACCTGATACACATTACACTAATAAATATTTTAAAACCTGATACACATTACACTTCTAATCAAAGTGTATCACATAGGTTTCGTAAATTTTAAAAAGAAATCTATCGAAACTTTAACAATTTTAGTTGTAGTTAATAAAAAATTTATTTTTTTTTGTAAGGAGAGTGTCACTTGTCAAATTTTAGTTGGATCTCATTTTAACAACTTTAAGATTGATCTTAGATTCTATATATATATATATATATATATATATATATATATATATATATATATATATATATATATATATATATATATGTAAGCTCAAAATTTCGAAATTAAATTATAAAAATTGATATAGGCATGGTTCGAACCTGGGTCTGTTAGTCCACAAACAAACATGATAACCACTAGACCAACTCATTTTTTGGATTATATCTTGCAACCCAAAATATATAAACTTATGCAACCAATTATTGACCATTTTCATGAGATAAGTATGAGAATCCTTAAATAACCCCAATCAAACATTTAAACATATGAAAACAAATATGGTTCACTAATAATCTCTACAACTTAGGTAACCTTATTCAAATATATAAACATACGGAAAAAATGATAGGTTCGTTCATCTATATGCATATGTTGATTTTTTTGCAGGTTTTTGCATGTTAGTCATCTTCTTTGAACACATGTGGATGTAATGAATCTTAAAACAATGATTTCATGATGATTTTTATTCAGTTTCAATGATTTGTGATTGGTTTATTTAAGTTTTTTGTTTAATCAGGTTATAGTTATGTCTTTATATCATTAGTCATTTGTTTGTGTTCTTATGTTGATATTTAGATTCATAGGAAGCCGAGGCAAAAGCTGCATGAGCTAAAGAAATAGAATGGTATGTTATCAAACACTAATTAGGTCTCCTTTGCGTTTTTGGGGGTTTGTGATTATTGGATACATTGAAGGTTTCTTATTATTTTTAATTACAAACTATTAATTCTTATTTTAGGCCATATGCATATCACATGTTGTTGGTTTTTATTCTGATGTCATGTTTGTAACATGTTATGTAGCTGCCACAATGGGATGATCAAGCAAGTTATGTTTTTTAGGGTTTCTGATAAGTTTGTGGAATAAGGTATGGTTTTTGTGAAGATCGTTGTAAGCTCTTAGACTAGGTCTAATATTATATCTAGGAACACATAATAATGAAGGCAAAATATTCAAATATAGAATCAATATTATTATGAACAAGGTTTTTCATTATCATAAACTAACTAACTAACTATAATAAAGATCAAAGACTTGATCTAACACTAACTAACTAAACCCTAGGCGTTTTCCCTACGCCTAGGTTCCCACACACACACACCTTTTAGGTTTACATCTTGTACGTATTATGAAACTAATGACCCTATGTCTCTTTATATACTAGAGACATCTAGGGTTTACAAGAGGAATCATAATACAATTAGGAAACTAAATATTCTTTTAAGCATATCTTCTAGAATCTTCCAAATCCTCCATCTTTTTGTAGTTTCCCTTCTTGTCACTTTTAGTCCTTCATGTTTCATTCTTCTTGTTTTGTATCATCAAATCTATAATAGACCCAACAATCTTCCCCTATTTAATGATGACAAAACAAATACGAATCTTGTACGAACTTCCCTAGATGAAGTAGCAGAAGTTGAGATAATTAAATCTCACCGTGAATGAAACAATCTTCCCCTTGACTTGAACATGTCACTCAAACATCTCTTCCCCTTTTTGTTATCAACAAATAGAGAACGAATAAACCGTATAAAATTCCCCTCGAGTGATGCATGAACATCAACTGATTCTTCAAAATCTGTAGGCTTTATGTAATGATCACTTGTGAAGAAAACCGAGTATAACGAATTTGATGAAGAAGTAGAATTTCCCAAACTTGTGTCTTAAATCTTGTATTATCCACAGAACTCCATACTTATACAAATCACCAAATATAAGTAGACCGCAATCCCTTGACAAAATCCTCAACTAATATGAGACACTGAGCACTACAATGTAACTCCTTTAAGTGATAGCCAATGTGTGCATAGAGCATCATAAGAAAAATCACACATTGCTAGATTCATCAAGCTATATGATAAGAACACAAACCAGTGAAACTCAACTACAACATTAAATAAATGATATTCAACCTTCTTCGTAATCAATTAATCCATAAGAATCAAATACGAGCCTTTTTAAATCCTTTTAAGAACAACTTCCAATCTCCTTCTTGTGTGTGTGAACCAACTCTTCTGTGTGTGTAAACTATCCGAACTTCAAACTTATCATGCTCGACTTCCCCTTAATTCCAAATCTCCTCGTAATAAACCATTATACTGCCAATCCAAATAAATTTCGCCATGTAAAAACCTTGAGCAGTACTTTGAGAATATATGGTCAGAGCAGTACTTTCATGTGAAAGGGTAGCAGTACTTCGAAATCTCCAAGCAGTACTTTGCATCCAAACAATACTTTCAACAACAACAGTACTTTCAGCAGTACTTTCAATAACGAGCAATACTTTGATAAGGAGGAGCAGTACTTTGAACTCGGAGCAGTACTTTAATTTAAGAGCAGTACTTTCATCCTAATGAGCAGTACTTTCGTGTCCAAGAGCAGTACTTTCGAACTCAGAGCAGTACTTTCGAACTCAGCGCAGTACTTTGTAAAAAAACCTAACAGTACTTTGAAAAAGGGTAGCAGTACTTTGCGTGTTCCAGCAGTACTTTCACAGCAGCCAACTTTGACAGCATATATCTTTCACATAAAAGCTCAGATCGAAGATCCCTTCAGTGGAAAGTTAGATTGATATATAGAGAATATCCACCCAAAATTTCGTTACGATCCAACGGTTAACGAAAAAGTTATGATCGTTTCAAAACAGTCCTGCAGAAGCATTACGGAATTTTCTGCAGCAGACTTCGACTGCTTATATCTTTTGATTGAAGGCTCTAATTGACAATCCCTTCGGTGAAAATTTAGATAGATATACTGAGATTCACCAGCCAAAATTTTAGCTCGATCCAACGGTTCAATAAAAAGTTATGGCCTCTTGAAAACAGTGTTGCAGAAGTAATACGAAAATTTCAGACTCGAATTTTTTTCTTCTTTTCTCTTCGAAAAACCTTGTAGATCCTAGATATCACGAGCCCCAGGCTCTGATACCACATGTTGGATCGATGTACTCTAACCAAACTAACTTAAATAGCTTGTTAAGGTTTAATAACCTCAGATAAATCCTAAGTTATTAACAATGAAACACTGAGCAAACTCTATTAAGTATGCGGAATTTACTTAACAAAGCTAAGAAGAATAACTTTAACTTTGAACGATTTTATTAATAACTCTAACTCTGCTTATTATGCAGACTCTTTAACAACTCTAATAATATCGAACTTCTCTAAAACTCTAATAATGTCACGTACGTCTAATATCAATCTAGGGGTCCTTTTATAGATTCAAGGATAACCCTAAACGATTTACAATTCTTATCCTTGTACGTCAAGTAAACAATACTTAGAAAGTTCTAGATAAACATTACTTTCTATCTTTAATCTAATACAACCGACTTTAAACTTTACAGTACTTTAATGAATAAGCAGTTCTTTGACTTTTACTTAGCAGTACTTTGACTTCTTGCAGTACTTTGTCTTTCTGCAGTACTTTGTCAATCTTCAGCACTTTAACTCTTCAGTACTTTATCTTTCTATATCCCAACAATCCTCCCCTAACTTGAATTCTACTTGTTTGATTTCAAGTTCCTTTGTAGATTTAGCTTTAATATCTTTGTCTTCAAAGAGGAATTGTGACTTTATCTTCAGATTTTATCTTTGTAGATTCTCTGCTTATATCATTATCAAAGTAGTCTTTATTTGTATGATTCTTTTCAGCATCAATCAATCAATCTTATTTCTTTTCAGCAACATTCAGCAAGCTCCATCTTTTCAGCAACATAAGACAATTTGTACATTTAATTCAGTTAAGTATCCGTCTATTCTCATCACTTCCAGGTGTGTAAACTCCTGTGAGAGGTGAATCATTGAAATTTAATGGATTTGAGTTCTCTTTACCAAAGCCATTAACTCTGGAGTAGCCAAATATTTTGATGTGTAAGATCATGGTACACTGATAACCATATGATTTTTAGCAAATCATCAGCTATCAACAGATTTGATTTGTCTTTACCAAAAGCTGTACCCTTTTGGACTAGTTAGTTCTTTCATCATGGTGAACTAGTTACCATATAATGGTTTTTCCACACCCTTTACCACAAGCCATTTTCTTGTGGGCTAGCCAACTCTTCACATTACTGATATGGTGAGTTGATGACCATACAACTTATTAGCAAGTTGTTAACTAAAAACGGATTTGAAATATCTTTACCAGAGCCGTTTGCTCATGGATTTGCCAATCCTTTTGTAACCATGGTGGATTGATAACCTATTGGTATTACCATCTCAAAAACCATTTATTTCTTTTAACCTTTGTTTCAAAACATTTATTACTTAACAAAAGTTTTTCTAAATCGAATCGGTTTAAAACCGCAAGCAGATACTTTGATGAAAGTACTGTTTGATCAGTAGTACTTTGAATAAAATACTGATATATCAAAAATTTAATCAATTAAGATTCATACCAGTTATTCATCATCATCAGCAATAGTAGTCCATCTGATAAACAGCTTGATAACCAGACGTGCTATTTCATTATCTTTTTCTACTTCCATTCCATGCTCCAGCATCCTCCTCATAAGTTCTGGTGTAAGAGGATATCTTCTATTAGCTAACATGTAAATCATTGTCCCATCTTCTAACTCTAGAACATGTACTCCAGATTCTTCAAAGAATCTCCAGCAACTAATCTCCCAATCTTCTTGGTTTTTCTAGATCTCAGCAGTACTTGTTTCTTCAGTTTCACAAACGGTTATGAGATCTCCAAGCAAGACTAAACCATATCCTTCTGATGGATTTTGTTTATAATATTCTTTTACCACATGATATAAATGGAGTAAATCCACTCTATCAATTATATGCAATAAATCCCATAGGATATTGAACACTTTGAAACTTTCATCTTCTTTATGAAACATCAGATCATTTCCATCTTTTGACTCAACAACTTCAAAAGTAGTTATTGGAGACTTGTTCATCTTGAATTCAACATCATCTTTAGAATACTCAAAATCTATTACTCTTAAGTAATTCCTTAGCTCATCATCTGTTTCAGATCTTAATTCAACTTTCTTTGATGGCTGATGATCTTTAACTCTAGTTTTTCTTTTTCTTTTTAAGCTTTCTTTTCTTTCTTCTTCTTTGTAAGCATCATCATCTTTATAATCTTTGATACTATCAACTTGTCTTTTATATTCTTCTTTGACAGCATCATATAACTCTTTCATATTAAGATAATCCAGCTTGTTTAAACCAACATATCCCATCTTCTTTAGATAAGCCATCATAGCATTCCTTTCCTTTGAAAGATTTGGTCTTCTTGGTAGAGAAGAAATAGGAAGTGGTGATGGTATAACATCTTCAGCATTCAATTCTTCCTGTAATTTCCTAGCTGCTTCTTCATTCAAAGCTTGTTCTTCATCAGCTACCTCAGCATTCAGTTCAGCTTGTACCTTTCTAGCTGCTTCCTCATTCATAGCAACTTGAGCAGCCCTTATCTGTGCCAAAGTAGGTTTCTTTTTCTTCTTTACTTCTACCAATATACCTTTTCCTTTATCCTTTGGATCAATAACAGGTTGAGAAGCTCTTGGTTGTTCTTCTTCTTCCACTCCTGGAATGTTAACACCCCTTGGTCTTGATAAATGATGCAAAATCTCAACAATGGTTTCGTCATCACTTGCAGTATATATAGGTTTTGGTGTATCAGCTTCCTTTTCTGGTATGACAGTTGAAGGACCAGCTTCTTCTTCAAAATCTAACAACCTTGGAGTAATCAATTCTTTGTAAGTTCAGTGAAAAGCAGTACTTTGATCAGCAGTACCTTGATCATCAGTACTTTGAACTTGAACATCAATAACTTGCTCTTCAGTACTTTGAATAACCTGTTCTTTAGTTTCTTGTGGCTGAATATTTGTACCTTCAACTTCAGTCCTTTCATGTTCTTCAGTACCTTCAGGTTCATTCTCCTTAACAACATCTTCTTTCAAATTCTTTTCTTTTTATATTCCTCCCCAATTGGACAGAAGATAACTGTTTTTGAACATTTTGGCGTTTGGTCTTCTTAAACTGCCGTTGCTCCTTCTTTTTAGATTTGACCCATAGACGATGATGTTGAACCAATGGCCAGACAAAATTCTTGAGTATTCTAAACTTGAGATTCAACTTCTTAATCTGTTTAGCTTGAGCCTCAGTTGTTTTCTTCAACTTTACTAACTCCCTTGTTAGAACATAATTATCCAATATAGGTAGATCATCTCCTCGAATTGGTGAATGGTCTTCTGGTTGAGAATCAGGAACATACCTTTATGGAGATGGTGAAGGTGAAACTGCAACATCTTCTTGAACATCAGTACTTGGTGAAGCAGTACATTGAGATGCAGTACCTTCTTGAGATGCAGCACTATGAGAAGCAGTACCTTCAAAAGCAGTACCTTGAGTATCAATACCTTCAGAAGCAGTACCTTCTCTATCTTCATCCTCTGCAGCATCATCTCTGACAGCTTGAACAACTTCCATCATAGAAGTAGTTAAGGGAGTGTCCCTTCCAGTGAATAAATCACTCTTCCTAGCCATGAAAGTGAAAATCTTGGCTTGTTGTACCACAACAGGTAAAAGACTTGTAGGTTTAGGTACATCTGAAAGTTGTTTATTGAGGAATACTTGAACAAACCTTGGATACATTAACCATTTTGAACCATGAGTGATGTGTGAAAGCATTCCATCTAGAATTAGCCTTGAAAAATTGAAAACACGATCAGTAGCTAATCCCACTATAGTAGATGCTATGTTAGATCCAAATTGCTCCCATGAAGTACTTTTAGCACTAATACAATGAAGCAACACATGCACTAAAAACTTCCAGTGAGGACAAAATAAGGGTTTCCTGAATGTTTGTTCAGTTAAGGACCCTTCATAACCAATGTGCCCAAAAGTATCCCAAATCAGTTGCTTATCAAAACGAACAGCCCCATCAGCATCATCAAACAATAAGTCTTCACGAATAGAGGCTTCAGTAACCTTAATAGTTCTCCCAACAACCATAGCATGAATATATTCTTCATCATTCTCCATATGAACCCTAGCAGTTTCCCAAAATTGTTGAATCCAGGGCTCAATCACATCTGGTTCTACTAACAGCGCATAACTAATTGGTGACCCAGTAAGAAAATCGATAATATCATGAAATATTACATTCGCTTCAGTCTTGTCTAAATTCGCCACCATGTTGTGTTTGGAAACAGTATTACGATTCGCCATTGAGGAGTATATGATCACAGCAAGAAATAGAACGAATAATATAGGTGAATGTGAGAGAAATATGTAAAAGATTATGAGATATCAATATGAGAGGGAAATTCGGAGAGTAGTTATTTATAGGTGAGATTTAAAAAATCACAGCCATCAATAACAAAGTTACCGTTAGGTTTAATTATCCCTCAATATTATCGTTGGAACAGTACTTTAATAAGACAAACATCACTTTCCACGTGTGCAGTACTTTCCAAGCAGTACTTTCATAAAATCAAAAAGCAGTACTTTTCCATTTTCTTCCTTTCAACAACAAACAAACATGAATATCCTCCCCTCAAGCAATGCATAGGATTATACTTACACTAAATAGTCCTCCCCTTAAATGTAGCTCAGTAATTGATCATGCCAATACTCACCACCAAGTGAGTAAATCTAGAAACATCAAATCCTTTGGTGAGTAAATCAGCTACATTATCATCCGTATGCACCTTGACAACATTAATGAGCCTATGCTCATAACAATCTCTGATGAAATGGTGCCTAATCTGAATATGCTTGGTCTTGGAATGATAAACTGGATTCTTCACAATGCAAATAGTACTCTCATTATCAATATTGATAGGAGTATTCTTGAAGTTGAACCCATAATCCAAGAGTTGATTCTGCATCCACAACACTTGTCCACAACAGCTTGCAGCAACCACATATTCTGCTTCAGTTGATGATGTTGCTGCAATTGTTTGCTTTTTACACTGCCATGAAACTAATCTTCTTCCAAGATATTGGCATCCACCTGTGGTTGATCTTCTGTCATAGTTATCACCTACATAATCACTATCTGTAAAAGCTTCTAAGTGAAAAGGTGAATCCTTTGGATACCACAACCCTAACCTAGGTTGTTGTTTCAAATAACAAAAAATTCTCTTCACTGCATTCATGTGAGAGATCTTGGGTGAGACTTGATATCTTGCACATAAGCAAACAGCAAACATGATATCAGGCCTTGATGCAGTAAGATATATAAGACAGCCAATCATAGATCTGTATAACTTGACTTCAACTGGTTGTCCATCTTCATCCTTGCCCAATGAGTTGATTGATTTAATAGGTGTAGTAACAGGCTTCATATCATCAAAATTGAACTTCTTAAGTATGTCAGTTACATACTTGTCTTGACTTATGAAAATTCCTTCCCTTGACTGCTTAACTTGAAGTCCCAAAAAGAAAGTTAACTCCCCATTGAACTCATTTGAAATTCATTCTGCATCAGCTTCTCAAACTCCTTGACCATAGATTGTTTGGTAGCTCCAAAGATGATATCATCTACATACACTTGAACTAGAATGATATCCTTCTTATCTCTCTTGATAAACAAGGTCTTATCAATAGCTCCTCTCCTATAACCATGTTGCAATAAAAAGGTAGAGAGCCTTTCATACCAAGCTCTTGGTGCTTGATGTAAGCCATACAGAGCTTTGACAACTTTGTAGACTTTGTTTGGATGTTTAGGATCTTCAAAACCAGGAGGTTGCTTGACATATACTTCCTCTGTAATCATGCCATATAAAAAGGCACTCTTAACATCCATTTGATAAACCTGAAATCCCATATAAGAAGCAAAAGCAAGAAAGATTCGAATTGCTTCTATCCTTGCTACAGGAGCAAACACTTCATCATAATCAACTCCTTCTTCTTGTCTGTAGCCTTGTGCAACTAACCTTGCTTTGTTTTTGATGACATTCCCTCTTTCATCTCTCTTGACTCACGAAACCCATCTTGTACCAATGACCTTCTTACCATCAGGAAGATCACATAATACCCAAACTTCTTGAAGTCTGAATTGTAGCAGTTCTTCTTGCATAGCTTCAACCCAACTTTCTTTAGTCAATGCTTGAGCAATATTCTTGGGTTCCTCTTGAGAGATAAAGCAAGTAAACAGACATGTTTGGTGGTCCTTATGATTCAGTCTGTTTTGTTTATAGACAAAGCTAAGTAAAGCATTATGTGGTTTAGTAAAACTCTTAGCTTTGTGTCTAGTCATCACTCCAGAAGTAGAAGGACCAATGATTTGATCAGTAGGATGATTCTTATGAATTCTTAAGTTTGGAGACTGTGGAACTCCATAAGTATCTTCCAAATTAGTAAAATCAGCATCTTCATTGGAATCTGAGAAAATACCTTCATCTTCAAACTCATCATCAGTATTTCTAATCCAGGCATGGTAGGATCATCCAAATCATCCAAAGTACTGGTAACTGGTGCAGCAGTACATTGGTCAAAAGTACTGTCCAAAGTACTGTGAGAGTACTCTGCAGTTTTGTTCTTTTTCTTTGCTTCTTCATAAGCTCTTCTTTGATCATCAGTATAAGAATGTGCTAAAACATCTTGAAGAAGCATCTGATTAAGTTCTTCTTGAATAAATTGATCCTCAGCAGACAATGAGGATTTTGGTTCATCAGTACTTTTCTCTGTCTCAGCAGATTTAGGTTCTTCATCATAAACATCATCTGGTCTAATATGGACTCCATGAACAACATATTGTAAATCTTCTCCATTGTGCACAGGTTGATTTTCTTCTGTAATAGGTACATAGTTCATAGAAGGAGTTAAAACTTCAAGATCAAACCTCCAATCAGGACCTTTACCCTTCTCATTGTCTTGATCTTCTAAAAACTCAACATGAAGACAATCTTGAACCTTCTTAGTGACTCTGTTGTACACCCTAAAGCCCTTACTGTTGGTACAATAACCCAATAAATAACCTTCTTCTGACTTGCCATCAAACTTACCCAGATTATCAATTGTATTCAAAATAGTAAGAGGGCATCCAAAAGGCTTCATAAATCGAATGTTGGGTTTGTTGCCCATCAGCAACTCATAAGGTGTCTTCATCTGTGGCTTAGTAACTGATACTTTATTAAGTACATAGCAAGCAGTACTTACAGCTTTAGCCCAGAATTGAATAGGTAGTTGTGAATCTGCTAGCATTGTTCTGGCTGCTTCAATCAAAGTCCTATTCTTTATTTCTGCAACACCATTCTGCTGTGGTGTTCTTGCAATACTGAACTCCCTCTTGATTCCTTTATTTGCACAAAATTCATCCATAAGCTTGTTCTTGAATTAAGTTCCATTGTCACATCTAATACCTCTAACCTTGAGTCTCAATTGGTTTTCAAGTGCTATTATGAGAGTCTGAATAGCATCAAAAGTATCATCTTTAAATCCCAAGAAAAATACCCAACTGAATCTACTGCAATCATCTGTTACAACTAAGCAGTACTTTTTTTGTTTAAACTTGCCACATAAACACGTCCAAACAAATCCATGTGTAACAGCTCCAAAGGTTCTCTAATAGTCCTCTCCTCAAGCTTCTTACATGAAGCTTTGTGTTGTTTACCCTTCTTTCATGCCAAACATGAGTGATCATTCTTGTAAGTCTTTGAAGGTAAACCTCTAACTAAATTTCCTTTGACCAGTTTGTTGATATTCTTGAAATTGACATGGCCCAATCTTCAATGCCACTGATGTGCTTCTTCAGATGTTGCTTTTGCCACCAAACATGTGGCTCTCCTATAAGAATGAAGACTCTTCATATCTAGACTATACACATCATTGGTTCTTGGTACACTAAGGACTACCAAGTTATCATCAACAGGCTTGAATTCAGGGGAAAGGATGAGACATTCTGTGTCAGTGAATAACACAAGATGTTGTTTATCACATATTTAAGAGACTGACAATAAGTTGAACTTGAGCTCCTTCACATATCTAACATTCTCAAAATCTATATGCCCTGCTTTGATGGTTCCTTTTCCAGTAATTCTTCCTCCATTGGGATCATTCCCAAATGCAACTCTTCCTCCACTAATAGATCTAAAATCAGACAGAATCTCCTTGTCTCTTGTCATACTTCCAAAGCAACCACTATCTACAATCAAATGATCTTTAAGCTCCTCTTCTGGGTTGCTCTGCACAAAGATTTTGAGAGTTAGTTTCTTTTAGGAACCCAAGCCATTACTGACTTGTGTTCCCCTTGTGGAGTTACAAACTCAAATTCTTTGAGTATGTAATTCCCACTATTTTTTAAAACATGATCCAGAATTATTTTTTGATTTTTAGCATGTGAATTTTCAAAACTTTCTGGATTTTCAACAAAACTCTCTTTTACAAGTTCATTATCTTTTTCTTGTATCACAAAAACATCTAATTCACTTTTTGTTGAAAGTACTGTTTGTCCCTCAGCAGTACTTTCTCTCTTAACCCATTCGGTTTTAACACTTGGTTCATGTGATCTAGATCCCCTATGTGAATTGTAATACCTTCTAGGTTGATAGTAATGAGATCTCCTAGGGTTCCTATTCCAAGAGGTTTTAGGTGAAAACTGAGCAGTACTTTGAGAAAGTACTGGTCTTGGCTTAGTAGTATCTTGGAAAGTATTGAAGGGTACTGGAGGTTTTGAAAAGGGCCTTCTCTGGTGAGGGTACCTAAGGTCTGGTGAGAAATTGCTGTGATTGACCCTATTTGAATTATTCCAGACTGGTTTGTGCTCTTTAGGTTTCTGATTGGCAGACCTATGCTTTGGAAATTTTCTAAGGTATTCTGAATGAAATTCACAATCCTTGATTAAATGAGTAGAACTAAAGCACACAAAACACAGTTTTTGACCCATACTCCCAAAGTGACTTCTTCTATGTCTATGACCAAAACTATTTTGCCTTCTAGGTGAATGATTAAACCTGTTTTGACCAAAGTTATCCCAAAAAGGTTTAGCAGTATTGTTTTGGAAAGGTTTTCCTGAAGGTACTGCTTGTGGAGCAGTACTTTGAGTTGAAGGTACTGCTTGACTTTGAACATTGTTTTCAACAGTTTCTTTTGGGGTTTCAGACCTAGATTGACCAACAAGCTTTTTCCTAAACTCTAGACTGTCTACCCCAAAACGAGAAACATCAGGCCTAGGGTGTAACATATTGGATTTCACATACACATCAAACCATAAGAAAAGTAGGCGTACACAAGAGTTTTAGAGAGAGAAAGTTAGAGGTTTGGGAACTTTAGTGAGAGAAAGAAAAATCTTATTATGAGCTCCAACTCTCTACCTTGGGAGGTAGAGAGTATTTATAGTACTTAAATAAAATTCCACCTGACGGGCTGTGGATCAGGCATACAGTGGGTAAAGACCCGTCCGTCCTCCACGGTGTTACTTAACAAAGTACTACTAAACATTAAATAACTACGACTACGAGCTTTCTAACGAATACATATACTTGAGGTGACCGACACTTTAACTACTGGATTTTCCAAATCCTAACAATCTCCCCCTAAGGGAGGTCACCTCAAACACACATTAAATTACATAGAAAACAAACAGATATTACATTGAGATTTTTCTTGAATTCTTGTTCTTGTTCATGTTCTTTGCTCTGTAGCTCGTAGTCTTTGATTCTTCATCTTTGCATGTTTTGGATAATCTAAGTGGAGGTCTTTAACTGATCCACGTGATACTGAGTTTTTGAGCCAGCTTTGAGATCATCAGCAACATTAAATCTCTGACTCATCCATTGTGGTGTTGGTATACTGTGATGTTGTGACTTATGGACCGACATGCTCACATTCTGGATCATGATATCTTGTTATCAGAGTAGCGGAAGCTTTCGTTGATTCATGATATTGGCAGCAGTAGAAGCATGGAGTGAAAATATTCGAGTCATTGATGCACTAATCATGATTTCTTTAGATATGAATGTGTTGTGTGAGCATGCGGCTGTGAATTGACCGCTTCATTCGATCATACGCAAACGCCGAGGTGTACCTACATAAGACAGTTAGCAATAAAGCGCACGAAAGTATCTTTGATCACTTTCGATGAATTGAAGTACACGGCCCACGGTTCCCGCTGATCAGATACAAGTAATGCCTGTGATCGGGTATAGTTCAAGAATTTCCTTGACAGGGTTTCGCTGCTTCTAGCTATTCTCAAACCAAACGCCTCAAAGAAGACAACACGAGTGAGTGAACCAAAAATGAGATTCATCGATTGATGAAAAGAGATTTGAAAAACAATCGTGTATTGCTCAATAGAAATTGTTTTTGCAATACAACGAAGGTTTTAATGAAAATCAATTATCAATCATAAACACCTTTTATTTTGAGAAATACGTACACAGTCGATGTGCTAAAGAAAAGAGTTTTTTTTAAGCACAACGACCGGTTTTTCAAAGGTATCCGTCAATCCATAACCTGAACCAGGATTGATTCAAAAGATTGAATCTCTCCATTGTTTATGTCCAGTTGTCACATGGTTTATCTATTGGATAGATCTCACATGCCACGTACCAGGAGCTTGTTTGATGTTGGCTCCAGAAGGCTTTCCATCTTCATCGTGAATATGTATGCATATCACTTAGATGTTCTGGCAATACCACAAGGATAATGCGTAGGACTCATAAGATATAATCTCTCTTTCCACATTGTGTGAAACAGAGAGTCTTCATTGAAAGTGTCCTAATGAGATTTATATGATGATCTCGTGGCTCTAGACTCAATTGTGCATATTTGGTTCCTATGCCGGAGACTAGGGAGAGGGTCTCCTTCTTCAATATCAACAATCTCTAAGAGAAAGTCGATAGATTATGTCGGTTCCCCGTGAGAATGAAACAAGCCCTTTTAAGAGGAACTTGAGTGGTTTGGAAAGTTGAAGTGCAGTGCGTCACTGGGTCCATGACGTCTTGTCTTCAATACCGATGTTACCTTGGTAACCACCAGTAGTATATGAATTGAACCTGGTTTTACGCCCTAAGGTAGAATAAATGGAGGGCTATTTCTTTTCACCCTTTTTACATTCAATTCTTTTTCATTCTTCAACCCCTTCAGTGCTTACCGAGACTTCATTACTAGAACCTTGTTGGGTTTATACTAGTACTAGCTCTGTCTCTGTCTGCACTCTTCCCATATCTCACATTTCTCCTTTTTTCATCATACCTAAGGACTCTACACTATCTAGTGGATTCTCCCTGGGTAGATCCCTCCGGTTCTGGCAGATCATGGGACCTAAACCTAACCTTATCATCCTTATATCACCATACATAAAGTAAAGTTGGTCGGTCTTTTTGGAATTGTTCATCTGCCATTGGAACCAATTGAAAACCATTTTGAAAAATCAATCAAGATACTTGTGATATAGAATCAAAGCATTTTGTATCTTAATTGTTTTGATATTTTATAAATGCTCCCCCTCAACATATGCATAAAAAGTTAGAATTTGTTTATCACATGGTGGCAAGAGATCTTTGAAATCGTTAGATTAAGAATGAAAGGTCAAATTTTTTGATTAACATTTTCTAAAATGATCATCATCACTTCCTAATCAATTTGAGTAGATAAAACATTTTGATGAAGGATGAGGTTTTCAAAAGTTTGCTCCCCCTCAATATGTGCCTCGAAGTTTGAAAGAGTTTTGCACATATTTAGAGGGAACCTGCACTTAGAGACAATTCAGTCACATTAATAATTTGAGGTTTAAAATAGATGCTCCCCCTCAACATGTGCATGGAAAATTTGAAATCGTTTGTCACATGCGGGGAGGAAAACTTGTACATCCTTATAAAACCATTTACCGACTTATCAGTTTAAATCCAATTTAAATCACAAATTCTCCCCCGATCACAATTATCAAATCATTTGAAATTTGTGATCTCTGTAGATTTAAATTGATTTTGAAAGCATTTAAGGAGAATTGTGACTTGATATGAAAACGTTTTAACTGATAAGGATCGGATTTTGAGACTTTAGACTCCAAAGATTAAACATGCTTGAGTATTTTTTGAAAACATAATAATAACCAAGGTTTGGTACCATTGTTTGAAAAATACACTTTTTGATTTCATTGAAAAATCATTCTCCCCCTCAATCAATGATGAAAGTCGTTGATTGATGAATTGAGATTTTGACACTTGATAAGTTCTTTTGATTTTCAAAAATAGAGTCCGAAGTGTTTTCAAAACAATTGAGTTTTCATAAGATTACAAATATTTTTCAGAGGAATCTTTAGAAGGAAAAATATTTGAAATTAAACATTTGTCTTGTTGATGACAAACATTTGGTTTTAGAATCAGAGCATTAGGTTTGAAACATGAGATAAAGCATGGCTCTGTTCTTTCTTTGATAAGCGGGTTACTATCTGAAATAACAGTAAACCATTGTTTTACTTTCTCCCAAAAATATTTTTTGATTTTTGATTTTTTTTTAAACATTCGAACAACATCTAAAGTCCCGTGTCATTCTTTGAATGACAACACAAAGACAGTAGATATAATCGAATCGAGGTAAAAACATGACAAAAAGTACAATATTTTTTGAGAATTTTCGAGATTTTTCAGATTTTTATGGATTTTTTTGAAAGTTTTATATTTTTCTATTTTCTTTTTCTTGGTTTTATATTTTTGTATTTGGTTTTTGATAAATATTTACAAAGATAGATGAAGAAAAGACCTTTACTCCTCGTCTTCCTCCTGAAGACGTTTGAGTGTTTCAGGTTGAAGGCTTTTCAAGACAAGTCGTGGAAGATTAAACTCAAAACGTTCTCTTAGAAGAGCTTTGGTGAAGATGTCTGCTAACTGGTATTCTGACTTCACAAAATAGAGTTCCACCACACCGTTTTCCACTTGCTCCATGATGAAATGATATCGGATGTCAATGTGCTTTGCTCTTGAGTGTTGTACGTTGTTGCATGAGAGAGCAATAGCACTTTTATTATCACAGTACAGAGGGATTTTGTTGAATTCAAAGCCATAGTCAGATAATTGGGATCCCATCCAAAGGATTTGAGCACAGCAAGATGACATGGCTATGTATTCAGCCTCTGTAGAGGAAATAGAAGTACTCATTTGCTTCTTTGAAGACTAGCTCACAAGCTTATCACCCAAAAATTGAGCACCTCCTGATGTACTTCGACGTGTATCTTGACATCCTGCATGATCAGCATCTGCATAGGCTGTTAGTGACACACCGGTGTCCTTCGGGTACCATAGTCCCATATTGATGGTTCCTTGGAGATACTAAAAGACCCGTTTAACCGCTTCAAGGTGTTTTTAGTAGGCTTAGCCTGATATCTAGCACACATGCACACAAATAACAAGATGTTCTGGTTGCTAGCTACGTGAGGTACATCAGGATCCAATCATGCTACGATATTTCGTTTGATCTACCATGATCCCCGAGTGGTCCTCATCCGCTTAGTACGCTCAATCATGGGAGTGTGCGGATCCATGTCACATGATACAAATCCAAATTTCTTTAAAATCTCATTTGCATATTTAGATTGATTTATAAAAATGCCTCCGGGACTTTGTGAAATTTGTAATCCCAAGAAAAATGACATTTGTCTCATCAATGACATTTGAAATTTGGAACCAATTTCATTTGAAAAACGATCACATTCATTGGGGTCAGTCGAGGCAAAGATAATATCATCAACATAAATTTGAACGTGCATTAAATGTTTGCCTCGACTTCCGTGAACAATGTGGATAACCTGCTTCCTTTGCTTTGAATCCAGTGGATAGAAGAAACTTTGATAGCGTATCATACCATGCTCTAGGAGCTTGCTTTAAACTATAAAGAGCCTTTTTCAAGCTTATAGACATGAGTAGGATGCTCGATTCACAAAACCTCTCGGGATGATGTAAACCACCTCTTTAAATCTCCATTCGTAAAGGCGGTTTTAACATCCATCTGATATACAACGATATTCTTGCTAGCAGCATTAGCCAAGAATATTCTGATTGCCTCAATATGAGCAACTGGAGCAAATGATTCTTCAAAGTCAATACCCTCTTCTTGACAGTATCCTTTGGCAACCAATCGAGCCTTGTTCTTTAAGACATCACCATGCTCATCAAGTTTCACTTTGAAGATCCATTTCAGAGCAATGATCATAGCACAATGGTATATGTGAAAACATATACCTTTTTGTTATCAAAACCGGACCAAAAAGACCATAAACTAACCCCTAAAGCCATAAATATTTGTGTTTTTGTGTTTATGTATGTGCAGGTAACGGATATTGTAAAATGGAAAAAAAGAAAAGACAAATGGACAAAAATGAGCACGAGAATGGAAGGAGCACGAAGTTACGGGACCAATGATAATTTTATTTGAAGCATCGAGGCAAGAGAAGAAAAATTTAAAGACCAAACGAAGAATTAATTAATTAAGAAGAAAAAGAAAAATAGAAGAAAGAAAAGAAGGAAAAATGGATCAGCAGAAAAAGGAAGGTTAAAAGGAAATTAAATGCAATATTTAACACAAAAAGACTCTTGATCTAGTGGGTGGAGACATGTTTTCTAATCAAGAGATCTTGGATTCAACTCTCATCAATGACATAATTGTGTACATTTTTTTTATATCAAGCTGCGCCCAACACCAACCCAACTTCTGTCCATGTCCACACTCAGGCCCAAGTCCAAGACCCAAGCCCAGCTGTCCACTACTGCCCAGCGAGAAGCCATCCAAGCCCAAACACAAATGCAATCATAAATCTGCTACTACAAGTGCATTTGTAATATAACTTGGGGACCAATTTTTGTGAAGGGATTTTTGTATCATGATTGAATAGTTTAGGGGCCATTATGAAAAATTATTAGGGGCCAAAGTGTAACTTGTGGGTCTATATAAACCCACCTCCTCATCTCATTTTAATCATTTTTATTTGTATTTTGTACCCAAACTCTTGTATTTTATTTTTATGCTCTTTAGTTTTATAAAAGTTTTATTTATTTCTTGCATCTCTATATTCTTCTCATCTCTTAATCCTTTTTATTTCATTTTATTTTTATAAAACTTTTTATAAAAACATGCCATGAAGAGTTGAGTTATAGTAAGATTGTGTGAGTGTATTTTATACGCTCCGCACACGCCAACATATCATATTTATATTTTTATAAAAGTTTAGTCTTTTATTTTTTATTTTTATTAAAGCTCACGCTTTTATTGTTTTATTTAGCTTAAAAATAGTAAAAAGTCTCTAAAAATCTTGTCCTTTTCACAAAATATCCAAAAATATATTTTATTTTCGTCATAAAATTTTCGTAATTTTCTCGATGCTTTTAGTATTTTTAAAAATAAAAACTGTTTCTGTATTTTTCTCTAAAAAATCGCTTTCAAATTTATTTTCAAAAATAGTAAAAACGTAAAAAAATATTATAAAATTTCTGGTAGCTTCTTATAGTTTTCTTAAGATAGTGTGAATTTTTCATATTTTTTTGAACTAGTTTACTATTTATTTTGATTTATTTGCTATTTTAAACATAAAAATCTAAAAAAATACTTATTTAATTCCGAAAATTCTAAAAACTTTTATGTGAGCTTCTATCAGTTTTCTGATGTTTCTAAAAAATATTTGGAATTTTCGGAGTTCATTTGATATTTTTCATTGATTTATTTCCTTGAGAGAGTTTGGTGGTTAAGATTTGATTTATTAAGATTAGTTTATCTATTATTTTAGCTTTTTATTATAAAAGTTTATATTTATATAATTGTGCTAACCCTTAAAGTTTTGATTTTGTTTGTGTAATCCCATCCTACCTCATAAGGCGTGGAGCTTACGGGTCTTATAAGCTTAAAAATCATTAAAGTTTACAAATTTAATAACTTTTATTAAGTTATTTAGTTAATAAAGCTTAAAACTTTGATTAACTAATTAGCATAATTAAAGTTAATAAGGAAATAAACTTTAATAATTTATTTGGTTTATAATATCGGGTGGTATTTCTCTAGATAAATCACCCGGGTTTTATTCTCTTAACTTTTTATCATTTTTAGCTTAAAATCTTAGTTTAACGTTATGTTTAATTATTCGTCTTATGTTTGTTAAGTCTTTTATTGTCATATTGTAGCTTAATATTTATCGTCACTAGTTGTAGTTTGTCATTTAAATTTTAGTTTAAACTTTAATTAGTTAAATTAGTTTAAAAAAAAATTAAAAAGTAAAAAAAAAAATATATTTCGCTATTTTCAAAAAATCAAAAATCAAAAAAACCAAAAAATGTTAGGAACATGTTTTATTATCAAGTGTAGGTCATTTCATTTGTAATAGGTCGTTAATAATTATGGTTTATAAATGTTTGTAATTAGTTTCACAGCTCATGTAGTAAGCCCATGAGCTGTGATAGAAGGTTCTTCTAGAACCAAGGGGAAACATCCCTACTTATGTAATCACTATAAATACCCCCCCGGAAGGGAGAGGGTTGTGGTTCTAATTGCAATTATCATTTTCACTAATCATTCATTAGTTCCTTCCACTTTCTCTCTCTATAACTTTCTCTCTAGAAATACATATTGTTGTGATAATATGGTGACCTAACAAGTGGTATCAAGAGCCAAGGGATAGTTTAGGTTAATATTGCTTAGATTTAATAGAAATTGTACTTAAAACGTGTTTTAGATTGAAATTTATGGATTTTTGGACTTGAATACGTGTTTCTCGCGAGTTTTGCGCAGATTATTATGAGTTTCGCGAGTTTGGCGAGTTAGCCATGAATTTCTCATGAGTTTCTTGAGTTTCTGCGAAGTTTCTCCTTGAAGTTTAGCGAAGTTTTCTTGAATTTCTGCGAGTTTGCGAGTTGGCGTTTAGTTTGCAGAGTTGACGAAGTTTCGTCCGAATTTCTCGCGAAGTTTGCTGAGTTGGCGAAGTCATTCTATAATTTCATGCGAGTTTGCAGCTTTGGAAGTTTCTTCCCGCGAGTTTGAGCTTTATGAGTTTCTTCTCTGCGAGTTTGGTTCTTGCGAGTTTGGTTCTTGCGAAGTTTCTCTCTGCATGAGTTTGGTTCTTGCGAGTTTCTTCTCTGAAGTTTGGTTCTTGCTGAAGTTTCTTCTCTCTCATGAGTTTGGTTCTCTTATGAGTTTGGTTCTTCTTGAAGTTTCTTATGAAGTTTCTTCTCTCCGCGAGTTTGGTTCTCTGCGAGTTTGGTTCTTATGAAGTTTCTTCTCGCGAGTTTGGTTCTTGCGAAGTTTCTCTCTGCGAGTTTGGTTCTTATGCGAGAGTTTTATGCGAAGTTTCTTCTCTCGAAGTTGGTTCTGCGAGTTTGGTTCTTGCATGGTTTCTTTCATGAAGTTTCTTCTGCAAAATTTGATTTCTGCTACTAATCTACATAAACCTAAACAACATCTATCCTTTAAAGATCCATAACACATCATCAACACAAATGTAAAAAAAAAAAAAAAAAATTGGCTGGAAAATTTGAGTAAAATTTAATTTTTAGGGGAGACTAAACGTTCAATTTTTACGCAAAATTCAAATTTTGGTTCAACTGTGAAATTTTTGGTCAAGAATTCAAATTTTTTGGGCCCAAATCAATTTTTCGGGTCAAATTTGGCGTCAAAATTGTCAAACCTCAAATTTTTCTTACAACCTTAGTATTGCATCTTATAGTGAATTTCAAATTTTTGGGGAGAAAATTTTTCATAATTATTTTTGGAGGGAAAATTAAAATTCACTATATCAATGTCTCTAATGCTTTCACAAATCTCCTCACCTTCCATCTACTGCTTAAAACCTTCTTTACCAAACCTTGCTACCGATGATTCTCGAAGATCCATTCGTGAAATTAAACAAAGAAATGATGTTACTGACTAAGATGTTCTCACAATTTAAGAATTCAAAGAGTCAAACTTCATCTGATCCCGAAATCAAGCGATCTGCAAGGTGAAAGAGTTGATGTACAAGGAAGGAATGCTCAAAGGCTTGTCAAGAATGATGAGAATACTGCAAATGTCAGTAATACGGACAACGAGGTTGTAGCATTGAAAAGCAGGGATGACATCACAGATCTGGGAAGATATCATACCCAACTATGACACCGAGCCCAACTTTGATGAAGAACAAATGGTTGAGGAAGATATCGTTCCCACCTATGACACGAGCCTATCTTTGACAAAGAACATATGGTTGAGGTACACCCATCTATTGTTCATATTCCGCCTGCAAATGTGAAACAAACCGAGCAACCCAATTCGAAATGAAGGAGAGGTTGACCGTGTTGCACAATGTCATCAACTGCTCTCATGAATGAGCCCTTACTTGCAAACAATACAATCAATCATCAAATCAAATTCTTGAATCTGAAAACATTCTTCTCAAAAAGACCATTGCTCAATTTCAAAAAGATTTTTCAAAACTAGAGGCACATTGCAAATCTCTTGAAGTTAAAATGCAAAGTAATCGTGTGGATACATTAGTAAAAGAAAATGAGCATCTAAAGGCTCAAATTCAAGCAAAGGGGCTTGCGAATGTTGCTTTACAAAACAAATTGAGAAGATTAACTGGCAAGAGTGTGGATACTAAGTTTACAAAACCAACAATCTTGGAGAAATCGTCACCACAACCAATCAGAAATCAATCAGTAGTTAGACAACCAACCGCTTAAATCGAACGATCAAAATCTTCAAAACCACGGTTTGCCTCCTAAGTTGTTGAGAATAATCATTTGTCAAATCCAGTAACTCCACATTCTTGGCCCGAGAAAATACTTTGTTTCTCTAAATCTGCTTCTATTAAACCTCAACAAGTAGTTGCAACTGCCCGCTTCTAGGATTAGTTCAACACCGTGTATCTAAACCGAGCATTAAAATTAAAGATTCATATGATTCAAATGACGCGTACAAGAACTATGATCTAGAAAAGGCTAAGAAAAGGGCACTACTCCAAAAGGATGGAATCTTAGGTTCACGACCTCGTGTGATGCCTTCTAGTGTATTGCAGAATAGACCTAAGTGTAGTCAACAATACAATTAGAAATAGACCCATTGAACTGAGAAACAAATTTCGAAACCTAATAGATGGATCAATATAGGACAAAGACTCTTTCCAAAAGAAGTTTCAACATTTCCTAGATCTAATCTTAGGTGGATACCACGGTAGAATTTTAAAAACTGTTGGTATTAGGTGGATTCCTACATGCAAGATATTAAACATTTGCAACAACACAAGGTGTTCAGTGTCAAGAAGATAATTGACACTACAACTTTATGCTTCTAACATCCGAACCCGCTACCATTGGGAATCCATGTGCCTCTATCTCTCCGGTCCTACTTTCTATACAGGTACAACAAAATGGCTTCGAATAATCATTTGGCTGACCCGCACTTCAAAGAATGGCTTCTAAGTACAAGACTTAGGACCCGTCTCTCATCGTCTTAAACATAATGATCCATCAGCCGCATCACCATTGTACTCAATCGTCAAGAATTGGAAATTTTGTTTGCTCCATCGCTTAGAGATTCTTTAGAAAGTCGCTTCGATGTATCTAATGTTTCCGCCGCACAACCCGATCATATTCTAATTCTAGATACACCCTGAATCTACAACAACAACCATTGCTCAAGATGCACCTTCAATCAATCTCGCTAAGAGTAGATCAAATTGTTTCCAACAACAATGACACAACCATGATCAACATAAGATATTTAATGAACAAGTTCGTAAGTTTTATCAAGAATTGATTCTCACAAGATATTTATGGTACTTCATACCTATTTGATTAATTGAACGTACATGGTTACTGCTCCGATTTCATCATCCACATACGTGGTGTATGTTTCGATTCATCGAAAACATCTGGGAAAGAGAGTATATGTCATGTGCTTTCTTTGCCCTCTTTGTGAAAACTCTTTCCTTCACGAAGTTTCTACAATCGGGGAAGAAATGAGACGATACGTGGTTCAAACATCTTACTTCGGTGTTATCGCTTTCAACTTTCACGGGTTATTTTGTGTGAAGTTACATACATATGATAAAATGATCATGTGCGAGGCATCATAATACGGCTTAAAGCATCATATGTAGAACAAACCGCCCAACAATGATGAACCACCGATGATATTCTCAATGAAGTACCCCCACCTGCAGATTTTGATCCAAATGCCTTCTTCAACCCGTTTGCTAATGAGACTGCTGCACCAGATGTCGCGGAATCTTCAACAAACCATTTGAATCCTCAGAATCGCACAATGTATACCAACATCAACCCTCCACACATAGATGGACAAAAGACCATCCTCTCGAAAACATTATTGGCAACCCGAATCAACCCGGTCGTTACGAGACAACGTCTTCACTCGATGGTGAACATTGCATACACTCACCGCTCCGCAATCGAACCTAAAAACATTAAAGACGAATGACAAAAGACAACCGATTGAATCCATGCAAGAAGAACTCAACCAATTCAAACGCCTTGAAGTATGGGGGAATCGGTTGAAAGACCAACAGGGTCTACGCCATTGGTCTCAAATGGATTTGGAAAACAAATTGATGCTGAAGGAAATGTTATCCAAACAAGTCACGGCTAGTTGCTAAGGGTTATCGCCGAAGAGGGAATAGACTTTGAAGAATATTTTGCTCTGCTGCTCGCCTTGAGGTCGTTTGATATTTCTAGCGCTCATGCTCATATGAATACGACGGTCTATCGATGGATGTCAAAACCGCTTTCAATGGACAACTTAAAGAAACGGTTTATGTCACCAACCGATGGATTCGTTGACCTGAAGTTCGAACCACGCCTACAAACTCAACAAAGCTCTGCATGGTCTCAAACAAGCTCCTCGGGCATGGTACGATAAGCTATCATCTTTCTTCATTGCAAATAATTTCACCAAAGGTTCGGTTGACCCAACTCTTTTTATACAATATCACGGGGCACATATCTTAATTGTTCAAATTTATGTGGATGACATCATTTGTGGGTCTACACATAAAAAGTTTTCAATCGCTTTTGCAAAACTAATGAAGAAAAATTTTGAAATGTCCATGATGGGTGAACTTACGTTCTTTCTAGGACTGTAAGTTCATCAATCAGCCCGTGGTATTTTCTTGAGTCAGTCCAAATATGCCCTTGAATTGTTAATCAAATTTGGAATGAAAACTCAGGACACTTATGCCACACCAATGGCTCATACCAAGAAGCTAGATGTTGATTTACATGGGAAATTAGTTGACCCTACCAAATACCGTAGTATTTTTGGGTCTCTCATGTATCTAATGTACCAGCAGACCTGATATTGTCTTTGCCGTATATCTGTTCTCGCTATCGGTGTGACCACTGAACCACCTCTCTGAGGCTAAAAAGAATCCTCCGATACATAAAAGGAACCATTAACTTGGGGATCCGGTATCCGAAGGATTCGTTTTTGAACTAATCGCTTTCGTGACGCGGCGACCACGCAGGATGCTTAGACTCAAGGAAAAGTACTTCGTGAGCTTTACAATTTCTTGGTGATAAACCGTGTCATGGCAATCGAAAGAAGCGAGTGATTGTACATCGTGTCATCAACCGAAGCGTAATATGTAGCCATGTCGGCGTGTTGTTCTCAAGTCATCTGGATGAGAACACAACTCAAAGACTATGGTTACGTATTTGATAGAATCCCGATGTACTGCGACAATCGGAATGCCATTGCGATCTCGCAACAGTTCCAGACTCAAATCAAAGCACATCGATCTTCGTTATCATTTCATCAAGGACCACGTGGAACATGGTACAGTTGAATTATACTTCGTGGGTAGAAAAACCAATTGGCGATCTTCTCACCAAAGCCTTGCCTCCCGCTAGGTTTAATGAGTTGGTCCAACGGATTGGTATGAGGTGTTTGACTCAAGAGGAATTGGATGACCTCCTAAAACAGTCTTAAAACCTGTCAAACACCAAAACCTCTTTTGTAAATATTTTCAAAACAAAATACAAAATTATAAAATCAGAAAATCTAAAAAAAAAAATATATATATTCTTCTATCTATATTCTTTCAAACATCGCAAGTACAAATCTTCAGTCAACACTTTGTTCTATCAAATCTTTCATTTTTTTTCCCTGAACAAGTGTTGAGGGGAGAAAGTAAATATTTTTCGGTTTCATAAAACCTTGTACTTGCATGTTTCCAAAAATATGTTGTTTCTTCTAAAATGGTGGATACGTCTCTTGTCAAATACTCTCCTCGGACTCAAATGTTTTTCAAAATTCATTATTTCAAAAGTCAAGAGGGAGTATCGCTAAGTTTCTTGCCTTACAAGTGTTTTGTCTAACCTAAACGGAAGTTAAAGGATCTTGGTTGGAACCTATTTGAGGTTAAGGGACTGAATGTGTCAACTTGGTAAATTAAAAATCATTTACTCCTAAAATACCAAGATCAAACGGCCCAAATCAAATCTTCAAAATCCGTTCAAGCTGTTCATAATCTGAAAGTTCTAAATTGTTTTGATCAAGATTCTAATCAAGGATTTCACAAATCTTTCAAATCCAACGGTTAAAACTCTTTAAACTGATTTTGGAAAACTGTTCACTCAACGAACGGGTGTTTATGCATTAAAGTGGTTGGATTGAAATGAGTTATATTAAAACCTTTCTTAGTTTCTATTAAACTTGTTTCAATCGTCCAAAACCATCCAGAATCTTAAATTTCATTAATTTGAATTCTAGGGTTCTTGCGCTCATCTAAGGGTTTTTTTTTTTTTTATTCTGTGATATGTTATTAGGTGGTCAAGAAAGTGTTAGAATAAGTATATATGCATGCTTTGAACCTTTAAATTAGCCCAGAAACATCTAAACTATAAGAATTTAAGTTTTAGGTTATTAGGGTTCATATCCCATGAATCTTCTGATTCTGTGGTGGAAATGTGTTATATCTTGTTCCATAGCACCCATATGACATCTAGGACACTCCAGAAACATTCTTGTTTGATTTGTGTAGCTATATCTCGTACGCTTAGATTAAGGGTTTAGGGTTTAAGTAATTTTACGCCTAAGTCTTTCTGTGTGTATCTGATATGTTCTTATGCTTATTTTGTGATCTAAGAGATGTTTGGAATTAACTGCAATCAAGTTTTCATGCTTATGTTTATAATGTTATGCATAAGATGTCTACAGTAGATACGTGTATCTTGGAAAGATATTCGTAAACAACGCTTGCTACGCATAAGCTTTACTCTTACGAGCAAACTTTACGCGTAACATCTAGCTTATTTCTACGCGTATGCCTAAAGCCTTTGAACTTGTCTTACGCGTAAGAAACTCTTTCGCATAAGCTTGGTCTTACGCTTTAGCATACCCATACGCATAAGCTCCTTTCTTACGCATAAGGATCCCTGTTACACATAATCCCTTGTTCACTACATTTTTTGCCGTTACGTTATATGTTACTTGTTAAGTTACGCATAAGCTTTCAAAAGTTAATATGTTGTGTGTTAAGTGAAAAATTGGACTTTGAAACACGTTCACGTAACTTATCACATCAACTTCATCAATTGGTTAAATGTGACTTTGGACTTGTAACTAGCATAAACATGTTACCATCATACAAGGAATTAGATAATAAATCAGACTAAATCAAACACATCGTGTTTCCATATGTCTGTCTTTTTGTCTAATGTCTTTCAGATCACAAAATGGCTGCAAATCAAGCAATCATCAATGCCCCAGCAGAGCTCTTGATGGCAAACACATTCCCAGCTGGATACGACAAAAAAATTGGCATGAACATTCTCCGTGTAATCTTCAACAACTTCATATGCTCATAATCATCTTGCTGAATGGCTGTGGACATCCTTCTGCTTCATCCATTCAAATTCATGCTCACAAAGTCATCCTGATGATGAGTAAGATTCAATGGATGAGGAAATACAATTTCGTAAGTCATTAAAGCAGAAAAGGATGGAATACCATGCTTCAACCTTTTTGGTTAATCAACCCAGTAGGCGGAGGAGGGTCAAGCAGTAGTCCTCCACTTATGGAAGATCCATTGTAAACATCTCTTACCCCATCCGATCCGGTTAATCAACCCGGTAAGGATCAGGATGTCACTGTCTCTACCTGTTGAATGAAGCAACCACACAACAACTAAAACAACCGCAAGTAGAAAAGCATGGTGAAGATGTGGAAATATCTGACGAAGGATATTACGATCATGATAAGGATGAAAGAGTCACTGATGATAATTTGGTGGCTGAAGAGGAAATGATTCGGAAAGAGGCAAAAGAAGCTGCTAGAGCTGAGGAGGAAAAGTTAAAGAAGGAATCAGACAACTACATAGTTGACAATCCTATACACAAACCTCAGCAGTCTTCTGTAACACCTCTTGACACTTCCACCAAACCCAAAAAAAATCATCTCAATCATCACCTCCATCATCATAAGAAACACCTATGTCAACAACAAAATCTGTTAAGAAGGCAACTCCATCCAATGATTCGATAAATGGTTAAGCGGGTTATCACCAATACACAACAAGCTACACAGCCACCACCATCTGATCAACCAAGGGATTCAGAATCCACACCACCAATGGAGAAAACCGTTGATCACTTTTCATACACTGGTGGTGAGGATCACGACATACCGAGCCCCAACCGAACCTCAACCGAAATTTAAATCAAGTACATTACTGCACTCCTTGTTTTCATACACTTCAAATCAAAGAGCGTGTTGAAGTTCTCCTCCCGGTCGAATCTTACCTAAATTCTACACTTCATCGGAATCAATCAAGAAGCTCAGTACAAAATCGTTCATAAACAAAAGTTTGGGTTTGTCTACTAATGTGAAAATCATCATACTTGCTTCATGGCTTTCGATGAAACTCACTAAGTTCTATGACGCCACCCCGGAGATGGTTCGAGATGGATTGGCATATCGATTGAAGGACATTGAGTTGGGTATAATTCAGACGAAGAGATGGAATTCAAAGGATCGCAAGGATGTTCGTTGATTTATCACTATGATTGATGAATGTTGGATTCATTGGGATCAGATGCAACGGTTGGAGAGCTATGTGGCAGGATGACCAAACTTTCCGATTCTGACTCTCCAACGTCCTCAGAAAGTAGCCGATCGTCTGTAATCATTGGGTATTCTCTTGATTGTGATTTTGCTTGTTTGATTATCTGTCCATGGCTTGTGCACACATTACAGTGTACAACCCGTTCTTGTCAAGAAAGGACCACGTAGTGCGCATCGATAACCTAGGAAATCCTATAAAAACTTCGAAAGCTTCTTAATTTAAAATACTTGTTCAAAATCAAATGTTCTTGAAATCCGTTTCTTCCCAAAGGAATTTCAAACACCTCAAAAAGCATATTTTAATCAACATGTTTTCAAAAACAACATACATATGCTATTTTTGAGGGGAGAAATGTGATTAAAATTGTTGATCAGGAAGTTATGGAATCTCATAACGTGCGCGACTCAGATATCACCAATGAATTGACGATCTTTGAATGTCAGTAATCGAAAAGATTTGTCTTCAAGACTTATCTTAGTAGAATGTACCAATCCGAGACACTCTTGATTGACATGAACTTTGACGGGTCTAACCTCCTTTTCAAGGAGAGTTTACATCTTCAAGGTAGTTATTAGAGCTAGTTGTCACCTAAAAGCTGATAATGGAACTCTTTAACTAAACAACGTAACCGTGTCTCGCCGGGAATTGTCTATCAAGAGTCGATCAATTCAAAAGTGCGAGCTCTACCCTCTCTGTGCAGATTTCAGTCAAAACTCATAAGCACATGTGGAGGGGGGGTATTTCTGAAAAACCAAAAACTCTCAAGGTGTTAGCAAAACATGTTTTTCATTATAAACATCTTGAGAGATTTTTCAAGAAAAGGTTTTTGTGGTAACATAGGATAGTCATGGGGTTTAAAGGTGACTAAGTTTAGGAATAAACGTCCTATGATCCGCCAGAGCCGGAAGGATCTACCCAAGGACATCACAAATAGTTAGTATCTAGAAGTCCTTAGGTATGATTGAAAAAGGAGAAAATGAGAATCGGAGAAAGAAGGAGTTGAAGAATTAAAAGAAAAGTTAAAGAAAAGGGTGAAAAAATAGCCCTCCAAATTATTCAACTTAGGGCAGACACCGGGTTCAATTCATATGCTGCTGGTTGTCATAAGATGACACCGGTATTGAAGACAAAGTCGTCATGGACCCAGTGGCGCAATGCACTAAACCTTCTAAGCCACTCAAGTTCTCTTAAAAGAGCTTGTTTCATTCTCACAGGGAACCTACATAATCTATCGACTCTCTCTTAGAGATTGTTGGTATTGAAGAAGGAGACCCTCTCCCTAGTCTCTGCTTAGGAAAATCAAAGTGCACTAATCGAGTCTAGAGCCATGAGATTCATCAAAAGATCTCTTAGGAACACTTAAATATTTCATCACTTGTTGTTCAAACAATAAGAACACAAGTGACACTTTTCCAGAGTCCAACGCAGATCTTAGCAATGCACGAACATTATTTATGAGGATTCACAATTGTGATCCTCAATGATTGAATGAAAATTCTGCCGGGTCAACATCAACGCCCTGCCACGCAGCAGGTCACTTCGGTAACTCCTTGTGGGTTACGCTTAGTGTGTCTCAAACGGTCTACATCGTGGGGTGGCTTCGGTGTACCTGGCTCATCTGAACTGTAGGTGTATTTCGGTACATCGTGTTATCTCACTTGTGGGACTCCATTCAGAACAGCCTTTGTGAGAATTAGAGATGTGTTTTCACACTATCTGTTAACACTCAAGTTCAAACTTGTAAGTGCTGGATTATTTCTAACCCATGTTTTATGTTTTCTTCTTATGGATGTTCACGGGTGGAAAAGATCGTGCAGACTCTTCACATGCTCATACCAACATCAACACAAATTGAAGTTCTCTCAAAAGGTAAAGAAATTTGAAAGATTCTACATCAAAGTCAAAGAATCTGCAAAGTTATGAGATAAAGATCAAAGTTAAAGAATGAGAGCTTCAAATATAGGAATCACAAACTTCATCAAGTATGAGCATGCTGGAAATGACTTTCATCACTAACAACAAAGATGTTGATAAAAGGCAGATTTCACAAGTGATCACAACAACAAGAACAAGAACAAAGATTCAAAGAATCAAAGACGTCACAAGCTATGAACGCCAAAGAAGTTCAAGACGTCAAACGACCTAAGCAAGATAACAAATGATGACCAACCCTTAGGGGGAGATTGTTAGGACATGTTTTATTATCAAGTGTAGGTCATTTCATTTGTAATAGGTCGTTAATAAATATGGTTTATAAATGTTTGTAATTAGTTTCACAGCTCATGTAGTAAGCCCATGAGTCGTGATAGAAGTTCTTCTAGAACCAAGGGGAAACATCCCTACTTATGTAAAGACTATAAATACCCCCTCCCGGGAAGGGAGAGGGTTGTTGGTTCTAATTGCAATTATCATTTTCACTAATCATTCATTAGTTCCTTCCACTTTCTCTCTCTATAACTTTCTCTCTCTAGAAATACATATTGTTGTGATAATATGGTGACCTAACAAAAAAAAATAGTTTTAAATTTTAGATAATTTTTAAATCACATTTTTAGTTGTAGAGAAATATTAGATCACTTTTAGGGATTAAAATAGATTAATTTGCATTTTAGAATACGTTTTTTTTTTTGGCATAAAAAGTAATTTCGTCTTTAGTTCTATTTCATTACTTAATTGAGATTACTTGTTTGCACCTTAGGATTAGTAGATTTATATGCCTTTTATTATTATTGCTTGCCCCGTAGTTTAGAAATCCTCAAAATTCTTTTTAACACATGCAAATCCCGAATGTCGCGACGTGAGTTGGAATTCCATTCAACCCTCGCTCGAACGATCTAGGTGCTCAAATAACTGCGTTTGAGTTACCCAAATACTACACTTCATTGATCTCTTTCCTAGGAGTCAATTTTTGGCGCTTCTTTGGGAGGGAGCTTGTAGTGAATTTTAGATTCCGTCTCGAATCGCGTGCATTTGAATCCTTCCCGAGTGAAGTTACCGCCGTTTTGTATATATATCTTTTCAAAACCCAAAAATCTAAAAACACCAAAACATTCTTCCTAGAGTGTTTACAAAACCATAAAAATTAAAAACCAACAAAACAAACCCGAACGTTAATTGTTACGTCGGCTCACCTCATAAGTACAACCTATACCGGGTATAAGGAAAGTCTTGACATTAAATTGCGGTGAAGAACGATCCACTCTTCGCTTTCGCTTAAACTGCGGTACTTTTGGGAGCTACCGAAGCACGTTGGCGTGAAGGTTACAAAATATATTTTGTTTTCAAAGTTTTCTAAATATAAAACCTAAAGATTTTCCTTTTTCAAAATTATTTTTCACTTTTTGATTTTTGATTTTTGTGCATGCGACTCGCTCTCGATCCGCGGCGTGTCGCAATCGTTAGAATAGACGTGCAGAAGTTACGTACTATCGTTGAAGAACCCGTCGTCATGGCAGATACTCGAACGATGATCGAATTACTTCAAGCTCCCATAGGCGACTCACGGTGATGCTATCGTTATTCCACCACTTGATACCGAGGATTTTGAACTAAAAACGAACTTAATTCAATTGGTTTCAAATAAACCTTTTAGTGGTTTGGATCATGAGGACCCCCGCACCTCCGTTGGTTTAATCAAGTTGCTTCGATAAACTTTCGTCACTCATGAGTGAATTAAATTGAGATTGTTTCCGCTTTCTCTTGAGGGCGACCGGACTTGGCTTCGAAAAAGAACCCTCAATCTATTACAACATGGGCCGATCTTTCTAAGAAGTTTGTGAACCAATTCTTTCCTCCTTCGAAAATTACAAAGTTACGAAATCAAATCATTAATTTTCAACAAAAAATTGATGAAAGTTTTGGAGAAGCATGTGATAGATTCAAGGAACTTTTACGTAAATGCCCAAATCCGCGGTTTTACGATCTTCATCAGTTGATACGTTCTCAATGCTTTAACGCCCGTCCGATCAAGATTAAACCGTGCCAGCACCGGTGGTAACATCTTGAGTCGTATGCCCGCCGATATTAGAACGATTATCAAAAACAAGTCAAAAGTTTTCGCCTAGAAACCGTCCCGTTGTTTCTAAGATCGCTACTAATATAACTACGTTGAGGAGGTTAAGTGAAATTTGTGACCTTACTCATGCTATTAATTCGATGATGAGAGAGTTTAAGAATTTGAAATCGAACGGTCAAAGCCGTTACCGAAACATGTGTTATTTGCGGTGGTCCTCATCCGTACTATAATTGTCAAGCCACCGATGGCGATCACCGATAACATCGTAAGATACCATGCGCTAATCGGTTCAACACTCCAAGAACCAAAGATCACCATGCCAACCAAA
>OU343220.1:108271404-108415204 GCA_910596185.1 Chrysanthemum makinoi
ATACTCCACAACTTGGTGCAATTCCACTACCTCAAATGGTTCAACCACCACCAAGCCTTCAAGTTCAACCCTACACAAATGAATTCAATCAACATCCATCAAAGGAACACTATGAAGGAACACACTTGGTTTGCAAAGATGTGTGAAGCTTTAAGCAGCCAACAATCAATTCATGAGGCTGGATCACTTGATAGACCTCCAATGCTCACTCCAGGAAACTACGATCAATGGGTGATAAGGGTCTTTAGGTTTTGTGATCTGAAGAAGCCACATGGAAAGTTCTTAAAGAAGGTTATCTTGGAAGGTCCATTTCAGATGCCTACCGCTATTGTACCACGATCCAAATGCTAATCCACCAAGAGATGAACAATCCAACATTGCTAATGCTTCCCACCTAAATGCAGAGAACTTCTACCCTATGAAGTCATGAACTTGCAATGCAGTATATCCTCTTAGGATTACCTAACCCAATTCTTCAAAGTGTTGATGCTCAAAAGATTGCAAAGGAAATGTGGGATCATATTCATCTTCTTATGGAAGGATCAGACTCAATCGAGGATTTGGAATCCAAAATTTACTTGGCTTATGAACACTTCATGATTGAACCTAGAGACACTAGAGTCTTATCATCATCGCTGAACATCATCAATGATTTAGATAAACACAACATCATCATGCCAAGAATTGCAGTGAATACTAAGTTCCCGAGTAGTCTTGGTCCTGAATGGGAGAAGTATGTCATTTTTCTCCGCCAAGCGAGAATATGCATCATTCACATATATGGATTGTTGTACGATTACTTGAAGCCTCATGAAAAGGAAGTTGATAGGAAAGGATTCTCCGTGCTCAAATTGCTCCACCGACACATCCGAAAAATCAACAACTTGCCTTATATGCTCAAAACAGCTTATTCTCTCAACCAAAGAATCAACCAATCGCTACAATCACACCATATGATCCTTCACCTCAATCTCAACAAACCAATTGGTTCCATACAACAACAACAATGCTCAAGCACTGTCGCTGAAGCTAATGAGGAATTTGATCCGCTCAAGCATTGCAACAAGGAGTTGCTATGATTGCTAATGCTTTTAGCCGTTATACCAACAAATCCAACAACCGTATTCGCTCCTCATCTAACACAAGGAATCAAGCTGTGAACAATGGACGAAGAAGTTCCAAATCGTTATGGTCGCCAAATGGGCTGTGGTTAAGGGTTTAATGCTATGGGTAGGAATAACAATCGAGCTCCGGTGGAACAGGAAATGCTCAAAATGGGTTGAATGGTCTTCGATGCTACAACCGCAATGAGAAGGGACATCTGGCTAATGCATGCCCAAAGCCTAGGGACTAAAGGCTTATCACAAGAGGCTCTTCTTTGGCTCTTAAGGATGAAGCCGGTGGAACTCTCACGAAAAAGAATAGAGCTTTATGGCAAATGTCGACTCGATGATGATACGAAGGATTTGCGCCAATGCAAATGTTATGTTGATGGCTAATATGCATGAGTTACACATGAGTGACACACAGCCCAAGTGTATGACACCGATGGCTTGTCTCTGTAATTGAACAAACCATATTCATCTCGATCTAATATCTCCGCCAACATCTCAATCCGGCTCATAATGTTCAACATGAGTCGTCCACATCTCATTCGACGATTTTCAACTAGATCAGTAGTTATATTTGACGATCAAGATGACCAAACGGTTTCAATCAAATTGACTGGTTATACTTGAGGATCTCGAATGATCATGTTGTGACTCACGTTGAACACGCCGAACTTTTGCCTCATCCAGATTTTTCTCGTTGAATACAAGACCAACAAACCATAGTGGAAGAATGTCAGCAATTAATCGGACTTGAAAAGCAAAAATGCACTGTTAACCAAGGATTTTGAATGTTTGCAAAAGAAACTCAACTTTTTCAAAACTCAAGAAAAAACGAAAACGGTTTTGAAGCGCCTTTGCCAAATCTCATCAAAACGAAAAATATTTAGAAAGATGATGTGATCTAGCCGCCAAGAATGTTTTGTTGTCCAAATAGAACAACTGAACCATGAACATAAAAAGCAAATTAACGCTCTCACCTTGGAAAATCAAAAGCTAAGTGCGAGTTAACTTGTCAAAACAGTCTGATACAAAAAGCATTCATAGAAACGAATAGATGATCATCTTGAAGAAATCATCGGCTTGCAAAACAAACTTAAAGAGTTTAAAACTGTTGTTTACAAACATGGTGAGTCGGCCTATTGAAAAGTTTACTTTAAAACCAAATCCAAATGGCTATGGACCAAATCTTGCTGACATTAAACCTAAGCTTTCAACCAAAGCATTCAAACCAAATCCCAGTTTCCAAGTAATATAAAATTGATAATTCTGTTATGAGTGTTGTTGAATATCATCGTCAAGAGGAATTTGTTAGGAAAATTGTTTACAACAAACCTTTTAATTATAAAAAGCGGTCACTTTCCACACCAACGGATTCTAACACACCAAGGATTATATCATAAAAACGCCCGAGTCTTCTAATGATAATCCCAAACCGCATTATGCACAAACTTATGGTCCTTTACCTTCCATCAGTGAAATAAATTCAAAACCTGAAAATCAAAATTTTTGATATTTTGACCTTTTCATGGCCGACCTCAAAACTTTACAACATGAGATAGAATATCATTCTAAAATCAAAGTTCAACACTTTCAATCGCCTCTAGCTGAGAACAAAGACATTTTTCTAAAAAATCTTTTACCAAATGTTAAAAATTTGAAAAGTTTTGCATTGTCTTGGGAAAGGGACTTTCATAAGGAACTTGGATTGATGAAGGTCGTTTTCGAGAAAACAGAACCATCTATTTCTAATACTAAACGTAAAAAAGAAATGTTGAGAAAAGATGTTGATCGACTCTTGGAAGATGTCATCTGTGCTGATGTCCATAATGTTGTGCTATTGAATTCTTTGTCAAAAAGACTCGTGATGAAGCATCAATTGAACTTGATCATTATCTTGCACACATTAAAGAAGTTATGCATTTTGCTAGAAATATTCGGTCTGAAAATCAAGATATGATTCACACTATCTTCAAGTTAAGAGAAATGTTAGGAAAGTATGAACAACTTCCGCCTCCCGTGATTAAGAGAATAGCCCCAAGAACACTTAGTAATCGTGGAACCTAGAATCACTATCCAAATCACAAGTTGCTAACGTGCTTCATTCTATCAAACAGAATAGTTGCCTTTTCCAAACGCCCCAAGACTTCACCTAAGAGCACTACTACATCGAAGAATAGAATTTTAACCTAAGAAAAGATCAATAAAGAATGCTAAAGAACACCCTAGGACTATGAATAAGACTCACGTTGCTTCCACTATAGATATTATGCCCCGACAAATGTAATAGAAATAGTGATGTAACTAATGCTAAACCTTTAAGCACTTTTGATATTCACCGATGCACCTTGTGTTATTTGTCGAAAAGTATGAATTCGATAGTCATGATAATGTGTTGCTAAAGCTATCATCTCTCGTTTAAGGAATCCTAAGAACCGAATACCTCTAGGCCCACTAATCTTTCTAAGTCTGTGCTTGGTAGACCGCCTCTTTAGATTCTCATAAACGCTTGCTGTCCTCAGAAGCTCCAGCCACCTCCTAGGAATGTAGTACCACCTAATGTATTCACTAAGACTAAAGCAAATACTAGTTGGAGATGGCAGAAATGGATATATAACACACTAGGATTTAAATGGATACCTAAAGCTATTGATGTGTGTATGTCTACTATAATCGCCCTAACCCTCTAACATTTTCGTTCCACATCTACTTCTATTCCATATGTGTCGCCAGGTGTAATGCAGGTGATATCATCTCTCTCGGATTGTTGATAGCGTTCTTGACACATGATAGGCAACCTTAAATCAAGTTATCAAACTTTATTGCAAAGTTCATTGGCACCGCCGTGATGTGGAATGATCACTTCGCAGCCTATCATGGGCTACGAGACTATATCAATGGGAACATCGAAATAAAGGTGGTTTATGGAAGGCCTCGGTCACACTGCTTTTCAAGAGGTCGCTTTGTGATGGAGATTTGGAGGTTGCTTTCGTGGAGAAAACTTGTTTCATTCGCGGATCTACAAGGAAACGACCTTTGTCCGCTCGGTAATTCAGTCTTTACACTATCTCTATGCAAGACATGGTTGCTTCTTCTCCCATTTGCTTACTTTCAAAGGCAACATCAACAAAACTCCGCTATGGCACCGCCGTTTCTCACATCTAAACTTTCAAACCATCACCAACCTTGCTCGACACAAACTAGTTGAAGGACTCCCACGATTTCAGATTCTAAAGATCACCTTTGCTCACCAGAACAAGGCAAAAGCACTCGTGCTCATTTTCCTTCAAAGGTAACACTCAAAGATGTGCTTCATCTTCTTCACATGGATTTGTGTGCCTGGCTGCGGTAAACGATCAATGGCAAACGCTACATCTTAGTAATTGTTGATGACTATTCACGCCGGACTTGGGTCTACTTTCTTCAAACAGATCAAGCTCCACAGATGATCATCACCTTTCATAAAATACAAGTTCAGTTACCAAAACAACCGCTCGACAAATCGTAATCGCATAAAGGCACTCAATTTGTTAACCAAACTCTTCGTGAATTTTATGAGAAAGTGGAATTCAAAGATCGACATCTATTGCACGCGACACCAACAAAACGGAGTTGTTGAAAGACTAAACCGAACGTTAGTGGAAGCTACAAGAACAATGTTAATTAATGCTAAACTTCCAGATTACTTATGGGCGTAGTCAGATCTAATGATGCTATACTCAAAACCGTTCTATAATCACAAAACGCCACAACAAAACACCTTTCGAGCTTGTCCACAAAGAAAACCAATCTCAAACACTTTCATGTATTGGATCTCTTTGCTATCCGAATAATGATCGTGATGACTTTGGAAAGCTCAAAGCCAAAGTCGACATTGAGTCTTTATGGATATTGTGATAATTCTAAAGGTTTTCGAACTGAATCGTCGAACAAAAGAGGTTATGGAAACGATTCATGCTCATTTTGATGAACTTACGAAATGGCTTTGAGTATAACAACTTGGAACCCGTCACAACCGCTAAACTTCCCCAAACCCCATCATCATCACCGAAACAAGCCCCCACCACTCATCAACAAATGGAACAACTATTTGCTCCTCTGCTCGCTGACGATATTGATGAACGTGCGTGTGTGTGTGTATCCGCCAAGCTCGCCAACCCGATAATACTCCTATACCGATACACCCGCACAACAACTACCGTTGAAGAAGCACCACCAGTTGACTCCAACACAACAGTTGAACAAACCGCTCCCAACAATGATGAATCGGCCGATGATGTTCTCAATGATGTACCCCACCGCAGATTTTGATCCAAATGCGTTTTTAACCTTGTTAATGAGAGATCGCCGACCGTATGTCGCATCTTCAACAAGCCATTTGAATCCTCAAAATCTGCACAATGTATACTAACATCAACCCTCCAAACATAGATGGACAAAATACCATCCTCTGGAAAACATTATTGGCAACCCAAATCAACCGCCGTTACAAGACAACGCTCTTCACTCGATGGTGCATTGCATTTATGCACTCACCGTCGCCAATAACTGAACCTAAAGAACATCAAAGACGCAATGACAAAAGACAACCGGATGAATCCATGCAAGAACTCAACCAATTCAAACGCCTTGAAGTATGGGAACGGTTGAAAGACCAACAGGGTCTACGCCATTGGTCTCAAATGGATTTGGAAAACAAATTGATGTCAAGGAAATGTTATCCGAAATAAGTCACGTCAGTGGCTAAGGGTTATCGCCGTGAAGAGGTATTGACTTTGAAGAATCTTTTGCCCTGGTTCGCCTTGAGGTCGTTCGGATATTTCTCGCATTCGGCTCATATGAATATAACGTCTTTCAGATGGATCGCCAAACCGCTCAATGGGCAACTTAAAGAAACGGTTTATGTCACCAACCGTATGATTCGCTGATCCCGCCACCAACCATGTCTACAAACCTAACAAAGCTCAGATGGTCTCAAACAAGCTCCTCATGGTAACGATAAGTTATCATCTTTCCTCATTGCAAATAATTTTACCAAAGGTTCGGTCGACCCAACTCTTTTCATACAATATCACGGGAACATATTTTAATTGTTCAAATTTATGTGGATGACATCATTTTTGGGTCAACTCATAAAAAGTACTCAATCGCTTTTGCAAAACTAATGAAGAAACATTTTGAAATGTCCATGATGGGTGAACTTACGCTCTTTCTAGGACTACAAGTTCATCAATCACCCCTGGTATTGAGTCACCCAAATATGCCCTTGAATTGTTAAACAAATTTGGAATGAATACCGCGGACACTTATGCCACTCCAATGGCACATACCAATAAACCGACGCCGATTTACATGGGAAATTAGTTGACCCTACCAAATACCGAAGTATTATTGGGTCTCTCATGTATCTAACAAGCGCGAGACCCGATATTGTCTTTTGCCGATATCTTTGCTCCGCATCAGTCGCGACCAACTGAAACCCACCTCTCCGAGGCTAAAAGAATCCTTCGATACATCAAGGGAACCATTAATTGGGATCCGTATCCGGCGATTCCGGTTTTGAACTAATTGCTTTTTCGATACGACCACGCAGGATGCTTAGATTCACGGAAAAGCAATTTCAGGAGCGTTACAATTTCTTGGTGACAAATCTGCGTCATGGCAATCGAAGAAGCATCGATTTTCATCATTGGTCATCAACCGAAGCAGAATATGTAGCCATGTCATGTTGTGCTCAAGTCATCTAGATGCGAACACAACCCAAAGACTATGGTTACGTGTTTGGATGAATCCTGATGCATTGCGACAATCAGAGTTAACAGACTCGTGCAACTCAGTTCATCTGGAAATCAAAGCAACATTATCTTCGCTAATCATTTCATCAAGGACCATGGAACAGGCACTGTTGAATTATATTTGTGGGTACAGAATACCAATTAGCGTAGATCTTCACCAAAGCCTTGCCTCCGCTAGTTTAATGAGTTAGTCCACCGAATTGCATGAGGTGTTTGACTCAAGAGGAATTGATGACCTCCTAAAACAGTCTTAAAAACCTGTCAAACACCAAAATCTCTTTTGTAAATAATTTTTCAAAACAAAATACAAAAATATAAAACCTGATAAAACAACAAAAATATTCTTCTAATCTATTTTTTCTTCAACATGGCAGCTTTTTTCACCTAATCTTTCTTTCAAAATTCAGTATTTTTCCGATCAAGTATTGAGGGGGAGAAAATTATCACTTAATTGTTTCAAAACATCCGTGTACTTGCATGTTACTCTATTCTGGTTGTTTCTTGTATCAATGGTGGTAAACTTTTCTGGTTAAGCTGACACTCCTCAGAATAAAAATTATAACCTTTCATTATTTTCTTAAGTCGAGGGGAGCGTCGCCGTTTCTTAAAATCTTTTGATTGGTACCCAAATGAAAGTTAAATGGCTTTGGATGAAAAAGGAAAGGGTGGAGGGACTAAAACTGCCAAAAGCTCAAATTTTCTTTAATATAACTCCCTTCCACCTAACTTTCACTTCACATTTATTATCACCAAATCATCCTACGCTCAAAATCGATCTTCGTATCCGTTTATTGGATCATCATTTGTAAGTGGTTTAATAATTTTACAAGTTTTTAAACAAGGGTTTTGATTTTCATCAAATCCAACGGTCAAAGATGAGATTGAGTGTAATTCATGTTCTACGCGTAAGCTATGAACACAAATCACTCATTCGTGTGTTTTGTGGTTAATGTGATTGTGTCAAAACGCTTCAATCATACTAAAACTATTTCTATCATCAAAACGCACCCAAAACACGAATTGAATGACTTGAAATTAGGGTTTATGTTGATTTGGGTATTTTCAAATGAGAACGTTTTTGGTAAAACGATTGTTGTAGAAGGTTGTAGTCAAGTTGAATTAATCATATCTAGGCCCAGAATACACCAGAAACACTAATGATTCATAAAATGGAAATTAGGGTTTATGTTCATACGGTTTGGGTACTTTTGATTCTTAACACATTTGATGTTAAAACTTGGCTAAGACAACTCAATATGTATTATCTTTGACTTACCGAAAAACTTTGATGCTAATCCTATGGCTAAAATTCATATGCTAATTCTTAAACTAGGTTTTGTCTTACACGTAAGACTTTCTACGCTTAAACTGTTTAATATGCTTTCATGCCATGATCTGTTATAAGATGTATGTATGGGTTAATATTGATGATATGATGAATTTATTTCAGGTCTGTTAAAGTGAGAATTCGAATCAAGGTTCTAAACAAACTACGCATAAGGATCACCTTACGCGTAGCATGTTATGCGTAAGAGTAATCTTACGCGTAGCGTCTACGCATAAGGTTCAACAATGGGACTACGCGTATCCTGTGAAGGATATGCGTAAACAGCCCCTGACGCGATAAGGCCTACTCTTACGAGTAAGCCTTACATAAAGTTTTTAATACGCCACGCGTAAGCTCTACGCATAAGGTCCCCTGTTCACGCGTAATATTTTTACGCGTAAGGTTCCTAGGAAGCTGCCACGATAAAACCCCGTTAACGATAAGCTACCATAAGCTTTCGTCTACGCGTATAACACTCCTGTTTACGCATAACTTTTCCACTTTTACGCCTATGCCTTGATTGACCTTAATTATGAATTGTTACGCGGGCAAACTTGTAAATAAACAAATCATAACATCACGACACCAATAATGTCACTAATAAACTTAAACGTTTAATATGTTGTGTTAAATAAGTGATAACATAAACTTTAAAACTTAAAGTTAACTAACTCACGAAACTTATCACGACGTCATTGGACTATTGAACAAACAAGTGACTTTGGACTCGTAACAATCATTAACATTGTACATTCAATAATTAGACAATAAAACCTTCTGTTGACTAACATTATGTCTTTCGATATGTTGGTTCTTTTGGCTAATGTTATTTCAGATCACGACATGGCTGCTCAAATGAATGTGGATGCACCAAAAGTTCTCACTATTGCTGATATCTTCCCTAATGGCTATCCAAGAAAGATTGTAAAGAACAATCTCAGAGTTGACTTTGAAACCCTCACATGCTCGTAATCTTCTTGCTTTATTGCTATGGATATTCTTAGGAATCATCCGTACCGTAACATGCTCTCACACTCGCTACAGATCGAGATCTACATACAACAATTTCGAATTCAATGCAAAGTATCAAAGGTCAAAGTGCGGTGACAGTGACGTTAAATCACAAACAAATCACCATCACACATGCATTTACGGCTGTTCTTCTTATTCCGACATCGAGCCAACCGACTTCTATGCCACACCTACCGAAGAGACGTTCTGCAATTCTCGATGGATATTGATATGATGAAGCTTCAGGAATTATTACTAAGCATTCTCATGTGGAGCTTAAGAACATTCCTCAACCGTGGAGAACCCTCTACATCATCATCACCAAGTCGTCTTCTCGGTCGTGATACAGTGGCTATGAGCATCCCAAGCTCATGGAGCCGCAAATATTTTGGTCATTAATCAACAAGAAGGACATCGAAATTGAAGCACTGCTATGGGAAGACATGATGTCATTTCACAAGAAACTTGGCTAAAAGATTCCCTATATCGATACACAAAGTTGTTGATCCGAGAGCACTTGACTTCATCATGATATTCCTAAGAGGCTCAATGACCTCGACAATCACGACATGTTGATCAACCCATCCTATCGAATCAAGGAATCGTCAACAAAGAAACAGGTGTCAGGTTACCCGATCACCTTCTCACCAATGAAATCAAAAATCTTGAAACATACAAAAGGTATCTTGTAGCAGTAAGAGAAGGAAAAGTTGGTCATCTCGATGAGAAGTCTTCGAACACCTATACGAGAACCGTAAGAGGCAAGGCAGAAGTGCCGCAAGTACTGAAAGTCGAGGATAATCCCCAAGAGGAATCCTCCACGAAAAGGATCGATCCCTCTAAGGAAGCTACTCCTACTCCCATTCCTCAACTGAGCTCGAACCGCAAAGAAAGCTTGTGGACGAAAGCTTGAAGATACACAATCGACGAAGAGATCTTCTACTCAATCTGCAACCGAAGAACCTCCTTTAGCAAAGCCTAAACCTCCAAGTCCACCCACCGACATAGGAAAAGGGAAGACTCATTTGTGCCTTATGAAGAAAGCTCGATTTAATAAGAAGAGCAACCGGATATTTCATATGAAGAAGTTCAAATTTGTTAGACTCCAACACGAGGCAAAAGAATTTGCAAAAGATCAAATGGGTGGCCCCAGGGTCGGTGGTGCAGCTGAACCTTCACCGATCCCGATGCGTTAATCAATCCGATAAGGGATCCGTGCCACCACTTTGGAACAACAAAAGCCCATGGAAGAAACTATTGAGCATGAATTTGAGGAACCTGTTAAAGAAAAGTCCGAGAAAGATGAGGGAGACAAAGAAAAGACTAACAGAAAAAGATGAAGAGAAAGAAAAGTCCGAGATGATACTGATTATGATAAGTTTCTCTAGACATCCCCGCTCGTCAGAGGAGAAACCTCGCAGACCTCCAAAGGATCCAGAGTCTCCTCATGTCTCTTCATCATCGATTCGCTCTTCTCATTCTTCACCACCACCATCAAAAAGATCAACCAAATCAACATCCAAATAAGTAAAGAAGCCACCTCGATCTTGGATTTCTCATACTCATAAAAGAATTGAGAATGCGGTCAAACAGGTTAGAAAGAAAGACATGCTTTACAAAAAGCTAAATTTTATTGTTTCACCAGCTAACGCATCTTCATGACGAATGACAAGAGAATAGCGTAAAGGGAGTACATACGTAAGCTAAAACAAGATCTCGCAATGGAATTGAACAATATGATCAAGGATACTCTCACAAGTTCTTAATGGAGGTCGTTCAAACCGACAAAGGAAATGTATACCGCATAACTTTATCCAAATCTCTTGCATCTAGCCAAGCAAGCAATGAAATAAACTCCGATGAATTTGAGCATCAATCCAGTTGAAACTACAATCTCCTCAGATAATGAATTGGTGAACCGGCTAGTAGCAAATGTCAAACGCTTGCAATGTTTGCCTCACACGGCTAAATGTTTGAAGCTCTACTGAATACCAACCAGTCCGCATTCGGTAGAAGAAGCAGAAGAAGCTGTAAGGCCCAAACGCTCAAGAGACTATGAAGACAAAGATCAGATAAAGATAAAGAGCCTAAACGCACGAAGAAGTCCATGATTCTTCATCCATTCAAGACTAATGCTACCTCCACCCCAAAGGACTCCAGCCAACAAAGTTCTCCTCCTCGCTCTTCCTCACAGATAAACCTCGGATTCGAGACACCACCCTGCACTCTAGAAAACCGTGACCACTTTGAGTATACGGGTGGTGACAATGAAGAATACCATGAACCCCAACAACAACCCCCCTCTCTCGACAAAGTACGTAAACCCTAACCCTCATCTAGGCCTAAGAAAAGAAGAAGAATGCACCCAAGGCCGACGCTCTATCCTGGCTAGATGAAGATAACACAGAGGAATTTGAATGGTTCTCTACTTTTGTTAATTCCACTCCCTACCCCGCTGGAGAAGGTCAAGATCCGTAGACGGTAATACATTGGAGCATGCAAAGATACTGCAAAATAAATTCCGAGTAAAGAAGATGACGAACTGAAGTTGCGAATCAAGAATGAAGCTTTTCAATTGAGGAAAGATAGCTCGAAGTGCCATCGAGGTCGAATATCACCTTGGTAACATTGCTCGAGCTATGTCTAATAACATGGATTGGCTCAACCCGTAAGCAAACATCTACTTTACGGCGGGACAACCCTCCATATTACACCGACCGGTCTAAACCACTACCAAATCGATCGCCAACCGACAGCTCTAGAACCTATTCAGATATTTCTTCAACAAAGACTTGGAATTTCTTCTTCACGGTGGCTATGGTTCAATGAAATACGCTACATCCTTGACACTTCCATTCCAGATACTCAAACTGCATAACTATCGAGGAAAGAGCTAATCACTTGTTCTCCAACAAAGTGGAAGCATACGACCGAGATGCAATGTACGGAATTCATCATTGGCCGGAACGCCGAAGAATCTACTACGTTTCGCCAGTCCGAAGTCTCAACATGCAGTGTTCAAGATTAAAACATCGCCATCAAACACGTTGATCTTTCGTCCAAATGGGACTACACGTATCTCAAGAAGATTGTGGTCAAAAGACAAGACGAAAGGGATTATGCATTCTCTGAAGCTGACATTGAGAATTTGTCTATCAACGACATCGAAGACATGTACCTTGCCAAAGTACAGTGGTCGATGAGACAATTCTCCACCGAAGTACAACGTGAATTCATCAAGTCACATCATCTTCATCGACGATAGTTATCAAAGAGCATGTAAGATCTCCTGCATTGAATCTTATCGCACTGTCAAGCTTGATCTTCCCGACATCAACCAGCACAACTTACACTCATCGCGAAACCATTCGCATCGCTTACCGTAGTGAACTTCAAAGAAATTGCTTGATGGCGTGTAGAGATCTTCATAAGTTTGGAGATCACACTTTGAAGATGGTTAGGGACGGATTGGCTTACCGGTTGAAGGATATACAACAAAAGATCGGATCTCCTAAGCGATGGAATTCTCGTGATCGGGGATGTGAAGAGGATCATCACGATGATTGATGAACGGTTGTATAGAAGGGATCAGCCGTAAGATTGGAAAGCTATGTTGGTGGTCGTCCCAGGAGAAACATCATCGGCTTTCAACGCCCGATTCATACCGGCGACATCTCCGACTACCCGGTACCCCTTAAACCGCTTCTTCATTATTACCTTGGATGTATGATTTATTATGTTTGTGGCTTGTGCACATATTACGCTGTACAACCCGTACTTGTAAATAAAGGACCCGTGGTACGCCGGCCATAATCCTTATAAAAGGAGCTTAAAGCTTCTTAATTTTGAGTAAAACCTATCAAACCTTTCACTTTTCAAGGTTTTGCTCAAAAGAAAAAGTATTTTCCCTTATGATTTTCAAAACCTCAACCGTTTATATCACTCGTTGAGGGGGAGTACTTGACTTAAAACATTGTTCACAAATTGTTGACAGTGGTCATTCTTCCCGCAACACTCGAAATGGTCATATTTATTATCAACTTTTCAAAAATAACATTTTATATGCCATTTTTTAGGGGGAGAAAATACGTGATAAGAAATATGTTGCGTTTTGCTATATGAACTCTCATGTGAAAAGACTTTAACCCAATAATTGACGAGATCTTAAATGTCAGTAACTCGAAAAGACTTGTCCGGGACGGGTAATAATTTCAAGCTAGTTCGCTAGTGATGTAAACGTGTCTCGCAAAGGACTTGTCCGAGTAGAATGTACCATTCGAGAAACTCTTGGTAGACATGAACCTTGATGGGTTTGACAACCTTTCGGGGTTGTCCACACCTTCAAGATAGTTATTAGAGTTAGTTGTCACCTAAAAGCTGACAATGCAACTTCTAACTATGCCACGAACCGTGTCTCAGGGAATGTCTATCTTGAGTCGATCAATTCAAAAAGTGCGCTTCTTTCCTCATCGTGCGTATTTCGTCTAAACTCTAAAGCACATGTGGAGGGGAGTATTTCGCTAAAAGATAAAACTCTCACGTGGGTTCAAACATGTTTTCCATTTACAAACCCTTTGAGAGATTTTCTTCAAAATGGTTTTATGGCATCATAGGTTCGTCATGGAGTTATAAGGTGATTGAGGTTAGGAATAACCGTCCTATGATCCGCCAGAGCCGGAGGGATCAACCCAAGGACACTACCAATAGTTAGAATTTAGAAGTCCTTAGGTATGATTGTAAAAAGGAGAGAATGAGAATCGGAGAAAGAAGGAGTTGAAGAATTAAAAGAAATGCAAAGAAAAGGGTGAAAAGAAATAGCCCTCCAGATTATTCAACTTAGGGCATAACCGGTTCAATTCATATGCTACGGGTTGTCACTAGATGACACCGTATTGAAGATTAAAAGTCGCTACATGGACCCAGGACGATGCACTAAACCTTCTTAGCCACTCAAGTTTCTCTCAATGTAGCTTGTTTCATTCTCACAGAGAACCCTACGTAAACTATCCGCTTTCTAAGATATTTTGAATTGAAGAAGGAGACCCTCTCCCTAGTCTCTCGCCAGAAAACCAAAACGCACTATTGAGTCTAAAGCCACGAGATTCACCAAAAGATCTCTTAGGTACACTTGACATTTCATCACTTGACATTCAACAATAAGAATTTCAGGGATACATTATCGAGTCCTTCACGCATCTTAGCAACTGTCGAGAACATTTATGAGAGGTTCACATTTGTGATCCTCAGTAATTGAATGGAAACTCCGCCAGTGGTCAACATCAAACAAACTCGACAGCAGGTCGCCTAACTCCCCGTGGATTGCGCTTAGTGGTCTCAAACGGCTCTACGTCGTGAGGTGATGCTTCGATGTACCTCAGCGACTCATCTCGAATCGAGGTACTTCGTACATCGTGTTATCTCACTTGTGGGACTCCGATTCAGAAACCGCCTTTGTAAGAATTAGAGTTGTGTTTTCACACTATGTCATAACACTCTCAAGGTTCAAACTTGTAAGTGCTGAACCGCTTATTACTAACCGCTTTTTATTTTTCTTCTTATGGAAGCTCGAGCGAATGATCGTGGCATTCTTCTCATGCTCACGCCAACATCATCACTAATGGAAGTTCTATCCAAAAGCAACACAATCGAATGATTCTTCGTCACAATCAAAGAATCTACAAAGTTAAAGACTTAAAGAACTTCATCTCAGACTGATTTCCAACGCCAAAGAGCGTGTGAGCATGTTGAAGAATGACGCGGAGACACTAGAGCAAAAGGCACTGAGGCAACTTGATGCAGATAATAACATACTATCACTTTCATCACAAAGAACAATGATCAAAGAACAAAGTTAAAGATGACGCCAAAGCATAACTGTTCAAAGAAAACTATCTCTACACCGGGGAGATTGTTCGAATCAAGGCAATTCTTCCGACAAGAAAGAAGAATGTCGAAGACGCCAAAGCTACTATTACATCAACGCCTTGACTGCTTTCATCACCAACACTTGAAGGGGAGATTGTTGGAATCACTCCTAAACCTTTATTCAAGTGTTAGTTACTCATATGTAATAGGTAGCTTATTATGGCCTTTATGTTTGTTTAAGGTCTAGCTTATGTAGAAGGCCCATAAGCTTAGGCCCATGTCCAATAAGGATAAGGATGGGAACTAGGAGTGTTGCCCTAGCTTCCTCCTATAAATACCTCTTGTAAACCTTCATTTGAAGGTTGGTTGTTCAATATTATCTTTCATTCACTCCTTATGCATAACCGCTACATTCATATAGTGTGTTTGTTTGGATATTGTTCAATCGCCTCTCTATCTCTTTCATTGAAGCTTGTGTTGTAAATCTAGTGACCTAACAACTTGCTTTATCATTAGATCTATACTTTCTCTACATCCATAAGATCTCACATATTAACGAATCTAAAGTTTTTGAAACTAACTTAAAATCGGCAAAAATATTCAACCCCCTTCTAGTTTTCCACAATTGGCATCAAGAGCTAAGTTTATAAAAGTTTTAAAGTAAAATTGTATTTTAAAAACTTTTCGATCACTATGGGTTCTGAAAATTATAAGGAAGGGCAATCTATGCAACGACCACCACTACTTGAAACAAATGGTTTTATATATTGGAAAAATAGATTCAAAACATATGTGAAATCTAAAGATATTGATCTTTGGTACATTATTGTTGAAGGCGATTTTGAGGCTACCTCAAAAGATGATAAAGGAAATTTAGTTAACATACCTCATGATAAATTAAGTGATGAATTGAAGAAAAAGCTTTCTAAAAATAGTGAAGCAAAAATGGTTTTATATAATGCTTTACCAAAAAGGAATTCGAAAGAATTTCTATGCTTAAAACCTCTAAAGAAATTTGGAATTCTTTAGTTGTAACTCATCAAGGCAACCAACAAGTTAAAAATAATAAAATTGATTTATTTGTTCAACAATATGAACAATTTTCAATATCGGATGAGGAAACTATAGATCATTCATTTGCTAACTTTAATACTATTATTACATCTTTACAAGCACTTGATGAATCTTTTTCTAGTGTGAACCATGTTAGGAGACTAAGGGCACTTCCATCCAAGTGGAGATCCAAGGTGACGGCGATCGAAGAGTCAAAAGATTTGACAATCCTCACTCTCGATGAACTCATAGGCAACCTAAAAGTCTACGAGCTTGTCCTTGCTAAAGACCCCGAAGCCTCAAAGGTGAAAGAGAAACACAAATCTCTTGCCCTTAAAGCCAAAAAGGCTTCAGGCGATGAAGAGAACTCCTCTTCGAGTGTGACGACAGGAGTACGCTATGGCGTGTAAGGGACTTTTAAAAAGTTCTTTAGAAGAAAGGGAAGATACGTCAAACAACCGTATGACGATAAGAAAGGCTTTCGAAAAGCAAAGAGGACGAGAAGCCAAAAGATGATCGTACTTGCTTTAAATGTGGGGACCCAAACCACTTTATTAGTAAGTGTCCCAAACGGATGATCAAAAGGCCTCGTGAGCTGCACGGGGAATGAGCGACGAGGAGGACGAAGAAATTTGTCTCATGGCAAATGACGAGGTATGTCACTTAATACTATAGTAGTTTATCACTTGATGACGACTCATTGCATAATGAATATGATAAACTATGCAATATTAGCTTAAAACTAGTTAACAAAACAAGCTTTTAAAGAGTCAAAACCAACGCTTAGATAAAGAAGTCATAGAATTAAAAGCAAAACTAAAACGCTTAGAAAAGGGTAAAATAGCAAGTGGTGAATGTGAACTTTATGTTCAACTTCAAACACTAGTTGATCATCTAGATTCTAAAATTGCTAGAATGAGTACTAACACTTTAGATACAATATTAGATGGTGTTAAAACCGGTAACAACCAAAAAGGTTTAGGTGTTCAACAACTTGATCCATCAACTAGTGAAAATAAAGAAACAAAATTTGTTAAGGCACTAGAAAACCACTCAAATTTGGGCGGATCCCACGGATCCCTTGATAAAGGAACCGCTAGTGTACGCCAGTGATCCGTGGATCTCGCCAGAGCAAACAAATTGTAATAACGTAGCTTCTTCATCTAGAACCGAGTTTGTTATCGTTAATAGGAAGAAACCAACTCACGTCACCACTAGACAACCACCTCCAAAATATAATCCTACTTTTGCAAGAAACAAAGCTCCATCTTTTTCAAAACCTAATTCATTTAGGAGACCTAATAACGCTATTAACCCGAAAAGTAACCATCAAATGGGATGGAACCCAAATATGCAAAATGGTTTTCCTTTTCAAAACTTTGCTCCATGGAATGCATACTCATCTTATCCATACATGTCTAACATGAATGGAATGTTTAACACTAATGGACCCATGAACAAATGGGGACCAAACTTTTGAGTTTATTATTGTTTTAGGTGTGCTTAGTTGTCGACCTAGACCCCAATGAATGGGTCAAGGATAGCGGTGCACGAGGCACATGACCGAAATAGGATCTATTCTCCACATATGAATCCTTAAATGGAGGTAATGTGGTGTTTGGAAATAGCAAAAGTAGAATCATCGTTAAAGGTACAATTTCTAACAAATCTCTAACCATTAACGATGTGTGTCACGTAGAAAACCTAAACTTTAACCTCTTAAGTATAGGACAAATATGTGATAAAAAGTGCAATGTACTTTTACCAAAACCGGTAGTAAGATACTAAAAGATGGCATAACCATAGGAAGAGGAATTAGGAAACATGGAGTCTATGTCATTAAAATTGGTAATGAACCTAAAGACAAACTTTGTCTTACCTCTATGGATGATACTTAGACCTTATGGCATCAAGATTGGTCATGCCAATATGCGACTTCTTCAATCGCTATCATCCAAAGATCTAGTAAGAGATCTACCTAAGTTAAAATATGAACATCACTTTTGTGATGCTTGTAATGTAGGAAAACAAGCTCACTCTAGTCATAAAGCTAAAAACATGGTGTCTACAACTAGGTGTCTAGAATTACTACATATGGATTTATTTGGTCCATCCGCTATCCAAAGTTATGGAGGCAACTACTACACTTTGGTCATAGTGGATGATTACTCTAGGTATACATGGACAAAATTTTTAAAGAACAAAACGAAAACCTTTAATTATTTTGAAATATTAAGCAAAAAGATCCAAAGACAACTAGGAAGTCCTATAGTGTCTATTAGGACGGATCATTGTAGGGAATTCGATAATGAAGTGCAATTTGGAGCCTTTTGTGACGCTAATGGTATTACTCACAACTTCTGCCCACGCACTCCACAATAGGAATGGGGTAGTAGAAAGAAAGAATAGAACCCTACAAGAAATGAGTCGAACCATGCTTAATGAACAATCCATACCTCAAAAATTTTGGTGTAATGTCGTTGATACTTCAACGTATATACTCAATCGAGTCTTAATTAGACCAATCTTAGGTAAAACTCCATATGAGTTACTCCGAGGCAAAAAGCCTACGTTAAATCACTTTAGAGTCTTTGGTAGTAAATGTTTTATTCTTAACACTAAAGATTACCTTACAAAATTTGATCCTAAATCAACCGAAGGTATCTTTTTAGGTTACTCGCCAAATAGCAAAGCTTACGCCATATTAAACAAAGAAACAATGAAGGTAGAAGAGTCATTAAATATAAAATTTGATGAAAGTCCACCCAAACCCTCTCCACCTCTTGTCGATGACGAGATTATAGAAAGTGAAGCTATAGTAATAAAGAAAAAGATAAGTGAAGAAGAAGAACCTCTAAGTGATGAAATAATAAACATTAAAGAGTCCAAAGATCACCCCAGAGATAAAGTCATAGGAAACCTAAACGAACGAACATTAAGGTCTCAAGTTCAAAACCAAAGTAGCTTGTTTTGTTTCGCTTCAACCTTAGAACCTAAGAATACACAAGAAGCCATAAAAGATGAGAGTTGGGTAATGGCTATGCAAGAAGAACTAAATCAATTTGTTTCTAATGATGTTTGGACACTTGTCCCTCCACCTAGTAATCAAACCATAATAGGAACCAAATGGGTTTATAAAACAAATTAGATGCAAACGGAGTAGTGTCTAGGAACAAGGCTAGACTCGTTCTCAAGGGTATAACCAACAAGAGGGAATAGACTTTGATGAGACCTACGCCCCGTGGCTAGATTAGAGTCTATAAGAATACTTTTTATGATGTGCTAATGATCTAAAGCTTTATCAAATGGATGTCAAAAGAGCTTTTCTAAATGGTTTCATTAATGAAGAAGTATATGTAGCTCAACCTCCGGCTTCATCGATTTTGAAAAACCCAAACATGTGTATAAATTAAAGAAAGCCCTTTACGGTCTTAAACAAGCTCCAAAAGCTTGGTATGATAGACTCAAGTCATTTCTAATTAAACACAACTATACAATGGGGTTAGTTGACAACACACTTTTACTAAGAAAAGAGAGTCACATATATTCATAGTACAAATATACGTAGATGATATTATATTTGAATCCACTTGTCAAGACATGTGTGATGATTTCTCTAAAATCATGCATGACGAGTTCGAGATGAGTATGATGGGAGAACTTAGTTTCTTTCTTGGTCTACAAATAAAACAAGTAGAAGATGGTATCTTCTTCAATCAATCTAAATACATAAAGGAGATGTTAAAGAAATTCGGTCTAGAAGAGTCAAACCAATTAGGACTCCAATGTCATCCGACACCAAACTCACAAAAGATGAAGACGGAGAACCCGTAGATAATACTAAATATCGTGGCATGATAGGTAGTCTTCTCTACCTCACTGCAAGTAGGCCGGATATCATGTTTAGTGTTTGCTTATGTGCTAGGTTTCAAGAAGACCCTAAAACATCACACCTAGAAGCCAGAAAAAGGATATTTAGAAATATTAAGGGTACAACACAATTAGGATTATGGTATCCTAAGGGCACGAGAGTAGAAACAATTGTATATGCAGATTCTGACCATGCAGGTGATTACGTTGATAGAAAAAGTACAAGTGGGGTATGTACTTTCATGGGATGTTGTTTAACATCTTGGTTTTCTAAGAAACAAACGGCACTAGCAATATCAACAACCGAAGCCGAAGTACGCTCACGCAAAAGCATGCCAACAAGCACTATGGATGAAACAAGCGTTAGTCGACTTTTACCATTCATCTAAGCTTACATAGCCATCCTATGTGACAACAAAGGTGCCATCGACTTAAGCAAGAATCCGTTATTGCATTCTCGCACAAAGCATATAGAGATTTGTCATCACTTCCTAAGAGACAATGTTCAAAAGGGGAACATCTCTATTGAGAAGGTAGCATCCAAAGACAACATAGCCGACGCCCTCACCAAACCGCTTGAAGCGGAACAATTCAACCTACTTCGTCTTGGTCTTGGTCTCATGGAACAAACGTCAGAACTTATTTGACTCTACAAGGTATGTAAACACTAGCCTTCTTCTTTCTGAGTCTAGGATTTCTATTTCATGCACAACTCACAAACAATACGGAAATTTTCAAAACCCAAGATAAGTTTTCCACTTATAGCTTTCTTTATTTTTTACATAACTACATACACGCTTTTCAAAGAAAACCACTTTTCAAAATGTTTTCTAAAAGGATGATACCTTCCCGTATCAATTTCACAAAAGCAATTTCTCACGCCTAGGACAAATCGCTTTTTCATTATTAATACAAAGTAAAAACCCGCTTTCATTGCATCTCATGTCTTTTGAATGCTAAAGGGAACACATAACTAATATGTGTTTTAGGGTACATTCATTTAAGCAACAATGAATTAGGAGCATTGATAACACTAAATTACGTACTTATGTACTAAATATGTGTTTTCGGTTATCTCAATAGGATGCTTTTCTACTTCTAGTTTATTTTTCTTTTACGTTTTAGGGGTCGAGATAATCCGAACTCCAAATAGTTTGCATATAGGCACGCACTAGGAAAAAATGTTTCCAAAAAGGAAAATTTTGTGTCAGCCTGAATCACTGCACTCACGGATCCCGGCCAAACTTTCATGCGGACGGATCCTCAAGGGAAGGATCCGTGGGATCCGTGAGACGTAAGTCTTTTACCTTCTATTTTTCTCACTTTGGATGAAAAATCCACATTTGTTTTATTTTCGGGAGTATGCTCTTTAATGCTTGTGTTCTCATGTTCACATGCCTTAAATTCATATCTAATCATAAGATTTTAATCCACATTTTGGGTCAAGCATTCATTACAATGCTTTGTTTGTATATATATAGAACTCCCAAAATGCTTGCATAATCCATCTCATCTTCACAAACACAACACACCATGTCATCCACAAACCCTTTAGATGAATCACCTAGTACAAACAAACATCTCCATGAAACTCAAACCTTTGTACTTCCACCTTCCAAAATACCAAAATCAAACTCTAGGATATCCGCACGGATTAACATCCGATCTTGTTGTTTAGGAAAACCATCATATGGCTCATCACCATCAACCAACTCACCACAAGATGCTTCCATTATAGCACCTCCCTTATCACCAACGAGTACACCAACTTCATCACCAAATCATTCATCACCTAAAATCACTCTTTTGGAACTCCTTACGACTCCAACAAGATATCTCAACAACCAAAGCAAAAGAATTAGCCTTTCTGACACCTCCAACTTCTCCAAACACAATATTCAATGATCTTGAAACATCACCACCTTTAGCTCCCATTAAACTACAAGAACATCTAGGTTCTTTTCCACCACCACTTCCAATCATTCCTGATTTTGATCCATATTTTCCTATTTTTCCACCATAATTTCCGCAACTCACAAATCAAAACAAACCTAAAATTTCCGCACTCATTACCCACATCATTTACATTGTGAACATTGCCAATCCACTAGGAAAATTGCAATAGAAGTTAGGAAGAAATGTATTCATACTCAACCTCATCCTTGATCGCATCAATACCATTACTCATCAAACCTCCATCCATAACCTTATGCAAGCATGGAAGGAATCACTACTACTATTTTCTATTTTAGTACTTTTTCTTTTGAAGTCATTTTCAAGAACAAGTCTTGTTCTTATTTTTACATGCTTGTAGGTGGCATAAATACCACTACAATTTGTTGTTTTATTACAAGGCCTTGTTTACATACCTTGGCTCCCAATCTTGATTCTCGCCAATCACAAGATTATTTAAGCATGTTACTAACCTTTCTTTTTGTAGGATTTTTATTTTTCTTCACTTGACGCCCAAACTAGGGGAGCTACCGCCAAGGGGAGTTAGAATACGGACAAATTTTTCCACACTTTTATGTTTATTTTTCAAGGGTTAACTTTTTGTTTCGACAAAAAAGGGGAGAAGAAGTAAAACTTAGGGCTTTCAAAACTTACATCTATTCTTAAGTTTTACTCATCATAACATTATGTTTTGTCATCAACAAAAAGGGGAGATTGTTAATACAAATAAACCGTAAAAACGTTTATTAATATTTTGCGATCTCTTTGTGTTTTGTTGATAACAAATATAATGTTATCTTAAGTATAATTATAAGGATACATGTTATTTTTGTAAAGCATTTACATATAGCCATTTAAATACAAAATGTAGTAATTAAGCATTTGTTGTAATAGTTTATTAGGATGGGTAAAACCATAACCCATGGATCTTAACCCATACCTGTTGGTTAGATACAATGTATACTTAGATACATTGAATCTAAAGAAAACCCATGGACCAACCCATAACCCATAACCCATGACCCATAACCAAAAAACCCATGGGCAAAGAGGAGCTGCCCACCTGGATCCCTAGGATTACACTAGATCGGGAACAAGGAAGATTTTGCCTATAAATAGAGAGCCATTTCTTCATTCTAACTCACCCTCTTCTTACTAAATCTCTCAAACACTCTCATTCTCTTCTAACATATAGATCACTTGATCTAGAGAGTTGTTCTTCTTTCTTTCTATTGTGATCCTCATATAGGTCCTTCTCTAAGGCGAGATCACGAGCATTCTACAAGTCATCCAAGCAAGGGGTCCTTGATTGATTTGTCACCCGCAAGATTTCAGAAATAAGATCTTGTATTTGATATTTCACATATTTGTTGTGTAATAGTCATTGGTCCACCGTGCTACGGACTCGATTCTAGCTTTGTACCTAAAAAGTGTAAGCAACGCTAGAAGGCTTCTTCGCCATGTTGAAGGAGTTTGTTGACATAGTGCTTGAACTCTCGAGTAGGTGACTCGAGGAGTGGAGTAGGGCAAGGAAGGTGTCCTTGTAGCCGAACCACTATACATCGGTTGTGTCTTTTCTTTCCCTTCGCTTTATTTTATTTACTTGCTTTATCATTAGATCTATACTTTCTCTACATCCATAAGATCTCACATATTAACGAATCTAAAGTTTTTGAAACTAACTAAAAATCGGCAAAACTATTCAACCCCCCCCCCTTCTAGTTTTCCACACAAAGTTTATGTTTAAAAGAAAAGATACATTATTACAATACAAGTTTAGCCGACATCGGCAATTGAAGTACAAAGTTTAGATCCCAAAAGACTTCGATTTAATACATAATGATTTGTAGTGACATGTGAAAACTTCATTATGCAAAGACCTTGTAGAAAAGCTTACTAACGATCACCAAAATGCATGAGAGAAAACGGTCAACTATGAAAATAGTTGGTGAGTACACACGCTTCGTGATAATAGGAAAAAATTTTAAGAGAATGGGTCAAAGGTTCTGGTCATCGAGGATAGTCCACAAAGCAAAGGCATTGTAAATCCACTCAGTTCCAAGTTCACCATACAAAAATTTCAGAACCTGTGTGTTCACAACCCACTCAAAAGTAGTATGTCTAGTAGTCGAAAGTATAAGTTACCATAATAGTTCACATATTGCACCAACGATATAATAATGTATGCTGCAAAGCCCCTAGAATAAATAATATGCGCCCCAGAACATAGTGAATGAGAGGTTGGCCGAATCTAATAGCGCTTATCCATACTACCTACTAATAGGCGACTTAACAATGCAAATGTACGAACGTACATCATACAACTATTAATATACAATTAAGAACACCAACATGGGAGAATTTGCAATCGCTCCCAATGGGGAGAATTTAAGTCAGGGTCATAGCACGTATGGTTCAACAAGTTCAAAGCAGGTCATAAGTTCATAATTAAGTCCAAGAGTCTAAGTCAAGTTCAAAAGTTCAAGTCAAAAGAGTTCATAAAATTAGGAATCAATTTAGTTTAAGTATGGTTCATGCATTTCGCCCCAAAATATAGTAAAAACGGTAAAAAGGGGATCGTGAATACTCACTTGATGCAATAATTATGATGACAAAGTGGATTCACAGAAATGAGGTGAAATCTCTATCCGCAACCTAATATGAATGATATGCTCTAATATAAGTCATGAAACAATGTCGTGCACGCATACTCATATGATATCCATACCACTTGTGCAATTTTGAAAATAAAGTTTATCGTCGAAAATAAGTTTATAACGTCTTGACAAGTTATGAATTACTTTGTAAGTACTTACATTGAAATGATATCCTACGATAGTCATTTAGTGATTTATTAAGAAATTATAGTTTTTCGTCGAAAAACAATATAATTTGACAATTCATGAAAGTGACTAAATGGCCTCAAAAAGCTAGTCGTAAAATAGTGAATATCGAGTGTTAGGAAACAAACTCAAAGGTTTTGGAAAGCTTGTAGCATTATCTCAAAGTCTTAGCTTTTAAATTTTGTAATAGAGGTCTCGATCATGGTGGAGAAAACATAGGTGAAGTAGGTACTTGTACCAAAAATATTGTTTAAAGGTAGTTTTCGCAAAGTTTGAGGAATCCGTGATTTTATTCCTTACAACCCGCTTTGATCTAACGCTTGAACATTTTGGAAAATAAGCTAAGTGAACTTACTTTTACTAGAAGACATCGCTTAAAAAGTATTCTATCAATGTGAAAAACGACTCTCAACATGGTCACTAGCGACAACTAGTTTGGCTATTAGAAAATATATATATGTGTTATAATTTGTGAAAGTATTTACTGACAACCTTATTTAAACGCGTGTAATTTAGTCGTTATAAGTCCGTTTTCTACGTTTTATATGGCCTTAGCTATGTGTTAAAGTATACTAATGTATTTTTGATAAATCGATTCATTTAGATAACGCTTAAGACTCATTTTTTACCCTTAAAAATCGGGACAGATACTCGCTTTTTCCGAAAATATAGTTTTCGTCTGTAAACATGAAAATAGCATAACTTCTTCGTTATAAACTCGCTTTAACCCGCTCAAGCCGCACCACGGTTTCGCTTTAAAGTATATTTTCATAATATCAGCCCAAAATATTTTATAAACTGTCGAAATTTCCTGACTTTGCAAAAATGAACACACCCTATTTTATAGTTGTCGAAAGTGATTTTTCTTGCGTAATACTTATTCTAACCACTTCAAATCAATCACCAAATCTATTCTAAACCTACCATACAGCTTCTTAGGGTGTCATGGGTTCCTAGACATCATCAAAAGTGATATGTTTCAAGGGATTAATTATAGGATGATATATACTAATTATAAGTACTAAAAACATTAAAACTGGTATAGATACTCATATAACTTGCATGTTTTCTTTCAAGCATAATAAAAATAACCAAAGTATGAATATGAAAGATTAAAAATGATCATGAAATGCTTACTAGTATGATGATGAGGTTTATAGAACAAGGTTTTTCCTAATTACCATAGGTTTTTACTGCAAAACCTTAAATAAGAGTATACTAGAGTTTATAAAATAACTTGATCCTTGAAAATTCTTGAGTTTCTTCCTTGTTTTGGTCTTGGCCGGTTCTAAGAGAGCAAAATGGAGGAGAGTTTTTATTTTTCACCTAAGTATATGTGCTTGTATGTGTTATAGATAGTATATAATTAAAAGAAAATACAAGTGTTAGTCTAGATTGTGTATGTGTAAAGGCTGGTGTAGATTTTTATGTACATATTGTTGTGTCATTGTTTTTTGGTCGACAAGAAGAAAAGAAAAAGAAAGAGTGCTGAATTTTGTATGAGTAAATGTATAATTGTGGAAGTATAGTAGGTAATTTGTAAGTTAAAATAGGTATTTGGGGTAGCGTTAGCTAGAAATTGATTTTTACGGAACAAAATAAAATATATCAAAGTCATAAAAATTATAAAAATACATTTCTTACAAGAATTTAGTGAATAAATAATTATCGAGTTGAATTTACGAAAACCTGTCAGAATATATATACATAACGCTTTATATACAAAATAAATTGAAAACATCGGGTAAACTAATAATATAATTTTATAGTCTTAAAATGAGTATAAAAATATATTAGGATAATTTTTGGAAGCAATGTTGATCAATTATTCAAAATAAATGATTACGCGATAGCGTTTATTTAATAGGAAAAATATACGTTATATTGCTCACACTCTCGATGCTGACTGCATCATTCGAATTAAATCATATAACTGTTTGTGTACTTTGGAGCATTCTTGACTGCGAGTTTTAATTGAGGTTTAAATTTTTATATCAGGCGTATGAATTTTTAGGGTTATATCTAGAGTACACTGAAACACGGAATGAGGTTAAACCGAATGATATTAGGGTTTTGAATTAATAAAAGAGATGATATAATGAATGAATCGGGTAGTAATTAAGGAAGAGATATTGAGTTTCTTAAGTTACAGGGATTCTTATAATTATCTCATTAAATTAAAATGGGTTTTGACAAAAAAAATTATTCTGTATTAATATTGAATATTGTGTCTTTAAAGGTAATTGCATATAATTATACTAGACGATAAACCTACTTCAGGCACTGCTCCTAGCGGCAGATAATTAACAATTGCATATTGTGGTAAGTGTTTCAGAACATGCTAATTCAATCGAAGAAAAAATTTTAACATGTATCAAAGAACAAATAAAAGTATTTATTGAAACCAAAATGAAACATTACATCAATTATGAGATAACTAACAATGCACGCACTCGTCATGTAAAATTTCTTATTACACGGCATATGAGGTGTTGAATCCTCTTTCGACCAACTCTTCGATTGGCTTCACTTTGTAGTATCATCCATCAAGACATGGTATTTGACCCAATCAAACCTAAGAAACTTAAAAAATATATATACACCGGTTGTATAATGTATTTTGACCAAATTATTTCAGAAAACTTTGTATACCTTTGAAATTAATGCACCGGAACAATCAACGATTAAAGCACCAATCAATCACCATCATTATAGCAATATTTGGAACACAAATTTGTATTTAACGTATTTAATGCGCAAGAACGAGAACAAAAAAAATGAACCCCGTGACTATATAATAAATCGATATAACAATGTTTTGTGATTGAAACATTCAAGTTATTCACAACAATATCTCTCAATTTCAATTATATATAAATGTCAAAATAATATTTTTAAAAATTATATGGTCATTTGCACACATTTTAGTATTTAATAACCCGAGATCGCATATGATATACACTATAAAGTAACATAACAATAAATAATAAGTATTAATATGGTGCCTTATAAAATAAAAGATATTGATAAACTTTTAGAAATTATTAGTGTTAAGATTAAATAAATTAAAAATATATACTTTTTTTAGGAAAATTACAATAGTAAAAGTTGTCAAAATTTGTCATACATTTCTTTCAAATTTTAGGTGTGAATTGTTATGGTAGCTATTTCATTAAGGGCAAATTCTTTGAATTTTTATGTAGAAATTTTAGTTTTAAAGGAATTTTAGAAATTTAACATTACTCACTTTTAAGTTTCAAAAACATGGATACACGCCAGAAAAATGTTAAAAAAAAAACTTGTATTGCCTTTCCAACATTGAATATGCCAAATCAGTTTTTATTTAATATTAGTTTGAATTTTTAATGGAAATTATATATACATATAGTTAAAGACGAGACCCTGCAGATATAGCAACGCAGATTTTATAGCGACATATCGCTTAGTGATAAAAAATGTGGTTATAAATAGGTGTAAACGAGCCGCCGCGAAAAGCTTCGATCGGACGGTAAAAGCTCGAACGAAGCCGAGCTTAAACGCAGCTCGAGCCTATTTTGGTTCATTTAATAATCGAGCTCGGAGCCGCTCTATACAAAAGCTCGAGTAGGCTCACGAGCCTAAACGAGCCCTAGAATTATATACGTGTATATATCGCCTATACGATAAACCCAGCTTAAAGTAGTAAACGAGCTCGAACTGCTTTATGTAATTAACGAAATGCCAGCTCAAACATCATAAAATTAGTCGAGCTCGAGCCGAGCTCGAGCTTGTGAGAAAATTTTCACGAGCCGAAGCTCGAGCTCAAAGTATAAGGTTTCGAACGAAGCTCTGAGCCCGAAGTTCGAAGCTTTATATATAAACGAGCCGAGCTCGAGCCTTAACGAGCTCGAGCTCGGCTCGGTTCGTTTCCACCCCTAGTTATAAACGAAAAATAATAAAAGTTTGAAGATTTGGGTATTAAACATAATGTTCTCAAACCCGGTCGACTGTGGTTCAACCCTTGAACCGCTGTATTTAAAAACAGATCGATTAAACCGGTCAACCCGTTTAAATAAGCCCCGTATAACCCGGTTGGATTCGATGTGTATTAATAGTTTACTTTTGAAATATATGTTTTCAAAGTTTCTATTTTTAGTTTCAACATTTCACTTTTTGTGTTTTCCTTTATATATAGTATACGCGGGTAATTCCCTGTGACGCATTAACCTGAGAAACAGATTGATGAGGCTTACTTTTACCCGCTTAGACGGTTTCAACGTCCTCTCTGGTTCATTTTAGGATGAACTTTATCGGTTAGTCGAATCCTCAAGTAAACCGTTCCCGATTGAACCCGCTTGGTCCTCCGGCCCTGCCTCAGCTGCAAAATTATATGTACCATCAACTGTTGCATTTTGTATGAAACTTTGTGCGTTTATTAATTTGTATAATGTGCATAATAGCAGTACTTTTCATTTTAAGGTGTTTTAAAAATAACAAATTAGTGTGTGTAATTATTTTATATTCTGGATTTTGTTGAAACTTGTTTAAATTGTATAATTTCGTGAAAATTTTATTCAGATTTCTTTTTAGTATGTAGTGTTTTAATTGTTTGTATTCAATTTGGTGGATATGATTTTAGTTGGTTGTACAATATGAATAAATCAATGTACTTTTAAGTAATGTGGGTGTTTAATAAGCAGATAATTACATTATACATTTATCTCACCTTTGACTTTCAACTTTCAACTTTCAATTTTCACTTTCACCTTTGACCATTTTTCTATTTTATGTAGTAAAGATAGTTATAATTTTATTTTATTTAGGTAACTCAAGATTTAATTTTATTTAGCTGACAAAGATGTTGATATTGTTATTTAAATTTCACTACTGATATTATGTTGCACACAGATGCAAGTTTAATAGCACATAATGAGTGTTGATAAAGTTAAAGTATACTTATTTTATAATGAGCGTTGATATTATGTTGATGTTTTATAAAAATGTTTTTCTAGATAGCCTTATATAAATAAATAAGAATTACATGAATCATTGTTATAAGTACAATCGCAGATATTTATTTTATATTAAAGTAAACCGCTACAATTTGATAGTTATATTCCCGCTTTTCAGAATTTAGCCGTATTAAAAAATGTAAACTCGTGTCCACGAGGTTGTTTTAAAAATAAAATAAATGATTCCTTATTGAACGATATAAGAAAAATTGATACTTATAATTTTATGTAAATTTATATGTTGTTATTTTAAAACAACATATACATTGTATTTTTTAAGATATAAAGTTTAAAGTGTATAAAGTATAAGGGGGTATTTGTTTATAATCCAAAGTTAATGGAGGTTTATAATATTACATTTAACTCTATATAATTTTTAAAAAATCAACCACTAAAGTTTTATTAATCACCTCCACTTTTTTTAAGTTTTTTTTTTCACAAATTTGACACCTATATTTTTATGTGTGTTTTTTATCAACCAAATTTCTCCACCAAATTTATTAAAGTTTGACCAAAATTAATTTAATTTTGACTTTTATTAACCAATCACATCACATGATTTTGCTTACGTGGCGAAATTGAACTCTCCTATTGGCCCAATTTTTTCTTCAATGAGAAGGGTTTTCTAAAAACACTCGAAAATGATGTAATTCTTTTATTATATAAAAGATTATAAACAACCCAAGTTCAATTCCCTACATTGTCAATTCTAAATCTAATTAATCCGGATTTTTGTGCTATAAAAACATATTGCCTACGTGGACAAAAGCCGATGACATGGAATTAAGTCTGCTTATTTGGCTTTAATTTTGATGACGTGGCTTTAATTGTGATGATGTGGCTTTAATTGTAATGACATAGCTTTATGACGTGACATTATGTGATGTCAATAAAATTATATGTGGCATGTCTCCTCGTATATATAATGTAGAAATATCATTTTTAAACCTCAAATATACCATATATAGCCAAATTTCAAAATTTATATAAAGATTAAAGCTCAAAAATATATAATAATTATTTAAATTTATATTGTCCATTGCACCCCTTTACTACTATACCACATATTAATATTCATTGAGTATCCATTTTCTCAACATTTGACTCACTCAATCAAATATGAGTAACAACTATTCCCTTTTATTCTTATTAGAAGGTGCACTGCTACACAATATGCGCGCATGACTCGAATAAAATTTTTCGATGAATCATGATTTAGTTTATTATGTCTTTTTTGACAATAATTTGCGAAGATCAAAATTTTGTTTAGAAGCCGTTACTCGGTTCGCCCTGCTTTTATCCATTCGCCGAAATTGCCTGACTGCTCTACCACTGCCCTTTCTCTACCACCTCCGTGGATCAGACCCTCAGGGCCCATTTCTGCTCGCTTAGCTTTAACGCTTTAAACAACTTATACCCAAATATTACTCACACACTAAACACACGCCTACCACACCTCTTTTCTTTCAAACATCATTCAGCCACAAAATTCTTTTCTCAAAGCAATAAATATATCCACTTGTCTTTGTGATAAACGAACCAGATATCCTTGTTGTGCGTTCTCATATTATTTTCACAAACGAATAACAAACACAAAACCTTTCTTTCAAGATATCACACCTAAAAACACAAACACAATTCAGATTCATTGTTAGACGCGCTCAATTGTAAGGCTTCAAGATCTTATAAAGATATAAGGTAGGTTCTTTGTTTTTCGTTTAAGTCTTAACCCGAAGAAAGAAAGAGTGAAACAATTTTTGTTTTTTATCTTACTTTAATTTCTGGATATTTAAAGAAAGTTACGTGATCTATGTAGATTTTTTTCTTTCGTGTTTTGATCTTTAAAGGTCTTAGAAGTTATTGTTAGACATGAAAGATAAAGTTCGAGATCTTCGTGATACTTGTTGTTTTTGGTTTTTGTCATTAAAGATCTATGATGGCTTTGTAAAAAATTTGTAAATCTTTTAAGATTTATGAAAAGTTCGTAAAACCTGAGATCTCTATTTCATTCTTTTCCATTTATTTTTTCTTGTCGGTTGAAAGTGGTGTGTGATGAGGAGAAGAGGAGTGTTTGATGTTTGTTGTATGACGGAATGGACAAAGAAGTGGTATCATGGTCATTCTCAGGAAGCAAATGGGTACATCCCGACAGACATACGACTTTTAAGGGCTGCTTTTAAGTATAATTGTATTGATTTGTATTTTAATGTTGCAAGTATTGTAACTAATGCTTTGTAACTTGTAAGTCCCAAATTTTGTGCTTTAATGTATTGTACATCATGCTTTATTACTTGCAAGTTCTGAAAGTCAAAATTAAATAGAGAGATACGCGATTATGTAGTAGGATGTGAACATCAACTTCAAGTAATTCACAATCGTCCGTGTATTGTATTGTCGAACTTTGGCCAATTGACAGATTTGCCTAAATACTGTTAATTGTCTCTTGCTCACCGCTCTTTCCTTTGCTTGATCATATAATTGGCTGAGGTTGTATATTTTAGATTTGGTTGTTGGATTGGTGCGGATGCTTAAATTTATTATAGTTATAAGTGAACCTACTCATATCTTCTTTATGAACCCAATATAAATTAATATTTTTTTAGTTTCGTTTTCACTGTGATGCGGGAAGTTTGGTGTCTCTTTCATCGTTTATGAGAACTAAAATGAGTTCACAACAAATTCGTTTATAGTTTTTATTGCATAACTGACGATATAAGAAAGGATGGTGAGATGAGGTTAATCATCATGGAAATGGTGGTTTGTTTGGGGAATCTGGTAGAGATGCTTTGGCTAGAAGCGAGTCAGGGGTATAATCATGGTTAAATGATGATTATCATATGTTTTTATAGCTATTTGTATATACTAGAAGGGTACCACAAGAATGCAGCAGTATGTCACGACTCTATAATAATACGACGTAATAAATGAAATAAAGGTTAAAGTTGTAAAAATTAGAATTAAAATAAAATAAACACACTAAAAATATAAAAACTAAAAACTCATAAAAAATATATTAAAATGGATGTTGAATTAAAGAGATAAAATTTTGTAAAATACGGTGAAATTAGATTATAATATAAATAAGTAGATAAAAAGATATTTTAATATGAAAATAAAGATGAATTTTTTGGTAGTGTGACACATGCATTTTATAATCGGACTCATTATCTTAATTTTTGCTGGCAGAGTTGGATCGGATTGTTAGTAAGCAGGCTGAGCTTAAGTTAGTGACACATGTCATCTCATGATGGAGCTTTATCTTAATTTTAAGCCTCTCTAAAATTAGAAGTTAATTTTAAGCTCTCTAATTTTAGAAGGCCTAAATGCATTATAAAGTAGTATAGATTTGATAAATATTTAAAGTTTAAAAAAGATGTATAATGCAATTTTAAGTTTTAAATGTAGAAGTTTTTTACTGCGGTTCAAATAAGAAAGTAATTTTGCATACTCTAAGTCACAAAATTTCATTTTTAGTAGAATTGGTTTTGCCATTCAAAGGGTGAATTTTGCTCGCTTGCCATCTTATCATTGTAATCTGCTATCGATGCAATAAAATTACAGATGTACAATATATATATATATATATATATATATATATATATATATATATATATATATATATATATATATATATATATATATATATATATATATAATTCCCCTTTATTAAATTGGTAACTAAGTTTTATAAATGGGAGGTGATTTGCACATTCTCTATTTTTATTTGCACACTCAAAATATAAGTATTCAAAGCTGAATATAAATATAGTCCAACTAGCTTAAAGACCCATGGATTCATGGGGTTTTTAAAGGAATATGAAAATAAGAGAATAAGAAAACAACGAAAGTAAACATGTTCCATTAATATATCAGATAAACAATGAAATTATACCTGAGTTATACGACAATCAATTGAGTTACTAACAATTAAATTAATAAACATCGATATTGTTGTCGTCTCAAAATTTGACGATCTTGAATAGCAAATGACATATGTGAGCAAACACCAATTTGGTAGGAAACGCCAAGTCCATGCACACCTAACAATGCATAGACAATTTAAGTAAAATCAGTTCATACATGATTTATAATGCATTATAATTTAAAATATGGTAAAAGAAACTTACAACATGTATATTCCACATACCTCTTCGACCTTGTTCATAGGCCTTCAAGTACTTCTTTGTACACGACATTGGTAGTAGTTTTACACAAATTTCCATCTTGATCACAAACGACAACCTTCAAACCATGTTTGCTTTTAACTCTTGAGACAACAACGTATAGCTATCCATGTGTGAAAACAGGTCAGGGGAGATACAAACCAACTTTTGATAATGATTGACACCCTAACTTTTGTTAATTGTCATTGAAAATGAAAGTGAAATAGGAAATTGTCTACTGAAAATCTTAAGCGGTAAACGCTTATCAGAAGGAGTGATTCTCAACCTTGGTATGATTAACGTTTTTCCAAAGTTGGTTCCGTTAATGATTTTTGTGTGAATAGAAGTCCTTGTTAATTATTGAGCTTGTAGTCTTGTCCCATTACACAATCCATTGGCTTGATCAATGTTTCGCAACAACATAATGGGGACTCCCAATTTTAAAGAAATTTTATGGTTTGGAACACTTGAGAACTTCAATCCATTGATAAATTCTGGCGAGAAAACGGAGTGATAAATAATGGCACCACATTCACTTTTGTCAACACTGTCACAACTAAGGAAAACCATTTCTTCACTTGGAAATTTGTCTAACATATGCTCATTTATGTTGTCCACGACTTCATTTGTGGGAGCAAGGATTGCCTTTTCTTGAAAGTACGCTGGATCATGTATGTTATCCAAAATGTTTGGATAAGTGAAGTCAATAATAGATTTAACCGGGTCATCAGCCACATCTATTAAAATTTCATGTGGCAAATCTATAGAAACCTCTCCGTCATTCGGTTCTCCAAGGTCTCCGTCTTTGAATCTCAATATCCAAAATGCAAATTACCGTATCTCGTTGACATCTTCGTATGCGTGATCCCACAGTTAACCTCATGTTCGTGGTCAACTTAAGAACTTTGCAGTAATCCTACAAGTAAGATTTCCTCAAAGAAGCAGTAACAATGTCTTCCTAGGATCCCTTTGGAATAACAGTAGAACCTGCCTAAAGTTGCCGCCAAAAACCATGGTCATGTTTCCAAAAGGCTCATCGCACATGTCATACTTGCTCCTACGAAGTATGTCTCTCAAAGACTGATCTAATGCTTCAAAACAAAGCTTATTTGCCATGGGCGCTTCATCCCAGATAATAAGCTTACATTTCTTTAACATTTTTCCAAGATCGCTTTGAGCATTTATAGAGCAAGTAGAAGTCTCATCCACGTTGATAGGAATATGGAATCTTGAATGAGCAGTTCGGCCTCCCGATATTAATAAAGACGCAATACCGCTGGATGCCACATTCAAGACAATATCACCTTTTCTTCTAATACCGGCAACAAGCGTCTTCTATAAGAAGGTCTTCCCTGTACCTCTTTACCCATAAACAAAGTACACCCCTCCCGTTCCTGTGTCAACTGAGTGTATTATGGTGTCATACACACCCTCCTGTTCTCTGATCAAAGAGGCGTACAGGCGTTCGTATTCAGATTTTAACTCGACCAAGTTATAATCTATCTCATCGTGTATAAGTCAATTACCAAAGTCAGTTCCATATCTATCATCCGAATAAGGCATCTCAGGCCAATTCCTCAAAGTTGAGTTTCTTGATCTTAGAAGTTGTTCAATATAGAACAAAGCCACATTCTTTTTTTAGTCGTCACTGATAATCAAATCTGCATTAAATAAATGTAATGCCAGAACTTAATAAACGGATGAGTTATTAAAAAATTACACATAATCTATTGAAATAATGGTATCAGCAAACATAACATATATTTGACTAGTGTTGAATAACAGACGTTAGTAAAAAATATATTTTATAGGTATTACCTGGAATTTGCAAAATCTACCTTCACTTAGATTGAACATGTTGCGCAAGAAAATGCCATGTTTGTTACCAAACAGTCAAAGGCGTGGTAAGTTCCTTTTGCTAAAGCAATTTCACAAATAGCTCATGAAGATGTTCAGGGTTTGCCCAATGAGCTGCGTCTATGATACTTTCAACATACTCCTTGTCGTCCTCTAAAAGGCCCGCTGTGTAGCAAGCCTATTTGTAAGTTGGATACACTATACCATTAACCTTTTTAATCTCATCGTGTGTCCTGCATCCTTTTGCACTATTTAGCACCATTCTGCAATAGCTAGCGTCTCCAATTGCTATGGGAACGATGTGAATTCTTCCAATCGATCTTCCTTGCTTCCTAAACGTCCAAATTCTTTTTTAGACCGTTCATACATATTTTGTAGGAAACTCAGCATACGTTATCTCCCTTGCCTCCGGAAATAGTCGATTCATTCTCAACCAACTTTCGAACAAATCAGCACCAGCAGTTGGCTTCTCAACAGCTGTTTCGAGACCAACGTCTTCATCATACACAACTTGATGCTCACCTTCAAGATGAAAGGACAACCTCTCAACAGAAGGTGTTCTATAATTAATCTCAAAACCAAATAGCCTCCACACCGCGTCGCAAGCGGATAGGTATCTGCAATCTAAGAACGCCTTTATCTCGTCAATAGGTTTATCAATTTGTTGACCGTCACGCCAGTGGTAACCGGTTCATACAATCGCCGTTTACACTCTATCCATACATTTGTTTATATACTTAAACAAATATTTTATTGACCCCGTCTCGTTGCACCACCAACGCAATGTGGCATTGATAACGTTTTAGAAGCCGAAAGCATTATACGGGATGACATAACCGTATGTCACTTGATGGCCACTCTTTTCCACATATCTTCCGTTGTTAGGTCTTCTATAATAGGTAGCCATCCGCGCCCATTGAACTCGGTGGGTGAATTTTTGGGAAGTGTTTGGTACAGCTTACCTTCGGACATGCAAGCCCTGTTTCGGGTCATCCGCACCGCAAGGACCATGCATCATGACATCAGAAACTAACTTGTACAAATCTGTATCGTTATCGTTATCTAGTATCTCGACAGATATGTATTTGTCAATCTGATCAGTGTTTGGAACATTGTCATCCCTATGCAAGAATAAACATACATGCGCGTGGGGAAGTCCTCTTTTTTGAAACTCAACCGTATAGACAACTGCAAATATATAAACAAAAGTTACTTCAAATTTTATTAATCTATGTGCAAACATTTTGTTACAGAAGAAAACACATCAATAATGTTTATGTATACTACCTGCTTGAACACGTCGAAATAAACGCAAGTCTTTCAAATCCTTCATCACCTGTTCAAGTTTCATTTTAAAAACTCTTGTAAGCACATCGGGGCAATCTGAAGATGAAATATTATGCTCTCGCATATATCTTGCAATCTCCGACTAGTTTTCTTGCACGTTACTGTTATGAACAAATCCGGAAAACTATACCATCTACTTAACGCCATCACATCCATATAGTTTTGCTTCATGTACCTTGGTCCACCGGTAAATGTAGAAGGCAAGACGACCGACTTTCTAAGGGCGGTTGGGTCTGTGTTTCCAGATGCAATGCTCTCACGGATATTTGAGTACATATCACACCTAATTTTGGTCTGTTTTGATCGATGGAAATACAAACGCTCAGTCTCAACCATAGTGTAACCATCCACAAGAAACTGCTGAAACAAATGACCTCTACGCGTAAATAAATTTTCTTGATTAGCACGGTCCTGTATTTGATACGCAAACCACTGCCACATTGTAACTGTTTTGTACTTCTTATTTGTGGCCGGCTGGCCAGCTTTCTTTCTCAGTGGAATATTCAAATGATACCCATCTTGCGCACAGGGCATCAACAAAGGGTACTGCAATGGGAGGTACATAGGATGAAAAATATTGATACGTTGCAAACCTTCACGATACTTGTCTATCACACTATCTCTTTTTCTGCACATGAATCGAAGCCGCCTAAAATAAGGCCAACAACCTCATTGCAGTGGGAAAATTGTAATTTCGTCCATCTTTTCCTCGCTTTGAAATAAGCTTTATTTTTATATTCTGCTCTGTGGAAAACTACAATGGGGGGGTTGAATAGTTTTACCAATTTAATACTTCCTTTTAAATATTTAGATTGACTTATGTCAATCTATTTGGTTGTTTATGTTGGACGTTGATAGATAGATTTATAAGCATGTAATGAAAGATAAAGAGTAAGAAGTACATCACCACGACACAAGTATTTATAGTGGTTCGGCTACAAGGACACCTTCCTTGCCCTACTCCACTCCCTGAGTCACCTACTCGAGAGTTCAGAAAACTACACCAATCTCCTTATGGCGGAGAAGCCTTCACAACATCGCTACACCTTTTTCCGTACAAAGCTAAATACATAGTTCTTTCACACCAAGGCGAACCACACCTAACACAACGTCGCCTACCCTTTATACGGTGCTAGGCTAACCACAGAGTTCTTTCACACCAAGGAGAATTATCCTATCACAACGTCGCCAACCCTTTATACGGTGCTAGGCTAACCACCGAGCTCTTTCACACCAAGGAGAACTAATCCTATCACAACGTCGCCTACCTTTTATTAGGTACTAGGCTAAGCACCTAGTTCCATTACTATGGAGGAACTACTACCCATCACAACACAACACCTAATATCAAGGAGATCCACTCCTTGTTACAACACCATCAAGGATATCACCATCCTTGGAAATAAACAAATACTTATATGTATAACGATGCACCTCATCGATTATACGACCTAGGTATTCTTCCCTAATGCCACTTGGTTGATTCCTAGGCATCCTTCACTAATGCCTTCGACACAATGCTTGGCACCTTTCACTAATGCCTTCGTCTTGACACCTTTAGCATTCTTCACTAATGCTTTTGACACGGACGTTAAACACCTTTCACTAATGCATTCGTCTTGACTCTTTCGGCATCCTTCACTAATGCCTTCAACACAACATCTACGGAGGAAGAAAGAACAATCAACAATAGAACCTTAGTTGTCTTGATGATGACGAAGCATGGCAACTCATGGACTTGAGCTTGCTCGACTTCAAGAAGTGGTGATCTCTCCTTTAAGAGGAACCTAGAGAATCACACAAAAACAAAAGACAAACTACATAGATCTCTTGGATCTGAGGTTAGAGAGGTATAATACTTGGAAAAAGTATGTGTGAAAGTGGTGAGCAAAAAGGAAGAAATGGCTCACTATTTATAGAGGAAATTTTCACTGTTCTCGATCCCATGGATCCCTCCCACAAGGGATCCAAGCTACGAAGGCTAGGGATCCGTGGACGCCCTCTTTACCCATGGGTATTTTGGTTATGGGTCGTGGGTCATGGGTTATGGGTTGATCCATGGGTTTCTTTCTAGATTCAATGTATCTCTAGAATACATTGAACTTGGCTAAGTGGTTTGGACAAAACCATGGGTTATGGGTCAATACCATTTGCTAGTTTTTACCCATTTAGTATATACTTGTTTTCATCCATTTTAGTATAAACTTGTTTTTACCCATTTTAGTATATACTTAGTTAAGTATATGTTAGCCCAATATGTAAACACTAGTTGTTGTACATATGTATCTAAATCATAAAAACACTTATACTTGTTTTAGTGTTTTATGTGAAAATGTTAGTGTGTTAGAAAACTATTGGATCAAACTATTTACGTATTTTATTTGTTTCGTTAAAATGATTTTACGCTTGTTATCGACAAAACATTAGAAGATCGTAAAATATAAATAAATGTTTTACGGCTTATTTGTATTAACAATCTCCCATTTTTTGTTGATGACAAAACATAAAATTATTTTAAGGAAAAACTAAAATTGTAGAAATTTGAATTAATAGTTTTACTTTCCTCCCCTTTTGTCGAAAACAAAAGTGTTAAAGAAACTACACAATTTTTTATAAGAAAAATATGTAAAAGAAAATGTAAAGAGAGCAAGTGACGGAATGATACTGCCTTAACTCCCCTTGACGAGTCCATCCCTTTGAGAGGGCCAAGTACATAACGAAAATAAACTAATGTGTTTGCAAATATGTTTGCATGGTTCGACCTAAGTGATCAAAACGCGTTCCCCATTGAAGATTGCAAAGTTGCAAATGGGGTGTCATGAAGTATAATCCAAAAGCGGATTAAGTTGCAAATGATTTTGCAATATCGTTTGACACAAAGCTCCCCCTAGTTTTATGGTGTCAAAATCTTCATGTGTATTTTGAAAATCTACAAAGTAAAGGTTAGAAAGCAAGAGTATAGTGCATAATTTCCTGCAAATAAAACTCAAGTTAGTAGAAATTTGTGCTTCTGTACCACGGATCCCACGGTTCCCTTCTTGGAGGGATTCGTCTAGGCATTTTGGAGGGATCCGGCTATCTGTTGACAGTTTCTTCAGCAATGAGAATGTGTCAATCAATGCTAATGAGGAGGTGAGATATGTGTACAATGTAACAAGCACAACACATAAAAAATCATGGCATATAAATATTCATTCAATAAAACAAGAGATAAGCAACCAAATCTCTAAAACTAAGAGAATGAACTTAGCCATACAAGTACTACTAATTCTAATGAGTTACCCAAACTCAAGATTCAACTAAAAGCTTAATGATGATCAAGGATGAGATAGGGTTCCTAAACGTTCTAAGTTTGAGTTTGTAACTAAGATTCTCATTGTTGTTTAGGTTTGTTGACCTCTTCAAAACGTTCGAGGAGGTGATAAAACATGAAACGTTGCTCTTCACGTAGTTCATGTATCAACCTTTCAACATGTTGACAATGATAGCAATCCTTGTCATGGTTTTGAACTTCTTGTAGTGGAGGTTCAAGTGAAGTGGGTTGAGAATCTTCAAATGAAGGAGGAATTGGTGGAGCCTCATTAAGTGATGGCTCTACAATGTTTGAGGGTGGAGGTAAAGAGGCATCAACTTCCATGTGGTCGGGTGGTTGACTTTGATGTCTTCTCATAATCCAAAATGGACTATTGGGGGGAATAAGAGAGGTTGATATTGGAGCAAGTGTTGATTCAACACTTTGATTTTGTTTCCCAACTTTTTCAAGTGAATTTGTTGGTAGTGGTGGAAGGTGAGATGGCCAAGGAGGTAAGTCTTCTAAATTATGAGAATGTAGAGATGATTGTGAGGTGGCTCTAGGTACTAATGATGTTGGTTGAGTTGTGGAGGGTATGTTTGGTTTAGTAGAGTTTGGTGATGATATCCTTGTGGGAACAATCCTCTTTAGTTTGATTGGTTTCTTTGGTGTAGGGGATATCCTAGCACTTGTGGACTTAACCGGAGATGATTCGGTTGAGTAAACTTCGTGTATGACCCTAGCAAGTTTCTTGGGTGGATGAGTTAGCACTAGGAGCCTTTCTCATGATGAAGTGACTAAGGAAGATGGTTGTAATTGCTGATAATTGTGTTTGTGTTTGATGACTAAAGTGTTCTAGCAATATAGCTTATAAAGAGAAGAATTTGGCAAGTGCATTTAAGACTTAAGCCACTAAGATTCTTAAAGATGTGATGATTAACATGCACAAGGTTGAAGTTCAGAGTTTCACTGATCTAGGAACTCATTTAAGATTAGATGGAGTGTTTGAGTGAGCAAGATGAGCTTGAAATGATTGTTTTAGCTAGAGTTTGACTTAATCTGTTAACTGGATCATGCGGTTCCCTCCTTTGAGGGATCCGGCTAGGCTAATCCTAGGGATCCGGCTCTCAGCAGTTATGAGAGTTTTAGAAATGAAGTTTCTAAGAGCTAAAGCCTATATCATCTAAAGTATTTTCAGTTCTCCTGAGCATCTAAGATGAGGGTGTTCTTGAATGAACAAGAGTAATGAATGACATAGCAAATGATTGCTTTTTATGGAAGGAAAATGAGACTAAATGACTACCAATGGTTGTTCAAGGATAACGCTAAGAGTTTTGGTGGTGTCAAGTCATAATAAATGATCATAGTGATCAGATTTTAGCTTGAGATGGAATTTGAAAAATCCTTAAAAATCAAAAGAATTGAAAAACCAATTTTTGACTTATTTTGAGATAAAGATGACAAGAAGCAATTTCTTAAAATTATTCAATATGTCCACCTAAGTGTTTTGAAAGATGAGAAACAAGTTGTGAGTATTGAAGCGGAAATATGGTGAGTTTTGATGTGTTGATAAATCAAGATACATTTTGACTAAGATCTTATGTAAGCTATAAGTGAGTCTAAGCCTTTCTCATCCTTGAAGTAGACTTAGTTGGGTTCTAATATCTTATGTTTAGCTAATGTGATGTTATCTAGGGATCCGGTATCTGCCGATCAGAATCCCCACAGAATAATGTGCAAATTTTGCACACTAATTAACCGTTAAACTAAACAACAAGAACAAGCATGTCATCACCAGGTATCACTCATTAATAATGAAAGAGGTGACAATATTCAAATTACCACAAACCAAAGTGCTAAAACATAATCATTCACACATAAGTTAAGTTAAAAATAAGCATATTCCTATTGTCTCTTTCGTCACCTTTATTTTCCTTTTTGACGACTTTGTGAGGTTGTAAGCAAGATTTTGAATCATGTCCCTCAATTGTTTGAATTCCGCGGTTTCGTTTGGAATGGTTGGAAGTTGTTCGTAGTAATCGAAGGGTTCCAATTCAATGTTGGCTATGGGGTCGGCAACTTCTTCTTCCTCATTTTCTTCTTCTTCTCCTTCCGAGGAGTCCGAGAGTGCTTTAGGTTTCTTCCCATTGACCATGAAGCATTTAGAGGGTATTTTGGTAAGAGGTACCATTACATGATCGGCAAAGAAATGATCATTGTTGATAGGAGATGGTTGCAATGCACTAACATACTTACAAAGTCGTGTTAGGATCATACCATACGGAAGTACCATTTTGGAAGCTTTGAATACCCCGGCCATTCTCCTTACCATGTAATAGGCAAGGTTAAATGGATTTTGGTGGGTAAGACAATAGATCATTTGCACAAGGCATGCATTTGGATGATCTTTGTTACCAACTAGGCTAATGACGTTTTCCCTAAGGATTTCTTCCCATTTTCTAAACATGGGATGGATTTCGAAAAGTTCCATTTGAAAAGGATTACGGTGAATGAGCTTCTTGTTTCGGTCGAAACGGGATTGGTCGGCTCTTATTTTGAAAATGGTGTCTCGGATGGTTTCGGGTTCATCAAGAGGAGTATGGTACATTGGTTTAGAATCAAGTGCAAGGTTTTGGGTGTTAATTACCTAATATTGAGAGTACATACAAATTCCTTCACAAGGAATACGAATAATTTGAGCAAAGGTGTTGAGGGTGAGAGTGAAGTTTTGTTTATAGATGATGAAAGCGATTGAAATGCTATCATCGGCGTTTCGAATGATCCTAATGCTTTTATAAAACTCAAAGATGAAGACCGGAAAAATTTGTTCATCAATGTCAAGAAGACAATCAAAATTGATTGCCGAGAAGACTTGACGAATGTCGGTATCCTCAAGGAAACATTCCTTGATTACACGACCTTCGTGGATAAGTCATTTTCTGAGTTTTTTGAAGACCTTGCGGTCGGTTTTTGAGAGTTCCTCATTTCGATAGTAATGAGTAAGGTAATGGACGGTATCATGATGATCTTGTTGATTGGCTTTAGGCATGGTTGGTCCTAGAAACACAAATTTTCCAATTAGGTAAAATTAGTTGAGATGGTTTATGGTTTTCATTTGTATTAACAATGTTGTGAACACGATGTGATCTTAATTATGTTAAAAGCTCATTTTGATGATTAATTTTGAAAACCGTAATTAAAGTAATTGATTAAAGATTTTTGAAACCATAAACCCTAGGATGAGGATGATGAAAATTAGAACAATTTAGTGTAATTACTTACAATGATGTTCTAGAGAGGATAACTTGAGAGTATGGAATCCAATGAAGATGGAATCAGTGGTTTAGTCGTTTTTGTGTTATGTGAGTAGAGGAAAAAGATCGCTGGTGTTTTTGAAAGCGTATAGTGAGTTCTGCTCCACTTCCCCGGATCCCTTGTATTTAGGATCCGGCTAGTACAACTAGGGGGATCCGGCTACTGTGGAAAGAAAGAGGGTTGTTTGGCATTATTTTTGTAGTAGGCTTATAAACTAGCTTACTAAAAAATAGTTTGGAGGTATCATATGAAAGATTGTTTTTGGACGACGGGTTTTGATGAATAACATATTGAGGGTTAATATGTGACGACAGCGTTAGTTTGACGAATCAAAAGGAATACTATTCCCGATGATGAATAAGACGGAAAAGTGACGAAAGAGACTTTTAAAGATGCTAGCAATTATTAAACAAAAAGAAATATGATATATATAAATTCATGTAAGCTATCTAATGAAAAGTAACACATACCTCTATGCTTCTTGGTTTGGTATAATACCAAAAATACTTCATGAGCTTTTAAAGTAATCTTTTGTACTTGGTGTAAGTAAGTTGTGATTACTTATAGATTCTTCCTTGAATGTTGACTTCATTATTCTTTGAATAGAAATGAAGGTTTTGGAGAGATCCTATCATGAAGATTTCTTGAAACAAAAAATTTTTAGAATGACCTATCAATGTCCAACAAAGTGATTTAAAAAAAACATGACTTTGAAAAATCCTTCTTTGTAGTTTTCAAACATACACGGATCGTATCAAGTTTTTAAAGTACAACATGCTCTAAGAAACTTGGTAACGAAGCTCTGATGCCAATTGTGGAAAACTAGAAGGGGGTTGAATAGTTTTACCAATTTAATACTTCCTTTTAAATATTTAGATCGACTTATGTCAATCTATTTGGTTGTTTATGTTGGACGTTGATAGATAGATATATAAGCATGTAATGAAAGATAAAGAGTAAGAAGCACATCACCACGACACAAATATTTATAGTGGTTCGGCTACAAGGACACCTTCCTTGCCCTACTCCACTCCCCGAATCACCTACTCGAGAGTTCAGAATACTACACCAATCTCCTTATGGCGAGAAGCCTTCACAACGCCGCTACACCTTTTCCTCGTACAAAGCTAAATACATAGTTCTTTCACACCAAGGCGAACCACACCTAACACAACGTCGCCTACCCTTTATATGGTGCTAGGCTAACCACCGAGTTCTTTCACACCAAGGAGAACTAATCCTATCACAACGCCGCCTACCCTTTATACGGTGCTAGGCTAACCACCGAGTTCTTACACACCAAGGAGAACTAATCCTATCACAACGTCGCCTACCCTTGATTAGGTATTAGGCTAAGCACCTAGTTCCATTACCATGGAGGAACTACTACCCATCACAACACAACACCTTATATCAAGGAGATCCACTCCTTGTTACAACACCATCAAGGATATCACCATCCTTGGAAATAAACAAATACCTATATGTATAACGATGCACCTCATCGATTATACGACCTAGGCATTATTCCCTAATGCCACTTGATTTGATTCTTAGGTATCCTTCACTAATGCCTTCGACACAATGCTTGGAACCTTTCACTAATGCATTCGTCTTAACACCTTTAGCATTCTTCACTAATGCTTGTGACACGGACGTTAAGCACCTTTCACTAATGCTTTCGTCTTGACTCTTTCGGAATCCTTCACTAATGCCTTCAACATAACATCTACGGAGGAAGAAAGAACAATCGACAAGAGAACCTCAGTTTTCTTGATGATGACGAAGCATGGCAACTCATAGACTTGAGCTTGCTCGACTTCAAGAAGTGGTGATCTCGCCTTTAAGAGTAACCTAGAGAATCACACAAAAACAAAAGACAAACTACATAGATCTCTTGGATCTGAGGTTAGAGAAGTATAATACTTGGAGAAAGTATGTGTGAAAGTGGTGAGCAAAAAGGAAGAAATGGCTCACTATTTATAGAGGAAATTTTCATCGTTCCCGGATCCTCCCACAAGGGATCCGCTAGCGTAAGGCTAGGGATCCGTGGGACGCCCTCTTTCCCATGGGTATTTTTAGTTATGGGTCATGGGTCATGGGTTATGAGTTGATCCATGGGTTTCTTTCTAGATACAATGTATCTCTAGAATACATTGAACTTGGCTAAGTGGTTTGGACAAAACCATGGGTTATGGGTCAATACCATTTGCTAGTTTTTACCCATTTAGTATATACTTGTTTTCACCCATTTTAGTATAAAATTGTTTTTACCCATTTTATTATATACTTAGTTAAGTATATGTTACCCCAATATGTAAACACTAGTTGTTGTACATATGTATCTAAATCATAAAAACACTTATACTTGTTTTAGTGTTTTATGTCAAAACGTTAGTGTCTTAGAAAACTATTAGATCAAACTATTTACGTATTTTATTTGTTTTGTTAAAATGATTTTACGTTTGTTATCGACAAAACATTAGAAGATCGTAAAATATAAATAAACGTTTTTACGGCTTATTTGTATTAACATGCTCTTTGTCTTCTGTGTAACGGTCACGCGCCCTTCTAAATGTTTGTACCAAATCACTTGAAGTGTCTAATACTTTTCTTACCTCATTGATAATGTTTCGATCGATAGGATGCTTTGAATTTGAAGGACCAGAGGATGACGAAGAATTGCTGTAGGTTATAATTTGAATAGATAAAAACAAAATTCAGAATGCTACACAACTCATTTTTAAAAACATGTTTATACATAAATGGAAATATATGAAATGCAAATTACCTTAATGCTCTTGCTCTATTATCATTTTCATTTTCTTTGTCATATATATAGAGCTGTGCAAATTTCGGAGGAGCACCTGGTTTCGGAAGCAAAATACCAATACTATGGTATGTTTGTCCATGCAAGCGGAAAACATATGGACCACGGCCTCTTCTGTTGATTGAATCATCAACCTTTCCACCCATTGAAGTAAAAGCAAACATGTTATTGCATGTTCTAATGTTGTTTTTGAAATTCTGACTATTTACATAGGCATTATAAAATAAATCGTGTACAGCTTAGGGAGCAGGAAGCGGTTGTTTAATAGAAACTTTTCCCTTGCTACAGCATATACTATACGCTTTGTTTTTTTTACTACCACCGTATCCTTTTCTGGCTTCCGCTTCCTAGAGCAAAGCATGACATTCTTTGCACTCAAATGTAGGATCACCATGGTCGTAGTACTCTGCAAATTCATATTTTATACTTATTTAATGTGCTTATAAAATATTATTACCTTGTTTAATTGAATGTAAAAATAAGATATAGAATTACCATCGGATATACCAGCGTACTTGTCGTAAACTTTTCTGAAAATTCCATCCTCGTCATTAAGATTAAATCTAACTGGCATTCATGGTTGCAAAGAAGTTCTCTTAGACCTTTTAGGTCGTCTTGATGACTCACCGACTTCGTACGTTGAATTTTGTGTGATTATAGCTGGAGTGGTTGTTTTAACACCAGACGTAGATGTATTGTTGGTACGTTGATGAACGTGACGAACCTCGGGTTTTTGGAAACAAACTGAAAAAGATCATTCAGAGAATAATGGAAACACATTGACATGTAAGGATGCTGAACAAAAATAATATGTTGATCCTAAAAATTTACTGTTTGAAACATCAGGAAAGGGAGATTGCCGTTGACGTGTCGTGACAACTGGAGTTGTTTGGGAAGTAATTGTCGCCACAGATTTACGTGTCGTTCTACTATGATTAACATTGGTAACCGTGTTGAGAGGAAGTGGAGTTTGCGATACTATAAAAAAAATGAAAGCAGTTACAAAGAGTATTATTGTTACAAAGCGTACATATGATACAAAGTATTTGTGGCCAATATGGGGTTTGTTGTATGTCAATATAATCCTAATTGTATATACACTAAAAGAAAGGTGAACATGAAACTCTTGTTGAGTTACCAATATTTGACACATATTATAATCCTGAGTTACCAATAATGCGCCAAAAACTATATTAATTTGTTAGGATCCTATATTTATTGTGTTGATGATTCGGGTGGTCTTGGATGATCAAAATACATGTTTGCCATTAGAGAGAGAAAGTTAGAGAGTTGGGTGTTCAAGCTAGAGACTTGGTTTACAAATTATGGAATATTAGATTGAAAGCACCACCCCTTCCATGGATGGAAGGGATATTTATAGTTACAAGAAATACGACCTCCTATCGGCCTGTGGATCAGGTATACAGTGGGTAAAGACCCGTCCTTCCTCCACGGTTTTGCTCTAAACTAAACTACGCTACAAACTAATAAATAAACTACTTAATAACGTAACTAATGACAAGTCTACGAGCTAACTTATGCTAGATAATATTTGGGGTGACCGACTCTTCACTATGGAATTTTCTAATTCCTAACAATCTCCCCTAAGGGAGGTCACCCCATGTTTTACATTTCAAATCCTAGCATTCTATTCTAGACTTTGTTCTTGAGCTCGTAGACTTCAATTCTTCAATTCCGCAATCTTTGTGCTTTTGTAGCAATTCTTCAAAGTCCGCATTGATTTGTACTTTTAGTGGAGGCCTTTAATCGATCCACATCATTGATGATCTTCGAAGCTTTCATTGAGATCATCACCACAGAAATCTCTCCGGATCACCCTTTATTGTGTTGCCATCATGTGAAGTTGTGACTTTCGGACCCACATGCTCACACTTTTGAATCATGACATCTTTCCATCGAGTAGCTAAGCTTTACGTTCAAGAAATTTGCAGCCGCAATAGAAGACGAACATAGTATAGAAATATCTGAGCCAAATATGTAGATATGCACCAGCCATGATTTCTTCAAATTAAGTGTGGATGTGTGAGCATGCTTGAATGACTCCTCAATTCTGATCAGCTGCAACCGCCCAAATGTACCTGCAAACAACAGTTAGCAATAAAACACACGAAAGTGTCTTTGATCACTTTCGCTGAATTGAGGTACACGCCCACCCCTCTGCTGATCGCATAAGTACGCCTCGTGATCGTAGGATTCCTCAAGAATCTCCTTGATGTGGTTTCACAATTGTTCTAGCCGTTTCAAACCGAACGCCTCAAAGAAGACAACACGGAGTGAGTGAACCAAATAATTGAGATTCACTCGATTGATGAAAAATTAATTTGAAAACAATCGTGTATTGCTTAGAAGAAAGAGTTTTGCAATACGACGAAGGTTTTATGAGAAAGATCAATTTTCAATCAAAAATACTTTTTGTATTTAAAAGAGTACACATTCGACGTAAGCTAGCAAAAGAAGAGATTCGCACATCGAACGGTTTTTCCAAAAGTATTTTTTCAATCAGAGATACTTTTGAATTTGAAAACATAAGTACACATTCGGATGCGTAGAGAAAAGAAAAGATTTGCACATCGAATGGTTTTTCCAAAAGCATCCGCCAATCCATTTCTGACCAAGGTTGATTCACGAGTGAATCCCCCATCGCTATCCAGCTTGTCACATGGTTGAAGAATAGATCTCACATGCCACCTACCAGGAGCTTGTTTGATGTTGGCTCCCGAAGGCTTTCCATCTTCATTGTGAATATGTATGCATATCACTCGATGTTCCGCAATACCACAAGGATAATGCTAGGACTCTAAATATATACTTACTTTCCACATTGTGTGAACAGCAAGTCTTCATTAATTTTGTGTCCTAATGAGATATTGTGGATGATCTCTTGGCTCTAGACTCAATCGTGCACATTTGGTTCCTATGCCTGAGACTAGGGAGAGGGTCTCCTTATTCAATATCAACAATCTCTAAGAGAAAGTCGATAGATAATGTCGGTTCCCCGTGAGAATGAAACAAGCCCTTTTAAGAGGAACTTGAGTGGTTTGGGAAGTTGTAGTGCAGGCATCACCGGGTCCATGACGTCTTGTCTTCAATACCAATGTTACCTTAGTAAACACCAGTAGCATATGTATTGAACCCGGTTCTGCGCCTCTAAGGTTGAATTATTGGAGGGCTATTTCTTTTCACCCTTTTGTCATTTCATTTCTTTTTCATTCTTCAACCCCTTCAGTGCTTACCGAGACTTCATAACTGAACCTTGTTGGGTTTATTCCAGTTCTAGCTCGTCTCAGTCCCGCACTCTTCCCATATTCTCATTTTTCTCCTTTTTTTCAACATTCCTAAGGACTCTACACTATCTAGTGGATTGTCCCTGGAAAGATCCCTCCGGTTCTGGCGGATCGTGGGAACAAATACCTAACCTAACCATCCTTATAACTCCATGCAAAATAAATTGGTCGGTCTTTTGGTATTGTTCTTTCCTTCATGAAACCAATTGAAAATCATTTGGAAAAACAATCAAGGTACTTGTGATACGAGATCAAAGCATTTTGCACCTTAATAGTTTTGATCATTTAGAAAATGCTCCCCTCAACATGTGCATATGATTTGAAATTGTTTAGCACAAGGAGGCAAGAGGACTTTGAAATATTTTCTTTGATCACTATTTTCATAGAAAAGCCATTTGATTTTCTTGGTAAATTCTCCCCCTCAATATGTGCATAGGATTTTTGAAATCATTTTATCACATAGAGGCAAGAGTTAATTTGAAGCACATCCACAATCACAAGCCATTAAGAAACCATTTTAAAACTCAATCAAGGTACTCTATGTTAAAACATAAAAGCTTTTGTACCGCGATAGTTTATTTTCCTTAAAATGCTCCCTCAATATGTTCTTCAAGATTCGAAAGCGTTAGCACATATAGAGCAGCTGCACAATTAAATCAAAACGATCACCATTTATCAAATTTCATTATTAAATCACAAATTTTCTCCCGATCAAAAATATCAAACCCTTTGAGATTTTGGATCCTAAGTGATTTAATTAGGTTTAGAAAACATGGGAGAAAATGTGGCCTTGTTTAAATACTCATCTGTTTTTGGATAAATCCTCCTCCTCAACATGTGCATGTGTATTTGAACTCGCTTTGGCACATGGAGGCAGTAGTGCCTTTAAAGGACTAAAACCAATTCCATTTAAACAGATTTGAGATTTAAATCACGATCTATACCCCGATCAAAAATATCAAACCATTTGAGATTTGTGATCCCAACTGATTTAAATCATTTAGAAAACTTTTGGGAAAGACGTGGCAAGATTCAATTTTGAAAGATGACAGAAAAGGACCATTTTAAGACATTAAAGATTGTTAGTGTCAGGTATGACAGTTTTAAGAGATCTTTAAGTAAAATAAAACAATTTCACAATCAAACAAGAACAAAAATAATTTCATTTTGAAAGACCTTGATCCAAAAGGAAAATCATACCATGACATAACATTAAATCTTTAGATCACCACATTTTACCGCATAAACCGAACTTTTATGAAGAAATATTGTTTGAAAATAATTTATTTTAAATCACTCTCCCCTCAATCGATGACGTAAGTCAATAATTGAGTGACTTAGGTTCCGATAAAAGAAGTTCGTGATTTTCAAAATTAAGTCCAATAAATTTTCAAAACAATATTTTCCATTTTCAAAACAATTTAATCAAATTATTCAAAATTGTTTAAAAATGGTATCCTGCACAAAGATACGCTAGGTGGTTGAGAAGCTTCGTTGTTGTTGCCGAGGGCTTGGAAGAAAAACCGTCGCGATGCGTGAGATTTCTTCATACGCTGCATTTCGAATGCCAACCGAGGTCAAATTAAGCTCCGCTTCTTCAATCACTTAGAAGAAACCATCCGGCGATGCGTGAGACCCTTACGCTGCATATATGCCAACCTCCACGAAGTCCAATAAAGCCCGCTTTCTTCATTTGTCAACCCAAGATATAGTTGCCCTTTCCTTTCGGCATCCAATCATCTTCATTTGGGATCCGATCGGGAACATTCTTATATACCAATATACCTGCATACATTAGTGAACACACATACAGATATATGGTGGTCGACATCACCCAAACATCAATCGACTAATGATAGTCAATCCAACATAACAATCAGATCATAAAAGGTATGGGAATAATGTTCATCAATCTATAATCATCTAAACCTAACAATCATATCCTAAATTCCTAGTCCTTAGACAAAGGCAAATATCATTTTTAATTAAGCACGTAGGATAATTAAGAAAGCCCGTTAGATGAAATAGATTTGAAAACATTATCCCCTCAATCAATGACTCATTTCAAAAGTTTATAAGCTAAGTCATTGATTGAGTTTGCAAATTTCATAAAAACTCAAACCATTGTTTTGAAAGCAACTCATTTTCCACCATTTTGTTAAAAAAATATTTTATGAAGAATTTTAGACGGAAAAATATTTGAGTAGGAACAGCAGTCCTTCGACATACTTTCCTTAAATAGTTTTAGGATAAGTGCACCAAATATTTGAAGAATTGTTTAGCTTAACACTTTCCTTCCTTGAAGAGCTGGTTGCTATCGAAATAATAGCAAACCATTGTTTAAGCGCTGGTCACAGTCAAGTAATCGCAAGCCATCATTTGAAGCCCGGGTTACAGTAAAATAATCAGAAGCCATAAATTTTGAGACTTGTTTAGAAAAGAATATTTACACCTCCTCGCTCAACTTCATCTAAAGTCCCGTGCCATTATTGAATGACATTTCTAAGACCGTAGATGTTATCGATACCATAAGACATGTCTTGAGAAACAATATTTTTGGTATTTTTCAATTTTCTGATTTTTATGGGTTTTTGAAGGTTTTATATTTTTCTATTTTCTTTTGTTGGTTTTATATTTTGTATTTTGCTTTTAATAAATATTTACAAAGATAGAGTAGATGATATAATTTAAGAGGATGATGATACGAAAATCCGAGATAAGGATATCGAGCAAAGACATCGTAGAAGATAGAATTCATCATCTCTTAAATTTCCACCACCAAAGCTTTCGAGGCTCTTAATAGAAGATAGAACATGAGCCTTTTAGAAAAAAGAGACTTTGGCGCCCCAAACCAAAAATACTTATGTTGAGCAGATTCAAAGCTTTCTTTCAAGCTTCTATTAGCCAGGTGCACAAAGAAGCACACCCTTATCATCGACCTTTCGCTCCTTTAAGAATAATCACCGTGATTCTTCGCTCGAGGTTATATCATCCAAAAGAACGTGCAATGCGTATCATCCCACAAATAAATAACTCTTCTCAAATTTCATTCCATCAAGTCAAGCAATCCATTCCAAAAGGTGTCAAGAGACCACTTCCCCACGAAGTTGAATTGATGCAGCACGCTCTTAGACTAGAGCTCACGAACCAACCCTAATACACATACCCAAGACAAAGAAACTTATACCATCGGCGAAGTAGCGATTAAGTCCGATAGCCAAAGAATAACCCCCGATGTATACTTTTCTCCCCCTAAAGAAAGTGTATGAAGCTCAAGAACCCGGCACCAATGCCCAAAAAGAGAATAACCGATAACATTGAAGAAACAGTCGAATCACTGATTATCTCTCGGATGACAATCTCTGATGTCCACTCCGAATAAGTGATTAATCCCTCAAGTGAGACAAAATTGAAGCGCCCCAATGTACACAATCTTCTCCTCCGATGAATGCGATAGCATCATCACACACTTGTGTACCTCTTTTTATCATCGAAACTAACTTTCCATCTTTTCCCCACATAGTTGGAATCAAAAACACTAAACACCATGAGTCAAATCTTGAGTTTCTCTCAGGTAATGACAATAGTCTTCCTGATATCTTCAATCACTTAGAAGTATTAAGCTTTCATCAAGATTACTCGTGATAGAAGTGTGTCTCCTTCCCCTTGCCGGTTTTGATACTCGTAATCAAGAACTCTATGTAAGCCCGTGATACATGAAATCTTTTGAGAAGAACACAGTAATCTTGTGGGAATCAACATGTCGAAGTAGAATGTGAGCAAGTCTAATTGGGGATTAAATCAGACATTTCACCCTCCCCAATTAGTGCTCTCCCCTAAACCGACAATTTGTTTGATAAGTGCCCAGATTAAGAAGAAGTCTTTAGATTGTTAAATGCAACACGTCTTTAGTCTTCTAACATGTAGCGTAGAATGTAGAACTCGATCAGACTCGACCTTCTTCAAGATTATTCAGTTGGGAATAGATAGTTAACATCTTCACTCACCAAAACACAAGAAGATCACCAAAAGCATCCCATTAACTTACATCTTGCAAATCCTTAATTAAGATCCCTCCCAATCAAACAAGAAACGTAAAGATGTTCATCAAGGAAATCAAAGAATCACCAAGCAAATAACACACGAATGGTAACACCAAGCAAACAATCACATCAAACAAGAACAGGTAAGGTTGTTCGAGTCATCATGTTGATGTGCACGTGAAGCATTAACCAAAAGCACTTTGTCAATAAACTCATATCAGCTTGTGAAGATGTCAACTAACAGCTCTTAGAAGAAACACCATGTGAAGATGACCCATAAAAAGAAGCTTTCTTACATGAGTTTGGAGCCGCTTGACCATTTATTCTCATAAATCAATCAACCATGCAAGTAATTTCACACTTCTTCTCCCCTTCAAGAATTGCATACATAGTTGCCATTCTTGATTAAGCAAGTGAATATCTTCAACAATGTAGTCTATTCACACTTCTCCCCGCAATAAGCACATGATGTCACCATCGTCATTATAGTTGAGCAAGTGGAATAAGAAAACAATCAATGGTAGCCCGGTTCACTTGATAATTAAAAGCGCATGGAAAAAGCACGAAGCATGTTGATGAGAATGGTCATAATAAGAAGATTTCTCTTCTTCCTAAGATAATCCGCACTCAAACGCATACATTTTCTTTGGAGTACGAGGCCCGAACTGATGTGAACAGACGTCATAAGAAGATTTCTTCTTTCAAAGATAATGCGACAAAACGCATACATTTCTTTCTTTAGAGAACGAGGCCTGAACTGATGTGTTCATACGTCATAAGAAGATTTCTCTTCTTTGGAAGATAAAGCGACCGAACGTATTCTTTTCTTTAGAGTACGAGGCATGAACCGCTGTGTTCATACGCCATAATCTCTTTTCATCATCTCTGGCAAAACATGTAATCAACCCCATTATCATTCAAGAGGCTCTTTGTCGACAACTGATGGAGAAAACCCAATATGATAAATTTGACCTCAAGTAAACTATCCCAACTCGTGACTTAAACTTGCACATATGTAACAAAGAGCTGTGCCGATTTCCATTAGCATCTCTAAGTACTCTCTATGTACTCTATACTCTTCAACCAACCAACCATCAAGTATAAGACGTACATCACCTCTTGAAAATCCACAATTGAATGTGACACTGAGCACTACAACGTAACTCCTTAAAGTGATAGTTATTTTGAGCTAAAAAGAGCCCAATTCCCCCAGAAAAAATAGACTCTCAAAAATAACTAGATTTCCAAGTCTTCGTTTTTGAAAATAAGCTTGAACAAGGATCATGAAGAATCTTCATCCATCCATCCCCTGATATCTTCATATACTAAGTACACTCGCCCTTGATAATTCACTTCAACCTCAAATAAATAATAGTGAATTAACTCCGTTGTCACATCTTCTGAATAAAAGCTCAATTCTAGCCTCCTTTGACGTTTTAAATGAACTTTGATAATGGTTTCATCCCGACCATGGCTAAGAGCACATTAACCCTGTAAAACCATGTAAAGACCAAACTGCCATGACGAATATCCAAACACACATCCAATTCATGAAATACACCCTTTTATCCCTTCTTCAAGTAAACCGTAGCACCAAAGATCGTAAGATCCGTAATTACACTTTCTCTTCTCCAAGATGGTTCCATCATTACGGATTTTACAACTCTATGGTTTAAACCGAGAAATAGTATTTTCGCGGGATTTTACAAAACCAAGAATAAACCGTAAGATAGATCCGGAAATGTACTTTACTAATTATCAGGATGTTTCCATTGTTACGGGATTTTACAAGTCTATGATTTAAACCGAGAAATAGGTTCTTTCACGGAATTTTACAAAATCAAGACAAAACCGTAAACAATGTCAGCTTGAATGTGTTATGACAACTTTGGTTTCGTGAATAACAGCTTTTAGGGGAACATGCAAATGTTCTTCACGGTTCATTATCCAACATCAACATTGTCATCAACCATCCAATAAACACTTTGGTAAACACATAATTCACGCATATTGTCGGCTATAGCAATGATCACATGGAGAAATAAGCCCGATATACCAAACTTGAACATGACGAAAAATTCCCCAGAGTTGTTACTTAAGCTTGTACTAATCCTTGTGAAAAAGAAGCGGTGTATCCAATGTCCAAAACCTCTTGACGTATCCTCAACTGAGTGAGACATCAAGTGATAGTTACGCTTGTGGGTTAAGCGAGAAAGAATCACAAACAAAACTAAATAGCCAAGTCTTTATCACACTCTATAAATGCCCAAACAAGTCATCTTCGCGGAAGGGTAGGAAGAAAGAAGACGACATGAGTAAACGCCCCCGGAAAACCTCGCTTCAAGTCCCAAAAAGAGATATCGTACAAACAACCTCGTAGTTAGCCTATTTCAACCGTCAATTCAAGCCATAACATCATATCCTCCGTGATAATGTATAAACCTAAGTATCATACCTCATCACAACAAGTCTCATCATCAAATCTCCTTATCAAATCTCTTACAAATGATCCAATTATGAGAAGCCCATCAAATGGTCCAAATAAGAATCCCTACCGAGATGTATCAAATTAAGCCCATATCCGATTAAAATCATTGTCATATCACTCATTCAAGAGAAATATCAATGCTTGTGTATCCATATTATGAGATACTATTCGATTCAAATGTGATATCGATACTTATATACCAAATCTATCAAGTATCAACAATCATATCATATCACATCTTAAGATAGGATATCCTTGTTCCAAATTAGTGTGTCACAATCCCATAATATGTCCACTTACTCGGCAACAAAATAAGACATGTACCTCAAGGAATTAAACCCACGACAACAGAAATATGGTCAATGAAATCTCATTTGCAATATTAGAATGTGCATGAAAGACATAGGCCCACACGAGATATCAACAAATTAACCAGCCCATTGATATTATACACACGGCCCAACAATCACGCCCATTCATTGAGATAATCTCATCACGTACCCAAATCAAATCACACGCAAAAAAACAATATCCGATCCAAAAAAAACATCACTAACCGGTCATAAGTAGTGTCAAACTCTAATCACATGGGTATATAAATCACACTCTCACACACATCTTACCCTAATCACTATTGAAACCCTAAATCCTCTCAAACTTCCGCCCCATCAAAATAATCTCTGCTCCCACCAAATATTCACAAACCCTAACATCAATCTAAAAAATCCTCTCTCCTCCCCTTTTCTATTCATGTACGCTACTTTATCTTGCACTCAGGAGAGACATAACAACAATCATCCTTGTAATCCATTTGACTTCTCACAGAGATGGCTCAAGGTCATTGGTGTGAAGGTTTTGATATGTCATAGGATGGTTTCGTGGGTAGAAACAGCCATAGAGATGGTGTTTCAAATTAATGAAATAGGCTTCACATCCTCATGGTCACGGGTAAGATTAGTATGTTCTTTGTTTAATTTTTTTGAGTCTTAAAATGAGTGAAAGAAATAGAGTTAACATAGTTGTTAGACTCGCTTTTATCTCGAATAGTATCTCATGATCAATGAAGATTTTTCTATTTCGTGAATGGGACTTGTGATAGTCATGATGCCGTTTCTTTGGTACCACGAAATAAGAAACAACTGAGATCGATAAATTAATTTTTTCAAAGAGTCGAGTCTTGTAGTTTGGTTAATTGGAGAAGTGATTAGGATAGTAATGAGGTTGATTAAAGTGGATATGGATGAGGCTGTGGTAACTTTGTTTTACAAATCAATTTTTCAGATAGTTTTTGAACTTGTGATGTTGAAAAAACTCAAGTCGAAGAGTTATGATTTGGTTTGAGGTCGTGGTTAAGTCCGAAGTCTTCTTCATCCTTTCTGTGATATAGTCAAGTCGCTACCATTTGATTCAAGTCGCTAATCATTTGAGTCAAGTTGCTAACCATTTGTTGGCACAAGTCGCTAACCATTTTAGTTTTTCAAACACAAGTCGCTACATCTTGTTAAGTAACAAGTCACTACCTTTTTTCCAGCAACAAGTCGCTAGCAAATAAATTAACTAAGTCGCTATAACGGCTTCAAAGTATAACTCGCTACAACTTGTAAATACAAGTCGCTAGGCGTACATATTATACAACTCGCTACACCAAGTCGCTAGGAAGACTTTTGACATTTTTATTTTTATTTTATTTTTCGATGAGTTTTCCCGGTCGATTCACCATATTCATATGAAACCAGACATAAGAAAATAATGACTTATGCAGAAACACTTGATTTTGACCCAGTTTTGACCGACCATGTGACAACTTTTAACCAATGTATAACTCAAGAACTTGACCACAACATTAACTGAAATGATACCAAAAGTCTGAAATAGACATATGCAACATTATAAAAACATAGGACTTTTGGACCAAAAAGGATACAAAAACATGAGTAAACAGTTTAAACAAGAACCAAAATGGATGTAGACAACTTGTTTAAAAACTGATAAACCATAAGAATAAGAAAGAAAGACTTTTTAGACAAAAAAAATGATACAAAACCAGTTTTTTAAAAACAATATTCGACCCAACATGAAACAATAAAACAAAATAGCTATATAATGGAACCACAAATCAACACAACACAATAACCTTGGCTCTTGATACCAATTGTTAGGATCCTATATTTATTGTGTTGATGATTCGGGTGGTCTTGGATGATCAAAATACATGTTTGCCATTAGAGAGAGAAAGTTAGAGAGTTGGGTGTTCAAGCTAGAGACTTGGTTTACAAATTATGGAATATTAGATTGAAAGCACCACCCCTTCCATGGATGGAAGGGGTATTTATAGTTACAAGAAATACGCACTCCTATCGCCGTGGATCAGGTATACAGAGGGTAAAGACCCGTCCTTCCTCCACGGTGTTGCTCTAAACTAAACTACGCTACAAACTAATAAATAAACTACTTAATAACGTAACTAATGACAAGTCTACGAGCTAACTTATGCTAGATAATATTTGGGGTGACCGACTCTTCACTATGGAATTTTCTAATTCCTAACATAATTGACTATCTAAGTAACTCACAGTTAGTAACGTCTGCAAGCGGTAGTATAACGGAACACATTTTGGGCCGTCCTACACTCCGAGAAATTGAACCTACAAAAATTTTAAAATAATAATATGAATAGCAAACAACACGGGATAACAGTTTGTATTTTCAGTTAATAAAAGAGTATATACAACGAACATTTGAATGGAGTTAAAGTTATGATTAAACCTTTAAGGTTTTCTGCTTGTGTTGAAGATGTATTGGTTGACTTTGATGTAGGCAACGTTGCAGTGAGAGGATGATCTAATAGACGTAAAACATAAAAATTAAAACACCAAATGAAATGAAGTTATAGTAGGTTCTTCTCAGATTCATAGACACACATACATGTCAATATCTCTGCCAAAGAAACTCTTGTGTTAGAAGGTAGTGTGATTGTTTCTGATAATTGCAGAGTTATATGTTTCTTACAAACTGAACTTGCAGAAGTCGCAGTTCTGTTGAACGCATTAGAAGAAGTACTCATTGAAACATTTTTTGGTTGCTGCGAAGTAACTGAAACAGGACCTGCGGATATGTGTAAAAGATGGTGTTGGACGAATAATCGTGCTTACCAAAATTCATTAGAACTAAAAATAAAAAAAATTTGAAGTAGCAGGTATAATCAAAGGTAAGAGTTATAAAAAGTACCATTTGAAATATCATTCAAGGGATATTGTCGTTTGCGTGTTTCAGCAATTGAAGCTGCTTGGTTACCATTTATAAGCAAAGAATTAGTCGAAATTGAACCAAGATTGTCATTAGTAATAGTGTTGCAAAAAACATACCTTTGAGATACTATAGAAGAATAACATAAACGTGTTAGAAAGAACGGATGTTATGTATATAAGAAGTATAGTACACACACACACACACACACACATATATATATATATATATATATATATGGGTATAACCACTTGAAATTCCTAAATTTGGAGATCGTAAAAGCCCAATAGCAGGAGTAGATGTAGCCAAAGTTGTTGGTTGTTGTGGCATAAGTGAAACACGGCCTGTAGATTTTGAGGAAACATTTGGTGGTTTCCTAACATGTGTAGTTACACTACGAGTCAATGGTGATAATCGAGTTGGAAACGTGCCGAGAGTGTTTGTGGGAAATATGGGGTTTGTTGTCTATGAATTTGATCCTAAATGTATATACAAAGAGTTTAGGGACGTTCATGTAAGTACAAAGAAATACAGATATAATCTTGACAGTTCAAGCCTTCAAAACACTATCTAATTTATATAATCTTGAAAGTTGATACCTTGAAAAAAAGGTGAAGCAGAAAATGTTGTTGAGTTACCATGATACGGCATTTAAACTTGGAGGAATAGCTGTGTAACATTATAGAATGAGAACTTTTAAAATGTGATGAAGTAGTAATAGTCATAAGAAGTAATCAAATAAGTAGTTTTGTAGGTTTGTGACCATCTAAGTAACTCACAGTTAGTAACTTCTGCAAGCGGTGGTCTATTAGGAGCTCTTGGTTTCGGTTGTGTCCTCTGCGCAACTGAACCTAACAAATTTAAAAAAAAATTAATATGAGTAGCAAACAACATTGCTTAACAGATTAGGTTTTCAGTTCATAAAAGAACATTTACAACGATCATTTTAATGGAGTTAAAGTTGTGATTAAACCTTGAAGATTTTATGCTTGTGTTGAAGATGAATTGGTTGACTGTGATGTAGGCAATGTTGCAGTGAGAGGATCATCTAATAAATAAAAACACAAAAAGTTATAACACCATATGAAATGAAGTTATAGCAGGTTGTTCTGCATACGTAGACACACATACATGTCAGTATCTCTGCCAAAGAAACTCTTGTGTTAGAAGGTGGCATGGCTGTTTGTGACAAAGGGAGTATTTGGTTTGAAGGTTAAGGTTTGTTATTGCTCGACACCTGTTTCTTACATTTTCTCGAAAGTCTTTGATTGTTTTCATCCTTGCTAATAATGTTTTAACAATTTTTGTGATTAATAGAAGAGAAAAAAAAGTTTGGATGCGTGATGTTACCAATTTATATAACCATAATCTACAAAAAAGGGTAATGATCCTTGTTTTTTATAAAAGGCATGATAATCTTTAATTAATTATTAGTTATAAATGGTATAATATGATGTGTAAATGTTTTTTTTTCAAATTTGATTGTGTAGTCAAACCGTTAATTAAGGGATTTACATGATTTATAACTGATGTGCAATCTTTTTGTATTAATTCTAACATTGAATGACAATTATCATTGATTTTTATCTAACCAATTTTATTAATGGTAATATTGATTGACAATAATTACAGATTTTATAATAAAAGAAAGACATTTATAATATAAACTGTTGATATATCATTCAACAAAATATCATTCAAAGCGTGTAACATCAAACTAACGAATGAAACTAACTTCGAAGACGAATACATTTATTAGTGACAATGAAAGAAAAGAAACTTGCGAAGAATACTGTGATGAGGATATTTCAATCCTCATCGCTAAAGAAGTTTAAATCCACAACGTAGTCATCAGTTAACTCATGACCCATTGCGCGTATTTCGTTAATCATAGCTTCTGCTTTTAGGACCTTCGACTTAACGTCGTTGAGAACCTGTTGACACTCTTGAGGATCTCCAACATTTAGTTTAAGCCAGTCGAGAAGAATGGATTCGTCTAACTCATCTGTTAAATCAAAAGGACATGCATGGACTAATAGACTTAATATGAAAACATATTCCTTTATATAAAACATAGTAGAAATCTTATATGTGATACCTTTATTATTTTGAGAATGTGCACCTTCTTCAAATACTGATGCAAGAAAACTCAATGCATCGTTCATTTTAGTATTTGCCTCTTTAATGTGTCGATCACGTACTCCATCCTTATTCTTTGGTTGAGTCAATTTGTTTTTTCAGAAATGAACGGATGATCGCACTTTGAATCAGCTTCAAGCGAATGCGAGTTTGTTTCTTGAAAGGTTTTAGGGTTTGATGAAGATGATATGTCGTTATATGTTATTCATTTTCCCATTATATGATGGTTATTTGCTTTGAGCGGGCTTTGTTTGAGTTTACTGGACTCATTTTCACGGGTCAGGATTTTTGTACATTATACTATGTTGTAATTGCTTTTACTGGACTCGTCTTGTTGGGCCAGGCTTTTGGACATTTAGAATTAGTAGTAGTTAGTTATTAAAGATGCAATAAGTGAACTTTAATGAAAAAAATTAATACGATACGTATTTTAATTATGCAAAATTTATTTGGTTAATAAACTTGAGTTAACCTAATACAGGAATAGTCACCATAAAAATATACTTTAAAGCTATATTTGCCTAAGTAAAAATAAAAGAACAAACAACCAATTGTATTCGGATTCATCTATAATTCATATAAAAAAGAAAGCGACATTAAATGCTATAAAAATGTATGTAAATAGTTGATCGACTAAACCGGTTTCATAAAAAGTGATTAGGACTCCCTAATCACAAACAGTAACATATTTCATAATGCTTTGAAACAAAAAGTACCAAAGCAGCACAAATATTATTGAGAAAAAATAAATCATGTTGAATCACGATATTGGCAATCAAAAATCATCACCTGTAGATTTATCATCGGTAGAATAATAACCTTGATATTCGTTGTCAACGAAATCGTCTAAATCATCTTCATCAGCCACCAATGAGACGCTACGGATGTTCGAATCTTCCAACTCTTCTTCGGCTTCATCATCAATGTATTTTTTAGAATAATGACCATCATGAGAAGCATAATCAAGATCATTGATATTAGTCCACACACCTTCTTCACTTGTAATATTCTTGTTTATCAAGGTCTTCATCAGTCTCTTCATCAATGAGAGCATACTTGTTTTTCCTGGATTGTGAAGTGTGTTGTTCGTTAACTAAAGTTACGTCATCAACAAAGTCATCCAAATGGTGTACTTGATCAGGAGATTTATCCATGAATTGTTGATCCTTGATCCTCTTGTTCAAGTTGTTTGCCTTTTTCGTTCACGTAATTAGTGGGTTCATCAATAATTGAAAAACGACGTTTTTTTTAAAGGAATCTTGTGTAGAGTTGCTGGTGCGCTTAAACCTAATTGGGCTTCCATCATCGAATTCCTATTTCAACATTGGTATAATAGACCTCAATGTTAGAAACATATGGTACGACTCTCCTCTTATTGAAGACGGTAAAAAACAAATATATGAAAATGAAATAGTTATATGCTTCCCTACCAATTTTTGTGCCTTTTCAACATGATCTTCAACTATTTTCTTATTCGATAATGTTAATACGTCATCATCATCTGAGGAAACATAATAAACAATATTTTTGTTCATAACAACATCATGTTGGTTTGTAACTATTTTGCTTTTGTTGTTGATGGTCAAATCTTGTATGTATTGTAAAAAACAAGTGTTATAGAATACAACAATTTCTTTTAACGAACTTTGTAATATAATCAACACATACCAAGTCATCATCAGATATCTCAATAACTGGTATATCTAGTCTAGCCAGATGAATAGAATTTGATGGTTTAGTGTCTTTTTTTTTTTTTGCTAACCTACATTAAAACAAACTTCTTTGAAAATTAAACTAACTTATATAACAAAACTACAAATGAATTCAAAAGTACAAATGAGTTTAGTGATTTGTTGGTGTTTATACATAAATTAAAATAAAATAGCACATTGGGTGATTTGATGTTCTTCATAATGTAATGACTCTAATCTTTGGTTTTGATGAAAAATACTTAGAAACCTGCAAATGCAAACATAGATTGAACATGTATTAGGTTAGTTTTCATAGAAAACAAAAGGCAACATACTGTATTTGTATGTTACGGTACTTTATTTTTAAGGTGATTATACAAAATATTTTTTATGTATAAACTCAATGATACAAAATAAAACAAATAATTTTATCTTAAAATAGCAAATAAGACTTTTGAAAAATGACAAAACTTATGCAAACGTTTTATACAAAATATTTTACGTAACACTTTGAGTTAATAAATAAGACTTTTTATGACTTTTAGCAAAAAAAGTCATCATTGCAAAGAGAAGTTGGTGTTGAGAAGTGTGAGAATACGGCATGAATCATTAAGAGACACAATTAGTGTAGATAAAATCTTCATCCTCATCTTCTTCAACACAACACCTACATCATCAGGTAATCTGACAAATTCTTTTTTTTATTTTTTATTTTTTTATTTTTTTATTTTAACCTCACACTGCAAATGCATAGTGATTGAACTGCATGTTTAGGATATCTTGATGGTTAAAAATGCATGTTTGGTATTTTTTTCAATGTTTAAAATATCCTTTAGAATATTGTATCCTTTAATCATAATGTAACATCCGTTTTATTAGAAATAATGCGATTTGATTCTTTAGAATATTGTGTCACATGTAAATGTAGGATGATTTGAATAAAAAGAATCATGGATATTTGTCTTGATTTTATGGATATTTCATTAAACATGGTTAATATTCTTTGAAACATGTTAATCGTATTAGATCTTTCATATGTGGTTTGTGGTATACGTATCAGCTATTTCTTAAATAGGTGGTCCTAAATAATTTGACAACTTGTAAACACATGTTTAATCATTAGGTTAGTATAGCTTTTATATGATTTGGTTAAGCACTACACCTTACGTAATGATTTGAGCTTAGGTTTAAACATTGGATGAAGCAATGGCGGATGGTATGTTGGGTAAATTATCGATTTGTTAATAGATTTGAACAAACGTATGGGGTAAGATGGTTAAGCGTAAAAAAATACAGATTGTTACCCTAAAAGGACTATATGATTATTGATATTTGAAACATAGTTAAATATGTATTAATACATCTTCGATCATTTTTTGTTTGACACCTTAAAGATAAAGGTGTATTGATTATCTAAGACTTCTATTAGTTGGTGGAAATATTATGTATATGTGAAAACCTTATTGACCATTCAGACGATTGTGGTTTTAAAATAAAATGAGCATCCAATTTTTGGTGGAGGCAAACCACAAAAACATTAGGACATTACATATAAGTTGTACTTGAAATACTTACATAGGTTATAAATTTATCAATTTAACCATCAAATTGATATACGTGCTTACTTTTTAAATTTAAGATGCTTCCTACTTTGTTTACTAAAACACTGTACCCCAAGAAGTGTTGGATATACATAATCCACAATCGGGGAACCAAACATAAGGTGTACTGAAAATTGATTGGTGGTCGCATTACTTTGTATGGGTTGGAGTGGCGAGCTTTTATAGATGACAACAAATACATAAATGTGGCCACATTCCATTTCAGTCATCAGAAAGAAGACTATTATTATGTAATAGGGTACAACGATGCAGGGCACGAATGCAATGGATACAATCTGGTTCTTGTAGGTTACATACAACGTAAATGCTTTGTTACGTTGGAACATCCTGAACAACCTCCGATAACAAATAAATGTTAATCAATACATTGTATAAGTTTATTGAAAATGTCTATTATTTTAATTCTTTGACCTGATAATTTATTCTTTAAACTAAACTGTTACGTAGGTCATTCCCTGCAATTTCCAGATCAGCACTGACAATAACCAATTTGACGTTCTTGTGGCTGGCGTGCCCGTAGCAGCTGTCACTCACCATGAAATTGAAATACTAGATGCAGAGACACACGTGCATGAGTTTGGAGGACACGGATGGAATGTGTTGGTTCAAGTTGAAAACCTGTTTGCTGGCACAAGAATTGTTTTCACAAATCTACTACACAATATTGTTTCCCTGATGCCATTTGCTAAAATGGATTGATGATGCGTTCTGAAAACGTACAATGTATGGAGCTGAATTGTCGAAGACCGTTCATGAGAAACCCCATAGATGAAGGTATGCTACTCAAAGTGTAGACATAATCTATGTATTTATCTTAAAAATAAATCTTTCCATATAATAGCTTTTAAATTATTTAACATTTTTATTAAATTCCAACTGTAGATGAACGAATGAAACACATATGTGAATGGGACAAATGTACAAAGCATAAAAATTAAAGGGATTGTTTTTATGCTCCCATCGTGGTTTATGTCACGGATAGGAGTCGTTTGGTAAGTAGTGATACAAATTAGACTATTTCAGTCAATATTTGCTTTCACAAAAACTAACATATACTTCAACACATGGACATACTTTTGTTGAGCATACTACATTGTTTTTCTAATGCAGAACATACCACATATGTTTGTGAAGCGACATAACATGTGGAAGTACCATAACGCAGTGTTGAAATACCGTGAAGACATGGAGTTCTATGTGAACGTGGATCTGGAACACCACAACGATAGGCCTAGAAGTAAGAACCACATTACCATAAATGCAAGACGAAGAGACATTGTTATGTCTGTCAGTGGGAACCTAACAAAATGGTAAGGTTCAAGCTTGTTGACTTGGTGAGAGACGACCGAGTTTCGATGTCTTCCCATAAGCCAGTTCTAATTCCAGTCTTTCGCATGTGTTAAAACATATCCCGGTGTTGTTTAAGTTTCAGGCTTTGTCGTCCGTTATCAGTTGTTATGGGTAGGCATGTTTATAAACTGTTTTTTGGAATGTGTAGGATTTGTATTTTTTGTTGTGGTCTGCTTATAAGCAGAAACGTTTACGGACGGCTGTCCTTAGAAACTGCAGTGTCTTGTTTGTATGATGTTTTATAAACTTAGATGGTGTGCAATCTGGATGATCAAAGTACTTTAGTAGGAGTATATAAATATTAGTAGTATGGTATCAGTGAATCTGAGACTTATAATTTCTTCCTATCATTCAATGAAGATTATGAATTTTGTTAATGTTATATTATGTTGTTCTTTTTAGCAATTTATAATAGACATCAAAGTTAGACATATATGATACAAATCAATAAAAGAGCATGTAAATAACTCAAAGTTAGACATCTTTGGGGTTTCTCATGAGCGGTTTTAGTAATATATAATAGACATCAAAGTTAGACATATATGGTACGACTCTCCTATTATTCAAAACGGTTAAAACCAACTAAAAATGAAACTAAAAAATTCATATGCTTCCCAACCAATTTATTTACAGTTGCAACATGGTCTTCAAGTATATTCTTGTTCGTTAAAGCACATACGCCCTCTTCATCCAAGGAAACATAATGAACAACATTTTTGTTCTCAACAGCAGCATGTTGCATGGTAAATATTTTGCGGTTGTTGTTGATGGTCAAATCCTGTATGTATAGTAATAAAACATGAATACAACAATTTCATTTACCAAATTTTATTTATGTATTCAATACATACCAAGTCATCGTTAGATAAGTCGATAATCGGTGTATCTTTTCCGGCCACGTCGATAGAATTCCATGGTTTAGTGTCTTCTAATTGTTTGCTTAACTATATTAAAATAATCTTGTTTAAAAACTAAAACTAACGCATACAAAGTACGATACAAATGAATTCATAAGTACAAATGCGTTTAGAGATTTGTTGTTGTTTGTAAATTAAATAAAATACATTGGCACATTGGGTTAGTTGACGTTCTTCATAATGTGATGACTCTAATATTACGTACCCTTGAGAAATACGTAAAAACCTACAAATGCACAAATATATTGACCATGTATTACTAATATAAAATATATACAATATTAAGGGCAACATATAGTGGCCATTGATATCTTTTTTACTAAAAAAAATATTACTTCAAAGTGTATTATGCAAAATAATTTTTTGTATAAAATACATGACAAAAAATATAACAATATGTTCGGGTAAAACATATTACTTCAATGCTTATTAATACGAAATTATTTTTTTCCTCTAAAATTAAGGATAAAAAAGATACCAATATATTTGCTTAAATCAATGATAAAACATGACCATGTTAGTAACTCATTTGATCGTCGAATAATTTATGTATTATTTCATTGTTTCTTTTACAAATTAATGGAACATGTTTACTTTCGTCATTTTCTTATTATCTCATTTTCATATTCATGTAAAAATAACTATTTCAATGATCACCATAATGTGATGATACGAAACTTATAAATTGAAGATCACAATATATTACGAATTTATTTGTAACATATTGTATTTTAATTGTAGATTACACGTCATTTATAAGTTACAAAATACTACTACATTTCAAAAGTCTTTTTTGTGTTATTAGTGTATGTTTTAAAACAATGATACATAATACCCAAAAAAAATTGTTCTATCAATGCATATCAGCATTGCTTAAAGAACTTGATTCTTGGGTATAGAGATACAATGGCTATGATTTAAGTTTCCCATTATAGGAAAACGACTTTTTGCATACTCTCCAAGAAGTCTTCTTCTCCTTCTTCTCCAACAATATCTTTCAACAACAGGTTAGGTGTTTTCTTTTTTTTTCTTTTTTTTTTGTTGTTAACTCGGTTACAATGGTTACGAATGGAAACGCCTTATCGTCTATTTGAATGGTTAACTCACTGTTAGAACAAAGATAAAGATGAAAAACAAACTGACCAACTAATAAGTCGATTCAGAATGCATGTGTAGTAGACGTGTAAACTTAAATAAGTTAGTTATAATATTTCAGCCTACAATCATAAGAAACAGGGTTTTAGTATTAATAGGCGTGTTCAATAGATTAGTTAAGATATTTGCTTTAATGTAGATGTATGGTCAAAGTTAGTAATATAAGTAATGATAAATTTTGTTGATGTTAGGATTTGTTTAGAACAACTTGTTTATTAAAAGATATAATTGTAGTTAGTGCCTATCAGATCTTTTGAAGGATCCCCGATTTGTGGTGATATTATATTCATATTATTATGATTTGTTAATGATACATGTTTGATGAATATTAGATTATGGTATTGGTCTTAGATGTTTCATATGCTTATTATGAAGTAAATATAATGTTTGTTCTTAGTTAGGTTTTCTTGAAATGAAACTGAGTAGCTCATTGGATGATATAACTTAGAATAAGCTTTCATATACTTATTGGTAAAGGTAAAAGGCATGTCGTTATGCGTTAATTAGATGAAAGCAAGATAGTTAAAGTATAATACGATGTCAGAATATATTTCGTAAAGCATGTTGGAGTATGATAACGGTTTGTAACTTTTATTTCATGCGGAAAACTTAAAATAACATAGTTGAAATATGGCCGAATAATACTTGTGCTAGTAGCCTGCTTTGTGAATGAATACGAAAATGGTTATTTAGATTAAAAGGGCAATATTTGGGAATAACATAGTAGCTTAAGATGAGTTATTGAAACAAACATGTAGGTATGCTAAGTTTTTGAAAATATGAAAGTTCCTTCTCATACACATTTCTTTTTTGAATAAATAGAATGACCACTCAATTTATCATGGAGGCGAACACACAAAACTTTCGAACACGGTAGGTAATTTCTAACCATTGTTACTAATAATAGATACCATACTAATTTTTCAAATATGCATATCATAAAACTCAAAATAAATTTACGGAATACGTTTTTGTTAGGAATTAGAAATTCCATAGTGAAGAGTCGGTCACCCCAACTATTATCTAGCATAAGTTAGCTCATAGACATATCGTTATTTACATGTTTTTTAGTTAGTTATTAGCTTAGTTTAGCTTAGAGCAACACCGTGGAGGACGGACGGGTCTTTACCCACTGTATGCCTGATCCACAGTCCGAAAGAGGACGCGTAGTATATAACTATAAATACCCTCTACCTCCCAAGGTAGAGGGTTGGACCTTTTACTCAATCTAACCTTCTATGTTTTCTTTCACTTTCTCTCTCTAAAACTCTATACTATTCGACCCATATGTGATTATTTGTATGTTTGTAAAATCCAATATATTACAATTGGTATCAGGAGCCATGGTTTGATCACTCATCTTTCATGTTCTTGGATTTCTAGTGGTTTTCATAAGGTTTTTGGATTTGAATGAGTTTAGAGTAGTTAGCATCATTTTGATCATTTCTAGTGTTAAAGGTTGGATTTTGATTGTACTTTTATGTTTAGAATCATCATAAGTGTTTAGGTTTTGATTTGGAAAGCTTGGATCATCGTGGTTGGATTGTTTTTGGATTGAAAAGTGGTGGTTTTTGAATATTTGTACTAAGCGAGTTGAGTCTCGGTGTGCTTTTCTTGCATGCGAGTTGGCTTTTTTCTGTTAGCGAGTTGTCCCGACCAGTGGAAGCAAGTTGTCCACTCTGCGAGTTGAGTCTCTTTCTTTTTGAAGCGATTTGTATTATGCGAGTTGAGCTTTATGCAAGTTGTGCCTTAAGCGAGTTGTCAGAGTATGCGAGTTGTGCTTTAAGCGTGTTGTGCCATAAGCGAGTTGTGCCTGAAGCGAGTTGTCTTATAAGCGAGTTGTGCCTGAAGCGAGTTGTCTTATAAGCGAGTTGACTAGGGTGCGAGTTGTCTTGGATGCGAGTTATCTAGGGTGCGTTTTGTTGACTTTTCCCGTCAAAACTTCAAACGGCCATAACTTTTGAACCGTAACTCCGTTTTCAGCGTTCTACCCATCAAAACGATCATGAGAACGAGGAGAATGGCACGCCAAATAAAGTTCATTTGGGTCAACCTTCGAGGCCTAAATCCGCCCAATGGGTTATTGAGTTTTTTATGTTTTTAGACCTAAATTTCTTCGTAAAATTGTGCAACAACCAATCCAAATCTCAACTAAACAACATCCTAGCTAATCTTACAAACAATCATAAGTCCTTACACACAATTTTCTATCATTATGTCAATCCATCAGTCATCTTAATACGTTCTATTGGTCATTGCTTAACGGTTTCGTCTTGATTTTGTAAAATCCCTCAAAAGATTCTATTTCGGCTTAAATCACGCACTTGTAAAATCCAGCACTTTCACATCATGTCAAACTCCTCAGATTCAGTTATTACTGAGATACTTAGATTGTATGACATGATCGATGACCATAAGATTCCTAATGATGAACAACTGATTAACAACTTTGAGTTGGATAATGCTAAAGTGGAATCTTTGTGTTCAAACTCACATGATAATCAATTGCACCAGTTCCAAAATTAATTGACAAGGCTAAACTCAACTGCTGGAACATTTCCTACTACTTCTTTCACACCCTCAATCGATTTTAAGGGAACCAATGGATTTTAGATGGGATTTGAACGCATTTGAGACTTTTCTTCTGTCAAGATATTCAGACTTTTACAAGCACCTTGTTCTTGAACTTGGAACAACTAGAGCAGCAACTTGACAAGAAAAAGTTTCAAGCAGATGGATCCAAGGCTGCACTTTAGGTGATCTACAACCGGCCCAGCCATTCATCAATGGGGAGTACCGGGTGATTATGAAGATGATATGACGTAAAGATGCTTTGTTGTTCATACTGGTATGGATGCAGTACTGAAGTTCAGAGAAACATTTATCCAACTCTTGGATAATGTTCTCAAGTATATTGAGGAAAGGGCGCAGACACACTCTTGTGAATGATGTCAAGGTGAATGAAAGTAGGGTGCAATCAAGTAATTGTAATGTTGAATCTGTAAAGCATCTGGATGTTGGATCAAGTAATGCATAGAATAAGAGGCATGTATGAGCTTGACACAACCAAGCAGCCCGTGATTCTTTACACATGATGTGGATGCGTATATCATACCGATAAATGAACAGGTGTCATGTGATGAGGTACCCTTAAATGTTCAACATAGTGCATCTGCTAATGTACCTAAACAAACTGACTTAAATGCTGAACATGATTCTGATAAATGTTTCTTGGTTGAGGCTGAGACTAATAATTTCAAAACATATGATATAGTTGATAAAAAGGCTTTTGATGAACTTTCAAACAAATTCTCAAAACTTGAAAAACATTGCATTTCACTTGAAATTGCAATACAAAGAAAGGAGGAAAGTTTTCAAACTAAGAAACCATGTAAAAATCCAGAATTTCCTGAATTTCGTGAATTTTTTGAAATAAACAATTTAAAAGCTCAGCTTCAAGCCAAAAGCTCAACTATCAACAAGTTGAAGAAACATATTTCTGGTATGCATGTGAAAAGTAATTTGGTTACAAGTAATTCTGATGTTAATGTTATTTATGATATTCAAATGAGAAATGATGAACTAGCAGTTTGTGTGGCCAACTTACTAAAGGAAAATGAGTCTTTGAGAAAGCATCACATAGAACTAAGTGACTCTGTCAAAGAAGCTAGAACTAAGTCAATGGAACAAACAAATTCTTTGATAGCAAAAATTGATGAACTCAAAGCTCAACTTCAGGAAAAAGAGTTTCGCTATTGTTTCCTTAAAAATGAGCTTAGGAAAACTGTAGGGAAAAGTGTGAACACTAAGTTTTCAAAACCATCAACCTTGGGGAAGCCAGTTTCTCATCCCACTAGAGACAGTCTATTGTTAGGCGTTTGCATTTATATCTGAAAGAACAAAATCTTTAAAGACAAGGCTTGCCTCCCAAGTTGATGGGATACAAGTTTTGTCAAAACCAGTCACTTCACCTAAGTTACCTAAGAATAATGCTTCTAGCTCCATTAACCCTGAACAAGTAGCTACTTCTACTCCCAGCACCTGTAGGAATAGTTCGAATACAGTGTCAAAACCAAGCATTAAAACCCAGAATTCATATGATATGAATGACTTGTGGAAGAACTATTATCTAGAAGAAGCTAGAAAAAAGGCACAGATTCAAAAAGACGGAATTTTAGGTGCAAGACCTAGGGTGATGCATTCCACGAGATTTCAAGGCACTGCTAGTAGTTGTAAACCATTACCTAGGAACACTCAAAAGACTAGGGGTTTATTTGAAGAAGAATGCTAAGCATGTAGAAAATGAAACTAGAAATTCTGAGTCTTTTCCGAATAAGAAACATTTTCCTAACTCACATGCTAAGGTACAATCCACTAAGACTACTAACATGGCTAAGGTTCAATATGTCATGAAGCAAAAAAAACCTAAAACTTCACCTAGATGGATCCCAACTGCTAAATCTTTGGAGTCTAGGAATACCACTGTGCATAAGAATATCAACAATTCTAGACCTTGCCATAAGTGGATACCGTCTGGTAGAATGTTTAAGGATGTTGGACTTAGGTGGATACCTACCGGAAAGCTGTTTACTGATGGCAAAATCAAGGTTGACCGTGAAACCCCAAAGGGTTTGAATACTAATGTCACTAACCAATATATATGCAATCAAGCTTGTAATGTTAGTGCAGGTAGTCCTTACTCGGGCAGATATTTCTCGATCCTTCATTACAAGGACTGGCTTAAAGTATGGATAACAAATGGATTGATATCTCATAACTCACGGGTCCAAGTAATTCAACCTTGATATTCAACTGGAAATGACGTATGTTCACATCAGTTCAGGCCTCGTTCTTCAACACTATGACGTTTGAACATAACAGTTCAAGCCTCGTACTCTAAAGAAAAGAAAAGTGTACGTATCAGTGCGCTTTATCTTCCAAAGAAGAGAAATCTTCTCATTTATGACCATTCACTTCAACATGCTTCATGCTTTTTCCAAGCGCTTTCAGTTATCAAGTGAACCGGACTACCTATGATTGTTCTCTTATTCCACTTACTCGATTATAACGGCGATGGCGACATCATATGCAATTTTTGCGGGGGTTAAGTGTGAAGAGACTACATTTTAAATATATTCACTTGTTTAATCAAGAATGGCATCTCCGTATGCAATTCTTGAGGGGGAGAAGAAGTGTGATAATTCTGCATGGTTGATTGACATCTGAGAATATATGGTCATACGGCTCCGAACTCATGTAAGAACCGAGCTTCTTCTTATCGGGTCATATTTACATGGAGTTTCTTCTAAGATCCTTTGGTTGACATCTTCACTAGCTGCTATGAGTTTAATGACAAAGTGCTTTCTGTTGCGGGGCTGATTTCCTTGATGAACATCTTTCTGTTCTTGTTTGATTGGGAGGGATTTGAGTTAAGGGAATTTGCTACATACAAGTTAACGGGAATGCATTTGATGAGAAGAAGATGTTAACCTTTTGATCCCCAACTGGACAATCTTGAAGAAGGTCGAGTCTACAGTCTGTTCTATACTTTTATGCTGCATGTTAGAAGACTAAAGACGAGTTGCATTTGATTATCTAATGACTTCTTCTTAATCTGGCATTTATCAAACAGATTGTCGGTTTAGGGGAGAGCACTAATTGGGGGAGAGTGAAAAGTTAGATTTAATCCCCAATTAGACTTGCTCACGCTATTCTTTAGCTAGTTGATTCCCACAAAATTTCAAATGGTATTCTTCTCACAAGATTTCAAGTATATGGGCTTACAAAGTGTTGCTGATTCTGAAGTATCAAAACCAGCAAGGGGGAAGGAGACACACATCTAAAAGCACAACGAGTAAACTTGATGAACTTAATTCTTCTAAGTGATTGAAGATATCCCGGGAAGACAAATGTCATGACCGCAGAGAAACTCAGTGTTTGACTCGTGGCTTCTAGTGTTCTAATTCCAACTATGTGGGGGAAGAGATGGAAGAGTTAGTGTCTAGGGATAAAAGAGGTACACAAGTATGACATATTCAGGGGAGATAAATGTGTAACATGAGGGAGGTGTTATCAGTTATTCTCTCTTTGGGAATGTGTGTACTTAGGGATTCTTGAGCTTCATACACGATCATCAGCGAATAAAAATGTGAAGATTGGGGAGGTGTTTTCATTCCCCTCGTGATGTGTATTCGGGAGAGTTCTTGAGCATTATTCAAAGAGACTGACTGCATCAATTCAACTACTTGGGGGAAGTGTTCCCTTAACACCTTTTAGCATGGATCGCTTCAGACTTCAGTGGAAAAGGAATTTGAGAAGATTCATTCAAGCATGGGATGATACGTTGATGTTCTTCTTGTTGTTGATATAACCTCGAACGAAGAATCACAAAGATCATTCTTAAAAGGAGCAGCAAGATCGATGATAATGGTGTGCTTCCTTGTGCACCTGGCTAAAGCAAGCTTGAAATAGAGCTTCGAATCTGCTCAACATAAGGATTTTCGGTTTGGGGGAAGTCCCAAAGTCTCTCTTTCTCAAAGGCTCGGTTCTATCGCTCATTCCGGAGCCTCAGAAGCTTTGGTGGTGGAAGTTTAAGAGATGATGAATTCTATCTTCTACGACGTGCTCTTCGATATCCTTATCTCGGTACTCGTATCATCATCTTCTTAAACTATATCATCTACTCTATCTGTAAATATTTATAAAAAAAACAAAATACAAAAATATAAAACCAACAAAAAGAAAATAGAAAAATAGAAAATTTCAAAAACCCATAAAAATCAGAAAATCTAAAAATACCAAAAATATGTTTTCTAAAGACATGTCTTCTGGTATCGATAACATCTACGGTCTTAGAAATTTCATTCAATAACGGCACGGGACCATAGATGAAGTTCGAGCAGGAGGTGTAAATATTCTTTTTCCAAAACATGTCTCTAAATATGGCTTACAGTTATTTCAGGCTGTAACCCGGGCTTCAAAAAATGGCTTGCAGTTAATTCAGACTGTAACCCGTGCTTAACTATGGCTTGCTATTATTTCCGATAGCAACCCGCTCTTCAAGGAAGGAAAGTGCTGCGCTAAACCAATTTTCAAATATTTTGTGCACTTATCCTAAAACAAAATGAGGAAAGTATGTCGAAGGACTGCTGTTCCTACTCAAATATTTTTCCTTCATAAATTCTTCAGAAAAATATTTGTTGTTTTCAAAAATGGTGGTAAATGAGTGGCTTGTAAATCAATCAGATTCAGAGTTTTTCGTAAAAATTGAAAACTCAATCAATGACTTCAGCGCTTTTAAACTTTTCAGAAAAATAAGTCATTGATTGAGGGAGAGAATGTTTTCAAATCTATATCATCTAACGGGCTCATCTAATTATCCTATATGCTTTACTAAAAATGATGTTAACCTACGTTAAAGGACTAGGTGCCTAGGATATGATTGTTAGGATTAGATGATTAAAGTTTGATGAACACACTATTCCCATGTGTTATATGAACTGATTGATATGTTGAATTGACTTTTATTAGTCGATTGCTGTTTGGGTGATGTCGACCACCATATATCTGTATGTGTGTTCACTAACGTATGCAGGTATATTGGTATATAAGAATGTTCCCGATGCGAATCCCACAATTGAAGATGATTGGATGCCAAAAGGAAAGGGTAACTATATCTTGGGTTGAAAAATGAAGAAACAGAGCTTAATTTGACTTCTATAGAAAGTTGGCATGAAAAAATGCAACGTAAGAGGTCTCACTGCATCAGCAGATGGTTTTCTTCATCATCAAATGAAGAAACGGGGCTTAATTTGAACTCTATGGAGAGTTGGCATGAAAATATGCAACGTAAGAAGTCTCACTGCATCAACAGATGGTTTTTCTTCGAGCCTTACAGCAACAACATAAGCAGCTCAATCACCGAACGTATCTTTGTGCAGGATTATTGTGATGATACCATTTTTAAACAATTTTTGAATAATATTGTTTTGAAAAATGGAAAAATATCGGGTTTGAAAATAAATTAGAATTAATTTTAAAAATCACCGGACTTCATTTTATCAAAACTTAAGTCACTCAATCATCGACTGCGGTCATCGATTTAGGGGGAGAGTGATTTAAAATAAAATATTTTCAAATGATATTTCTTCATGAAAGTCCGGTTTGTACAATAATAAGTGGTGATCTAAATAGTTAATGTTATGTCATGGTATGATTTTCTTTAAAACACTAAGATCTTTCAAAATGAATTTTTTTTTGTTCTTGTTTGATTGTGAAATGGTTTTATTTTACTTAAAGATCTTTTAAAAATATCATACCTGACACTAACAATCTTTAATGTCTAACATTGATCTTTATCAATCATTTTTCAAAATTAAATCAAGCCACGTCTTTCCCAAAAATCTTGTAAATGATTTAAATCAATTGGGATCACAAATCTCAAAAGGTTTGAAATTTTTGATCGTGGGAGAGATCGTGATTTAAATCTCAAATCCATTTTAAAGGGTGATTGTTTCAAAAGCACTCCTTCCTTCATGTGCCAAAACAATTTTGAAATACATAATGCACATGATTGTGGAGGAGCATTTAACCAAAAACCAGAAGAGCTTTTAAATCAGGCACATATTCTCCCATGTTTTCTAAACCTAATTATTAAATCACTTGGGATCCAAAATCTCAAAGGGTTTGATATTTTTGATCGGGGGAGAATTTGTGATTTAATAATGAAATCTGATAAATGATGATCGACTTGATTCAAAAGTGCATGATGCACTCCCATATGTGCTTAACTCTTTCCCGTATTCTCGAAGCACATATTGAGGGGGAGCATTTCAAAAGAAAATAAACTTTCAAGGTACAAAGATTTCTATGTTTCAACATAAAGTACCTTGATTGATTTTCTAAATGGTTTCTTAATGGCTTTTGTAATCGTGGATGTACTTCAAAAGATCTATTTCCTCTATGTGATAAAATGATTTCAAATATCCTATGCACATATTGAGGAGGAGAATTTACCAAGAAAATCAAATGGCTTTTTCTCCGGAAATTGTGATCAATAATATATTTCAAAGAACTCTTGCCTCCATGTGCTAAAAAATTTCAAAATCATATGCACATGTTGAGGGGGAGCATTTATAAAAGATCAAAAACAATTAAGGTACAAAATGCTTTGATTTTATATCACAAGTACTTTGATTGATTTTCAAATGATTTTTCAATTGGTTTTAAGGAAGAATGAACTGTACCAAAAGACCGACCATTTTACTTTATGCATGGAGTTATAAGGATGGTGAGGTTAGGTATTAGTTCCCACGATCCGCCAGAACTGGAGGGATCTACCCAGGGACAATCCACTAGATAGTGTAGAGTCCTTAGGTATATTGAAAAAAAGGAGAAAAGTAAGAAATGGGAAGAGTGCGGACTGAGATAGAGCTAGAACTGGAATAAACCCAACAAGGTTCTAGTTATGAAGTCTCGGTAAGCACTGAAGGGGTTGAAGAATGAAAAAGAATTAAATGTGAAAAGGGTGAAAAGAAATAGCCCTCCAATAATTCAACCTTAGGGCGTAAACCGGTTCAATACATATGCTACTGGTGGTTACTAAGGTAACACCGGTATTGAAGACAAGACGTCATGGACCCAGTGACGACGCGCACCTAACTTCCCAAGCTACTCAAGTTCCTCTTAAAAGGGCTTGTTTTATTCTCACAGGGAACCTACATACTCTATCGACTTTCTCTTATAGATTGTTGATATTGAAGAAGGAGACCCTCTCCCTAGTCTCCGGCATAGGAAACCAAAATGCACAATTGAGTCTAGAGCCAAGAGATCATCCACAATATCTCATTAGGACACAAAATTAATGAAGACTTACTGTTTCACACAATGTGGAAAGTAAGTATATATTAAGAGTCCTACGCATTATCCTTGTGGTATTGCCAGAACATCCAAATGATATGAAAATATTCACGATGAAGATGGAAATCCTTCTAGAGCCAACATCAAACAAGCTCTTGGTAGGTGACATATGAGATCTTTCCAAAAGATCAAGCTTGTGACAACTGGATAGAAACGATGGGGTGATTCATTCTTGAATCAACCTTGGTCCAAGTATTGAATTGACGAATATTTTTAGAAAAATCGTTCGATGTGCAAATCTTCTTTTCTCTAGCACAACAAATGTGTATTCATTTTCAAACACAAAAAGTATCTCTGATTGAAAAAATACTTTTGGAAAAACCGTTCGATGTGCGAATCTATTCTTTTCTCTAGCACATCGAATGTGTACTCTTTTCAAATACAAAAAGTATTTTTGATTGAAAATTGATCTTTCTCATAAAACCTTCGTCATATTGCAAAACTCTTTCTTCAAGCAATACGCGATTGTTTTCAAATCAATTTTTTCATCAATCAGTGAATCTCAATTCGCTGGTTCACTCACTCTGTGTTGTCTGCTTTGAGACGTTCCGGTTTGAGAACGGCTAGAGCAACTGCGAAACCCTGTCAAGGAGATTCTTCGAATTCTACCGATCACAGGCAAGACTTGTAATCGATCAACGGGAATCGTAGGCGTGTACCTCAATTCAACGAAAGTGATCAAAGACACTTTCATGTGTTTTATTGCCAACTGTTGTTTGCAGGTACATTTGGACGGTTGCAAATGATCGTAATTGAGAAGTCAATCCAAAGCCGCATGCTCACAGCATCCACACTTAATTAAAGAACATCATGACTAGTGCATATCTACATAACCTGGCTCTGATATTTTTATACTATGCTTCTGCTACGCTGCTGCAAATATCATGAACCAGTAAAGCTTCCGCTACTCTGATGAAAAGATATCATGATCCAGAAAGTGTGAGCATGTCGGTCCGAAAGTCACAACATCACATGAAGGAAACGCAACAAAGGATGATCCAAAGATTTACTATGGCTGATGATCTCAAAGAAAGCTCGAAGATCATCAAAGATGTGGATTAGTTCAAAGACCTCCACTTAAAGTACAAAACAGTCAGACTTTGAAGAATCACTGCTAATGCACAAAGATTGCGGATGTGAAGAATTAACGTCTACGAGCTCAAGACTGAAGATAAAATAGAATGCTAGGATTAGCAATGTAAATCATGGGGTGACCTCCCTTAGGGGGAGATTGTTAGGAATTAGAAATTCCATAGTGAAGAGTCGGTCACCCCAACTATTATCTAGCATAAGTTAGCTCGTAGACATATCGTTATTTACATGTTTGTTAGTTAGTTATTATCTTAGTTTAGCTTAGAGCAACACCGTGGAGGACGGACGGGTCTTTACCCACTGTATGCCTGATCCACAGTCCGAAGGAGGATGCGTAGTATGTAACTATAAATACCCTCTACCTCCCAAGGTAGAGGGTTGGACCTTTCACTCAATCTAACCATCTATGTTTTCTTTCACTTTCTCTCTCTAGAAAGGCTCCCATCTTCCACTTTCTCTCTCTAAAACTCTATACTATTCGACTCATATGTGATTATTTGTGTGTTTGTGAAATCCAATATGTTACAGTTTTTGAATGCAGATTCTCCCAAGTCTGTTTATGGAACAACTATACACAGGCAGTGCATGGTTATATTTAATTCATAGCAAATGTACAATGCACAAAGTATGGCTTAAGAAAGTAAGCGGCAAACGTTATGCCCTGCACTCGCATGAATGGCAGCAATTTGTTGATGACAGCCATTACCGGAACGTGGCAATACTTCATTTCATTCGTCAAGGAGAAGACATGTACTATGTCACTGCATATGACAATGTCGGTGCTGAAATTGGTGGATATTTGAATGCTAATATAGGATCTCGTCAAAGAAGATGTTTTGGTACTTTGGAAAACCTTGACCAGTCAGATGTATGTACTTCATCATTAATATATTGATGGTATAAGATAAATGAAAATTTTATATACTCTGTTTAATATGTACTAACAAATAACAACATTATATTTATTCTTTATGCAGCTCCTTCTCATCAATTTCTACCACAAATTAACAGAGTGCGAGTTATGGTTAGTGGCCTGCTGACTGCGACCGTGACACAGCGTCGTATTGATCTACCGGGGAACACGAACGAGCTTGTTTTTACTGGACCGGGATGGTATTTACTGGTTTTTTTGGAACGCCTCCAGGTTGGATGGCGTATGGTGTTCACTGAAGTTGCGGAAGCTACTGTCTTGGTGATCTCATTTTCTGATACTGGCTTAGGAATGCGTTTCCAGAACGTACCACGTATAATTTTGAACGACGATACTCCATTCAAAAGAAGCCCAATAGAAAAGGTATGTTTGGTATATTTTAGTAATAATACTTTAACATGTTTTTAAGATTTTAAAATATTTAGTTGCATCTTATAATGTCAGTGCAATCTTTGAATTGTAGATCCTCGGATGAAACACAAATATGACAGGTTTAATCACACCGAGCATGATGATGAGGTCGGCTGGTAAGTGTATCGTATTTTTCATCTCATTGTTTGTACACGACTGATGCAGGTTTTACTGACCAGGTTTTAATATTTATAAGTGTCTCGTTATACCTATGGTCTACCCTTATGCACTAACGGGCAGTGTACCCGATCGTGTGTAGTGTAGTATTCGGTAAAACAAAGGTCGTCGCAAGAACTATGTGAGCGGATTCTAATTAAGTCTAGGTGTCACAGATTTTAATTGGTTTTAAGGTTGAAATGATTAATAAACTAATAAAGCAAGAAAATAAAGGAATGCAGATAAAGGAAAAGGTTGTGATCAAAGAAGTGTGCTAACCTAGTTACTCATCCTATCATGTTATGTATACGTCTAAATACTTCCAATTGCTTCAAGTGGGGGTTTAAGTCGCTAGGACAACATTTGATCAGTTCGTCCTAACCTATCAACAAAGGTTTCCACCGGAGATCAAGCTACTACCCTTGAAAGTCCAGTTGTTTTTAGTCCCCTAAGCCAAGTCATTAAGTTCCACTACATGCAAGATTCATAACAATGAGTGCCCAGACGCTAGCATCTTAGACACTCATCCCTAACTTCTTAAGTTCATGCAAACGGTAGGTGATCAGTTGGTCAAAACGCACAAGCGAAGAAGGGTCTTCAGTTGGTCAATTCTTACCCTTCCCACTCAGTCTACCTACTTAAGGTCAGTTGGTCATATCTCCTAAGCAAATAGACACTACCGTCATTCAAAGCTACTGAAACAAGGGTAGCTCCCAACAAACTATGCATGCATACACTAGAAACAATTCTACAGAAGCAATGTAAACATAAACAAAACAATTAAGGAATCATAAGTAGGCTAGCACCAGAGGTGCTTAGCCGCTCATATTAACTGAAACAATCAATTCAATGTTTAACATAATGAAACACATGAATTGAAAGTAAAAGAAATGATAAATTGCTAATGCTTATCGTTAGGGAGTGATTTCTCCCTTGGAGATGGCTACGTATGCTCCTCGAGATCTGCCTTTAGTCTCCTACCCACGTTCTCTGCTTTTGTGTGTGGAGTGAATTATCTGAAATGCAGAATTTTGGGCGGTGTTTATCGGCCAGATCTGGTTATGGCGTAACTTAATATGAGAGTTACGCCGTAACATCAATATCTTCGTATTTTGCTCTAGAAAATCTGGTTATGGCATAACACATGGAATTAGTTACGCCGTATCTTCAATAAATCATGATTACGCCGTAACCGTTGAAAGAGTTACGACGTAGCTTGCAGCGGCATGAAACATCATTTGACCTAATTCGTTATGGCGTAATCCTAAGATGGAGTTACGCCATAATCTTCAGTTTAGTTGGTCTTCTGAGCTACACTTTTGTTACGGCGTAATGTGAGAGAAGAGTTACGCCGTAATTACTTCAAAATGGGCATACTATTATATATCTTCAATAAAATCTCCCATATCCGCGTCTCATTAGCTCCAATGCTCGTAATTTACCTGAAAGTGAAATATAGAGGAAAACAACCATAAATCCATATAAATAATATAAAATACGAGAATTATCGGGGAAAATTGACACTTAATATTCAGGACTATTTGATGTTATCAAATATCCCCCCACTTGAACTCTACATGCCCTCAAGTAGACATTATTAGATAGATTCCTAAAAAGATATCTCCCATTATCTGAAAAATATAAGTTTACAAATCCCTTATGCTAGAATAAAACAAAGCCGAACACCTCATGAAATGGGAACAAAACACTCAAATCTCTCAACTATTCTAAGTGTCAATTTCGGGGTGATCACTCAACGTACATTCATAGCATGTATTCTATCATAAGCTTGGTGGTTACACAAATCTCCACAACTAGAGTTAAGGACAAAACAATTCTCGAAGGCAATATGGGTAGACACGACAAAGGTTAAGGGTGAGTCGTCATTACTAACATGTCACGGCGAAGTGGACAAAATCAATGATACATGACCAAATCCATGGCCAAGACACCAAAGATTGCTCGATGCATCACCTAGACGCGTTTCATGACTAAAGGGTAGGATAAGACATGGGATAAAATTGGTTTAAAATAAAATCAAGCAAATAGTCTAAATCTATAACCAAGTGATCACCGCTTACCGTTCATCCAAAGTTCAAGTTTCAGAGTTAAGAAACTGGATCATGATAATTAAGTAGATGTACCATTAGAGGACGTCACGTTGGGCACATTACCTTTTCTTCAACTGTTGGCACAATTACCAACTCCATTCTTCAAATGTGACCGAGGTGGTCTCCTCGATACTAAATCTATAATGAGATCATAAATATAGTGCTTATAACTTCGCACTTTACAATCAACAAATAACTATAACTAACTTTTTTTTTCCGAATCACTTCATCATTTTTTTTTCACACATAAAAACTAAACATAGCATCCCCCCACTTGAGATGAACAATATGAGAATTTGGGGGGTCTTCAATGATCTTCAGAAATATGTCGTCTATGAAAGCGTGATTCCTGAACCTTTCCACTTGAACCTTGAACTTAGGCAAACAATAACTTCCCAATCACAAATAAAGACTACAGGGTAGGCTAAGGTGTATGGGTGTAACAAAACAAAATATTGGGTGAACAAAATGAAAGAAATGGCTCAGATGGGTGTATCTAGGGATATCTTGCACTAAAGGTGAGTGCAAAAAAAGGTTTTAACATGGGGGTCGAGAAGTCGAAGTGACTAATCGATAGACATACAAGGATAGGCTTTTTGGGTGATAATCCTATAATATTGTCTTCTTAAACTGAATAGTCCAAATACATTAAGCTAACTCAACATACCTCGTCTATGGTCTCGAAATGATGCAAATGTCAAGTTCTAAAGTTTACAAGCTACCGGCACACTCATAATTTGGTGGATTTAGGGTAAAAATTTAGAAACGGATAAGGCTAATCTCACCATATAATATCAAGGTTTATAATGTGATCAGCTAAGGTCTAATCTAGTTAAAAATGCATATTTTGAAAAACGAGGGCAAAATAAAGCTCAAGAGATAATTCTACTCCCGTCCCCCATTTGAAATGTACAAAGTTTCTTTTGTACTAGTCGTTAAATAAAGGTGAAGAGAAAAGTAGAATTAGAGCGAGAACTTCCCTAAAATTTGCTCCGAAAAGGAAAGAAGGTCCACGAAAAGAATTGTGCCTTCGCATAAGCATCCACAAGCAAACTTCAATCCTTGAAATCACACTACCAACAAGCATAATTCTAAAAAAGAAAAAGAAAAACGTAAAACGAAAAGAAACCTAACTCACTTTCGTAGGAATCACGGTTGCATTTAGCGTATGCAACAAGCCTTTTAAACCACTTGGTGTCCCAAGTGGACGAGTGTAGTCTCGTGAGGGCTTACAGGGAACATACTCACAAAGTTCATTTAAAAACTAATACAAGGTTATTGTGTTTAAAAGAAAGAATTAATACAGAGGATGGTTACGTCGTAACTCCTAGAAGGAGTTACGCCATAATTATTGCAAAACCTGGCAGACGCTACAAGAATGTAGCTATGGCGTAATCATTTCATAGGATTACACCGTAATTGGTAATGCTCTGGGAAGAACTGTTGCAAGAGATGTGTTACAACGTAACCATAAGAATGAGTTACGCCGTAACTGTGGACATATCAGGTCCCCGTTCAGCATGATGCAGCAACTTCCTCCGATTTCCTGCAAAAATGGTTAAAAACACAAAACCCAGCAGAAATGGAAGTAAAACAAATGAAAGGGATAATTCGAGTTGTCTCCCGAAAGAGCACTTTTCTTTATTAACGAGTCTTTGGACTTGGCTAACTTCCTCCATATCCTTCATCAAATTATGTCTGACCCAAGCAACATTTGTAGCAGTTCGGAGATATTCCTTAGTCTCGATCTTCCGAATTTTACAAAACTTTTCGTCCAGCCCCAAGTGCTATCTAGTAAACTCATACTTTTCAGCTAAAATTGGTGCCGGCCTCTTATATAGAATGCCAAGAATTTTGCACCTTCTTTGCTCATATGCTTCATCGTCGGGGTCAGTGAACCCATCTTCACCTTGTAGTTCAAGGTAATCCAAAATCCCCTCTATATCATCATCGTCGAACTCGGTACCTTTAAACCATTTATCGTCGAGTAAATCTTCCACAAGCACCCGTTTTCATTCTTCTTTCTCATTACCCGTCGAATCTTTGATTTCTTCATGCGTTACTTCACTTATGTTGTTAGGAATTTCTTCGCTCGGGTCTTCTTTACTCATACATCCTTTCCAGATCTTCTCCTTAGTCAACGCATCTACCTTCCAATATTTGATTTTGACCTAATTGTCAAATCCCATATTGTCTAGCCAAGGTAATTCTGTCCTTTCTGCATCGTTGGTTGAGGTCCATAAGAATTCATCGTCCCCAACTCTCTTTATACTGCTTCCCCCATTACATTCATCATCAAAAGGGTTGCAAGATGCCCAAAAAACTTCGCCAAGGGTTTTTATCTTCTCACACCAATGACCTCGAGCTACCTTGTCATTGGTGTTGCTCGAGGGATCCTCCATGCAGTAGATATCATCATTTATGGACTCTTTCTAGAGACAATGCTCCTCATAATCAATCTTGAGCTGTTTTAGAATATTTGGATTAATTTTAGCATCCCCGAATTGTACCGAATACCAATCATCAAAGGATAAATTTCCGAACTTCACTTTATGTCTTTCGAGCTCATGAGGGCATGTCCATTCATCATTTTTATATTACCACCCTTGTTGCAATACTTGCGGAAAGTATTGCATGTAGGCCATGCTCATGTGGACTTGTCATCCGTGATAATTATGGGATTGCAACAGTGCATAATAGGTGGTTCCTCCTCTTCTTTGAATGAGAGCTTTGCCAACCTTTCAGCATCAGTAAATGCATGCCACATGAATTTGTTATCCTTGACCCTTTCATTATCATCTCCTCCGTCATAAATTTTGTTACGAGGGTTGCACAAGGCCCATAGATCATACCATTCACCAATAGCTATGGGTATTTTTTTGCACCAATGATACTTCCTTTTGGATGGAGATTAAGGGCATAAGTTAGTATCATTGGACCACCCATTAATAACATGCGTCCTTGATTTATCTAACTCGAGAAATTTATCAGACCATGTATCCTAGTTACATCGTAAATCTTGGGTTTGGTTACGGCGTAACTGACTTCTGTCAGAACCATCAGTATCTTTCTCATCTATTTTTCTGCGTTCGCTATCTAACCCCTGGTTACGCCGGAATTCTCAGCAGTATCCAAATTGTTTGTGAAAGAATGAAGATTATCAACTTGTAACTTTATATCTTCATCAGAAAAAACGGCCTTGCACACCACCATAGGTTTTGTCCCTTTCGGTTTAGTGTTATTTTTCTTTACCTTTTCACTAAGCTTCTCCACCACTGTTTCTAGGTTTTTTAAGGTTGTGTCATGATTGGAGAGGCTTCTATTAGTGTTTTCCTGGAAATATTTTAGCCATTCATCTTGTTCTTTTTGTCTTTTGGCTGAGGCTTCTAGAAATTTGTTAATGGTTTCTTCAATGTTGGGCTTTCTTTCTCCATAAGGCCCGCGGTTGTAATTTCCGGGAGGTCCTCCACGATAGCCATTACTATTACGATTATCCCCATAAAACGGTTGATTTTCTCCATATTTAGCTTCTTTAACTGTGCTATCTTCATCAATGTGAGGACAATTTTTGGTGAGATGTCCTCCTCTACAGCTTTCACAACCAACTTGAATAGCATGAACACATTCTCTGAGCTTGAGCATATCCCGACCAAGATTTTCAATTTTGCTAGTGATGGCGGAAATTCCATCCAGATTTCCGTCTAGGCTTCTCTTACTTCCTCCATCGTGCCACTTTTGGGGATGATCTGCCATTTTTTGGATGGCTTTAATGGCGAGAGTAGGATTCATGCTAGGAATTGGTCCTTGATAATCCAGCATATGTCTTGTAGTTACATTGATACCTTTGTAAAAGATGTTGACCTTTTGCTGGTTGTTCAGGTCATGAGTCGGACACTTGTAGAGGAGATCGTTGTAACTGTCCCAAGCTTGATACAACGTTTCATCGTCATCTTGTTTGAAATTATGGATCTCCATGATCTGATTAGATATCTTTGAAGCAGGACAATATCTTTGGATAAAATGCTTTTTTAGTAGAGACCATGTATCAACTGCCCCGGCGGGCAATCTTTCGATCCATTTTCTTGCTCCCCCATTAAGAGTCATGGGGAATACACAGAGCATAACAGCGTCATGAGAAACACCAGGAATGTTGAAAAGGCTTGCAATGTACAAGACATTCTCAACGTGTTCATACACATCTTCGTCCCTGTTTTCTGAAAAAGGGTTAGCACGAAGCTCCCTCATAAACTGCTCTTTAATCTCGAAACGGATATTTGCTCCAATTTCCGGTCATACGAGCCCCGACCCTTGTTCTTCTCTTGTCAACGCCAAATATTCCTCAAGGGTGAGGGAAAATCATCAATGTTAGCAACTTCCATAGTAGTACCTGAAACTTGAAAAGAGATCGTGAGAAATTGAGAAAATTTAAAACAAAACAAAAATGAAAGACTTAATGAAAATCCTAATATAACTCCCCGGCAGCGGCACCAAAAACTTGATGCAGGTTTTACTGACCAGGTTTTAATATTTATAAGTGTCTCATTATACCTATGGTCTACCCTTATGCACTAACGGACAGTGTACCCGATCATGTGTAGTGTAGTATTCGGTAAAACCGAGGTCGTCCCAAGAGCTATGTGAGCGGATTCTAATTAAGTCTAGGTGTCACAGATTTTAATTGGTTTTAAGGTTGAAATGATTAATAAACTAATAAAGCAAGAAAATAAAGGAAAGCAGATAAAGGCAAGGGTTGTGCTCAATATAGGAGAAGTGTTCTAACCTAGTTACTCATCCTATCATGTTATGTATACGTGTAATTACTTCCAATTGCTTCAAGTGGGGTTTAAGTCGCTAGGACAACATTTGGTCAGTTCGTCCTAACCTATCAGCAAAGGTTTCCACCGGAGATCAAGCTACTACCCTTGAAAGTCCAGTTGTTTTTAGTCCCCTAAGCGAAGTCATTAAGTTCCGCTACATGCAAGATTCATAACAATAAGTGCCCGGGCGCTAGCATCTTAGACACTCATCCTTAACTTCTTAAGTTCATCCAAACGGTAGGTGATCAGTTGGTCAAATCGCACAAGCGAAGAAGGGTCTTCAGTTGGTCAATTCTTACCCTTCCCACTCAGTCTACCTACTTAAGGTCAGTTGGTCATATCTCCTAAGCAAATAGACACTACCGTCATTCAAAGCTACTGAAACAAGGGTAGCTCCCAACAAACTATGCATGCATACACTAGAAACAATTATACGGAAGCAATGTAAACATAAATAAAATAATTAAGGAATCATAACTAGGCTAGCACCAGAGGTGCTTAGCCGCTCATATTAACTGAAACAATCAATTCAATGTTTGACATAATGAAATACATGAATTGAAAGTAAAAGAAATGATAAATTGCTAATGCTTATCGTTAGGGAGTGATTTCTCCCTTGGAGATGGCTCCGTATGCTCCTCAAGATCTCCTTCCTACCCACGTTCTCTGCTTTTGTGTGTGGAGTGAATGATGTGAAATGCAGAATTTTGGGCGGTATTTATAGGCCAGATCTGGTTACGGCGTAACTTAATATGAGAGTTACGTCGTAACATCAATATCTTCATATTTTGCTCTAGAAAATCTGGTTACGGCGTAACACATAGAATGAGTTACGCCGTATCTTCAATAAATCATGACTACGCCATAATCGTTGAAAGAGTTATGGCGTAGCTTGCTGCGGCGTGGAACATCATTTGACCTAATTAGTTACGGCGTAATCCTAAGATGGAGTTACGCCGTAATCTTCAGTTTAGTTGGTCTTCTGAGCTACGCTTTTGTTATGGTGTAATGTGAGAAAAGAGTTACGCCGTTATTACTTCAGAATGGGCATACTATCATATATCTTTAATAAACTCTCCAAATATGCGTCTCATTAGCTCCAATGCTCGTAATTTTCCTGAAAGTGAAATATAGAGGAAAACAAGCGTAAATCCATATAAATGATATAAAATATGAGCATTATCAGGGGAATATTCAGGACTTATAGCAACGACTTAATATTCAGGACTTATAGCAACGACTTAATGTTCAGGAAATTGACACTTAATATCAGGGGAAATTTGATGTTATCAACGACTTATAGCATTATCTTTTTTCTTATTGGATGCCTTTACTTATGTTTCCCATTCGAGTTTGATTTCTTGAATGCAGACAATATCTCATCATTTTGCGGGGCCATATGAAATGCATAAGTACCACAACGCAGTTTTGATACACGATGAAGTATCTCTCTATGTGAACGTGGATTGGGAACACCATGCAGACAGGCCTGAGAGCAAGAATCATGTCAAAATAAAAACTAATTGGAAGACCATTGAGAGGAGGTGTGAGTGGGAGAAAGACAAAATGGTAAGGTTCAAACTTATTAGGATGGTCAAAGATGATGCTCAAACAGTGGATGCACGCAATCCGGTGATGATTTCATTGTTCCATATGTGTTAAACGAAGCTGGTTTGGGTATTTGATATATTTTGGTACTGTCTCAACCAAAAATGTTATGATGAAGGCTCAGAAGATCTTGAATGACTTGTTTTATTTGCTTCTTTAGGATTACTTTCAGGGTGCTTGTGAATTTGACAATAGTGTTTTGATTGACCGTTCTCGTTAGGCGGTTAGAACTTAATGTGTGGTATGTTAGAACTTAATGTTTAAGTATGGTTTCACAATTGCTACATACATTCTATTATGTATCTGGATGCTCAATATTAATGTTTATAAGTAGTCGCAGCAACGATGATTGACCTTGTAAGAAGTTACAGGTCATGTTTACGTAAGACGTGATATGTGATTTTATTATGCATAATGTATTAGATTAATAAGGTTGATGAAAAGTAATGCACAAATGGTTTCAGAATGATATTATTCGTCATTATGACTGGATTATTGATGATAATAGTTTAAGAGCTACTTTGAAAATATGAAAGTAGACATGGATGTTTAAAGTTTCTTTCTCTTGCTTTTATATTCATCGAATTTGTCTCCGAGCAGCCCTTCAATTGGCCTCCACATGTCCACTTATCCATTCGTTTCTTTCCCACCGTTTTTGCAGCCACCTTTGACGATTTGGGTAAATAAGCGTCGGATACCTACGATGACCCAAGTATATATCGAATGCATGACCAACTTGAATTTTAGATAGCCATGAATCAATATACCATTCATGCTCTGTCTTTCGAAAACTATATTCTTCTTCTATTTGGACAGTCGGAACACGCAAGTAGTATAATCCTACGTCAATGTATTCACTTAAATGTTGCGCAACTAATCATCTAATTGAGGTGTATGTTATATTGTATGTTGACACGTTGCATATCATAAGTTCATCACCACCCCAATAATCGTAAAGAACATTTGAAGTTACAACTCTACCACCATGATGAATGCATCTGTCAATGGTAGCAGGAACTTCACCCTATTCACTGTTATCAGGAAACATGAAAGGGTTATAAAAGATGCAATATATTCCAAATGTATGGATTAAGAAAAATGATAACTTACTTGTGAGGCATAATCCTACGATTACCATTGTTCAATCGTAGAGGCATTGTTCTGTAAAATGTGGTGAAGATGTCTTTTACTCTCTCAATTTATTTCATACACATACAATTATAAATTTAGAAAGTATTTAGGTGTAAAGATCATTTTTGAAAATGATTTGGTTGAATCATGAAATATTTTAACGTAGAGAAATCACAACATATGCAGTAATTCCATTGATTTAGAGGATCTCCATATTTTGATAGATGTAACTAAAACAACTGGTAATTAGTTATTATGAAACATTGGGATATCATCCTAAAAAAAGGAATTTGATTATGAGCATTAAAAGAAAAGCATGATTGACAAAAGTGTTGCTTTTCATAAAAATCTTACAAAGAAACACATTGATAACTCCATTGAGTTGAGCATGAATAATTTTTTTACAACTTATACAAATAGAAATTGTATGGATATACTCTATTGATAAATACAAAATACTACATATGTTAAAATCTAAGTAGATAACTGTTAGTACAAAAAGTATGACGGGTTGTAATGGATGTGAGTGTAGCTTGCCGGACTGGGCCAACAAGCTATTAACAGGCTAGTCTTGTACTAATTCAAGTAGTTTGATGGGTTTCCCTGCACAAGAAGAGTAAACCGTTAGCCTTACCGTGGGGACGGACCCCACGATTAGACTCCGGCATGAGAGTAAGTACACATCCTTGTCAGAGAAAGTAATAGTGTGTGTGTGTGTAACTATAAGAGAGAAAGTTGTACCTTGTATGGGGATTAGAGCCTCTTTTATAGGCGAGGCTTACCGCTAGGGTTTCCTGGTTACTCGCATATAGAGGTTAACTGCCGGAGCCGGACCCTTGTCGGAAAAGGTTCCATGTTAATCGCCGATGCGGACACAGGATGCTTTCGGTGGCCGGAGGTGAGGCCTGCTAGGTGTCCTGTGTGCGTCTTTTAGCTTGGACTATAGCCAATTTTGTCATTGGGCTTACTATTGGTCCAAAGTTTGTAGTTACTTTATCGTTGTTCGGCCTGGGCCCAGCATGTGTATAGTATGTATTGGGCCTAGTGGGCCCGTTCTACATACTATACGTCATCAAGTCCCCCCAGTATAGTGTGTGCACTGCGTGCGGGTATTGTCGCGTGCGGTGGATGTTACTAGACTTGAGTTGACTAAGCAATTTTCCTTTCAGTGCCTTTTTTGAAATGTCCTTATGATGTACCTCTTTTTTAGGGACTGCTACATCATCAAGTCCCCCCAGTCTGGCATATTTATTGCACACGGATATCTGTTGCATGCGGTAAATATTGTTAGACTTGAAGTTTGACGGAGCCGTTTCTGCTTCTCATTTTTGAAGTGTCTTTATGACATTTTATTTCTTGTTTTACGTGCTATGCAGCGTGAACGATTCCTGACCCTTCATTTTTTGGCTGATTGGACCTGGTGGATCCTGCTTCTTTTCGCTAGTCTTTCCTTTTTACTCCTTACTAATCATCGTTGGATCGGGTTGTGTTTTTACACGTGTCCTCCTTTAGGGTTTATCTGTACGCCAGCAACCTCCTTGTATAAATACACTTAATTTTTTCTTTGCCTTATTTTTCTTTTACTGTCCTCTATTTGCAAGCGGTACTTTCCTTCTTTTCGATCTAATTATTATCTATTTGCAAGCGGTATTGTTCTCCATTTTTCTAGTTGCGTCCGTCATCCAGGTTATCTTTCCAGGTTAGGTTCTAACTCCTTTTCCTCTTCCATTATGGGTACTTTTGCACCTGCTATGTCTAAACTTTCACACGGGGTGCTTGATCGCTTTTGTATTAAATATTCAATTCCGCAATTTGTTCATCCGGAATTGCCTGATCCGGATCAGACTATTCAAGAGGCACCAGATGGGAAGATTGGTGTATATACCTACTTTTTTTAATACGCTAATTTCCATCTTCCTTTATCTATGTTCCTTGTTTCTATCCTTAATTATTATCACGTTCATATATTGCAGCTTTCTGTTATTGGTGCTGCTAAAGTTTCTCAATTTGAGATTCTTTGTTTCGCTCTTGGCATTAAACCCTCGGTTGTGTTATTTAGGTGCTTTTATGTTCAGTCTCAAAAGAATGGCTGGCTTTTTAGAAAATGAGTTGATAGCTTTGGCGTTTGCTATACTAAACCCCTTGATTCTCTTAAAAGTTGGAATGACCATTTCTTCTGGGTTGACTCCTTTGCTTGTCCTACTATTTATCCTTTCTATGTTAGGAGAAGCGTTTCTAAGGATTATACTCCTAAGGATACTGAGTTTGATGTTGGGCATGTTGCTTCCCTTGTTGCCAATGCTTCTCCTTTTCACAAATTTCCGGAGTCCTTTCTTTGCTTGGTTGGGTTAAGTCGTAATTATACTTTGGGTGAAGATTCTTACCATGTGTTCTATGACGAAGAAGATAAGGGTGGGTGTACCACATTTATGCTTCTTTACTCTCTAATCCCTCCCTTTTTTTTGGTGGCCTAAACCATGTTTGTTGTTTTCCTACTCTTTGCAGCGATGGATTTGCTATCTTTGGTTCAAATGAAAGATCTTATGAAGCTCAGAGTTGATATTCGTCCTTTAGAAGAGGGTGAGCTTCCGTTGTTGAAACTAACTGAAAGCCGGACCGTTTCTCTTGTCCCTCCATCTTCTGTCGGGTTAGGGTCTAATGGGAATATTCTTACTAATTTTGAAGCCGGAGCTTCTAGGTTATGTGATGATTCTGTCGATGTTAATATTGTGCGGCCTGCTTGTTCTGCTACTGAAGCTGATCTTTTGGTGTCTGGTGCTACTCTTGGTACCTTTTTGGTATCTGCTTGTGATGTGGCTTCAGGTTCTCGAAGAAAGAGGAAGGAAGTTTGCACCGATCCTGTTTATCCTTGTAAGAAGTTGAGGAGTGACCATGTGGATTCCGGTAGGACTTCTATTGGTGGTAAGTCTTCGGAATCTATTCAGAAGTTGCTTGCTCAAAGTACGCGTTCTCTTGAATTTTCTTTGAATGCTTTACCCACTCATTCTTCTTCTTCTCCTTCATTATCAATCACTCCCCTTCATGAAGCTGGGACGTCTATTGAGTCTGATTCTGGTTTGCTCCGTCTTGTTGTCTTGATTTTCATCTTTTCGTGATGTTATTATTTCTCTTGCTTTTACCTATTTTTGTTTGTTGTTTGGAAGGTCCTCGTTGTCGGTTGTGACGGACGCTGTTATCACTACTGCCGTTTCTGTTGAGAGGGAAAGGGGGCAAATGGATGTCCCTTCCTCCGTTCCCGACAGTTCTGATGTTGTTGGCGGCGTTCACCCTGCTCTTGACGATTTTTCAGACTTTGATATCTCGGCTGAAGACATCCGCGCTGTTGATGGTTTGAATTTTCGCTCTTCGTCTGGTGTTCATTTTCCATGATTCGTTGTTTGTGAGTGTGGTGAGATAAACACAATATCAATATATCAAATTAACCGTAAAACCCGGCAAATCAACCTTTTAGGAAAAGGGTTAACGTGCCAAATATTACGGGTGTGATAAAAGTGATACCGGGAGAGTGATTTCCTGGGTCGTATCCCAACGAGGTATGAATGGAAGGATTCGTTGAGTTTTGTGATTTATAACTTGAATTGGTTTAATGATTTTTGGATTTGAATTACGTTTTCTTCAAATTAATAACCGGGGAAGTAATTAAGGCAACGGGAACAAAGTAAATCACTATATCACTACTACTAAGCCTAAGAAATGCTAAAACGAAGCTAAATTAAGTCCTAGGGTGCTAAAACTAAAAAACGCAAAAACCGGGAACCACCCGAGCCATAAACGTAAAAGTTTTGCAATTTAAGGGCCACGGGTGTGAAAACAATTTTCCTACGTTCTAATCGACTAAAAATAATTTTAGAAAAAGACCGGGAATTTTTTTGACTTTTAAATTAATTATTACGAATTAAAAACTATTTTAATATAATTAAATTATAAAAAATACTAAGCTATTTTGGAAAATTCTGCAAAATTCACAAAAAGTACATTAATGAATGCTAAACCTAAGAAAATTGAGAATTCAGTATGTTGTTATGGAAATAAGCTACAAATTAAGCTCAAAAGTGCTTAAAGTGAAAAATCACAATCCCCTTTAAAGATTTAACCTTGCAAGAAATGTTTGAAAAAAGTCCCAAAGGCAGATGGTTTGTTGGTGTTGTGTTGGTGAGTTGAATGAGGAGACCAGGGTTCGAATCCCCTTAGTATACTTTTTGAAAACTTATTTATTTATTTATTTTTTTTAAATTCTTTTGGGAACTTAAAGAGGGAATGAAACTGAATAATTTTTGTGAAAACCTTTTAAGCCCAACCTTCTGAATAAGCAGTTTTGCTGCTTATTCAGCACTTATTCAGATCAGCTTACACAAACACCCTTTTAGCAGCTTAGTGAGCAAAAATTGTTATGAAAAATGAGCAAGATAAAGGTGCAAATAAGCTATACTACCATTGGTTAAACTAGGTAAGCTACTAAAGTTCAAAAAGCTATAAGAAGTAGAGGGAAAAACAGTTGGCTAAATAGCTTATCTAGGGGGGGGGAATCCTAAAGCTAAAGTGGGAAATAAGCACTGAATAAGCTAAGGGTGGAATAATCTAAACTAACCTACTAAACTAGTACCTAGGGGAGTCTGAATAAGCTGAGCACAACCTAGACAAGCACTAAAATGAAAGTTTCTAACCTGTTGCAATTGCAGTCCCAAAACAGCCTGAATGGCTACTTTGAAGCTTATTTTTAAGCTACAAAAAGCCCTCCCAAACAAGACATGCTACAGCAAACAAAATTTAGCACATAAGAGATTCACAAAAATCTGATTTGGGGTGATAAATAAGTTCACAACAACTTAAAATTAAGCTGAGAGTGGACTGTTTTCAGTTAACTGATGCAGAAAAAATATTGAAATGGAACAAGTTAAGCTTCAAATTAAACTGAGTTAGAAGATGATGTGATGCCTAAAACTGAACACCAACTGGGTTGGGATTACAAATAGTTAAGAAAAAACAAAGTTTGCTTATTTTAAACACCAATTGAGCTGAGAAATAATCCCAAGAACAGCGGCGCTGTCCTGAGCAGTAAAAAAACAAGACATAAACCCTTTTTTTAAACTTGATTCCCACGGACCTTTTCAACCCAAATTCAGACTAGTACAAATGATTTATGAACAAAAACTGAGTTTGACCTTAAAGGTCAAACGGGTTAAAACAAGATTTTGACCACCTAGCATGCTTAAAACAAACACCCTTGAAGGATATAGATTGCTGGCGAAAATCTACTTTTAGAAACTGATTTTTGGTTTTCTTTGTTAAATCTAACTAAATCAGAACCTTGAAACACAACAATAACCAACTGAAATAAATCAAATGCTATTTAAAACAGACTTGAATAAAGGAAAAGGGACTTTTTCATTAATGAGAAAAAAACTACAATTTGAATTTAAAAGACTAAAACTGAATTAAAACCAAGACTAGGGGTGCCTTATAACAATGGCTACAAGACCGTATTTATACTAAGTGAGTTGGTCTTCAAATCCTTTGACTGCTTCAAGGTGTGTTTGTTTTGTGAGTGAAAAACAAGCTGGGATACATGTGTGCTTCTTTGAGATCATCTCAACCCTTCACTTCTTCTTGGAAACTAAACCATATGATCCGTGCCATCAATTGGTCTTCATCTTCACGTCTAATGGGGATTCAAGAGATTGCCAAGATGGAATGCTCCATGTGAAGGGTACTTGGCTTATTCTAGTGCATCTTCCCAAGCTGAGAGTGATGGGGGGAAATAGTGGAATCTGAGTTGGAAGTGAAGAGGATTTGGGCGGGATAAGTTTTTGGGATTTCTGGTTTTTTATTAGTTCTGGGTTTGGGTGAAAGGAGAAAAGAGAAGGTCAAAAGGAGGTTAAGGTGATAGGTTTTTTATTAAAAGAGTTTAAAATGTATTTTTGTGTTTTGAGTTTTGCATTTTTTTTTTTTTTAACAAAAATTGGTTTTAAGAAAAATTTGATTTTTACAAAATGGTTTTTAAGGTTTAAAATAGATTTTTGATTTAAAAGGTATTTTGGACATTATCGGCATCGGGAAAGGGTAAAACGGAATTTTTGGGTTCGGATTGGGTTTTTAGTTGTTTTCCCCCTTGCTCACTCTCAAAACGCATCTCGGGCTTCAGAAATGTAGAAAATCACTTCCCGGCTACGTCTTGACTGCACTTTTCCAGATTCAGCTTGATTTTTTCTGTTTTCGCTCTGTTTTCAATCCTTTTGTACCTGAAAGACATAAAACACACTCCGAGGATATTTTTAACATATTTTGATCATATTTCGGTGCTTTTAGTCATTTTTGAGGTCTTAGGTGGGTAAAAACGATGAGTGAATAAGCACTCATCAAATCCCCCCACACTAGGCAATTGCTGGTCCCTAGCAATCAATCATGTGAAGTAATGAAAGACTCAAGATTACCAAGACTACCCCGTTTCGAATTTTTATTATTTGATGCGAGAAATTTAAACTAGACTAAAAGGTAAACAACATGCATGATTAACAAAAAATAAGCGGTATCATGGAACGGGATTCACACAAAATGGGTGTCTCCAGGGAATTGTAATCGTCATCCTTTTTTTTATACTCCCAAACTAAGTCTAGACTTATTGTGCAAATGTTTTTGTAAAATGCTGACACTACTTATACAAATAATCTATGTAAGTCAAGACTTAACTTTTTACTCCCGCAATTACTATAAGTTAGGTGTGTGTGTTGTTTTCAAAACTTTGATCACAAAAATTGACACTCATCATGGTTGTTATCTATTCAAGTTGATATTAACTCACCGGAAATCTAAAAATTTAAGGTTCGAAAAGGGCCTTTTCCATGTAGCGGCTTTCTTCTCGGCACATCCCAAACCAGTTGGCTTTAGGTGACCAGGCTTTTGACACCCCACAGAGAATAGTACCGGAATCAGCTGGATTTCAATTCCAAAGGTTTAGATATTTCCGCTAACTTAATATTAAGACTTGAATGGACAACAACCAACGATTATCTGGAGATTTGAAAACTCAAAGGCCAAATTATTCCATGTAACGACTTTCTTCTTGGCACATCCCAAACTAGTTTGTTTTAGGTGACCAGGTTTTTGACACCCCACAGAGAATACTACCGAAGCTTTCTAGACCTTTGAAATTAATAATCTCTAAATTCCCGCTGCCTTTTAAGATAAGATTGACGAATCCGAGTTCAACTCCCGATTTAAATTTGAGAAAAAGCAAGTTTCGTACATTTATTCATAACGTTTTTATTTCATTTTCATTTTTCATTTTTCATTTTTCACTTTTTTTTTTTTTTTTTTTTTTACTTTTGACATGCAATTTATTTTTGCATCATTCAAGCACTTTTACGATACTTTCATTTTGAAATATTATTATGATTTTAAGAAAGTATGCTTTCCCAAAAAGTTAAATCAAAAAGTTGAACTCTAACTCTTTATCAAAATCGCTTAAAAATTTTATTGCATAACAAAACGATTTTTATGTTCAAAGGTTTGAAAACAACACTATATTAAGTTCAATTAAGAGCTACTAGGAGAAAAAGCAATAGATTACTTATATAAGCTTTAAAGATAACCAACTACTCCACGCTTAGCATTTTCATTTGCACAACTCGTAAAAACTTAGCCTAAATGTTAAGGGAGCAGCTAGATCAACACTCTAGCAAAGTCGGGATTCCCTTTGTTCTAACCTAATCAAGACTAAACTTTATTAATACCGAAGTATTAACACTTTATTTTCGTGCAAAGCACTTCTTTTTCATGATTTTTTTTAAAATTTGGGTCAAAACGGGGGTACTAGGGACTAAATGGTACAAATGTGACAAAATTCGACAAATTTCCCCCCCCCCCCCCCTTAGAACTGAATATTGCCCTCAATATTTAAAGTCCAGGCCGAAGCCGATACTATCGAACGGAAAAAGGTAATACTACTAACAAAGTGTGTGGACGAAATCTGTTATTTTACACAAAAAGGATCTTTGAAAACATATCCCCATATAAACGTTAGCAAAATTGATCGGATATTGGGCGGCTGGATTGAAAACAGGCGCATCAATCATCATGATCAAGGGGATTCCTGAAAACATGAGCAAACACACAAGAAGCAAACACCATGGAGGTTTCCCCCCACACTTAGTTGTTAGAAAAGAGAAAGAAGTCAGAAACATGGGTGGACACCCATGTAATGCCATTGTTTTTGTTAACCGAGTCGCTAGCTTGACACGACCCCGAATTCATTGGTTCGTGGGGAAGGTTTGGAGATCCGGGACAACCATGGATGGTACGTCCCCTCCAAAATAATGCTTCAACCTATGTCCATTCACCTTGAAGTTTGGCCCGTCGGTTTGAGATAACTCGAAGGTGCCATATGGAAAAACTTTGGCAACGGTGAATGGACCAAATCAACGGGTCTTAAGTTTCCCCGAGAAGATTTTCAATCTAGAATTGAAAATAAGGACTCGGTCACCGACGTTGAAAACGCGGTTCTTGATCTTTGAGTCATGGATCTTCTTTGTCTTTTCCTTGTAAATCAACGAGTTCTCGTAGGCTTGATCACAGAGTTCATTTAATTCATTGAGTTGAACTTTACGGTGATCACCCGCGAACTTAAGGTCAAAATTAACATGCTTCAAGGCCCAATAGGCTTTGTCCTTGAGCTCGATCAGGAGATGACACGCCTTTCCGTACACAAGCTTGTAAGTAGTACACCTGATGGGTGTTTTGTAAGCGGTACGGAAGGCCCAAAGTGCATCCTCGAGTTTGTCCGACCAAGAGGCATGATTTTCACCTACGGTCCTCTCCAAGATTCTTTTCAAACCATGATTCGAAACTTCCACTTGCCCACTAGTTTTTGGGTGATACGCGGCAGAGAGACGGTGAGTGACACCGTACTTAAGCATCACTTTTGCGAATTGGTCGTTGCAAAAGTGCGTACCGCGATCACTAATGATGGCACGAGGAGTTCCGAAATGGGCAAAGAGAGACTTTAGAAATTTCACAACTACTCGAGCATCGTTGGTAGGGAGCGCTTTTGCTTCCACCCATTTGGACAAATAGTCGACTACCACGAGTATATACTTGTTCCCTCGAGAAGACGGGAACGGCCCCACAAAGTCGATGCCCCACACGTCAAAGATCTCGCACACTTGAATGGCATTTTGAGGCATTTCATCTCGTTTTGAGATGTTTCTATGACGTTGACAAGCGTCGCAAGATTGAACTAAGTCGTGGGCATCTTTGTAGATAGTAGGCCAAAAGAAACCGAAGGCAAACACCTTTTTGGCGGTGTAGTTCGGGCCATGATGTCCCCCCATGGGTCCACTATGACAAGCCTTGAGAATTTCGACGGCTTCTTGGCCATGAACACACCGTCGGATGACTTGATCCGCAGTTCCGCATAGAGTTTGAACAAGTATGGGTCGTCCCAGAAATAATGCTTAACATTTTTTAAAAATTTGTTCTTTTGTTGGGACGACATCCCTTTCACAACAAAGTTACCCGCGTGATAGTTTGCAAAGTCGACAAACCATGGGGTACTCGAATCTCCATGATGAGATACCACATTAAGTGTCTCGAGAGGAAATGTTTCATTTATTTCCTTTAGTTCTTGGCTCCTTTTTTATCACGAATGATGATATCAAATTCTTGTAGGAGGAGAACCCATCAGAGCAATCTCGGCTTTGCATCTTGCTTAGCAAAAAGATATTTGAGAGCCGAGTGATCCGTATACACTATGCTTTTTAACAAGATCAAGTATGGCCGAAACTTTTCAAAAGCATACACTACGGCTAGTAATTCTTTCTCCGTCGTAGTGTAATGTGCTTGAGCTTCGGTCAAAGTTTTGCTAGCATAATGAATAGGCTGGAAATGTTTTGATTTTCGTTGCCCCAAAACGGCACCTATGGCGAAATCACTTGCATCGCACATAAGTTCAAATGGTAATTCCCAATCGGGGGCAACTAGAATTGGTGCTTCCGTGAGCTTCTTCTTAAGAGTTTGAAAAGCTTCAATGCACTCACTAGAGAAGATGAAAGGAGTGTCTTTTTCAAGAAGTCGGGTCATAGGCCGGGATATTTTCGAGAAGCCTTGAATGAAATGACGATAGAATCCGGCATGACCAAGGAAACTTCTAACTCCTTTGATGGTTGTGGGAGGAGGTAACTTTGCAATGACATCAACCTTAGCTTTGTCAACCTCAATCCCGTTCTTAAAAAATTTATGGTCGAGGACAACTCCCTCTTTAACCATAAAATAACATTTCTCCCAATTTAGACAAAGATTTGTGTTTTCACAACGTTCAAGCATCTTGTCCAAATGGGAGAGACATGTTTGAAAAGAATCCCCAAAGACCTAAAAATCATCCATAAAGAATTCCATAGTCTTTTCGATCATGTCATGGAAAATGGCCATCATACACCTTTGGAATATACCGGGAGCATTACACAAGCCGAAAGGCATGCGTCGGTAGGCAAATTTTCCATAAGGACATGTGAATGTGGTCTTTTCTTGATCTTGTGGGTCAATGGGTATTCGGAAGTAACCCGAGAAACCATCGAGAAAACAGTAGTATTCGTTTCCCGCTAATCTCTCAAACATTTGGTCCATGAAGGGTATGGGAAAATGGTCTTTACGGGTGGCTTCATTTAACTTTCGATAGTCAATGCAAACACGCCGTCCCATAACCAATCGAGTAGGAATCAACTCGTTTTCATCATTTTCAACAACGGTTATGCCACCTTTTTTTGGCACACAATGAACGGGACTCACCCAAGGACTATCCGAGATAGGGTAAATCAATCCGGCATCGAGAAGTTTTATGACTTCTTGTTTGATAACCTCGTGGATTTTAGGATTCACTATTCTTTGTTGTTGAACCGCCGGTTTGAAGTCATCTTCCATTAGAATCTTGTGTGTACAAAATTTTGGGTTAATACCCTTGAGGTCGGAAAGTTTCCAAGCGATGGCTCGCTTGTGTGACTTCAAAACCTTTATGAGAGCGGCTTTTTCATCCTCATTCAAGTCCTTAGCAATTATGACGGGTAACTTATCGCACCCTCCAAAAATGCGTACTCGAGATGAGGTGGTAAGTCCTTAAGCTCGACCTCAGGAGGATCATTAAATTTTTCGATGTTTTTGATTTCCTCTATATGAAGTTCTTGAGGAGGGAGTGATGAAGGATCATCATTGAGCATCTTATCGATGAGAAGAATATCTCCCTCGATGTCAATATCGGCATAATCAATTTCCGGTGAAACCGATTCACTTGATAAGTAAGCTTCAATCTCTTCCAAGATAAAGTCACTTACCTCAAACGGAGTGAGGGGATGGGAAGAGATAGCAACGATGGGATCAATCAAAGTGGGATTGCCACTCGAGAATCCAAGAATTTCTTGAGAATACTCATGCGACGCAATGTCAATGACATCAATTTTGTTGACGGAAGTGTCTTCATAACTGGGGGAGTATCTCGTTATTTGATCGAGATTGAAAGTAACGGCTTCCTTGTTTACCCTTAAAGTGATTTCCCCTTCATCAACATCGATCAATGCACGACCCATTTTTAAGAAGCACCTCCCATGGATGAGGGGTACTCGGGGATCGGCATCAAAGTTGACGACAACAAAGTCAGCGGGGAAATGAAATTCTCCTACTTTCACACAGACATCCTCGGCTATACCTAACGAATGAGAATTTGTACGGGCGGCAAGCTCGAGGATCATACATGTAGGTGTGAGTAGGGGTAATGAAAGCTTTTTCCACATGGAGTGTGGCATCAAGTTAATGCTAGCGCCAAGATCGGCCAAAGCGGAGCATTGAACTAATCCTTGAAAATCACACGGGATGAGGAACTTTCCGGGGTCTCCTAAGTTTTCGGGAAGTTTTTTTAGGATAACCGCCGAACAATTCTCATTCAAGGAAGTTTTCACCAATTCGGAAATCTTTTCTTTGTTATTCAACAAATTTTTGATTGTTGGACCGAATTTGGGCATTAGAAGAAGAGCATCCGCGAAACTAATCTCGATGTGCAAATCTTGAAAGATTTGGATAAGCTTCTCCATTTGTTGACTAGTCTTATCATGGAGCTTTTGGTCATTAAGCCTTGAAGGATAAGGAAGTGAAGGCTTAGGAATGGTCATTGGAACAACGGGTTCCGGAATTGGAGTTTGGACTACCGGAGGTTGGACATGTGCGGTACTTCGTGGGCTTGAGATATGCACCTTGTCTTTTGCCACCTCAGTTTCTTGTTCCACATCCCTCACCAGAGAAGGAGTAGGCATCGAGGGTCCATCATAAGATTTACCACTACGAGTAGCAATAGCATTCAACTCTCCCTTTGGATTGGTAATGGTGTTATTCGGAAGAGCTCCCGAAGTTGAAGCTTGATTCTTTTGACTCATGAGACTAGCAAACATGCTCTCAATCTTGCTTTGAGATTGATAAATCTTGTTACTAGTAGCTCTAAGCTCAGATGTGAAATCATTTTTCAAAGTGGTAATCTGATTTTTCATGGCCACCATCTTAGCCTCATTGTTCTTGATGTAATTAGCAAGTTCAATGGAAGCTTAAGGAGGTGGGGCTTGCACGTTTTGTTGCGGAGCTTGGAATCGGTTTTGATTATAATTTCCTTGATTTTGAAAACCTTGATTTTGAAAATTCCAATTCTGATTAAACTGATTATTTCTGTTTTACACATTTTGATTGTTCTGATTTTGATTGAACCCGGGTGGTCCAAGGTAATTGTTAGAACGATAGCTTAGAAGGTTACGGTCTCCTTGCGGTTGGTAGGAATTACCTCCCGACTTGTAGGAACCCGAAGCAGCATATACGTTCTCTTGAGTGTAGCCACTGGAGGCTGGACACTCGAAATAAGGATGTGGACCACCACAAGTTTAACAACTCTTGTTCACGACATTCACTTGTTGATTATTATTCATTTGACTCATTTTACGCACATCGGAGGATATTTCTTCCATCTTTTTGGTGAAAGTGGTGTATTCCGAAGATGGAAGAGTGGTGGATCTCGTTGACTCACTCCTCTCGGCTGAGGAATCCCAATAATTGTGGTGGGCAGTCATGTTTTCAATGAGATCATAGCACTCTTCGGGTCGCCTTTTCATAAAGGTACCACCGGCAGCAACATTGATTGTGTCACGATATCTCAATGTTAACCCGTTATAGAATGTATCTATTTGGGTGACAAGCAACATGTTGTGGTTCGGACATCGATCAATCGAAATCTTATAGCGTTCCCATGCCTCAAATAAGGACTCATTGGGTTGCTGCCTAAAGTTACTGATTTCATTCCTTAGTTTCGTCACCATCGACGGTGGAAAGTATTTCGCCAAAAATTTGGAGATCATTTCATCGAAACTATGGATTGAGTTCTTGGGAAGACGATCAAACCAAGCGGTGGCAAGAAGCGTCAAGGAATATGGAAAGAGGTATAAGCGAAGGGCGTCATCGGTGACCCCATTTTGCTTCATACTTTGGGTGACGGTGAGAAATTTGTCGAGATGCTTGTTGGCATCGTCACCCGGTACTCCGTGAAATTGGCAAAAGCTTTGGACTTGTTGTATCATGTGATGCTTAAGTCCAAAGTCCGTGGCTTCGATGTTAACCGGGGCAATTGGACCGCCCCGTCCATCCATCGTGGGTTGGCAAAGCTCCTCCATCGTTCGGAGATCGGGAGCTTGATTTTTTGGACCGGGTACTTGGACTTGAGGTCCGTTCCCTTGGTTTTGTGCCATGGTGGGTTGTTCAACGGTACGTATCTCGGGTACGTTTGCTTGGTTACGGTTACGTCTACGAGCTTGCGAGCGAGTGCGCATGCACTTCCAAAAACAACACTTTCAATTAAAACAAGACCGAGGCAAAACACAGTGAACTTAAACCAATAATCCCACGTGAAATGATCACTTCTATAAGTAAAACGCACAAAGGAGCGGAGAGACTATTAGGTCAGCGCGAAGCTTATTAAAACCCGTCTCTTTTCAGCCGCAATTTAATGTCAGGCCGTCCTTATACCCCTCACACAGTTTGTTAAACCGATAGAAGTAAACCAAATCACGAGCGACACAAAGGCAAGTTTTAAATCTTTTGTTCGGGGACTTATAATGATAACACTCAAGTTGACAAGTGTTATATTGATTGTGTGTTCTATTTTATTTAAAACAACAAGCAAAATCTTTTTGTATTTTTTATCTTTTGTATTTTTCAAAAACAATAACTTCGCGAGGAAGGATCTTCAAGTCACTAATCACAAAAACTTCATGATATTGTCGCAACACACCTCTCCGGCAGCGGCGCCAAAATTTGATTCGTTGTTTTAGGAAAAGGGTTAACGTGCCAAATATTACGGGTGTGATAAAAGTGATATTGGGAGAGTGATTCCCGGGTCTTCTCCCAACGAGGTGTGAATGGAAGGATTTGTTGAGTTTTGTGATTTATAACTTGAATTGGTTTAATGATTTTTGGATTTGAATTATGTTTTCTACAAATTAATAAACGGGGAAGTAATTAAGGCAACGGGAACAAAGTAAATCACTAATTAACTACTACTAAGCCTAAGGAATGATAAAACGAAGCTAAACTAAGTCCTATGGTGCTAAAACTAAAAAATGCAAAAACCGGGAACCACCCGAGCCATAAACGTAAAAGTTTTGCAATTTAAGGGCTACGGATGTGAAAACAATTTTCCTACGTTCTAATCGACTAAAAATAATTTTAGAAAAAGACCAGGAATTTTTTTGACTTTTAAATTAATTATTACGAATTAAAAACTATTTTAATCTAATTAAATTATAAAAAATACTAAGCTATTTTGGAAAATTCTGAAAAATTCACAAAAAGTACATTAATGAATGCTAAATCTAATAAAATTGAGAAATCAGTATGTTGTTATGGAAATAAGCAACAAATTAAGCTTAGAAGTGCTTAAAATGAAAACTGACAATCCCCCTTAAAGATTTAACCTTGCAAGAAATGTTTGAAAAAGTCCCAAGGGCAGATGGTTTGTTCTTTGTTGTGTTGGTGAGTTGAATGAGGAGACCAGTGTTCGAATTCCCTTAGTATCCTTTTTGAAAACTTTTTTTTTTTTTTTGAAAATTTCTTTTGGGAACTTAAAGAGGGAATGAAACTGAATAATTTTTGTGAAAACCTTTTAAGCCCAACCTTCTGAATAAGCAGTTTTGCTGCTTATTCAGATCAGCTTACACAAACACCCTTTTAGCAGCTTAGTGAGCAAAAATTGTTCTGAAAAATGACCAAGATAAAGGTGCAAATAAGCTATACTACCATTAGTTAAACTAAGTAAGCTACTAAAGTTCAACAAGCTAAAACAAGTAGAGGGAAAAACAATTGGCTAAATAGCTTATCTAAAGGGGGGGAATCCTAAAGCTAAAGTGGGAAATAAGCACTGAATAAGCTAAGGGTGGACTAATCTAAACTAACCTACTAAACTAGTACTTAGGGGAGTCTGAATAAGCTGAGCACAACCTAGACAAGCACTAAAATGAAAGTTTCTAACCTATTGCAATTGCAATCCCAAAACAGCCTGAATGGCTACTTTGAAGCTTATTTTTAAGCCACAAAAGCCCTCCCAAACAAGACATGCTACAACAAACAAAAGTTAGCACATAAGAGATTCACAAAAATCTGATTTGGGGTGATAAATAAGTTCACAAATGACTTAAAATTAAGGCCGAGAGTGGGTGACTTTTCGATTAACTAATGCATAAAAAATATTGAAATGAAACAAGTTAACCTTCAAGTTAAACTAAGTTAGAAGATGATGTGATGCCTAAAACTGAACACCAACTGAGTTTGGATTACAAATAGTTAAGAAAAAACAGAGTTTGCTTATTTTAAACACCATATGAGCTGAGAAATAATCCCAAGAATAGCAGCATAGGCTGCTGTCCTGAGCAGTAAAAAAACAAGACAGAAACCCCATTTTTTTTCACTTGATTCCCACGGACCTTTTCAACACAAATTAAGACTAGTAAAAATGATTTTTGAACAAAAACTAAGTTTGACCTTAAAGGTCAAACGGGTTAAAATAGGATTTTGACCACCTAGCATGCTTAAAACAAACACCCCTGAAGGATATAGATTGCTGGTGAAAATCTACTTTTAGAAACTGATTTTTGGTTTTCTTTGTTAAATCTAACTAAATCAGAACCTTGAAACACAACAATAATCAACTGAAATAAATCAAATGCTATTTAAAACAGACTTGAATAAAGGAAAAGGGACTTTTTCATTAATGAGAAAAAAACTACAATTTGAATTTAAAAGACTAAAAATGAATTAAAACTAAGACTAGGGGTGCCTTATAACAATGGCTACAAGACCCTATTTATACTAAGTGAGTTGGTCTTCAAATCCTTTCACTGCTTCAAGGTGTGTTTGTTTTGTGAGTGAAAAACAAGCTGGGATACATGTGTGCTTCTTTGAGATCATCTCTACCCTTCACTTCTTCTTGGAAACTAAACCATATGATCCGTGCCATCAATTGGTCTTAATCTTCACGTCCAATGGGGATTCAAGGGATTGCCAAGATGGAATGCTCCATGTGAAGGATACTTGGCTTATTCTAGTGCATCTTCCTAAGCTGAGAGTGATGGGGGGAAATAGTGGAATCTGAGTTGGAAGTGATGAGGATTTGGGCGGGATAAGTTTTTGGGATTTCTGGTTTTTTATTAGTTCTGGGTTTGGGTGAAAGGAGAAGAGATAAGGTCAAAAGGAGGTTAAGGTGATAGGTTTTTTATTAAAAGAGTTTAAAATGTATTTTTGTGTTTTGAGTTTTTGCATTTTTTTTTTCTGAAAACTAAAATTGGTTTTAAGAAAAATTTGATTTTTACAAAATGGTTTTTAAGGTTTAAAATAGATTGTTAGGAATTAGAAATTTCATAAGTGAAGAGTCGGTCACCCCAAATGTTATCTAGCATAAGTTAGCTCATAGACATATCGTTTGTTACGTTATTTAGTAGTTTATTAGTTAGTTTGTAGCGTAGTTTAGTTTAGTGTAACACCGTGGAGGAAGGACGGGTCTTTACCCACTGTATACCTGATCCACAGGCCGTCAGGAGGTCGTTATGTCTGTAACTATAAATACTCCTTCCATCCTTGGAAGGGGTGGTGCTTCTTTCATAATCTAACCTTTCATTTGTAAACCAAGTCTCTACCAAGAACACCCATCTCTTTACTTTCTCTCTGTAAATGGCTAACTTGTATTTCCATCATCCAAGACCACCCGAATCATCAAACACAATAAATAAAGGATCCTAACAATTGGTACCAGAGCCATGGTTATTGTGTTGTGGTGATTTGTGTGGTTTCGTACCAAGGTTATTGTGTTGTGTTGATTTGTTGTGGTTTTTTGTACCTTGTTTAATCTGTTTTGGTACCTTTATTGGTCGGATAATTTTTTTTTCGAGTATTGTGGTTAACAGTTATTTTTAACGAGTATCTGTTATTCTCTTTTTTGGTCAATAATATCATGTGTTCTTTACTTGGTCTTAATATGTTTTGTGTCAATATTTTTGTCCAAAACTGTTTCATCCTCACATGTTTGTTGTTACCAAACCGTGTAGTTATGTGGTCATAAGTCAGTTTCTGTGTGGTCTTATTCATGTGGTCATACGGGTCAAAAGCAACTGTTTTTTACATTTTCTGGGTTTTTTTTATGAAGCTGATCGGAAAACTTAGTCGGAAAACTCACCGAAAAAATTAAAATGGTCATTCTTCATAGCGAGTTGCTATGTATCTTCATAGCGAGTTGACAAAATGCTTTTGAGCTTTTGTCTTTTACAGTAGCGACTTGTGTATTACAGTAGCGACTTGTGCCTTAAACTAGCGACTTGTCTATACAAGTTGTAGCAACTTGTGTTAAGGCTGTTTAGCGACTTGGTTATTTGACTATTGAGTCAAATAAATGACCTAGCGACTTGTCTTGGTATTGTGTCAAAAAATGGTAGCGAGTTGTGACTTAAAAAAGGTTAGCAACTTGACTTCATATAGCGACTTGACTGAAACAGAATGGTAGAAGAAGATTTGACCTCAAGACTAAAGACCACTAGACCTTATACCACAAATACCAAATACCATAATCAATCATCTCGACCTCAGTTTCAGTATGAAACATCATCAGTCCAAGGAGATTACGTAAACAAAAATATCAAATCCAACTCCAACATCTAACTACAATCATATCCTAGCTCTTGCTCCATCTCAATCAAGACTCAAAAAGAAAAAGATTTGCTCCATCTCAATCAAGGTTCTAACAATCATGGTGAAGAAACGTTAAAGTGATCTCAGTTTGCTTATTTATGTCGTATGCTAAAACTGCCATAGATCTCAAAAGATCTATACACGACTTTGTTCAAACCATCTTTGATCCATGTTTTAATGATAATATCCGAAAAAAATGAAGAAAGATCAAAACCATTTGGGGTTTCATCTTTCTCCTTGATTCGGCTATAAGGAAATAATCAAACGGGACTAAAAGGTGATCTCAGTTTGTTTTTTTCGTGGTCCTCACATGTTACATCCAAGACTATAAAGAGTCTTAAACACGAAATAAATTAACTCATCATTGATCTAATATGTTTTTGTTACTTTTCTAATTTAAAGTAAAGATTATAACAAGTATGTTACATCTTTCTTTGATTCGTTGCATAATCACTGAAACACGTTTGTTAACTATCAATGTTTATACCTACCTGAAGACCTTTTGACATTAGATATTGAAGCCAAATCGATGAACAAACAAACCATCCCTGTGGCAAAGTTGAGCCTCGTCTCTTGCCATCCTTGTGGCATAATATGTTGCTTCCGTGACCTCATCTCGAGCCAACCCTGTGGAGAGATAAAATTATCTTGTTCAATTTGTGGATACCATGTTGTGGTATGGATAAGATATAGATAAGGGAGGCGAGTATTTTTTAATGGTGGTGAGATGGGTTTACAGACAATGGGTAGGGGGTGATATGTGAGTGAGATTAGGGCAATCTATTGTGAGAAGTGTGTGCTTTTATAATACCCGAAAATTAGGGTTGATTTATTTGGATCATGGATTTGGAATGGATGGCTGGGCCATGTTTATTGGGGCGTAAATACATGGGTGGTTTAAGACATTATTGGCCTTGAGTAATTAAGCTTGCATGAATCTGATTTTTAAGTTGGTTTCTTATGATTTTGGATATTAAGTCTTAATATTTGGTACAATGGCTTTGAATCAAAGACACAATTGGTTTTGAATTGGATATTAGACTTGGATTATTTGACTGACATTCATGGACCAACGCTCAATTATTACAAGTTACCATATGAAGGTTGTACACATGATGGATTGATGGGCTTCTCAAAATTGGATCGTTTATGTGTGATGGGATAATATGTGACATGGACTAAATGTGACTTGTTTTTCTAATGAGATGGGTGAAATGATTTGACAATGATGAGATTCGATGGGTTATGAGGATTGGTACTTTGGTGTATACACTTTCACAGTGAATACTATGTCATGGCTTGAATTGAGGGCGGAACAATGTTGACTATGGGGTGTTTGTACGGTATTTCTTATTTGAATTTGTAGTGAAGTTTTTCTCAGCGTTTACTTATTTCGTCTTCTTTCTTTCTACCCTTCCCTCGAAGATGACTTGTTTGGACAATTATAGAGGGTGATAAAGACTTGGCTATTTAGTTACGTTTGTGATTCTTTCTAGCTTGACCCACAACGTAACTATCACTTCGGTGTCTCACGCAGTTGAGGATACGTCAAGAGGTTTTGTACATTGGGTACACCGTTTCTTTTTCACGAAGATTAGTACAAGTTTTAAGTAACAAATCTGGGGAAATTTACTTCATGATCAAGTTTGGCATATCGGGTTTACTTCTCCATGTTGTTACTACAATGCCGACAGAATGCGTGAATGTTGTGTTTACCAAAGTGTTGATTGGATGGTTGATGATATTGTTGATGTTGGATAATGAACCGTTGATTAACCGCTGCATGTTCCCTTAAAACAGATATTCACCAAAACCAAAGTTGTCATAACACATTCAAGCTGACATTGTTTATGGTTTTGTCTTGATTTTGTAAAATCCATCACAAAGAAACTATTTCTGGTTTAAATCATAGACTTGTAAAATCCTCGTGAAAATGGAAACATCCGGTAAAAGTAAAGTGCGTCTCCGGATCTTTCTTACGGTTTATTCTTGGTTTTGTAAAATCCCGCGAAAGAAACTATTTCTCGGTTTAAACTATAGAATTGTAAAATCCCGTAATGATGGATTCATCCTAGAGAAAGGAAAGTATATTTTGGGATCTTATCTGATCTTTGGTGCTACGGTTTCTACTTCGAAGAAAGGATAAAAGGGTGTACTTCATGAATTGGATGTGTGTTTGGATATTCGTCATGGCAGTGTGGTTATTATATGGTTTTACGGGGTTATGTGCTTTTAACCATGGTCGGGATGAAACCATTATCAAAGTTCATTTAAATGTCAAAGAAGGCTAGATTTGCTAGTTTTAACGTAAGATGTGACAACGGAGTCAATTCACTATTATTTATTTGAGGTTGAAGTGAAATATCACGGGCGAGTGTACTTAGTATCTGAAGGTATCGGGGATGGCTGGATGAAGATTCTTCATGATCCTTGTTCGATCTTATTATCAAATACAAAGACTTGGAAATCTAATTATTGTTGGGTGTCTTTTACCTTTTCTTTTACCACTTGGGGAATTGGGATCTTATCACCACAAAATAACTATCACTTTAAGGAGTTACGTTGTATTGCTCAGTGTCACATTCAATTGTGGATTTTCGAAGGTGATGTACGTCTTATACTTGATGGTTGGTTGGATGAAGAGTATGGAGTACTTAGAGATTCAATGGAGGATGAAGTCTCGGCACCGCTCTTGGTTACATATGTGCAAGTTTAAGTCACGAGTTGGGTTAGTTTACTTGAGGTAAAATTCGTCATATTGGGTTTCTCCATCAGTCACAACAAAGAGCCTCTTGAATGATAATGGGGTGATTACATGTTTTGCAAAAGAGTTTGAAAAGAGATTATGAAGTATGAACAACAGTTCATGCCTCGTTCTCTAAAGAAAAGAAAAGTGTGCGCTTGATCGCTTTATCTTGAAGAAATCCTCTTATTATGACCATTCTCATCAACATGCTTCATGCTTTTTCCATGCGCTTTCAAACATCAAGTGAACCGGACTACCGTTGATTATTTTTCTTATTCCACTTGCTCAACAATAATGAAGATGGCGACATCATGTGCTAATTTTGCAGGGGATAAGTTTGAATAAAATATATTTGGATGATGTTCACTTATTAAATCAAGAATGGCAACTTTGTATGCAATTCTTGAGGGGGAGAAGAAGTATGATAATTCTACATGTTGAGTTATATCTGAGAATATATGGTCATACGGCTCCTAACTCATGTAAGAACCGAGTTTCTTCTTATCGGATCATCGTCACATGTAGTTTCTTCTTAAGAGCCATTGGTTGACATCTTCATACGGACTGATGAGTTTAATGACAAAGTGCTTCCAGTTGCTGGGCTGATTTCCTTGATGAACATCTTTATGTTCTTGTTTGATTGGGAGGGATTTTAGTTAAGGAGATTTGCTACATATAAGGTAATTGGAACGCATTTGGTGAGATGAAGATGTTAACTATCTAATCCCCAACTGGAAAATCTTGAAGAAGGTCGAGTCAACAGTCGGTTCTACATTTTATGCTACATATTAGAAGACTAAAGACGAGTTGCATTTAACGATCTAAAGACTTCTTCTTATTCAAGGCATTTATCAAAAAGATTGTCGGTTTAGGGGAGAGCACTAACTGGGGGAGGGTGAAATGTTTGATTTAATCCCCAATTAGACTTGCTCATATTCTTCAGCAAGTTGATTCTCACAAAGATTAAAAGTGGTCTTCTCAAAAAGATTTCAAGTATTTGGGTGATAAGATGTTGCCGATTCTCAAGAGTGTCAAAACCAACAAGGGGGAAGGAGACAAGCATCTAAACGTGAGTAAACTTGATGAACTTAATACTTCTAAGTGATTGAAGATATCCCGGGAAGACGAAGGCCATTACCACAGAGAAACTCAATGTTTATCTCATGGCGTTTAGTGTTCTTATTCCAACTATGTGGGGGAAGAGATGTTAGAGAAAGTTTCTGAAAATATAAGAGGTACACAAGTGTGTGATGATCTCGATGTTATCGCAATCATTAGGGAGAATTGTGTACATTGGGGCGGCTATCTTACTTGAGGGCTTAATCAGGATTCGAGATATAATCACTTATTCGGAGTTGACATCCGAGAGATAATCGGTGATTCGGCACCTTCTTCAATGTTATCAGTTGTTCTCTCTTTGGGGAATGTGTGTACTTCGGGCCCTTGAGCTTCATACATGATCATCAGGGAAGAAACCATTGTTTACCACAAAAATTGGGAAGGTGTTTTCTCTCCGGGCATGATGTGTATTCGGGAGAGTTCTTGGATATTGGTGTACTTCGGGATCTTGAGCTTCATACACGATCATCAGGGAAGAAAGCCATTGTTTACCACAAACATTGGGGAGGTGTTTTCTTTCCGGGCATGATGTGTATTCGGGATAGTTCTTGAGCTCTATTCTAAGAGACGGGCTGCATCAATTCAACTACTAGGGGGAATTGTTCTCTTGACACCTTTTGGAATGGATTGCTTCTGACTTCAGTGGAATGAAATTTGAGAAGAGTTATTTATGTGTGGGATGATACGTTGCTGTTCTTCTTGTTGATGATATAACCTCGAACGAAGAATCACGGTGATTATTCTTAAAGGGAGCGGCAAGATCGATGATAATGGTGTGCTTCTTTGTGCACCTAGCTAATGGAAGCTTGAAAGAAAGCTTTGAATCTGCTCAGCTAAAGGATTTTCGGTTTGAGGGAAGTGCCAAAGTCTCACATTCTTAAAGGCTCAATTTCTTCTTTTCAAGAGCCTCGGAAGCTTTGGTGGTGGATGTTTAAGAGATGACGATTTCTATCTTCTTCAACGGGGCTGTTCGATATCTTTATCTCGGTACTCGTATCATCATCCTCTTAAACTATATCATCTACCTTATATGTGTAAATATTTATAAAAAAACCAAATACAAAAATATAAAACCAGCAAAACAAAATAGAAAAATATAAAACCAACAAAAACCCATAAAAAATCAGAAAATTTGAAAAAGACCAAAAATATGTTTTCTCAAGACATGTTTTCTGGTATCAATAACATCTGCGGTCTTAGAAATGTCATTCAACAATGACACGGGACCATAGATGAAGTTCGAGCAGGAGGTGTAAATATTCTTTTTCCAAAATATGTCTAAAAATATGGCTTACAGTTATTTCAGATTGTAACCCGCGCTTCAAAAATGATGGCTACGGTTATTTCTAACCCGCGAATTAAACTATGGCTTACTTCAGACTGTGACCCGAGCTTAAACTATGGTTTGCTATTATTTCAGATAGCAACCCGTTCTTCAAGAAAGGAAAATGCTGCGCTAAACCATTTTTCAAAATTCGTGCACTTATCCTAAAAACAAAATGAGGAAAGTATGTCGAAGGACTGCTGTTCCTACTCAAATATTTTTCCGTCTAAAATTCTTAAGAAAAATATTTGTTTTAACTTAATGGTGGTAAATGAGTTGCTTGAAAATCAATCTGTATCGGGGTTTTCATAAATTTGCAAACTCAATCAATGACTTCCGCGTTTTTAATCTTGTCATAAAATGAGTCATTGATTGAGGGGGAGAATGTTTTTCAAATTTATATCATCTACCGGACTTATTTAATTATGCTAAATGCTTAACTGAAAAATGATGTTAACCTACGTTGAAGGACTAGGTGCCTAGGATATGATTGTTAGGATTATATGATTAGAGTTTGATGAACACATTATTCCCATGCCTTTACGTAATCTGATTGATATGTTGAATTGACTTTTATTAGTCGATTGTTGTTTGGGTGATGTCGACCACCATATATCTGTATGTGTGTTCACTAACGTATGCAGGTATATTGGTATATAAGATTGTTCCCGATCCGGATCCCACAAATGAATATGATTGGATGCCGAAAGGAAAGGGTAACTATTTCTTGGGACGACAAATGAAGAAACGGAGCTTAATTAGACCTCTATGGAGAGTTGGCATAATAAATGCAAAGTCAAAGGTCTCACTGCTTCAGTAGACGGTTTTCTTCCAACCTTCAGCGACAACAACAAATGCAGCTTAACCACCTAACGTATCTTTGAGCAGGGATAATAGTAATGATACCATTTTTTAAAAACAATTTTTAAATAATATTGTTTTGAAAATTGGAAAAATATTGGTTTTGAAAATAAATTGGACTAATTTTTGAAAATCACCGGACTTCATTCTGTCAAAACCTAAGTCACTCAATCATCGACTACGGTCATCGATTGAGGGGGAGAGTGATTTAAAATAAAATATTTTCAAACGATATTTCTTCACAAAAGTTCCGATTTGTACGAAATAAAGTGGTGATCTAAAGATTTTATGTTATGTCATGGTATGATTTTCTTTAAAACTCAAAGATCTTTCAAAATGAAATTTTTATGTTCTTGTTTGATTGTGAAATTGTTTTATTTTACCTAAAAGATCTCTTAAAACAATCATACCAGACACTAACAATCTTTAATGTCTTAAAATGGTCCTTATCTGTCATTTTTCAATATCAAATCATGCCACGTCTTTCCCCAAAATTCTCTAAATGATTTAAATCAATCGGGATCCAAAATCTCAATTGGTTTGAAATTTTTGATCGGGGGAGAGATCGTGATTTAAATCTCAAATCAGGTTTTAAAAGGGTGATTGTTTCAAAAGCACTCATTCCTTCATGTGTCAAACGATTTTGAAATACATAATGCACATGATTGTGGAGGAACATTTAACCATAAACCAGAAGAGCTTTTAAATCAGCATTACATATTCTCCCATATCTTCTAAACCTTATTAAATCACTTGGGATCCAAAATCTCAAAGGGTTTGATATTTTTGATCGGGGGAGAATTTGTGATTTAATAATGAAATTTGATAATGATGATGGATTTGATTCAATTGTGCAGGCTGATATCTCATATTTGCTAAACGCTTTCGAATCTCGAAGCACATATTGAGGGGGAGCATTTCAAAAGAAAATAAATTATCGAGGTACAAAAGCTTTTATGTTTTAACATAAAGTACCTTGATTGAGTTTTCAAATGGTTTTCTTAATGGTTTTTGTGATCGTGGATGTGCTTCAAAAGAACTCTTTCCTCTATGTGATCAAATGATTTCACATATCCTATGCACATATTGAGGGGGAGAATTTACCAAAGAAATTCAAATGGCTTTTCCTACGGAAATTGTGATCAAGAAATTATTTCAAAGAACTCTTGCCTCCATGTGCTAAACAAATTCAAAATCATATGCGCATGTTGAGGGGGAGCATTTCTAAATGATCAAAACTATTAAGGTACAAAATTCGTTGGTCTCGTATCACAAGTACCTTGAGTGTTTTTCCAAATAATTTTTCAATTGGTTTAATGGAAGAATGAACAATACCAAAAGACCGACCAATTTACTTTATGCATGGTGTTATAAGGATGGTTAGGTTAGGTATTCGTTCCCACGATCCCTGAGAGGAGGGATCTACCCAGGGACAACCACTAGATAGTGTAGAGTCCTTAGGTATGATGAAAAAAGGAGAAAAGTGAGATATGGGAAGAGTGCGGTCTGAGACTGAGCTAGTACTGGAATAAACCCAACAAGGTTCTAGTTATGAAGTCTCGGTAAGCACTGAAGGGGTTGAAGAATGAAAAAGAAATGAATGCAAAAAGGGTGAAAAGAAATAGCCCTCCAATAATTCAACCTTAGGGCAGAAACCGGGTTCAATACATATGCTACTGGTTGTTACCAAGGTAACACTGGTATTGAAGACAAGACGTCATGGACCCAGTGACGCACTGCACTAAACTTCCCAAGCTACTCAAGTTCCTCTTAAAAGAGCTTGTTTCATTCTCACGGGGAACCGACATAATCTATCGACTTTCTCTTAGAGATTGTTATATTGAAGAAGGAGATCCTCTCCCTAGTCTCCGGCATAGGAACCAAATGTGCACTATTGAGTCTAGAGCCAAGAGATCATCCACAATATCTCATTAGGACATAAAATTAATGAAGACTTGCTGTTTCACACAATGTGGAAAGTAAGAATATATTAAGAGTCCTACGCATTATCCTTGTGGTATTGCCAGAACATCTGAGTGATATGTAAATATTCACAATGAAGATGGAAATCCTACTAGAGCCAACATCAAACAAGCTCTTGGTGGGTGACATGTGAGATCTTGCAAAAGATCAAGCTTGTGACAACTGGATAGAAACAATGAGGCGATTCATTCTTGAATCAACCTTGGTCCAGGAAATGAATTGACGAATACTTTTGGAAAAACCATTCGATGTGCAAATCTTCTTTTCTCTAGCACATCGAATGTGTATTCATTTTCAAACACAAAAAGTATATCTGATTGAAAAAATAAACCGTTTGATATGCAAATATCTTCTTTTCTCTAGCACATCGAATGTGTACTCTTTTAAATACAAAAGGTATTTTTGATTGAAAAATGATCTTTCTCGTAAAACCTTCGTCGTATTGCAAAACTCTTTCTTCAAGCAATACACGATTGTTTTTTCAAATCAATTTTTCATCAATCAGTGAATCTCAATTCGCTGGTTCACTCACTCCGTGTTGTCTTCTTTGAGATGTTTCGGTTTGAGAACGGCTAGAACAAATTAAAACCCTCAATAAGGAGATTCTTGAATTATACGATCACGCAGGCATTACTTGTCTGATCAGCGAGGAACCGTGGGCGCGGTACCTCAATTCAACGAAAGTGATCAAAGAAACTTTCGGTGTGCTTTATTGCTAAGCCTGTTTTTGCGGTACATTTGGCGGTTGCGGTACCGAGAATTGAGGAGTCAATCCAAAGCCGCATGCTCACGGCATCCACACTTAATTGAAGAAATCATGACTTGTGCATATCTACATAACACAGCTCGATATTTTTATACTATGCTTCGCTACGCTTACGCAAATATCATGAACCAATAAAGCTTCCGCTACTCTGATGGAAAGATGTCATGATTCAAAAGTGTGAGCATGTCGGTCCAAAAGTCATAACTTCACATGATGGCAACACAATAAAGGGTGATCCAGAGATTTGTTGTGGCTGATGATCTCAAAGAAAGCTCGAAGATCATCAAAGATGTGGATCAGTTAAAGACCTCCACTGAAAGTACAAAGCATTCGGACTTTGAAGTTGCACTACTAAAGCACAAAGATTGCGAAATTGAAGAATTGAAGTCTACGAGCTCAAGAACTAAGTCAAGAATAGAATGCTAGGATTCAAAATGTAAATCATGGGGTGACCTCCCTTAGGGGGAGATTGTTAGGAATTAGAAATTCCATAAGTGAAGAGTCGGTCACCCCAAATGTTATCTAGCATAAGTTAGCTCGTAGACATATCGTTTTTTATGTTATTAAGTAGTTTATTAGTTAGTTTGTAGCTTAGTTTAGTTTAGTGTAACACCGTGGAGGAAGGACGGGTCTTTACCCACTGTATACCCTCGATCCACAGAGCCGTCGGGGAGTCGTTATGTCTTCAGTAACTATAAATACCCCCTTCCATCCTTGGAAGGGGTGGTGCTTCTTTCATAATCTAACCTTTCATTTGTAAACCAAGTCTCTACCAAGAACACCCATCTCTTTACTTTCTCTCTCTAAATGGCTAACTTGTATTTCCATCATCCAAGACCACCCGAATCATCAAACACAATAAATAAAGGATCCTAACATAGATTTTTGATTTAAAAGGTATTTTGGACATTATCGGTATCGGGAAAGGGTAAAATGGAATTTTTGGGTTCGGATTGGGTTTTTAGTTGTTTTCCCCTTGCTCACTCTCAAAACGCATCTCGGGCGAGAAATGTAGAAAATCACTTCCCGCTACGTCTTGACGCGCTTTTCCAGATTCACGATTTTTCCCCCGTTTCTTCTCTGTTTTCAATCCTTTTGTACCGAAAGATTACATAAACACACTCCGAGGATATTTTTAACATATTTTGAGCGTATTTGGGTGTTTTTAGTCATTTTTGAGGTCTTAGGTGGGTAAAAACGATGAGTGAATAAGCACTCATCATTCCAAAATGGAATGTTGCCAAGAACTCTCTTCTTGATGATGCTGATGAATGTCGTGGCATGGTGGATGAGTTTGCCCCTCCTTGTTATTTTTCTTCCATTCGTGAGATGGGGTATGATCACCTTCTTGCTGAGTTCAATGTTGCTACAGCACGACTGGTGTGCTTTAGTTCTGAAGTCCGTATGCGATTGGAGTATAATATGGTGTAGAGAAAGCGCCTATTATCCCTGTTAGAAGAAAGGGATAAGGAGGTCTCGATCCTTAGGGTCAAAGTTGCTAAAGTCGGATCCTCTGAGTTGGCTACTGCTGAGCTGTCCATAGCTTCTGTTGCGAAACTTGCTTTGTTGAAGAGTCAAAATTTTCCCTTGAGCTGGAGCGAGACTCTCTTCGTGCTGAGCTTGCTGAGCTCCAATCTTCTTTTGATGAGAAGGATTCTGAGTCCTCCACATTGAGGGCTGAATTTGCTGTGCTCAAGTCTCAGAATGCAAACCTTTCTGGACAGGTATGTATTAATGACTTTTCATCCAACTCTTCTATTTGCTTATTCTTCCGTTGTTTTTTGACTCTTTATTTTTATTTGTAGATAGCAGTCAGATTCCTTCTCTTGATGCTTTAAGGGAAGAGTTTTCCAAGACCCAAGATGCAAAGGTGGTTGCGGTTATGAAAAAGGTTGATTCAACGGTTGCTGATTTGTGTGCACTGGCTCGGCACCTTGATGAAGATTTTTATCCTCGCTTTCTTACTTTGCTATCTAGTCGGCGCTGGTTGTTGACTAATGGTATGAGCCTTGCTGTGTTTAAGTGTTTGAATTTTCCCAAGTATTCTACAGCAATTGCGGAGGTTATCAGCCGTTCCATTGATAAAGGTATGCAAGTTGGGCTAGTAGCAGATATTATTCACGGTAAGGAGAAGAAAGGGCTTGTGGATCTTGCTGCGTATGACCCTTCTGCGGAAGCTCACTATCTTTCCGCCGTAAAGGCCCTTGCGGATGCGGAATTTTCCTTACTCTCCGTTCTTAAGTCTAGCAAATGATGTGCTTTGGTATTGCGGAGATTATGGATCTTCTTGGGTTGAGGGGCCACATGCGAGAGTGCCCCATGATTGTTGCTGCCTGAGTTACGTACTAACCTTGAAATGTACTTGTGGTTCATGTTTATGACAAGCATACTAGTACTGTTATTGGCATTAGCTCATTTTCTCGTTCGCTAGAAGTTGTTCAAGGAAGGGTTGATCAATTTAGGAGTCTTCCTGTTTCTCATCAGCCCACTGTTGCGGATGTTTATGATTCTTTAGTTGATCCGTTGTCCGCCCTCAATGTTATGGGTACGAAAGGGCTTTCAACTAGCGAGTTGGCTTTGACTTATAGTACTTCGTTGCCACTTGTACTTGCTTCTGCTAGTATTCCTGCTGTCTTTGTTAGGCCCCTCTCCACCGATGATTATAACATTGGAGAGTCTAATGTTATTATTGATTTTACAAAGGATTCACACCCTGAGGTGGGCGAAGTTCCTTCCGTCCTGTCTGAGCCTGAAGCTAGCGTGACTGTCTTGGAGTGAGACTAGTTTACTCTTCTTTCTTTTTATGTTTGTAGTCCTTTGAACAATGTCTAGCCTTTCCATTTCTTGTAATGTTCACCATGGTTGTGTGAAATTTGTTACCTGTTCTATGCTACTATCTTTTTGTTTTTCGAATACCTGTGTTCTTAGTATCCGCTGTATACATTAAGTATTGCTATTTTTTAACGTTATACGAATATGCACGTTTTTAATAGTCTTTTGTGCACACCATTTTTGGATTTGTGTCGTGCTATTATTTTAACTATACGGATATTCATGTTATTAATAGTCTTTGGATAATTTTGGGCTATCCTCCTAGTACTGGGCTTGCAATACCTCTTACGTACCTTGGTGACTATATTTTTCACCTATTGGTTATTCATGATAACTCTTTGTTATTTGGAAATAACATATTTGGGTCATGCCCAATTTTGTGCTTGCGCGTCTTATGCACTTAATCAAAATCAAATTATTTGAAAGATAAAACAATGAAGGTAGTTAATCTTCACTTTTTTATTGAATTGATATATTTCAAAATAAATTACAAAAATTGTAAATTCGAGTACATTTTTTCCATTGTTAATCGTTCTTACCCTTTTTATTCAAAGTCTTATAACTACTGAAGTTGTGTTCTTTCCGGAACTTTGTTGATGGCGGACATCTTTTTTGTTGAAGTGCTTCTGCAATTCAGTTTTTGTTCTTTGTTGCGGAAGTTTGCTTTAATAGTTGCCCGTGACGAGTTGCCATGTACATAATAGTTGTAATTTTCTTTCTTGAAGAATTGTTCTGGCTGGATGTGCTTTTGCTGACGTTGTCATTATCCACTGACTTTCCCAGTGCGGGTATTTTTCCTTTCTCTTCTGAGTTCCGAATCCTTGTTCTTGTCTGCTATCCTTTTCTTGAAGGAGTTCCGGTGGCTTGCTTCCTCACAGGGCCGCTGCATTCTTCCTACGGGGTTCCCTGGGAAGTTCACGGGGCTTGTAATTGTTTCTTGAAAGGCCGTGATGCTCCCATGCGTGTTGTCCTTTTCAGCAGCGGATTTATAATGTTGTAGGGTATACAGCAAGTTCGATAGGACTTTCAAGAGGTTTCCGTCACGAATGCACGCTTCTCCACGGTAGCTAAGGGCTTTTAGTGAGGTTGCTTTTCACCGCTGCAACTTTTGTTTTATCCGGTAAGCCAAGAAATCGATCATTTGTACCTCTAAACCCAGATCTATCCAACTTTGTCACATGCGGATTGATAGGTGACGTCAGCTTGTTTAGGGTAGGATCAATAGAGGAATGAAGGCATAGTTTCATCATCTGTAATTTGTCATTCCTAGGGAAGCTTCTTGTTAATTAGGGGCCATTTTACGCATTACATTGCCCCTAACTTCCTTTGTTGCCCTTCCCTAGGGACCCAAGTCTTTGCACATTCTATCACTCCCTTCGACCCAATTCCCATGATATAATTCCTTCCGGCTTCATAACACCGGTTTAAGGAAAGGCCTCGCACTTTCAAGATCCCAAATAGCTAATGAGAGTCTAATTGGTTTAAACTCCCACCTTTTGTACGCCATATGGTCTAGGCAGGCTCCCGCAAACTTCAATGGACATGGGTTTTGGGTGAAGGAGTGTTGTAAATGGTCGCGGAGGTGGGTTATTAGTCGTCATTTTAGAACTACTAACTGTTATTAGCAGTCATTTAAGAACATGTTTTGGTTGCCGCAGCGTCTGCTTTGTCCTTATGTTTTTCTTTTGGGGGGTAAAGGTTTAGGATATGTAAGGGTTTTTTGGGAACAATTGTGTGTTGGCAACGTGTTGCTGCTGATGGCCGGTTGTGTTCTTTCCCTACCGTATACCATCGTATTCTTCTTCAGAATAATATCTTCAACTTCTCTTGTGTGTTTGAAGATTTTAAGTAGTCCGATGTTATGTGCCAAGCTTTTGTTGAAGAAGGAGTGATCTTTTTCGCTTTCTGCCTTTCCCCTTCTTTACCCGCCAAGCAAGTATTTATATAGCAAGGCAAGGATTTTTATCGCTTTTTTCAATGCTGCTAGCATTTCGCTACTTTATTTTCATCGCTTTGTGGGTAGGCTCGCGTCTAGGCTCGTAGAAGCTTGACATCCGTTATTCCCTCGCTAGATTTGACATAATATTTCTGAAGGAACGCTTAATCTGTAAATTTTCTGCGCATTTCCTTTCTCTCCTTTCTCGAAAGTATTGGATAATGTTTATCCTTGCTTTCGCCTACTTGGTTGTTGCCTGGGGCTTTCCATTCCGAGGTCAGATCCTTTCCTTAGTTTTGCTGTTTCCCACATTATGGTCTTATGCGTCGGCCCGCCGCCATTATTTTATGCTTTCCTTTGGAGTATTGCCTCCGTTAATTTTTAGACAGATTTTTGTTACTTATCCTCGATGATTTCCATAAGGGTTTTCCCCAAGACACGCCTCGTAGTGTGTTTCTCTCTCTGCGGTTCTTCTCGACCTTTATTCTCGCTTCTTTTCGCATGATCTTCCTCATGATCCCATTGTTTTGGAAGTAATAGGCCTTTTTCAACGCTTTGTACTTTTGCTTCTTGAGTCTTCTCGATAGTTGGCTCTTTTTATTGTTTTTAATTATTGGCCTCCTTACTTTGTGTTTGGCTTGAGCCCTTTGAGTCTTTATTTATTAAAGTTTATAGGATTCGTTCCGGTAGGGATGTCCAAACCATTGTTTATCTTGATGGCGTTCCTGCCATTTTTCTCTTGTTGGAGTTCTGTTTATATATATATATATATATATATATATATATATGTTAGGAATTAGAAATTCCAGGTATTAAAGAGTCGGTCACCTCAAGTATATGTAATCGTTAGAAAGCTCGTAGTCATAGTTATTTTATGTTAAGTAGTATTTTGTTAAGTAACACCGTGGAGGACGGACGGTCTTTACCCATCGTATACCTGATCCACAGCCCGTTGTGTGGCGTTTTATTGTAAGACTATAAATACTCTCTACCTTCCAAGGTAGAGAGTTGGAGCTCATAATAATATTTTCTTTCTCTCACTATAGTTCCCAACTCTCTTCCTTTCTCTCACTAGAACTCTCTCTCTCTAACATTCTTATACCCCTACTTTGATCATGGTTTAGAGTGTTTGTGAAATCCAATATCCAACAATTGGTATCAAGAGCCATGGTTTGATCACTCATCTTTCATGCTCTTTTGTTTTGGTGGATTTCATAAGGTTTTTGAGTATTAAGGGTTTAGGAGAGTTTGATTCATTTGGACAAATTCTTGTGTTAAAGTTTGAATTTTGCTTGTACTTTTGTGTTTAGGATCATCATATGTGTTTATGTTTTGAATTGGAAGCCTTAAATCATTGTGGTTTGGTTGTTTTGGATTGATAAAGTGGTTATTTTTGAAAAAAGGACTAAGCGAGTTGTGTCTCGGACTTGTGTTTCTTCAAAGCGAGTTGCTTTGTTATTTAAAGCAAGTTGGTACATGCGACTTAGCCGTTTAGCGAGTTGATATTTATGCTACTTGGGTTCTAAGCGAGTTGTTTCTTTAGGCGACTTGAGATCTAAAGCGACTTGCTACTTAGCAAGTTGTAACGTTAGCGAGTTAACTTAAGCGACTTAGTGTTCAAGCGAGTTGATTGTGTTGCAAGTTGAGACTAAAGCGAGTTGGCTATTTAGCGACTTGATTAATTAAGCGAGTTGAGTGTGTTGCAAGTTGACTGCTTATGCGAGTTGTGTGTTTAGCGACTTGTTCATTTAGACCTTTTTCTTCTTCGGTGTTACGCTTCTTCGGTTGTTCTTTGGTTTAGTAAAATCCCGTGAAAGAATCAATTTCCCGGTTTAATCAAAGAATTGCAAAATCCGGTAGAGCTTGAAACATGTCTACAAACGTTCCTACTATCATCTCCATGTTGCGAGGATGTTCAAGCAGTGGTTCAGATACTCGTCCCACCCATGCTTGACAGAACGGACTACGATTCTTGGGCTCAACGAATCGATTGTACTTGCCTTGGAAAGGAAAATGGTGTCAACATTCTCAAATCCATTGATGAAGGACCGTGTATCGAGTTGAGACGACTAGAGATGTACTTGATACTGCTGAAGATGGAACTCAGATTTACGGAATGGACAGACCAAAGATGTATGATGAGCTTGATGATAAGGAGAAAAAGAGATTCGATGCCGATATCAGGGCTTCAAACATTGTTCTTCAAGGTCTTCCTAAAGACATCTACAAGCTGATCAATCACAACACAAGCAAAGGCGGTATGGGATAATGTCAAGATGCTTCTCTCGGGTTCAGAATTAACTATGGAAGACAGAGAATCACAACTCTATGACGAATTTGAACACTTCAAGATGAAACCAGATGAGAGTGTCTATGAGTACTATGTGAGATTTCATAAGTTGGTGAATGACATGAGGAACATCAGAATGACTATGCCTAACATTCAGCTTAACTCAAAATTTGTGAACAACATGAATCCCGAATGGCACAAGTTTGTCACCTCTGTGAAGCTCACTAAAGGATTGAAGAATACAAACTATGAGCAACTCTATGCCTTCCTCCTTCGGAATGAGAGACATGCTATGTTTGAAAATTGGTTCTTAATCAGTTCAAAACCAACCAGGGAGAGACAAGCTCGTCTAATGACTCAACTGCCTTCTACTCAAACATCGGAATCACAACCAAAGCCTCACAAGTCATACCCATGGGAAATGGTAATCACAAACTAATTCCGGATCCTATGTTCAAACAAGCTGATGCTGATGCACACGTGGGTAACTTCATTAATCAACTAGCTCTTCTGATTAGTCAAAACATGAATTCTCTCCCACAAACCAATAACAACCTCGGAACAGCATCTAACCCACACAATCAAGCTCCACTGTAAAGATGGGAGGATCGTGGTGCAAACCATTCCAGGAAAGACAGTATGATCGGGAAGAGGTGGAGCAGGTAGAGGTTATGTTGGTAATCAGAATCGAGGAAGGAATGGTAATCAAGGTCAAGCTAAGCCGATCAAATGTTATAATTGTGGTGGTGAGGGACACATTGCAAGGAACTGCACATCTCCAAAGCGTCCCACGAGAATGCTTGATTACTTCAGAGATAAGATGCTGCTTGTGCAAGCTCGGGATAATGGTGCTACTTTGGATGAAGAGGAATTGTTGTTTCTAGCTGAGGGCAATGCCAAGACCTATGATGCAGATGTGGATGAGCAGCCTATTCAGGAGATAGGTCACAATCATCAGAATGCCTTTCAAGTCGCTGATTGTGATGCATACGACTGTGATGTGGATGATGGACCTACTGCACACACAATCTTTATGGCTAGCATTTCTCCAATGGTTTCTCCCAAGGTCTCCTCTTCACCACAAGCTGGCCCATCCAAAGACACAATCATCTCAGAGGTACTAAAACTATACGATGATGCTGATGTGCAAAAGATGCATGACAAAGTACTATCAATGAAACTTTTGTATCAAATATTGAAAATATGGGTAATATCAATGTTGTCCCATATGATCAATATGTGAAACAAAGTGAAAGTGAAGTTGTACCAAGTGATGCATCTCCTGCAATCAACAATGACTATATTTTTGATGAATACACTGCATGTGCCCCTGATGAGTCCATGTAATATCTCGAATTAAATGCCTATTAAGAACGTGTTGCTATTTATGAACAACGTGCTAAATTTGAGTTGACCACTCGTGAGCGGGAAATGGATGACCAAGTGCGTACAATTATTAGAAAAAGTAATTTTCAAGAAGAAGTATTAAAACAAGAGTTAAATTCCTTGCAAGAAAAGCTTTCTAAAACGGCTAAGCAAAAACAAGAACTTCAAGAAAATGTGAAAATGCTTAAGCAAGAATTTAATGCAAAGGAATCAAAACTTTTGAAAGATTTTTCTAATCTGAAAACTTTGAAAAACAAACTTGAAAACAAGTTGTACATACAAGGGAACACCATTCAGATTGCTCACATGATCACTAAGCATAGGGTCCTAAGCGATAAGCATAGCATTCCCCTTGTTAAGGAACCAAATCCAGAGGTCATTAAAAGGGCTAGAAATGCTCATAAGGTTCTTTATGATGGCAATGAAATCCTTAAACCTAGACAGAAAACTAGTTGCGTTGAGTGCACTGAGGAAGATAAGAAATCAGATGAAGTCACTAGGAAAAGATGAACAAGAAACTAGATGATCCTAAATGTAAAGAGAAGAAAATAAAGATCACACCCCATGATTACAAGAAGGAAAACTGGATTTCCTTGAACATGTTTAAACCTCGAGACATTGTTGACTCCTAACAAGTTTTCGGAAAATGGATTTAGATAAGCATAAAGCTGAAAATATTGTTGAAACAAACCCTCCTCTTTGGAAAATGCCTAGAGCGATTGTGTATCCTCCTAATACACCAATGCATCTTGTTCCTAGAACAATTGCCACTAAAAGCAAGACCTTAATTAGCCAATATGTTATACTTCAACTATTTGTTGATTTTGAGAAAACTTGCAAGAAAAGGATCACACCCACTGGTATTACGGAAGGAGAAAGGGGTTTTGAGCAAATGAAAGAATGTTATTTAACCGAGGTCATGCCTTTCTTTAAACTTCTAAAAGATCACTTTGAGAGTCTTAAAAAGGGATAGAAACTGATATTAAGGAATGGAAAAGGAATTTGATGCAATGATAGTTGAAGTTAGTGACTATGAGCGAGCACTAAAATATAATGAGATTGAGAGGAAGAACTTGCATACACTAAATGAGAACTTGATTTCTGAATGTATTACTCAAGATGTGTTTTTCACTGCTACAAATTGTTCCATTAATGCTTCCAAATTTCATGAATTATCGGTTGCACCGAAAGTCTCCCATGATCGTGTCATTGAGCTTGAAAAACTAATTCTGAACTAAACGAGAAAATTGAACCGGATGATCACGACAATTTGGTTAAACATTTTTCTAAACTGGAAGTTGAGCATTTTAATTTACAACTAAAATATCAACATCTTAAAGAAAATGTCAAAACTTCAAATATCAAGACATCCTCGGATGCTCCAGAGTTTGATGCAGTTTTTCAAATTAACAAACGTGATGAACAGATTCAAGCTCATTGCAACACGATCGGAAAGTTGAAAGCCCAAATCTCTCAATTAAAGGGTCAAACGAACAATATGACAGCTCCCAAATGCCTCCTCCTTTAGATTCTCAGAATTCTCAAACTTTTCATCTTCAAAACTTAGTTGATGCCTTACAAAAGGAAAACGAGTGTTTTCTAGAAGAAAATGAAAAAGTTAAACGACATTTTAAAGAGTTATATGATTCAATAAAAGTCACCCGTGACCAAAACAACGAAAAAATAACGTCTTTACAAAAGGAAATTGAGAATCTGAGAAGTCGGGGAAATGGGAAACTGCCACTTGTTTTCAATAAGAATGTTGTCTCAAAGTCACCCTTAGATTGCAAATACACTGTGACTGTTAAATATATTCCTCCTCATCTTAGGAATAATGAACATGCTTTTCATGAATACTGTGCTCACCTTAAGGATAGTCTAGAATGTCTCCGTGAGATTGTCGAAGAGGATTTCATTAACAAACCTCTTGATAGTGAAATTAGGTTTGCTTGCCTCCGGGCCAAACGATCTCAAGAGTTGCTAGAATGTGTAATTGCAACATGTCCCAAATCCTTAACCTTAGGTGCAAAAAGGCAAAGCTGTGATGCCTTGTTCTATGCCTAGTATTGAGCCTTCAAACCATTCTAGGCCCAGTTTTAAGAAAGTATACATCAATGTGTCGTCCTAGTAATACATCCTTGCACGTCTAATTCAGGAATGCAAAAAGTAGATCAACCAACTAATGTTCCCATAATTCCCTCTACAGAGTAATCAATGACATTAAAGCGAAAGCGGTCAAAGTCTCAAGACAATACAAGGAATGATAGGACCTCGCAAGCTAAAATGTGCATTGGAAGAAAGTAGAAGACCAACCTAGGAACTTTAAGCTTGAGTTGAATAAAACGAATCGTGTTGATTCTAGTATTAGCCTTAGGCGACTGTAATTAATTCGAATTCTGATACTATTTGCAAACCTTGTAATGATGTCCGCTTGAATTCTGTTGCTAATCATGAATGTGGTGTGAATGCTTTGTCTAATGCTGTCAAATGCCCGGTTAAAATTGTTAATGCTAATAATCGTGCAAATAAGGCAAAAAGGCAAAAACGAAAGATTGTTAGAAAACAATGGAAACCCACAGGAAGAACTTTTATAAAGATAGGTTATTATTGGATACCTTTTGGCCATAAGAATAATCAGCTTTGTTCTCAAACTGCTAAGATTATGCCCACTAGAAAATGGATGCCTACTGGTAGAACTATTCCCTTAAGAAGTGAACATACTTTGAATAGGTCAAATACGAACACCAGCATTGCATCTATTCCCAATGATTCCATTGCTTCTACTTCTGATATGGATGTTTCTATTTCGGATGTGGGTGTTCCAATTACTGTTACTAACCAAGTGGAACCCATTCTTGCATGGGGATCCCAATTATCCAGCTATCCATTCTTGTCTGTGTTCAACTGCAGATCGTTCAAATCGATTCGTGGTACCGGACTCAGCCGTTCCAAGCATATGACCGAGACCGGTCGCGGCTCATGAACTTCGTGAGCAAATTCATCGGACAGTTAGATTCGGTAATGATCATTTCGGTGCAATTATGGGTTATGGTGATTATGTTGTTGGTGATAGTGTTATCTCTAGAGTATACTATGTGGAAGGTCTTGGTCATAATCTGTTCTCGTTGGTCAATTCGTGACTCATCTAGAAGTAGCCTTCAGAAAACATACTTGTTTTGTTAGAGAACTTGATGGTAAGGAACTTTTAAGAGGAACTCGTGGTTCAAATCTTTACACCATCTCTATAGAAGATATGATGAAGTCTTCTCCAATTTGCTTGTTGTCAAAGGCTTCAAAAACAAAGTCATGGTTATGGCATCGACGTCTCAATCACTTGAACTTCGCCACCATCAATGATCTCTCCAGAAAGGACTTAGTTGTAGGTTTACCTCGACTAAAGTATGAAAAGGATCATCTTTGTTCAAGATGTCAATTGGGAAAAGCAAGAAATATGCCCATAAACCCAAACCTACTAACTCTGTCACGGAAGTTCTTCATACAATTCATATGGATTTATGTGGACCAATGAGAGTGCAGAATATCTTTGGGAAGAAATATGTGTTAGTTGTAGTTGATGATTACTCTAGATTCACCGGGGTCAAGTTCTTAAGGACAAAGGATGAAACTCCAGATATCATCATCAAACTCATCAAACAGTTGCAGGTTCGACTTAACAAAACCGCCGAATTATCCGGACAGAAAATGGAACTGAGTTTGTTAACAAACAACTTAGTGAATTTTATGAAAGCATTGGAATCAGCCATCAAAGAAGTGTTCCACGAACTCCTCAACGAGCGGTGTAGTTGAAAGGCGAAATCGAACTCTTGTAGAAGCCGCTAGAACAATGCTGATTTACTCAAAAGTTCCAATGTTTCTCTGGGCTGAAGCTATTGCCACCGCATGCTACACACAAAATCGTTCCCTGATTCACACTGCTCATGGAAAGACACCATATGAACTTGTCCACAACAGAAAACCTAATCTCTCTTTCCTTCGTGTGTTTGGAGCATTGTGCTATCCAACTAATGAGGGTCAAGACTTAGGCAAACTTAGAGCTAAAGCGGACATTGGAGTATTTGTAGGGTATGCACCAAACAAAAGGGATACCGAATCTACAACAAAAGAACCCGAAACATCATGGAAACAATTCACGCTACGCTTGATGAGCGACGGTCAAACGGCTCAACAATCCAGCCTGACCCGCACTTCAAAATAGTCCAATTGGTTCATCCCTTGTTCCAAACTCTTCTCAAGAAACTCCATATGTACCTCCATCCGAAGATGATTTAAAGAAATTGTTTGATCCTATGTTTGATGAACTTTATGATCCAAGTACTAATGAGGTGTTGATCCCTACAAAGAGGTCGCTCATATTCCAGTGAATGAAGTCAATCCTCGCCTCAATATCTTTAAGTCAAGAAGCACCGCCTGATCCTTCGTCTCATCAACAAATCATCATTCTTCAAATGTACATCATGGAACTGTTTCGGGCATCAATGATGAAGTTAATCCCTTTGCTACTCCCGAAGATGCTCCATTTGAAAACATATTTGCTCCGAATCTTCATCGAACCATCTTCGGAGACATCAACTCTGCTACTTCAGTCCCTCAACAACTACCACATGAACACCTCGGAAAATGGACTCACGATCATCCATTAGACAACATCATTGGAAATCCCTCGTCCAGTATCCACACGGAAACAACTTGCAACCGATGCCTTATGGTGCTTCTTCAACTCCGTACTCTCTAAGATCGAACCAAAAGATGTTAAAACCGCCATGAATGAAGATAGCCGGTTCAATGCTATGCAAGATGAAATTCATGAGTTCGATCGACTAGATGTATGGGAGTTAGTACCGCCCAGATTGTGCTATGAACATTGCTCTAAAATGGATCTTCAAAGTGAAACTTGATGAGCATGGTGATGTGTTGAAGAACAAGGCTCGATTAGTTGCTAAAGGATACCGTCAAGAGGAGGGTATTGACTTTGAAGAATCTTTTGCTCCGGTTGCTCGAATCGAGGCAATCGAATCTTTTGGCTAATGCCGCTAGTAAGAACATGGTAGTCTATCGATGGATGTGAAGACGGCATTTCTGAACGGAGACCTTAAAGAAGTCGTCTACGCCACCAACCGAAGGATTTGTAAATCTAGAGCATCCTACTCACGTTTATCGTTTGAAGAAGGCCCTTTACGGTTTAAAGCAAGCTCCAAGGGCATGGTATGATACACTGTCAAAGTTTCTTCTATCAACCGGATTTAGCAAAGGAGCAGTTGATCCAACATTGTTCACCAGGAAGTCGGGCAAACATTTAATTCATGTTCAAATTTATGTTGATGATATTATTTTTGCCTCGACAGACTCAATGGAATGTGATCGCTTTTCTAATGAAATGAGTTCAAAATTTCAAATGTCAATGATGGGACAAATGTCATTTTTCTTGGGATTACAAATTTCACAAAGTCCCGGAGGCATTTTCATAAATCAATCTAAATATGCAACGGAGATCTTAAAGAAATTTGGATTTGATTCAAGTGACCCTGTTGACACCCCATGATTGATCGAACCAAACTAGATGAGGACCACTCAGGAATCATGATTGACCAAACAAAATATCGTAGTATGATTGGATCCCCGATGTACCTCACGCTAGTAGACCGCACATCTTGTTCGCTGTATGCATGTGTGCTAGATACCAGGCTAAGCCTACTAAAAGCACCTTGAAGCGGTTAAACGGGTCTTTCGGTATCTCCAAGGAACCATCAATATGGGACTTTGGTACCCGAAAGACACCGGTATGTCACTAACGCCTATCGATGCTTTCGATCATGCAGGTGTCAAGATACTCGTCGAAGTACATCGGAGGTGCTCGCTTTTGGGTGATAAGCTTGTGCTGGTCTTCAAAGAAGCAAATGAGTACTTCTATTTCCTCTACAGAGGCTGAATACATAGCCATGTCATCTTGTTGTGCTCAAGTCTTATGGATGAGATCTCAATTATCCGACTATGGCTTTGAATTCAACAAAATCCCTCTCAGTCAGTGATAATAAAAGTGCTATTGCTCTCTCATGCAACAACGCTCAACACTCAAGAGCAAAGCATATCGACATTCGACATCATTTCATCAGGGAACAAGTGGAAAAAGGTGTGGTGGAACTCTATTTTGTGAGGTCCAATATCGCTAGCGGACATCTTCACCACAGCTCTTCCAAGAGAACGTTTTGAGTTTATTCTTCCACGCCTTGGCTTGAAAAGCCTTCAACCGTAAACACTCAAACGCTTCGGAGGAAGACGAGGAGTAAAGGTCTATCTTCATATATCTCTTGTATATATCTATTCGAAAATCAAAATACAAAATTATAAAACCTTCAAAACCATAAAAATTTGAAAAATTTGAAAAATCTTCAAAAATATTGTCAATTTGTCATGCGGTTCGATAATATCTACGGTCTTTGTACTGTCATTCAAAGAATGACACGGGACTTTAGATGTTGTTCGAATTTTTATATTAAAAAAAAAAAAAATTAAATGAGAAAAGAAAACAATGGTTTATTGTCATTTCAGGCAGTAACCGCTTTTTCAAAGAAAGAACGAGCCATACTTTATGTTTCAAGATGAGAATTTTCAAAATTCTTATCAAAAATGCTCGATTCTTTAAACATTTATCTGCGAAAACTAACCGCTTTGAAAAATAACTCAGTCTCTATTTTTGATAATCATCTCGACTTATTTGTCAAAATATCAATCTCTCAATCAACAACCTATGTCATTGATTGAGGGGAGAATGATTTCAATTAAATTAAAAGGTTATTTGGCATTCAATTGTTTTCAAAAGATATTCATGCATGTTTTATCAATGGAGTTTAAAGTCTTAAAATCCGATCATTATCACTTAAAACGCTTTCATAATCAAGTCACAATTCTCCTTAAAAGCTTTCAAAATCAATTTAAATCTATAAGAGATCACAAATCTCAAATGATTTGATAATTGTGATCGGGGAGAATGTGTGATTTAAATTGGATTTAAACTGATAATTCGGTAAATGGTTTTATAAGGATGTACAAGCTCTCCTTCCCACATGTGACAAACGATTTCAAATTTTCCATGCACATGTTGAGGGGAGCATCTATCTTAAACCTATGATTTGAAACGTGATAACTTATCTCAAGGTGCGGGTTCCCTCTAGTATGTGCAAAACTCTTTTCAAATCTCGAGGCACATATTGAGGGGAGCAAAATCATGAAAACCTCATCCTTCCCCAAAATGCTTTATCTACTTGATCGATTAGGGAAGTGATGTTGATATTTTTTTGAAAATGGTAATCAAAGAAGTTAATTCTTTCTCTTGCCTCCGGGTGGAAAACTATTTCAAATACTTGATTCACATGTTGAGGGGGAGTTCTTCTTCTAAAAATATCAAAACAATTCAGGTACAAAATGCTTTGATAAAATATCATAAGTATCCGGATTGATTTTCAAATGGTTTTCAATTGGTTCCTATGGCAGATGAACAATACCAAAAGACCGACCAACTTTACATTATGTATGGTGATATAAGGACGATAAGGTTAGGTATGTGTTCCCATGATCCGCCGTAATCGGGGATCTACCCAGGAACAATCCACTAGTTAGTGTAGAGTTCTTAGGTATGATGATAAAAGGAGAAAAATGAGATATGGGAAGAGTGCGGACTAAGATTGAGCTAGTATTGGAATAAACCCAACAAGGTTCTAGTTATGAAGTCTCGGTAAGCAATGAAGGGGTTGAAGAATGAAAAAGAATTGAATGAGAAAAGGGTGAAAACAAATAGCCCTCCATTTATTCAACCTTAGGGCGAAACCGGTTCAATTCATATGCTACTGATGGTAACATCGGTATTGAAGACAAGACGCCATGGACCCAGTGACGCTCTGCACTTCAACTTTCCAAACCACTCAAGTTCCTCTTAAAAGGACTTGTTTCATTCTCACGGGAACCGACATTATCTATCGACTTTCTCTTAGAGATTGTTGATATTGAAGGAGGAGACCCTCTCCCTAGTCTCCGATATAGGATCCAAATATGCACAAATTGAGTCTAGTGCCACGAGATCATCAATAAATCTCATTAGGACACTTTCAATGAAGACTCTCTGTTTCACACAATGTGGAAAGAGAGATTATATCTTGAGTCCTACGCATTATCCTTGTGGTATTGCCGAACATCTGAAAGTGATGTGTTTACATATTCACTGTGAAGATGGAAAGCCTTCAGGAGCCAACATCTAACAAGCTCCTGGTAGGTGGCATGTGAGATCTATTATACGATCAACCATGTGACAACTGAACAGAAACAATGGGGCGATTCATTCTTTTGAATCAATCCGGTTCAAAGTTATGGATTGACGGATACCTTTAAAAAACCAGTCTTTGTGCTTTAAAACTCTTTTCATTAGCACGCCGACCGTGTACTAATTTTTCAAATCAAAAGGTGTTTTATGATTGATAATTGATTTTCATTAAAACCTTCGTTATATTGCAAAACAATTTCTATTGAGCAATACACGATTGTTTTTCAAATCTCTTTTCATCAATCGCTGGACGAAATTATTTGGTTCACTCACCCGTTGTTGTCTTCTTTGAGACGCCCGGTTTGAGAACGGCCTAGAGCAAATGCGAAACCCTGTCAAGGAAATTCTTCGAATTATACCGATCACAGTTTGTATTGATCAACGGGAACCGTGGGCGTGTACCTCAATTCGACGAAAGTGATCAAAGACACTTTCTTTATTGCTAACTATCTTATGCAGGTACACCCCGACGTTTGCGATCGAATGAAGCGTCAATCCATAGCCGCATGCTCACACAACACATTCATATCAAAAGAAATCATGATTGGTGCATCAATGACTCTGATATTCTAACTCCATGCTTCGCTACGCCGCCAATATCATGAATCAACGAATGCTTCCGCTACTCTGATGAGAAGATATCATGATCCGGAATGTGAGCATGTCGGTCCGAAAGTCACAACATCACATAATACCAACACCACAATGGATGTATCGAGATTTTCTATTAGTGATGATCTCAAAAGCTGGCCCAACATTATTATCACGTGGATCAGAAAAAGACCTCCACTTGGATTAACCAAACATGCAATGAGTGGAATAAATGACCACGTCAAAGTACTACATCAAGAATGCAAGATCAATTGTTAATGTAATATCTGATTGTATTCAATGTCATTTTAGTATATGTTTGAGGTGACCTCCCTTAGGGGGAGATTGTTAGGAATTAGAAATTCCAGGTATTAAAGAGTCGGTCACCTCAAGTATATGTAATCGTTAGAAAGCTCGTAGTCATAGTATTTTATGTTAAGTAGTATGTAGTTTAGTAACACCGTGGAGGACGGACGGGTCTTTACCCATGTATGCCCTGATCCACACCCGTTGTGTGGCGTTTTATTGTAAGACTATAAATACTCTCTACCTTCCAAGGTAGAGAGTTGGAGCTCATAATAATATTTTCTTTCTCTCACTATAGTTCCCAACTCTCTTCCTTTCTCTCACTAGAACTCTCTCTCTCTAACATTCTTATACGCCTACTTTGATCATGGTTTAGAGTGTTTGTGAAATCCAATATCCAACACAAAAGCTTAAAAGTAAGCTGTTATCAGCTGATGTTGGGCCACTCTTTACTGTTGATGCAGAACAGATTCTTTTTTATTTTGCTTAACTGAACTTTGAAAAACCAAATGAAACAGCTTCCAACTTTCAAATTCCACTATTAAACCTCAATGCAAGTTTGACAAAAAAGAGTCAAACCGGGTAAAAATCAATTTTTTAGACCATGATGAAGATTAAACCAAACACCCCTTTAAGGGATGAAAAACACTTTATCCTCGATTTTCCAAGAATCGATTTGACCCCCTTTGTTTGGAAATTATTTTGTAACCTCAACTTAGAACTTTTGACACTTTCTAATGAGGATTAGACAAATAACAAAGAAATGCTTGACTTCTTAAGTATGAAACAAGGATATGAAGTAAAAAAATGATTTTCATGAAACTAAACCGAGTACATTTTAACAAAAAACTAAAACTTTTTTTAGCTAAAAACTAGGGGTTGCCTTATCAATGGCTACATCAAGTCCTATTTATACTACATCTTCCAAGTCTTCAAATGCACATGGTGTGCTTCTTCTGTGAGGAGGATTGAGTCAAAGATTTTTTGTGCTTTGGAGCTTATCCGAGCCATCAAACGATCTTGGAAAAATACCCACATGATCACAAACATCCAAGGCATCTTGGATACATGAGCTCCAATGGGAGATTGTGGGATTGCCAAAGTGGCTTGACCACATGTGAAGGGTGGTTGACTCCCTTTTGCAGCTTCCTGTGATGAGAGTGACAAGGGGTAAGGTTAGTGGGTGATGACGAGGAAGTGAGTTGGATTGGGCAACAAAGGGATTTGGGGTTTTTGGTGTGTTTACTGGTTTTGGGATTTAAGTGAGAAAGTAGAGAGAAAGAAAGACAGGGAAGGGTTAAATTGGGGAAGGGTTTAAAAAGAGGTTAGGTTTATTTTTTGTAAAGATGGTTTTAAGTAAAAAGTATTTTTGTAGTTTTAAATTTTGTAGATTTTTTTTTTTTTTTTTAAATAAAAATTTGTTTTAAGAAAAATAGAATTTTACAAAACGGTTTTTAAGGTTTAAAATGGATTTTGGTTTAAAAGGTGTTTTGGAAATTATCGGTGTCAGGAAAGGGTGAAATGAGATTTTTGGGTTCGGGATAGGATTTTATTTGTTTTCCCCCCTGATCACTCTCAGAACGCGTCTCGGCCCGTAAATGTAGAAAATTGCTTCCCGGCCACGCCTTGATCTGCACCTTTTCCAGTTTCATTTCGATTTATCCCGCTTTCTGTTTTCAATCCTTTTGTACCGAAGACATAAAACACACTCCAAAGATATTTTTAACATATTTTGAGCTTTGGGTGTTTTAGTCATTTTTGAGGTCTTAGGCGGGTGAAAATAATGAGTGAGTAAGCACTCATCAAATTCCCCTACACTAGGCAATTGCTAGTCCCTAGCAATCAATCATGTGAAGTAATGAAAGACTCAAGATAATCAAGACTACCCCGTTTCGACTTTTTATTTGATGCGAGAAACTTAAAGCTGAAAGCGTAAACAACATGCTTGATTATCAAAAAATAAGCGGTATCATGGAACAGGATTCACACAAAATGGGTGTCTCCAGGGAATTGTAATCGTCATCCTCTTTTTAATACTCCCAAACTAAGTCTAGACTTATTGTGCAAATGTTTTTGTAAAATGCTAACACTACTTATACAAATAATCTATGTAAGTCAAGACTTAACTTTTACTCCCTTAATTACAATAAGTTAGGTGTGTGTGTTGTTTTCAAAACTTTGATCATAAAAATCAACACTCATCACGGTTGTTATCTATTCAAGTTGATATTAATTCACCAGAAATCTAAAAACTTAAGGTTCGAAAAGGGCCTTTTCCATGTAGCGGCTTTCTTCTCGGCACATCCCAAACCAGTTGGCTTTAGGTGACCGGGCTTTTGACACCCCACAGAGAATAGTACCGAATCATTTGGATTTCGATTCCAAAGGTTTAGAGATTTCCGCTAACTTAATATTAAGACTTGAATGGACAACAACCAACGATTATCTAGAGATTTGAAAACTCAAAGGCCAAATTACTCCATGTAGCGGCTTTCTTCTCGGCACATCCCAAACCAGTTGGCTTTAGGTGACCGGGCTTTTGACACCCCAGAGAATACTACCAAGCTTTCTAGACCTTTGAAATTAATAATCTCTAAATTCCCTGCTTTTAAGAAAAAATTGATGAATCCGAGTTCAACTCCCGATTTAAATTTGAGAAAAAGCAAGTTTCGCACATTTATTCATAACGTTTTATTTCACCAACATTTTCGTTTTTCATTTTTCATTTTTCACTTTTTCACTTTTTTTTTTTTTGACTTTTGACTTGCAATTTTACTTTTGCATCATTCAAGCACTTTTACGATACTTTCATTTTGCAATATTATTCCGATTTTAAGAAAGTATGCTTTCTCAAAAATTTAAACAAAAAGTTGAACTATAACTCTTTATCAAAATCGCTTAAACATTTTATTGCATAACAAAACGATTTTTATGTTCAAAGGTTTGAAAACAACACTATATTAGGTTCAATTAAGAGCTACTGGGAGAAAAAGCCATAGATTACTTATATAAGCTTTAAAGAGAATCAACTACTCCACGCTTAGCATTTTCATTTGCACAACTCATAAAAACTTAGCCTAAATGTTAAGAGAGCAGCTAGATCAACACTCTAGCAGAGTCGGGATTCCCTTTGTTCTAACCTAATCAATACTAAACTTTCATTAATACCGAAGCATTAACACTTTATTTTCGTGCAAAAATTTTTAAATTTGGGTCAAAACGGGGGTACTAGGGACTAAAGGGTACAAATGTGACAAAATTAAATGAACTCCCCACACTTAGAATTGAATATTGCCCTCAATATTCAAAGTCCGGCCGGCCGATACTATCGAACGAAAAAAGGTAATACCACTAACAAAGTGTGTGGACGAAATTTGTTATTTTACACAAAAAGGATTTTTGAAAACATATCCTGAGATAAACGTTAGCAAAATTGATCGGGATATTGGGCTTTGGATTGAAACAGCAGGCATCAATCATCACGATCAAGGGATTCTGAAAACATGAGCAAACACATAAGAAGCAAACACCGTGGAGGTTTCCCCTCACACTTAGTTGTTAGAAAATAGAAAGAAGTCAGAAACATGGGTGAAAACCCATGGAATGCTACTTGTTTTTGTTAATCGAAGCTAGCTTGAGTCGACCCCGAATTCATTGGTTCGTGGGGAAGGTTTGGAGATCCGGGACAACCATGGATTGCATGTCCCCTCCAAAATAATGCTTCAACATATGTCCATTCACCTTGAAGTTTGGCCCGTCAGTTTGAGATAACTCGACGGTGCCATATGGAAAAACTTTGGCAACGGTGAATGGACCATTCCAACGGGTCTTAAGCTTCCCCGAGAAGATTTTCAATCTAGAATTGAAAAGAAGGACTCGATCACCGACGTTGAAAACGCGGTTCTTGATCTTTGAGTCATGGATCTTCTTTGTCTTTTCTTTGTAAATCAACGAGTTCTCGTAGGCTTGATCACGGAGTTCATTTAATTCATTGAGTTGAACTTTCTGGTGATCACCCGCAGACTTGAGGTCAAAATTTACATGCTTCAAGGCCCAATAGGCTTTGTGCTCGAGCTCGATCGAAAGATGACACGCCTTTCCATACACAAGCTTGTAAGGAGTACACCCGATGGGTGTTTTGTAAGCGGTACGGAAGGCCCAAAGTGCATCTTCAAGTTTGTCCGACCAAGAGGCACGGTTTTCACCTACGGTCCTCTCCAAGATTCTTTTCAAACCACGGTTCGAAACTTCCACTTGCCCACTAGTTTGTGGGTGATACGCGGTAGAGAGACGGTGAGTGACACCGTACTTAAGCATCACTTTTACGAATTGGTCGTTGCAAAAGTGCGTACCGCGATCACTAATGATGGCACGGGGAGTTCCGAAACGGGCAAAGAGAGATTTCAAAAACTTCACAACTACTCGGGCGTCATTGGTAGGGAGCGCTTTCGCTTCCACCCATTTGGACAAGTAATCGACCGCCACGAGTATATACTTGTTCCCTCGATAAGACGGGAATGGCCCCACAAAGTCGATGCCCCACACGTCAAAGATCTCGCACACTTGAATGGCATTTTGAGGCATTTCATCTCTTTTCGAGATGTTGCTATGACGTTTTCAAGCGTCGCAAGATTGAACTAAGTCGTGGGCATCTTTGTAGATTGTGGGCCAATAGAAACCGGAGTCAAACACCTTTTTGGAGGTGTAGTTCGGGCCATGATGTCCCCTCGTGGGTCCATTATGACAAGCCTTGAGAATTTCAGCGGCTTCTTGGCCGTGAACACACCGTCGGATGACTTGATCCGCACAGATTTTGAACAAGTAGGGGTCATCCCAAAAGTAATGCTTAACATCTTTAAAAAAACTTGTTCTTTTGTTGGGACAACATCCCTTTCACAACAAAGTTACCCGCATGATAGTTTGCAAAGTCGGCAAACCATGGGGTACTCGAATCTCCACGATGAGATACCACATTAAGTGTCTCGAGAGGAAACGTTTCGTTTATTTCCTTTTTCTCGAGCACATCTTGATGAGGATTTTCAAGAGGGGATAGATAATCAGCCGCTAGGTTCTCGGCTCCTTTTTTATCACGGATGATGATATCAAATTCTTGTAGGAGCAGAACCCATCGGAGCAATCTCGGATTTGCATCTTGCTTAGCAAAAAGATATTTGAGAGCCGAGTGATCCGTATACACTATGCTTTTTGACAGGATCAACTATGGCCGAAACTTCTCGAAAGCATACACCACGGCTAGGAATTCTTTCTCCGTCGTGGTGTAATGTGCTTGAGCTTCGGTCAAAGTTTTGCTAGCATAATGTATAGGCTGGAAATGTTTTGACTTTCGTTGCCCCAAAACTGCACCTATGGCGAAATCACTTGCATCGCACATAAGCTCAAATGGTAATTCCCAATCGGGGGCAACTATAATTGGTGCTTCCGTGAGTTTCTTTTTAAGAGTTTTAAAAGCTTCAATGCACTCACTAGAGAAGATGAAAGGAGTGTCTTTTTCAAGAAGTCGGTCATAGGCCGGGATATTTTCGAGAAATCTTGAATGAAACGACGATAGAATCCGGCATGACCAAGGAAACTTCTAACTCCTTTGACGGTTGTGGGAGGAGGTAATTTTGCAATGACATCAACTTTAGCTTTGTCAACCTCAATCCCGCTCTTAGAAATCTTATGGCTGAGGACTATGCCCTCTTTGACCATGAAGTGACATTTCTCCTAATTTAGACAAAGATTCGTGTTTTCACATCGTTCAAGCATCTTGTCTAAATGAGAGAGACATGTTTGTAAAGAATCCCCAAAGACCGAAAAATCATCCATAAAGACTTCCATAGTCTTTTCGATCATGTCATGGAAAATGGCCATCATATACCTTTAGAACGTACTGGGAGCATTACACAAGCCGAAAGGCATGCGTCGGTAAGCAAATGTTCCATAAGGACACATGAATGTGGTCTTTTCTTGATCTTGTGGGTCAATGGGTATTTGGAAGTAACCCGAGAAACCATCGAGAAAACAATAGTATTCGTTTCTCGCTAATCTCTCAAGCATTTGGTCCATGAAGGGTAAGGGAAAATGGTCTTTACGGGTGGCTTCATTTAACTTTAGATAGTCAATGCAAACACGCCATCCCCGTAACCAATCGAGTAGGGATCAACTCATTTTCATCATTTTCAACAACGGTTATGCCACCTTTTTTGGGCACACAATGAACGGGGCTCACCCAAGGACTATCCGAGATAGGGTAAATCAATCCGGCATCGAGAAGTTTTATGACTTCTTGTTTGATAACCTCGTGGATTTTAGGATTTACTCTTCTTTGTTGCTGGACCGCCGGTTTGAAGTCATCCTCCATGAGAATCTTGTGTGTACAAAATTCCGGGTTAATTCCCTTGATGTCGGAAAGTTTCCAAGCGATGGCACGCTTGTGTGACTTCAAAACCTTTATGAGAGCGGCTTTTTCATCCTCACTCAAGTCTTTAGCAATTATGACGGGAAATTTATTGTCACCCTCCAAAAATGCGTACTCGAGATGAGGTGGTAAGTCTTTAAGTTCGACCTCGGGAGGATCATTAGATTTTTCAATTGTTTTAATTTCCTCTTTATGAAGTTCTTGAGGAGGGAGTGATGATGGATCATCATTGAGCAACTTCTCGAGGAAAAGAATGTCTCCCTCGATGTCGATGGGAGCATGATCAATTTCCCATGAAACCGAATCACTACACAAGTATGCTTCAATCTCTTCCAAGATAAAGTCACTTCCCTCAAACGGAGTGAGGGGAGGGAAAGAGAGAGCAACGATGGGATCAACTGAAGTGGGATTGCCACTCGAGAATCCAAGAAATTCTTGAGAATACTCCTCCGACACAATGTCAATGACATCAATTTTGTTGACGGAAATGTCTTCATAATTTGGGGAGTATCTCGTAATTTGATCGAGATTGAAAGTAACGGCTTCCTTGTTTACCCTCAAAGTTATTTCCCCTTCATCAACATCAATCAATGCACGACTCGTTTTCAAGAAGCACCTCCCAAGGATGAGGGGTACTCAGGGATCGGCATCAAAGTCGACGACAACAAAATCGGCGGGGAAATAAAATTTTCCTACTTTCACACAAACATACTCAGCTACACCTAGCGGACGAGAACTTGTACGGTCCTCAAGCTCGAGGATCATAGATGTAGGTGTGAGTGGGGGTAATGAAAGCTTTTTCCACATGGAGTGTGGCATCAAGTTAATGCTAGTGCCAAGATCGGCCAAAGCGGAGCATTGAACTATTCCTTGAAAATCACACGGGATGAGGAACTTGCCGGGGTCTCCTAACTTTTCGGGAAGTTTTTTAAGGATAACCGCCGAACAATTCTCGTTCAAGGAAGTTTTTGCCAATTCAGAAATCTTTTCTTTGTTATTCAACAAATTTTTTATGGTAGGACCGAATTTGGGCATTAGAAGAAGAGCATCCGCGAAACTAATCTTGAAGTGCAAATCTTGAAAGATTTGGATAAGCTTTTCCATTTGTTGATTAGTCTTATCACGGAGCTTTTGGTCATTAAGCCTTGAAGAATAAGAAAGTGAAGGCTTAGGACTGGTCATAGGAACAACGGGTTCCGGAATGGGAGTTTGGACTACCGGAGGTTGGACGTGTGCGGTACTTCGTGGGCTTGAGATATGCACCTTGTCCTTTGCCTCCTCGGTTTCTCGTTCCACATCCCTCACCGGAGAAGGAGTAGGCATCAAGGGTCCCTCATAAGATTTACCACTACGAGTAGCAATAGGATTCAACTCTCCCTTTGGGTTGGGAATGGTATTGCTCGGAAGAGCTCCCGAAGTTGAAGCTTGATTCTTTTGACTCATGAGACTAGCAAACATGCTTTCAATCTTGCTATTAGATTGATCAATCTTGTTAGTAGTAGCTCCAAGCTCAGATGCGAAATCATTTTTCATAGTGGTAATCTGATTTTGCATGGCCACCATTTTAGCTTCATTTTTTTTCATGTAATTAGCAATGTCAATGGAAGCTTGAGGAGGTGGAGCTTGAACAATTTGTTGCGGAGCTTGGAATCGGTTTTGATTATAATTTCCTTGATTTTGAGAACCTTGATTTTGAAAATTCCGATTCTGATTCTGATTTTGATTAAACTGATTATTTCTGTTTTGCACATTTTGATTGTTCTGATTTTGATTGAACCCAGGTGGTCCAAGGTAATTGTTAGAACGATAGCTTAGAAGGTTACGGTCTCCTTGCGGTTGGTAAGAGTTACCTCCCGAATTGTAGGAACCCGAAGCAGCATATACGTTCTCT